>CM059578.1:25129285-26329285 GCA_030386875.1 Morinoia aosen | reverse complement strand
CGACCATCTTCACTGAATTGAAAGTGTTTACCAAAAAAGAACAGGCTGAACGAACATTAAAATCTTGCCAGGATTTCTAAAAAAATTACACGAACTGCTTAAGTCATCTCAGTCAACCTTTTTCGCCTCCTGCATGCATGTTTTTCGCCGCCCCAGTAATTAAATTGCTTAGGCGGTGAAGAACATGCATGCTATGGCGAAAAAGTGAGACTGGGGTGTAATTGCCATTGGAAATGCTGCTACTAGATTTTAGACAGAATTTTTTCCACAGCCCCAAAAACTACTTCACTGCATGTGATCTCATTTTGCATAGGATTTCCATCAGCGCGATGAACATTTCATTTTTGTTCCCCAATTATGTTTGGTGATGTAATCCTGTATTTTGTGCATGCCCCGTGGTTATGTGTCTTCAATACATGCATTAAAATGAAATTTTTATTCGGTCCAAATACTTTTTCATACGTTTTATACACCATAATCATTTTCAATTGGGAGATGTATCGATTTAAACGTGAGCAAAGAAACGTAGATCATCTGGAGAGATTTTGCTTATGACACTAATGAAGAGAATCAATAAATCGTACTGAAGTACACTAAACGTAAACATAATTTTGAGGCGATAACAATGTCGTTCTGGTATTTAAACTGTCAACTTTATTTTTAATTGTTTTGTTTCTTCGGAATGCCTAAAGCAATGAATCGAAAAGATATCTCAACCTGATACGTGGTCGAAATTCATGGTATTAGATTGAAGTCATACCGCTAGCATGATTTTCAATTGTATTTGCCCATTGGTCTTACGATTGTTGAACTAGCTATGTCTTTTCTAAATTCCAGTTTAAGAATAAACAGGAACCCAACTTTTTGAAAGGTATGCTGAAACGAAAATTTATCTGACCTCTAATTTCAGTGCGACAATAAATGATAAACGCAAGAATTTACTTGACGTTTTCAGTACATTTTCAGCCGGAGACACAATTTAGGCAAATCCTTATGTCGTATTATAAATGAATTAGCTCACTTGCATATCAATCTGCTGAAAAATGGAGAGAAATTTCTTTGTTGTATTAAAAACATATTAGATTATTTTTGTATGCATAGATTTCACTGATACAATTAAAGAAATTTTCGTGTTGTAACCGCAACGTCTTTCGTATTTCATATTTCTAAGTTATCTTTAAGTAGACATGACGTGTGGTTGTTAGATCTGGCACAGAACTGCGAATGACTTGGTAAAACATACAGTTTCATGCATGGTTGAGGACTGCGAATGGTATGGTAAAACATACAGTTTCATATATGGTTGATGACTGCGAATGGTATGGTAAAACATACAGTTTCATGTGCATTTGAGGACTACGAATGGCTTGATAAAACATACAGCTTCATGTATAGTTGAGGTGAGTCAGAGTCACCCCACGGGTGGCTTGGTGAAACATACAGCTTCATGTATAGTTGAGGTGAGTCAGAGTCACCCCACGAATGACTTGGTGAAACATTCAGCTTCATGTATAGTTGAGGTGAGTCAGAGTCACCACCTGTACGCGGGCCTTCCTTCTGCCTGCACACACCACTGCCTCTCACAAAAAGAGTAGCTCTGTACGCGCCAAGACAGTGTTTGTTGATCTGCTCGGCTTCTGTCTTAAAATAGGCATCGAAGCTACGTAGTAGGAATTTAAATTGCAAGCGCAAATATTTTTACGCATTCTACGTACTACTGGTAGAGAGAGTACTGGCATTTTACTGGTATCTCTCTACTGTTTCGTGAGCAC
Organism: Morinoia aosen; assembly: GCA_030386875.1. NCBI lineage: Eukaryota > Metazoa > Arthropoda > Malacostraca > Amphipoda > Talitridae > Morinoia > Morinoia aosen. Next base: position 26,327,513 of record CM059578.1, on the reverse strand, counting down.
GTTTGACGAATGAGCTAATGAAGGGTAACACTAACAAGCACCGTGATTGTGAATATTATACGCCAATTATTTCAGTTGTGCCACATTATTATTTGATCTATCAGAGACTTTTTGGCATCAATAAACGGCTCAAAATAGACATAGTGAAGCAACAGTTGATCCTCGAGCTCTTCTTATGTAAACTTCAGCTCAGATGGATGAAAATCAATCCCAGTTATTCGTAACTTTTTAACAATTTAAACAATTTAAACAATTTATTTACCACATGTGATACAGAGATAAAATGTTTCTTAAGTCTAGTACAATGGTCAAATTTGAGTATAGCTACCTGTGGGCCCGAATAAGTTCAGTGACTTCTAGGGCATCCTACCATCAAGGTTAGTCTTAGGAGTACAATAATGTTTAACCTAATTCACTTAAACTAGAGACGCATTAGACTGATCAATGAGATAATTAACTCGAAATTAGACACTTCATTTCACAATATAGTTCATATGGACTTGATTTAACAGTATAGTCGACAAACGATTCATGAACAGACTGAAGATCGGCGAAATTAACCACGGCGAATTACATTATTAGGACCAGTTATGTAGGTGACAAGGTTTGACTCTGTGATCTTACACGACTAGTAATCTGATAGGAAGTGAGACTCAAGATTATTTTTGAATACCTTATAAGAATTACTTTCACGGATCTCCGCAGGTATTGAGTTCCAAGTTTTAGTTCCAACGAAGAGGATACTGTGTTGTGACCGAGCCTTTGAGTAATAAGGAAGCATGAATTTACTTCTATTTCGGGTTAAATGGTCGTGATGACCAGTTTGCGCAGTTAATAGTTCTTTTAGGCTATTGTCGCCATCATTTGTTAATGTTTTGTAAATGAAATTGCAAATGGAGATTTTGTAGAGATCCGAGAGCTTAAGTATTCGTAAATTTTTGAATGAGTCATTTGTGTGAGCATTATATTCTAGATTCTTTACCGCTCTTATGGCTCTTTTTTGCAGGGTAAAAATTTTGTTGGTTTTATTTTTATCAGTTCCGTACCATGCTTCTATTCCGTATTGCAAGTATGGTGAAATGAGCGTTCGGTAGAGCATTTGTAAGGCTGTTTCAGGCAGGAAATTTTTAACTTTATTTAGGATTCCGATAGATTTTGATAATTTAGAACTAATATGAGCGATGTGCTCTTTAAAGGTTAGATGTTTGTCTATTATGATGCCCAGGAATTTACTTGAGTGGGTTTCTTCGATTTCACCTTCGCCAATTTGAATGCGTGGGAGAGATATATTTTTCTTGTATGAGAATGTAATATATTTTGTTTTATCGATATTAAGGCTCATTTTATTAGCTTTAAGCCACAATGAAACCTTATGAAGTTCATTATTTATACGCTCCGCCATCCTAGCGGGATTTTGGTCTGGAAGGACCGCAGAAAGGGTACTGTCATCGGCAAAGAGTATGAATTTGAAGAATGATGTAGATTTAATGATATCATTGATAAAAATTAGAAATAGGAGAGGCCCAAGGACAGATCCTTGTGGAACTCCATGGCTAATTGTCTGTGGGTCTGATTCTGCGTCGTCAATGACAACGTATTGTTTCCGATTTGCTAAGTATGATCTGAACCAATCATGGGCAGCCCCTCGAATGCCATAACAGTGTAGTTTCGAGAGTAATACGTTGTGGTCCACACAATCGAATGCTTTTCGAAAGTCAAGAAATACGGAGAAAACAAGCTTTCCTTCATCTATATTAGAATAAAGGTATTGCAAATGATTTAATACCGCTTGTGTCGTAGATTTCTTAGAACGAAAACCGTATTGTTTGTCGTAGAGGAAAGATTTTCCTCTTTGAATCAAGCATCGCATTTGTTGAAGGTCTGAAATTATTTTAGTTCCGTTTAAAAATAAAGTTTCTATAAGACAATATCGTATAACTCGAGGGTCGTTTGTTTTACCTAATCGAAAACGAAATATTGGTACTAAGCAAAAACATTTTTTATTCATAAACGTTCATGTCTAGAGGATGCGCTGGAGGACATCGTTCCTGGACCTACAATGGTGACTTCCTGGGGATATTTTACGCACTCACAGCAAGCGATGCTGGACGTAGGAGTTTGTGATGGGTTCTTCTGTGTCGCACATCTGTTTCTAATTTTTTGTTTTTACATTTCGACGGTAATTTCTCATTAACTTCTTATTTAGCAGGAATGAATATGTAACGTTTCACAAATGTGTTGCAGGAGTGATTCTTTTTTTGCATTCTCGCCTTGACGCTTTTTTCGTACGCAGAAATCGTACGTGAATGACGTGCAATTAAAAAAAAACTCTCACTAAGTTTATTCTGACTACTGCTCAGAGTGGGAGGAAGTGAGGATATGTCCTGATTGAAGAAATTTGGTTGGTTATGCTGGTAATCAAATTGATATCAATAAATTTAACAGAAGTAAAATTTAATAAAATTAAGTAAGTACACATCATAAATACAGAAAATGTGAGAATTGATGTGTCAAAAACCTTGAGATTATTAAACATTAGTGTAATAAATAGTGGTATTGCTATTAAAAACATTGGTTTTATACTATTGAAATAAGCTGTACTACAATATCCATCGAAAAAAATAGGTTAAAACCCCCTATAGCAATACTATTTAAAACAACCTAACTCAAATCGTAAAATTATGCAAAGCACAGGGTGAAAGCAAAGTCAACATCTCCATGGCTGTCGAAAATCAACAGGTTAGTAGTCCAAATATACCATAAACTCCATTTCAAGGCAGGAATTCCTATCAACCTTGAAAGAGTTATGCGAGTTGCCCCCTAAATAATCTACACAGCAACTGCGTCTTTACGCTCGTCTACAAATGAGCCATGCCTCTTTTCCACGAGCTTCAAGAAGCTCGAGGAGCATTTGAATTGGAAGCACTGCAACGCAAGTGGCTGCATAATTTGGCGAGCTGTCAGAGAGGTTGGCAACGCTTCTGCAGTTGGCAGCGGAGCTCAGAGGCGGATTCTCGCTGGCGGCAGGGGGAGGTGGAATGTCGTCACCGCGCTGATCAGGGCCCTGAAAAATTCTACTTGAATTCCCATGGTGTCCTAACAGCTAGGACTCGGCCTCAAATCTATTAAATCAGGTGCTATCCATCGTATGCACGCTTAAAATTCAAACATATTGAATTTTAACTGATAACTGATACAAACATATTGAATCAGATTAAGATGGTGTCCTAACGGCTACGACTCAGTTTCAAACCTATTGAATCAAATTGCCATGGTGTCCTAACAGCTAAAACTCTGTTTTTGACCTCATCTCTGAACCTAAAAGTTATACTGGGCCTGCTTCTAGTTTCAACAATCCTTAACTCTTACTGAGTTAAGGACAGACAGAGGCCGAGTACTGCTCTGATAAATGTGGAACTACAGGGGTATAGGGTGGTATAATCGGCGTGTCCTACTTGGTAAAAATATGGCAATCCAAAAAGTTACTCGCAATCCTCAATAATGTGCGCCACTCGCTTTCACTTAGCGTGGTAAAATTTTAGCATTAATGATACACGATTCAGGTTGAGACAGTTCCCATGCGCCCAAACGTGATACGGATAAGGTGTTGAGTAGATTTTATACCGAGGTAAATTAGGCACAAACTGCACAACTAATTTGGGTAACTGCCTTGTGGTTAATGGCCCGGGGCAGTTAGCTACGAGCCAATCGAACCATTTACGATACATATTCTATTCCTCTCCTTTTTTTTAGTTTCTGCGCATTAGCTATGCCAAATTTGCCGATCCGATATTAGCACTGCGTGGTTAGCACGGGAAGAGAAGTTGAGGTTGACTCATGCCGTGTAATAATATGTGAAGTGTTCATACGTATTTTATCTAAAGTAATACTACGTAATTTATCTAAAGTAATAATACGTATTTTATCTAAAGTAATAATACGTAAAATACGGAAAGTATAAACACGTAAAGTACGTAAAGTCAACTGCTGGTCCAGAATTTATCACCAATCACAGATGAATATTTTGAATGACATGTAGTTGAAAGATATTAATTTATAATGATTCAAACAAAGTAAATTATAGGTAAATTATATCAATAATAATCTTACCAAAACATCAACACTTCAACAAAATGCGGAGGACAAAACGCAACAAAGACTACCGCAGAGTTAAATAAAACTTTGTTTTTAGTACTAGCTCTTATTTCTCAGGTAAATTAACCATGTTTTAAAATAGGAACTGGCAGAATTAAACTTTCCCTTAACAAGAAAAAAGTACGAGTTCTTTTAACACTTTTTCCTAGCTTTCCACTTAAATTACGAGACTAGTACTTTGATAATAGTGTTCCGCTGCTCAATTGCCAAACTTTTGTACATCAGCATAGGCTTCTTCGTGATAATTCAGCACGAGAAAGTGCTCAAAAATTGTGTTTCACGAGAGTTGAGTCCTTTTTTACGCGAAATTTAAACATCTGGAAACAAGCGTATTCTTTACACTAAGGACTACACTACCACCCTCGTCATTGCACTTTGAGGAATATGCTGTCACCCGTGAAAACTTGAGCTCCCATTGGGTAACCTTAGTTTCCTCCTTGGTGATTCAAGCCCCTTCAGTTATAACTCTACCACTGTAAATGATAAATGTACTCCTTTGTTCCTACACATCCCAACTCCAAGAGTAGTAACCTCAGCTGTTTGGGGTAAACCTAGATCCCTCAGTGGTAGCCGCAACTCTCTTAGTTTTAATGTTAATTCTAGATCTCTTACAAGTAACCCTAACTCCCTCATCAGTAACCGTAACACTCAGTCGTAGTGTTAATACTAGCTCCCTTATAAAGTAACCCTAAATCCGTCAGTAGTAACCATAACTCTTTTAGTCTTAGTGTTAATTTTAGCTTTCGTAAAAGTAACCTTAGACCCCTAAGAAACAACCAGAGCTCTCTTAGTCCAAGTGTTAATCCGAGCTCTCATATAAGTAACCCTAAATCCCTTAGAAGTAACGACAACTCTCTTAGTCTTCGTATAAATCTTCAGTTGTAGCTCTCGCTCCTAAGGTGGTAACTTCCGCCGCTCAGTGGCAACTCTAGTTTCTTCGCAGCTTCGCAGTGCAGAACGAAATAAATTCGTTGCAGCTTGGTGTTACGGGATTACATTTGTCGTGAGATGAGCTTTGTTTTTCCTTTCGGCGTTTTTCCCTCTTTGAAGGCTGGTGGCCCGAGGAATCGACCTCAATATCCTCGATGCCCTCATCTGTCTCATTTGTATTTTTCCACCTCGTTGAGGTACGTCTAGCAACAAAAGATCTTTGGCTTCTTTCTGTTAAATTAGTGCTCACTTTGTAGCTAGCAGGGGCATGACAATATGCTATTCTTCCTATTAGTGTAAATTGCAGCGTGCTTTCAATTCTGTAATTAATAACTCCAAATTAACTTACATAGAACGCAGGTTATCTTAGAAAATTCCATCTTGAATATTTCAACACTTGAAGTTCTTCTGAAAGATCTTCTGCTATGCTAAAAACCATGAAGTTTTACGGATACCCTCGTGTTTACCAAGCATTCCCTGCACAACTTCTTCGCCGCTCTGTGCACTTCTATAACTTAAGACGAATTTTAATGTGCCTTACTTCGCTACCGAGAAACTCATAGCAAAAGTTTGAGCCAGAAAAAATTCACGTGTAAGTCGAGTTACTATCATGGAAGCTTTTTGAAGCTTCCATGTTAAAAAAAAATGTTCGTTTACAGTAGAAATTCGAAACATTTCAAGATAAACACGTTATTTTAGGTGAAGTATACTCCAGCAATCAAACCAGAAGTTGAAATACTTCTTCATAAACATGATCGAAGGCCTGGGAACACAGTGCACTGAATATTTTTATGTGAAAATCGAAGTGTTTTTTTGGAGAATTGGATTATAAATGAATGCAAAGCATTATCTCAAAAGGAAACGTTAAAGGTAACCTATTTCAAATCGAAAAGCATAAAGACACAACCCAACTAGAAACGTGTACAATAACTCTCATCAGCTTTACTAAAGGTAGTATCTTCCCAGTGTCTAACCTCGTCAGTGAACTTTAGGGCAGTGACTTTCAAACTTTCAAGTGTGCTTCACTGGCAGTTTTTTCCACATGAGCTAGGGAGGCCAAACTATCTTAGTGATACTAATTTATGCCTGAAACACTGTATTCAGCAACTGAATATCGGAAAATTTGACAGTGTATCAGCATGTTGACAAAGCTATTGACTTCCAACAGAGCATTAGGCGAAATTTCTGACGTTGCGTTATTTCTTTTTTCTTTCCGAAAAATCATAATGTACCAGCAGAAGATGGTAATAATCAGGCTATTGGGGGCTTCATTAATGATAACGCAATCAATAACCGAAAAATTTGTGATGAGTGTTCGTTTTGGGTGTATTGTGAGGCACCCTTAAATTTCTTCCTTTTCTTTTTCTGTCTAGTGGATGAACACTGACGCTTGAGTGATCGATGCATCGCACGAATGTCTCGGATTCTGTTCTCTCCTTTTTATCAGTACAACACTGTTAGTGTCAGTGTAACACGGTGTCAGTACAACACTGTTAGTGTCAGTGTAACATGGTGTCAGTGCAACACTGTTAATGTCAGTGTAACACGGTGGTAGCGCAACACTGTTAGTGTCAGTGTAACACGGTGTAAGTGCAACACTGTTAATGTCAGTGTAACACGGTGTCACTGCAACACTCTTAGTATCAATGTAACACGGTGTCAGTGCAACACTGTTAGTGTCAGTGTAACACGGTGTCAGTGCACACTGTTAGTGTCAGTGTAACACGGTGTCAGTGCAACACTGTTAGTGTCAGTGTAACACGGTGTCAGTGCAACACTGTTAATTTTAGTGTAACACGGTGTCAGTACAACACTGTTGGTGTCAGTGCAGCACTGATAGCGTCAGTGCAGCACTGTTAACACGGTTAAAATTGTAACACGGTTAGTGTCAGTGCAACACTGTTGGTGTCAGTGTAATACAGTGTCAGTGCAACACTGTTAGTGCTCCCAGTGTCAGCATGGTGCAACAGGAAGACACTCGAGTCAGACTCAAGTAAAACATGTGAAGTCATCTAATACATCTGTTATTGCGTAAATGTTACTAACATCAGGAACACCCGGTGTGTAATTACCTCATCGGCTCTGCCAACACGACAAAAGCAGGAGACGTCACGCAGGAGGAAGTGCTGATTTCTGAATTTTAGCGTTTTTCTGTAGTCTGCAATTCCTGTACTGCTAACAAGATGGATAGTAGAAAAGCGTGCATCGTTTTATGATCATATTTGTATTTGTTAGTCAAGCAAGCGGCCGCACCGTCTTGTTTGATTAAAGTGGAACAAATTTTACGGCGAATCACACTTTGACTGTGACGTGAGCCACCGGTCACGGAAGGGATATTCATAATGCATCTCACCGACCAGAAGTCACCAGCTCAATTTTCTTATACTTAATCAAAACAAAATGAAAACAATCCAGTTAATGTTTATTATTTTTACCATTGCCTACTACAATCGACTTCCAATTTGAGTTGAATGTTAAACTTCAGTTTTACCTGCCGCAGTCAAAGTGTTAATGATAAAAATATTCGCTGAGAATATCACTAGGCCATTACTGTTAGTAGTCTCGGAGTGCTAAATGTAAGGTAGGATTTACGTCACTAACACTTCACGCATTTTTTATGTTTCGTTGATTATTATTTTGACCATTGTACCAGCCGAAACATTGATGCGTTATTCTTCTGTAGTAAACTCAAATTAAATTCGTAGTCTAATATTAAATTTGTGGAACGCTTATAACAAGAAAAAATTGGGCAAAGTCCTGAATAGTCATGAAATTTAAAGAATAATCATAATGAAACTGATTATACGCATGATAATGTTCTTAGAGACAATAATAGGTCGATTTTTTTGGCTCTAACTTTCCAATATTATATAAATTTGAACCATTAATGTTAATTTAATTTGAGCCATTAATGTTCATTAAATTTGAGCCATTAATGTTCATTAAATTTGAGCCATTAATGTTCATTAAATTTGAGCCATTAATGTTCATACAGTGCGGAGTAAATCTCAGCTGCATATTAAAGTAACACGTTAAATCGGTGATGAAAGGCTACGAAGTTCCGATTACAAATACCGAATTTAGTTAGGTAACATCTGTAGAATACAACTTAAAATATAAAGCACATACCTGCTGCTCATTTCACATCACTCAAGGCATTCACATTCAAGCGCAAATAATTGGCTGAGAAATATCAGAATAGAGAGAACTGTTACTGATTTATTTACATTAGAACATACTACAAATATCAGAATTGGGCGAACGGTTACTGATTTATTAACAATTAAAACATATTTCAAATATCAGAATAAGGCGAACATTTACTGATTTATTTACAATTAGAACATACTTCAAATATCAGAATTGGGCGAACGGTTACTGATATATTTACAATTAGAACATACTTCAAATATCAGAATAGGGCGAACAGTAACTGATTTATGGACAATTAGATCATATTTTAACTCTGTACTTGGGCATCTTATACCATATCCTTGACACACTGAAGATAGCCTTGACCGTGCAGCGTTTCGCAATCAGCGAACGCCAGCGTCCCCTGCATAGCTGACCGTCCTCAAATAGAACGCTCGCCGTTTCGTAAGTGGGACCGTACTTTGGTTCTTTATGTTTCTTCTTCAGGCCTTTCTGTTGCATTCAAGGGCGGTGTTTACACACTCAACATCGTTGCTGGTCTTTGTAGGCTCTGTTTCTGATGCTAATGTTTCTTATGGCTCTGTTTCTGATGCTCTGTTTCTGATGCCTCTGTTTCTGAGGCCTCTGTTTCTGATGCCCTTGTTTCTGATGCCTTTGTTTCTGATGCCTCTGTTTCTGATGCTCTGTTTGTGATGCCTCTGTTGCTGATGCCTGTGTTTCTGAGGCCTCTGTTTCTGATGCCCCTGTTTCTGATGCCTTTGTTTCTGATGCCTCTGTTTCTGATGCCTCTGTTTCTGATGTCTCTGTTTCTGATGCCTCTGTTTCTGATGCCTCTGTCTCTGATGCCTCTGCCTCTGATGCCTCTGTTTCTGATGCCTTTGTTTCTGATGCCTCTGTTTCTGATGCCTCTGTTTCTGATGCCTCTGTTTCTGATGCCTCTGTTTCTGATGCCTCTGTCTCTGATGCCTCTGTCTCTGATGCCTCTGTTTCTGATGCCTTTGTTTCTGATGCCTCTGTTTCTGATGCCTCTGTTTCTGATGCCTCTGTTTCTGATGCCTCTGTTTCTGATGCCTCTTTTTCTGATGCCTCTGTTTCTGATGCCTCTGTTTCTGATGCTAATTTTTCTTATTGCTCTATTTATAATGCTCTGTTTTTGATGCCTCTGTTGCTGATGCCTGTGTTTCTGAGGCCTCTGTTTCTGAAGCCTCTGTTTCTGATGCCTGTGTTTCTGATGCCTCTGTTTCTGATGCCTCTGTTTGTGATGCCTTTGTTTCTGATGCTTCTGTTTCTGATGCCTGTGTTTGTGATGCCTCTGTTGCTGATGCCTGTGTTTCTGAGGCCTCTGTTTCTGATGCCCCTGTTTCTGATGCCTTTGTTTCTGATGCCTCTGTTTCTGATGCCTCTGTTTCTGATGCCTCTGTTTCTGATGCCTTTGTTTCTGATGCCTCTGTTTCTGATGCCTCTGTTTCTGATGCCTCTGTTTCTGATGCCTCTGTTTGTGATGCCTCGGTTTCTGATGCCTCTGTTTCTGATGCCTCTGTCTCTGATGCCTTTGTCTCTGATGCCTCTGTTTCTGATGCCTTTGTTTTTGATGCCTCTGTTTCTGATGCCTCTGTTTCTGATGCCTCTGTTTCTGAAGCCTCTGTTTCTGATGCCTCTGTTTCTGATGCCTCTGTTTCTGATGCCTCTGTTTCTGATGCCTCTGTTTCTGATGCCTCTGAATCTGATGCCTCTGTCTCTGATGCCTCTGTTTCTGATGCATATGTTTCTGATGCCTCTGTTTCTGATGCCTCTGTTTCTGATGCCTCTGTTTCTGATGCCTCTGTTTCTGATGCCTCTGTTTTTCATGCTAGCTTTTCTCGGTGTATTTAGATGCAGAATGCATTGTGCGGGCGTTGTTGGTTTGTTGGTTACATGAAATGTTCTCGTATGGAAATTTTTGCTCCCGATTCAGAACGACCACTAACGAGTTGCCCTCAGATTGATTGTTTAATTTATCGATTTATCTTTTTGATTAAGAATACATGCACGCATCGACTGTTTTTTTGCATGGCTACATCTATACGAACACCACAGTCTTTCGTCTGTTGAGTGGTAACGCAGTTATGCTGCCAAATAGCTGAGACTTTGCTGTCCTTGCTGTACGTGAATTTCAACACGTGGCTTTTGGCAGCTTGGCAGGGAAATGTTCAAGCCAGTTTGTGAGTATGGAGGTTGATTTGTACGTTTGTGAGGTGTTTCATCTCTTTCTTATTATTACTACCAGGAAAATTTTCCTCTGCCCTATAAAATAAAAATTACTACAGTACGAAGAGTAAAGTTTCTGCCCTGCCCTATTAAAAATCAGTGCAGTCCTACAGCAGTTTTGCGCAGTCATAATAATGAAAAGTGTCATGCTACAGTATGTTTTCTTTTACATTAGTCTTTTTGCATCGTGGCTGTGTGTGTCGCTGCAGTAATCATGTCAGTTAACCCCACTGATCGGTAACGAACCGCAGCAAGCTGTGCTACGGTAGTGCCCACCATTGAGTCTTCTGTCAATTTGTAGTGCTGCAACGTCTTTTGTTTACACAAGACTAAACATCTATCGACTGAAATCGACCTTCGATGCAATCAAAACTATTGACTTGATGTACTGCTCTAAACCGATCTTATTGTGCCTCACTGCACCGAACCATTGAAGACATTGAGCCGATTTCTATCGTTATGAAAGCTGCTTACGACCGTAAATGATGCTTCGAATGCTTGTATCGAATGATTACTGTTGCGTCAGTTAAAAGGTTTTATTTCCGTTGAAATATTTATATAATAACTTCTCTCTGCAGTTTGGCCTAAAATAGGATTCGGAGTTTTCTCAGCATTTTATTCACAGTCAAATAAATTTGCATCCCATCATTTCACGCATTTGGAAAAGCTCCGAGGAATTTCTCTCGTGGCTTTCGCTATCTGGCGAAGTATTTTCCACATTACTTCTGCGAAGTACTTAACACCACTGATGAAAATCACTGGTAATTATTGCATGGAAAATGAGCTAGCTTTCAAAACGTGGTCATAAATGATGAAACGTGGAACCTTAACACGTTGACTGCGGTGGGTTAAACTGAAGTTCAGTATTCAACTATAATTTCAATTTAAAAGTTGTTAGAAAAATTATCAACAGAACATAACCATCTGTGTGCTCTCACCAAATGAACAAGCTTCATAAAATTGAATAAAACGCGAGGACACAGAAGTTAAATTGACATGATTGACGGCGCGAAAACAAATCAGGCCTGAATTAATTTATAAGTATTTAAAAGATCGACACGAGTGTCACCCAGAGAAGGAGTAGTCACCCAGCAGGCAGTTGGCAGGCGTGCGCCTGGCCTCATTATGGAGGCCGGCCCACATAACCTCTCACTAACGGCCTCTATTGCTCATTGCAGCACTGAAATAGAGCTTTAGGTCGCTCACGATCAAATTAGACACATCATATAACAAGTCGCTCACGATCAAGTTAGACACATCATATAACAAGCCGCTCACGATCAAATTAGACACATCAGATAACAAGTCGCTCACGATCAAATTAGACACATCATATAACAAGCCGCTCACGATCAAATTAGACACATCATATAACAAGTCGCTCACGATCAAATTAGACACATCATATAACAAGTCGCTCACGATCAAATTAGACACATCATATAACAAGCCGCTCACGATCAAATTAGACACATCATATAACAAGTCGCTCACGATCAAATTAGACACATCATATAACAAGCCGCTCACGATCAAATTAGACACATCATATAACAAGCCGCTCACGATCAAATTAGACACATCATATAACAAGTCGCTCACGATCAAATTAGACACATCATATAACAAGCCGCTCACGATCAAATTAGACACATCATATAACAAGTCGCTCACGATCAAATTAGACACATCATATAACAAGCCGCTCACGATTAATTTAGACACATCAGATAACAAGTCGCTCACGATCAAATTAGACACATCATATAACAAGCCGCTCACGATTAAATTAGACACATCAGATAACAAGTCGCTCACGATCAAATTAGACACATCATATAACAAGCCGCTCACGATTAATTTAGACACATCAGATAACAAGTCGCTCACGATCAAATTAGACACATCATATAACAAGCCGCTCACGATTAAATTAGACACATCAGATAACAAGTCGCTCACGATCAAATTAGACACATCATATAACAAGCCGCTCACGATTAATTTAGACACATCAGATAACAAGTCGCTCACGATCAAATTAGACACATCATATAACAAGCCACTCACGATCAAATTAAACACATCATATAACAAGTCGCTCACGATCAAATTAGACACATCATATAACATGTCGCTCACGATCAAATTAGACACATCATATAACAAGTCACTCACGATCAAATTAGACACATCATATAACAAGTCGCTCACGATCAAATTAGACACATCATATAACATGTCGCTCACGATCAAATTAGACACATCATATAACAAGCCGCTCACGATCAAATTAGACACATCATATAACAAGTCGCTCACGATCAAATTAAACACATCATATAACAAGCCGCTCACGATCAAATTAGACACATCATATAACAAGTCGCTCACGATCAAATTAGACACATCATATAACAAGTCGCTCACGATCAAATTAGACACATCATATAACAAGCCGCTCACGATCAAATTAAACACATCATATAACAAGCCGCTCACGATCAAATTAGACACATCAGATAACAAGTCGCTCACGATTAATTTAGACACATCATATAACAAGTCGCTCACGATCAAATTAGACACATCATATAACATGTCGCTCACGATCAAATTAGACACATCATATAACATGTCGCTCACGATTAATTTAGACACATCATATAACAAGTCGCTCACGATCAAATTAGACACATCATATAACATGTCGCTCACGATTAATTTAGACACATCATATAACAAGTCGCTCACGATCAAATTAGACACATCATATAACATGTCGCTCACGATTAATTTAGACACATCATATAACAAGTCGCTCACGATCAAATTAGACACATCATATAACAAGCCGCTCACGATCAAATTAGACACATCATATAACATGTCGCTCACGATTAATTTAGACACATCATATAACAAGTCGCTCACGATCAAATTAGACACATCATATAACATGTCGCTCACGATTAATTTAGACACATCATATAACAAGTCGCTCACGATCAAATTAGACACATCATATAACATGTCGCTCACGATCAAATTAGACACATCATATAACATGTCGCTCACGATTAATTTAGACACATCATATAACAAGTCGCTCACGATCAAATTAGACACATCATATAACAAGCCGCTCACGATCAAATTAGACACATCATATAACATGTCGCTCACGATTAATTTAGACACATCATATAACAAGCCGCTCACGATCAAATTAGACACATCATATAACATGTCGCTCACGATCAAATTAGACACATCATATAACATGTCGCTCACGATCAAATTAGACACATCAGATAACAAGTCGCTCACGATCAAATTAGACACATCATATAACATGTCGCTCACGATCAAATTAGACACATCATATAACATGTCACTCATGATCAAATTAGACACATCATATAACATGTCGCTCACGATCAAATTAGACACATCAGATAACAAGTCGCTCACGATCAAATTAGACACATCATATAACATGTCGCTCACGATCAAATTAGACACATCATATAACATGTCACTCACGATCAAATTAGACACATCATATAACATGTCACTCACGATCAAATTAGACACATCAGATAACAAGTCGCTCACGATCAAATTAGACACATCATATAACATGTCACTCACGATCAAATTAGACACATCATATAACATGTCACTCACGATCAAATTAGACACATCATATAACATGTCACTCACGATCAAATTAGACACATCATATAACAGGCCGCTCAGGAAGAAATTATACACATTTTAAAGTGTGTCCACAAAAAATGCATCCACTGACCGATGTATGTATGTGTGTATGTATGATACCCGAACCATATATCTGAATTAAACTGTTGGATGGCTCTTGTATCATACATACAAGTATCGGTCAGTGGGTACCATTCTTGTGGACAGAATATCAGAATTTTTAAAATCAGAATTGAGCTATTGTACAGTTCCCGTATCATAGATACAAATATCGGTAAGTTAATGCAATTTTTTGGACACATTATAAAAAGAGAAACGTTGCCTGTTCATGAACGCTCCGTGAAGCACATCGTCGCTCGGCTCGTCTTGGGTATCAAGATTTATTTGTTTAAGCATGAGACAGTTGTAGCTTTTAATAATTCTTTTGCTGAAAATGAAAAGCAAGCCGAAAATCGATGTACTTATAGTTTTTTTATTCATTCAATTTGTACAGTCTACATGAATAAAATTGAACGTTTCGAACTCAAGATTTACTGGTTGCAGCTCTCTTTTTGAAGTAATTAGTTTCCTGTGGTTGCTGGCTTCTTTGTCTATATCTAACTTGGCTGCAAGAGAACTTGGGCGTGTCTTCTGAAATGAAGTTAAACATGTCTACTAAAATGAAATGAAATAAAGTAAAAGTAAAGTAAAGTAAGTTTTGCGATAACGTGTTCTTTATAATTTGAGCTTGATTAGTTAGGACCATTTTGAAATTAATTAATATTTTCCTATCAATATAAAAAACAGACTGGCTGTGGCTCTTACCTCATACCTCATCTAAACACTATTCGGGTTGCGATGCTTGATTTAAAAAAAGTGACAGACAATGCAAAGTAACAGATGAGAACTACATAGTAAGATCATCAAGAAAATACGAACGATGTTCCAGCAAAAAAATATTTTTACGCCTGTCCAACTGAAGCTCAATATTCTTTTTAACGATGTCGATAAAAAGCCTTCCGATGCACGAGGTGCGCTGACATTAAACATACGATTGTGCTCATGTGCATCGTAGGTTTTTGGACGAGCGTCGTGTGCGCTGTTCACCATGTGTGTAAGATTTGCAGGTTTTATAACAGAAGTTTTTAAAAAATTGGGTTTCAGTAAAACCCTGACTTCCTAGTACTGAGGATCGTTTTGGCTTCCGATTATCCAAGAACGCTTTGACCGAAGTTATTGTTTTGTAGCGATATCGTATTTAATTTTATCATACGAGCATGTTTAACTTCACGAACATGGTAGATTTTTATATAATGAAATACTTTTGTGTGTATTCTTGTAAAAATAAAGATAGCCTCAATTCCTTATCTTCGCGTAGAGAGAAAGCGAGCTTACCAAGGCGCACTCAGCAGTTTTGATGAACTTTTATCAAGGAAACCGATTTTGAGGACGTTCTTTTGCACAAGGATGTAACTATTTTGTTGATTAGCTGAATCATTATCATATGTTGACTAAATTAAATTTATCCATGCATGCTTTTTAGTGTTGTACTAGCTAGTGCTAAATGTGGTCAGTGACGTGCAATTGATTCAAATTCGTTCTTAAGGCGTGCATTTAGTTGTCAAATGAAGTTTTTTGCATGTATGTAAAAACCTGCATCACAGAAAAGCTAGTTTCTTCACACTACTCAACTTGTGCGATCGAACCGCATAGAGATAAAATTTTGGGGTCATAAAAACAGGAACTGAAGAGACGAACACGATGAGCACAGATGTGAAATGGAGGGCATCGAGAAGGTTAGAATACGAACGGCAAGAATCGTGGACGAAGAGAATGCAAGTGAAAAAAAAGCACATTTGTGGGCAGTGTTTTTGTCACGCTTGTAGCTGGTGCTGTGCAGTTGGCACCCAGTGCCAGTGGTGCTGTGCTGTGGTGAGGTGGTGGTGCTTTGGCAGTGATGCAGTGATTATCGAATAGAATTTTCAACAAGAGGAGTGAGGTGCTCGAGCTGGAGTTTTTCACGGAATTGTGATATTCACCGCTGAGTTTGATTATGAGATTGCGATAATGAAGGCGAAAGTAAATTTTCTTGTAGGATGGTCATACTCGACGTCGAGTTTTATCGTGGAATTGTGATGCTAAATTCTTCATGAGATTGCAATTCTTGACGCCAAATTTTCTCATTGGATTGTGATACAACGAGCTCATTCTTATATTCGTCTCGGTATGGAGCTTGGAAATACAAATGCTTTTAAAGCTGGATGTTTAAAGGCTAATTCCTCTAGAAGGGGTAGGGTTACTTTCAATGAGTCTCGGAAGTTAAAGCAGATGTTGAAGTTCACGGTTCCGAATCAGTTAATCCTTAGAAATTGTTTGCTGTGAGTTGGGATGATATAGAATTGATTCTAGAAATTTTTTTTTTTGCTTCTAAATGCTTAAGGAAAAATGCTGCAAAAATATTTAAGAACGACAAAGTCGTGCGAAATTTGAAGTTGGTTGTAGATTGAGGAAATTATATTTCATTCTCTACGATGCTGAGTTATTTTCCTTGAATTGACGTTGCGTCAACTTGCTATTTGATAAAATTTTTAAGAATATCAGCAATCAAATTTCAATTTGGGGATAAGATAACTGCTGTGAGAAGCTGACTAGAATCTAATTAAATTCTTCCAGATTCATTAGAGATTTGTAAGAGCAGCTAATTTCACACCAATCTTAAACAAAAGTTTCACACGTACATTTGACCAGCTTACTTAATGTTTAAAAACATAACGGTGGGTCTCTTTGAAACATGTTAAAGAAAAGTATGTTGCAAAATAAAAGCTTTAAAAACAGGTTGTGGAACAAAATAAGTGACATGCAATGGGTACACAATACATAGCATATAAAAAATGCATACACAACACAGATGGACACACAACATTCACAACACGGCATGTAGGCACGGTGTGTACACAAAGCTGGTGATATACATAATAATATATTAGTATTTGTTAGTTTAGCTCATTTTACATAACATCAACGTTTACCAACACACTTCAAAATATTAAGGTGACTAAAATGTCTCTCATTAAGATAAAGCTTAGCAGCATTTCAGTTAAGTGAGTTGTGTTCAGAAAGTGGTAATATTTTTTGAATCCCTTGTAAAATTACTTTGATTACGTATTTTTTGTAAAAAAGAAAAGAAAAACAGCGCTGGTAAGCGATTGATTATCTTGTCTGTGAATGTCGAAGTAAACAAACCTGGCACGCGTGCCAAGAGACCATCTTCTATTTTCTAGCACATCTCTGACCACCGGAAACGTTCCTCAACTCATTCAGATGCACGATTTTTTAAGTAAAATATAACTACACGTTCACATTTTGGGCACGATTTAACTCGAATTATATTTTACTGGTAGGATAAAAAAATAAATCAGAAATAAAAATAAAAATCAGATATAAAATCAAAATAAAAAATCCGAAATAAATCAATTTCAGTTATATTTTATTTTAGAGTAGTTAATATTTATTGCCACCGTCCTTGGCACTGTTGAATTATGAGGTGTGGGTATTGTTATACCATAGGTTAGGGTCTAATCGTACATTTCAAATTAGGCATGGCTATGCGCTTCGTATTTTGGCTGGAACTTTCAAATTGATCTGTCTTGAACTGGACAAACAGCTGTACGAGCCCTGCGGGCAAACCAACATAGGAGCAACAAGTGTTTGACGCCAAAGCAAATGAAACTTAACTTGAAATCAGATCTTCTTTTGAAATCAGAACTTGCCATGAAATTAGAACTTGTCTTGAAATCAGAACTTTAATTGAAATTAGAACTTGCCTTGAAACCAGAACTTGTCATGAAATCAGAACTTGCCTTGAAATCAAAACTTGTCATGAAATCAGAACTTGCCTTGAAATCAGAATTTGTCATGAAATCAGAACTTGTCATGAAATCAGAACTTGTCTTGAAATCAGAACTTGTCTTGAAATTAGAATTTGCCTTGAAATCAGAACTTGTCTTGAAATTAGAACTTGCCTTGAAATCAGAACTTGTCTTGAAATCAGAACTTGTATTGAAATCAGAACTTGTATTGAAATCAGAACTTGTCTTGAAATCAGAACTTGCCTTGAAATCAGAACTTGCCTTGAAATCAGAACTTGTCTTGAAATCAGAACTTGTCTTGAAATTAGAACTTACCTTGAAATCAGAACTTGTCTTGAAATCAGAACTTGTCTTGAAATCAGAACTTGTCTTGAAATCAGAACTATCAGATTTTGAGTTTTTTTTTCTGAATTTTGTAATCAGTTTTGAGTGGTCCACAATGCAGTCGTAATCCGCAACAAAACTTTAGAAAGTGTAGGCATCGCCAACAACTCTCATTACCCTCTCAGCTTGAGCCCGAAACCTCCCCTCAGTGTGAACAAGACACTGGAAAAAGCTATTTATTACGAAATTACAAGTTTGCGCTGTTTTGTGTTTTGGAATTGTGTAGCAAGTGTATGAAAAAGCTTAGCAGTATTTAAGTGGAGTGTTTGCCTTCAGAATGTGTAAATATTCTTTAGATAGTGTGATCTCATAGTTCTTGCTATGTGTGAGAGTATTGATAGTTTTCCCTGTAGTGTTTCTTCTCTAGTTGCTCTTCAGCCCTTGCATTCACTGTTTTTCTTTTTTCTCAGTTTTCAGTTGAAGATAAAACATTACTTAAATTCCATAGAATGCCATACACATCGTACACTTCGTACAACTACTCCAACTACACAGGTGGCCGCCCTTATGCAGGGAGCAAAACCTATACTCCATTCGGTCAATCTTCACCGTACGGATCGAGCAATACCAGCAACTACAGCCTAGCTCCGTCCTCAACTACATCTTTTTATCCTTACAAACTTAGTTCTTTGAGTTCAGGAAGTTCTTCCTCCCCTTATGGCCTGAAATCTTCTACATCGTCCACAGTTCTATCAAATTACGATGCCACCACCTCGCCGACAAGAAGAAAGGTTTCGGCAGCGCCTTCGTTTTTGTCTGGAAATACAGCTTCTCTGAGGAAGGCTTTTGGAGACACTGAGGCCTATACTGAGGAGCAGCCTTCATCTTATAGATCTCGAAGATTCAATTCCGATGCTGAGAAAAGCTATCCAGAAACAGTTTACCGGCCACCGAAACATTTCAATAAAGTTGATTCTTCGCCTTACAATTCGAACACTAACTTCGCAGAGCCTCCAAAAATGAAAGAAATAATCAGCACAGATATCAACTTGAGCAAGCCTCCGCAAGCGCCGTCTGCACAAAGCGATATACAACGGAATGAACGCGGAACCATTTCCCGTAACCGCCCAGTAGTACGTTTGACTATCAAAAGAAACCGCGACGAAAAAAGGGATGCAAATGAGGTCAAGAAAAACTCTATCAAAACGGTGGCTCAGAAGCTGCTTGACAAGTACACCATTACCGACAAGAAACCTAATCCCAAGAGTCTCCACTATGGTCCGAAGGATCGTTTGTTTCATTCTTTTTCAGCAGATCCTGACGAGGTTAAGCCTAAACCTGATTTGGGTGAAGCTGCTGCAGGAGTTTCGAGTGAATCTCTTTCAGTTAAGGGCCAAGAGGAGCAAAAAGACAGAGCATCTGCTTCTTCTCACATTTCCCAGAGTAATAATGACCAGAAGAACTGTTACTCGGGAGTGAGGAAGCTTTCGAAACCCGGAGCAGAACTGGAAGACGGAGTCGTGGTTTTTTGCAGAGCAACGGAGCACGCGGCCCAAGATGCAGAACTGGAAAGTGCGCAAGATGTTAAGGATATCATAGTAGCAGCTGCACTCCATCCTGATGTGGACATCGAGTCTGACGAAGAAATAAAACAACTGATAGAAGCGGATAGCAGCGAAAGTTTTCCCAATACTCCGACGATCGACGACGATGACACTGAAAAGATATCTGGCCGCACCATAAATCCCGTCGAATCCATCGCCAAGCGTCGCGCCAGCGCTGATACGAGCCTCAGTGACGGATCAATCATCGTGGACAAGCTGAAACGTTTTGTCAAACAGCAAGTATCGATCAAGAAAGCTAGCGTAAAGAGGCTTTCGAAATCCGCTCCTAAAAAAGACTGCAGCAGAGGAGATGTCATCTCTGTGAAGCTTCATGGAGTTAAAGATAGCAAAAATAAGAGAAGATCATCTTCCAAGCGAAGCTCCGATGATTGCACTTCGACTTTTGATGAAAAAAGAGTTCATGAAAGCTTCGCAAAATCCCCTGACCTGCTCCCTACACCGGACAGCGCCCGGGAACAAGAACGCTTTTTAAAGAAAAGTCCCGTACCTCAAGTGACATTAATGGAGGGAATGGAGAAGATAAAAATGAGTATCGCTGTTTGCGACAACATATGTAAGAATAAAGAGGATTCCGAGAGCAATGCTACCTTCGACAGCGAACGCAATAGCTTTTCTTCGGAGTCATACAGAAGCAGCTGCAGCAGCAGCGTTAACGGATCCACAGCGGTCATCGGGAGCCTAACTTTAGGTCTGCAGCCGAGCTGTGAGCAGATATCTGCCTGTCTCGAGGACGCCCCCTGGAGGAAGAAAAGAGCGCCTTACATCAATAAATCTAAAACCTCAGCTAATCTTTTGAGTTCAGTTTCACCCTTTGATGATGATCCTTCTCTTAATCTGTATGGCTTATCTAAATCTACCTCATCTTTCACCCTTGATGATCCTTTCGACAGAGTAGCAAATAACAGGCTAGATTTTTCGTTTGACGATTCCAACGATTCACTTAACCTTCGATCGAAAAAATTACCAGTTGACGAGGTTTTGAAAGATTCTAAATTGAACAAGAGCTCAGACAAGACGTCTCGAGATTTCTGGGAGGTGAACGGAATCAGCGACGCAAGTTTAATTCACGACGGAGACCCTAATCGGACTTTCGAAGAAGAGAACACTGACGAAAAAATCCAATCTCGGAATGTAGTCGTTCCAGAAAGTGAATCAATTGCGTGCTTACAGGATTCTCAGCCAGCTTCGAAAATTGAACAAACTATGAAAAAGTCACCGAACAGAAACGAAGAACTGAAAGACAAGCACTCTAATTCGAACACGGAGTGGCAAGGGCAAAAAAATTCTCCAAGTAGAAACACAGCTTCTGAGGCATTACGTCTAGAAGCTAATAAGAAGTCTCCGAAGCCATTGATTAGATTTGAAAATGATCCCAAGAATAAAAAAGACACGTCGCAAAAAGGAATTGGAACCAATAATAATCGAATTTCCGAAGTTACAGACAGTAATGAAGATAGAACGCCTCTGCAATTATTTGAGAAAAAACCTCAAACAAGTTCCGCCAAAAGTTTCCTTGCTGAACCTGAAAAGAATAACAACAAGCAATGCGCGGATGAGAAGAAATTTCCCGGAAAAATTAACCAGGGCTGCAAAATTAGAGCAGAAAGTACAGCTCATAAACTCAATGTTCCTCTCAACAGTGGCGGGTTGAATGATGAAAGGAATTTTCCGAATTCAAAGAGTGGAATTGAAAATGTCAAGAAAGGCTTTCATCAAATTAACGGTAATCCTAAGACCGAGATCAAGCCTAAGGATAAGTTATCACCATTAGGGGACCGTAGCAGCATTCAAAATGAAAAGATCCATATCAAAAGGAGTGGTTGCGGAATCGAGGAGAGTGAGACAGCAAAAATCGCGACTCAGGATCCTCCAAAAAGTTATACATCCCTCAGCAATGAACTGGTTGCCTCTAATAAAGACATTAGAGTAACTCCAAAATCTGCCGAAAACTCAAAGAAACTTAACGTTGAAGGTGAAAAAGAAGAAAATCGTCGAAAGTCTGAAACGGACATAGAGAAAAAGTCTTCAGGAGGCCAGTGCGATGAGGGGAAAACAAATCCCGGGGAAGGCAGTAGTGGAAAGAAATTAAATATGGTTAACCCATTAGTATCATCCAACAATAAGAAAATGGATCAAGAAATCCAGAACGTTCGGAACGTTCTCAAGAAACGTCCAGTGGATAAGAGCGAAGGCGCAGAGAAGAATAAACTCGATGCCAACAAAGTTACGGAACCTACTCTAAGAAAAGTTTGGAAAAAACCAGTATTGGACCCCAAGCCTCCTCCGGTCGACGAGCTCAAGCAAGTTAGGAATGTTTTGAAAAGACCAGGGAAATTAGGCATTGGTCCCGAACTAAAGAAAATTAGTGCTGAGGCCCAACTGTCTCCCAATAAAGTCAACGCCGAAGGCACATTGCCGAGCAAGCCGAAGAAGTTGTGGAAAAAACCTGGTGCTTCCCGCAGCAATGACAGGGATAATCACAGTGAATCGGAAGACGAAGGAAGTAAAGCCGTGAAGCCAGCGTTTCATCGCAAGAAAAAGTCACCTTCAAAGTCACCACCTGCCTCTTCGACAGCTGAAAAATCTTCCCCAAACGATAAGACAACTCAATCGCTGCAGACCTCCGGAAAATTTTCCTTGGAAAAGCCTTCGCGGGAGCAAGAGAGAAATATTCAGGGCCTTAAAAATCCTGGAGTTTCTGCTGCTTCGACTCCCTCTTCTAGAGGCCAAAATTTCTCTTCAACAGTTACTGAAGGAGCGCAGCCTGAGAATCTAATTGGACTTTGCGCTTCAAAATCTGCTGACTCAGCTTATGGATCGAGTCCGAGCACTCCTCAACCAAACTCGGCATTACAACTAGACCCCGACCAAGCTTCCGCAACCGCTCCACAAAATGTGGCGTCGTCAGCGACTAAATTAAACAGCGATGAAACTGTTTGCAACGGTAAGCGCTTGTGTGGTAACACTATTTCTTGTATGATTCTATTGCCCACGTATTCTTGTAGTACGTGCGTAGGAATTTTTGCTGAAAGATGCGTGAAGTAAAGTACGATGTACTTCGCATTGCTGCACGGGCTGCAGATAATGTGAACGTGTTTTACGTCTAATTTTTTTTCGATTGAGTTTTAAAGTTTAGTATTGAATAAAAAATATAATAGCTCGAATCAAACTAAACGAATTTATTTGAACTGATGAATTATTTGAGCCCAGAGCGTTTTTTTCAAATTAAGGAATTTAAGTTCATCAGTTTTTCGGGACAATATGCCAGGTTATCAACACAATTTTAGTCGATTTAATTTTCGTACATCCGATGAAAAAATATTCGATTTGAGATGAGCAGCTCCATACAATCATTTAGTGACACATAAAGGAGACTGTTGGCATGACGAAGAAATATTAAAATACAAACGAGCTCGAAGTTATATAAATTTTTACTTCGGAATTTCACGTAATAATGTTTTCTTCTTCTATGATCGTAGTTTCTGATATGAAAAACTAAATTCAAGAGTTGTGAGGTATAATTTCAACAATTTTTGTGTATTCAAAATGACATAACGCATTTGTTCTACTCATCATCTTGATCAATACAATTTTGCATTACAAGAACGATGGCTAATGCTGCGGTCATTTCACTAGGGAAGTTTCAAGTAAATGTGGAACTAATGACTGACATTATCGACTGTAATTTCAAACTAGCTGAAGAGAAACTTTCTTCCCAAAAGTGAAATTCATTAGAAGCATCTGACATCACAAATGTCTCACAACGGAAATATTCAACGTTACAAATGTGTCACGCCACAATTGTATGATGGAAACATTAGGGTGTACATGCCATTAATGTTTAAACAATTTAAATAAAATACTTATCACAAGTGATACAACAGCAGATTGTTTAAGTCAAGTACAATGGACACATTTGAGTATAGCTACTTGTGGGCCCGAATAAGTTCAGCGACTTCTAGGGCACCCTATCATCAACGCTATTTTTAAGGTGTACAGCTATGTTTAACCTAATTTACTCAACCTAGGGGCACACTAGACTGATCAACCAATTGGTTCTTTCATGATTCGAATGTTCGACATGACAAGTGCGTGACATTACATGTGTATGACACCACAAACGCGTCACATTACCAGCGATTGCCATCACTAGTGAATCAACACAGGTAGCTATACTCAAATTTGACCATTGTACTAGACTTGAGAAACAATCTACCTCTGTATCGCTTGCGGTAAATAAATAGTTTAAACCTTTTTCACCTCACTTTCTTCGTTTGCACTCAACTTTGCGCGCATTATTTTGCCGTGTTCGCGACGCTAATTTTGTCCCCATCCTCGTCCTGTCGCCAAGGTTTTAGACTGACATTTCCTGCGCTTTTTTCTGTCGCAGGCAACTCAATTTTAGGAATTTCCATATAGTGGGCCACCGCTGGCGCACTTACTTAGAGCGGCGGTGCCAACGGACCTGGGCATTCTATCTCGTCAGGATTGTGTGCACGCTGTGTGCAGTGTGTGCACTGTGTGCACGCTGTGTGCAGTGTGTGTGCACGCTGTGTGCTGGGTGTGTGTGCACTGTGTGCAGTGTGTGTGTGCAATGGGTGTAATGCACGCAGCGTGGAACCCACCCAACACGCAGTGCGTGTTTTGCACCCACCCAAATGCGCACAGTGTGTGCACTGGTGTGTGCAGTGTGTGTGCATTCCGTGCCGTGTGTGTGCGCTGGGTGCTGTGTGTGTGATGCAGGCAGTGTGGGAGACAAACAGTGTGTGAACAGTACGCAGTGTGGGCATTGCGTACACGCACGCGCACGCATGCACATACAACGAACAGTGTATGTGCTGCATTCAGTTTTCGCTGCACGGAGGTTGATTTTCCACTTCGAAAAGCAGGCGATTTTCTCGGGAAGGGGACCAGTCGTCGGCAGAGATTTGCTCGACTCATGACCGCGCCATGTTTGATGGAATCATGACCGCGCCATGTTTGATGGCATCATGACCGCGCCATGTTTGATGGCAACATGACCGCGCCATGTTTGATGGCATCATGACCGCGCCATGTTTGGTGGCATCATGACCGCGCCATGTTTGATGGCATCATGACCGCGCCATGTTTGATGGCATCATGATCGCGCCATGTTTGATGGCATCATGACCACGTCATGTTTGATGGCAACATGACCGCGCCATGTTTGATGGAATCATGACCGCGCCATATTTGATGGCAGAATGACCACGTCATGTTTGATGGCATCATGACCGCGCCATGTTTGATGGCATCATGACCTCGCCATGTTTGATGGCATCATGACCGCGTCATGTTTGATGGCATCATGACCGCGCATGTTTGATGGCAGCATGACCACGTCATGTTTGATGGCAGCATGACCGCACCATGTTTGATGGCATCATGACCCCGCCATGTTTGATGGCATCATGACCACGTCATGTTTGATGGTATCATGACCGCGCCATATTTGATGGCAGCATGACCACGTCATGTTTGATGGCATCATGACCGCGCATGTTTGATGGCATCATGACCGCGCCATGTTTGATGGCATCATGACCTCACCATGTTTGATGGCATCATGACCGCGCCATGTTTGATGGCATCATGACCCCGCCATGTTTGATGGCATCATGACCGCGCCATGTTTGATGGCATCATGACCGCGCCGTGTTTGATGGCATCATGACCGCGCCATGTTTGATGGCATCATGACCGCGCCATGTTTGATGGCATCATGACCGCGCCATGTTTGATGGCATCATGACCGCGCCATGTTTGATGGCATCATGACCGCACCATGTTTGATGGCATCATGACCCCGCCATGTTTGATGGCATCATGACCGCGCCATGTTTGATGACATCATGACCGCGCCATGTTTGATGACATCATGACCGCGTATGTTTGATGGCATCATGACCGCGCCATGTTTGATGGCATCATGACCGCGCCATGTTTGATGACATCATGACCGCGCCATGTTTGATGGCATCATGACCGCGCCATGTTTGATGGCATCATGACTCCGCCATGTTTGATGGCATCATGACCCCGCCATGTTTGATGGCATCATGACCGCACCATGTTTGATGGCATCATGACCGCGCCATGTTTGATGGCATCATGACCGCGCCATGTTTGATGGCATCATGACCGCGCCATGTTTGATGGCATCATGACCGCGCCATGTTTGATGACATCATGACCGCGCCATGTTTGATGGCATCATGACCGCGCCATGTTTGATGGCATCATGACTCCGCCATGTTTGATGGAATCATGACCGCGCCATTTTTGATGGCATCATGACCGCGCCATGTTTGATGGCATCATGACCGCGCCATGTTTGATGGCATCATGACCGCGCCATGTTTGATGGCATCATGACCGCGCCATGTTTGATGGCATCATGACCGCGCCATGTTTGATGGCATCATGACCGCGCCATGTTTGATGGCATCATGACCGCGCCATGTTTGATGGCATCATGACCGCGCCATTGTTAGTGATGTGATTATGTGTAGCGTATATAGGCAGTGCAACAAAACGCGACACTGACCGTAGTGCAATACCATTAGGACTGAAATGGAGGTCGGTTCCGCAGAAAATATTGTGACATCACTTGTATCTTTATAGCAGCATCATCATAGTATCATAACCAGTGATTACATTATGAAACATGTGCTAATATTTTCTCAAAACATTCAAGTGTGTCATTCATCACATTTGAGTTATCAGGAGAGATAATCATTACAGTCATTTAGGGGGTTAACTTTGTACCAAAAAATGGTAATAACGTGATTCGACACTGCTGCCATCACGATGTCAAACTTTTAAGTGCAGAGTTTCTCTTCTTACCGTTCAAAGCACGTTGCTGTGAACGGTAATGCAAAGAAAAAGTATTACAGAATTTACATTTTTCCTGTAACAAAAAAAAGGGAAAAAACCAACACGTGTTGTGCCTTGGCTAAAACTCAAGAATTTTCATTTCGAAGGTCTCCACTTCTTTCGTAACTCTTCACGCATAAATAATTAGTATCTTTGAGCTTGACCGGATCATTTACAGGGCAGGATAGAGATCATTTCACCTTATGGACCATGAATCTCTTTTGCACCAGTGAGGTAAAGTATCATAAAAGAATAAGCATTAACTTGCTTAATGCGACGAGACCCACCGGTGGTCGCTGAAAGGATTTTCATAATGTTGCTGACTGACTTGCAGTCATTAACTCAATTTTTATAAATACTCAATGAAAGTTAAACGAAGGCACACGATCCAGCTAATATTTGTTATTTCAAAATTGGATTACTTCAATTGGTTTTAAATTTAAGTTAAATATTGAACTTCAAAACAATTCATAGGCGGAAACATGTTAAGTAATGCTGATTAATCGGAGGATTAATATGCAAATATTAATTGAAATGATGCTGATTAATTGGAGGTTTTTTAATTTATGTATTATTTCTCCAATTAATATTAATTGGAAGATTAATGAGCAGCTAGAACACCTGTCATTCGGTACACTTGGCGCAGCACAAAAGTGACTTCAGGTGTCAGAGGCTCTACTTGTAGGGTTGTTTTTTGTTCCTAACGGGCTGGTCGACACCGTAAGCAAGAGGCGTAGAGAAAGAGTTTGCAGCTTCTGATGCTGCTTACACTACCCGTCTTTGCTTTTTTTCTAGAGCTTGTTATGTATATGTGGCCAATTATTTTCACTAAACGCCGCTGTAATGCTGAGATTATAGGTTTTATTTTGGTTCAAAATGATTTTAAAACTAAGTATTGCGCATTTTCAACAAATGTGTGATAAATTCATTGCCTTGAGGAGTTATTTCATTACTGCTGTTAAATGCGTTGTGAAGTTGCTCAGGATTAACTTTTCAAGTTGATCTTCGTCTGAGAAACATCGCACGAACAAGAGCTAACTGCCTGACTATTTATCACTTTAGTTGAACAGATTTTCACTTTGCGCAAATGGGAGATTCACTAAAAATTTATTAACAAATAAAGTGCTAACAGAATTGGTCACTTTATTAAAAAAATTAAAAATATCGGAAGCATTACGGAGACTAGCTCCATTTTTAAGTTGGCTTTAATATTTTGAGCACTTCAGTTGTGATGCTTTTCAAGTCAAACACGGGGCCGGCATATGAGCAGATCAGTGCAGATCAGTGCAGGACAGTGCAGGGCAGTGCAGATCTTACATATGTTATGGCCTTGCAGCCGTAGAGCTGTGCAAAGCGGTGCAGCTCGCTGGACATTTGCACCACGGTAGAAGAAACAAGGTAGTGTTAAGCCGGTCTTTTTTCGTCCACCGTGTGGCAATGCTGACGTTTATTGTGCGTTTATTGATTAGGTAAGATTAACTCCTAGAACTTTATTTGAAAATATGTTTTTAAGTAAATGAAATTTTTTTTAACGCGGCAAACCTTTCTAGACAATGTTTAGTTTTCAATTACATTTGAGAATGGCATAAGTAAAGGCAAAATACGACCAACGATAGGGCAATTTGAAATGTACATCAGGGAGCTGATAACTTTATTCCTGGAGTACTTTTCACAACAGTGTCCTGATATTAGTATCGAGCGTGTGCGTAGAAAATAACCCATAGTAAAGCAAGTTCAAATGCATTTCAGGAAGCTGACAAATTTTATTCCTAGAATTTATTTTATGCAGTATAAAGATTTGGAACCAGTAGGTCTGAGATGCCATTCGAGAAACAAATTGCAGCACGGCAATCCAAATTTGCGCATACGAACTGTTAAGTTTGGGCGCTTCAAGACGCCATTTGGAGACGCGGTAGTCGGGACTCCTTGAAAGTGCACACAAGAAATCTCCTACACCAGAACTGGGAACTTCCATTAATTCTGACGATAAATTATCTGGGAGAAATGCGGGCAAGTAATTCGCTCGGCGCCGGAACAGTGCAAAGCATTTCGAAAGTCCGCACAAAATTTGTAAAAACTAATTTAAGGCTGCATTTGTTTCCCTTCCTAAGTGAGTGTCTTGGAACGAGTTTCGGTGCCAAAAAATGCAGTTAACTCCTAAAAAATTAGCCCGGCCATCCACCGGAACTGAAAACCTCGTCATGGTCTGTTCGTTCTTTGGGGAGAGAAGCGGCCAATTTTATTGTGCTGTCCGATTTGCTTCTACGCACCTAGAGGCAGCGGGGAAATTATTCGTAAGCCAACAAATATTCATTACTCTCAGCCATTTTATGGAACCTTACGCTCGTAAGCTTTCCTGTTTTATATACGATATGAAGTATTTGAAAAAATCAAATTTAAAAAGCAGTTTTAAGTTTGTAATATTGCGAATGTTTTTTACGCCCTGACAATATGTTTTTCGTACCAAACTCCTACAATTTCTTTATGGTATATTGGATAGTATGAGTATAGTTATGGACACTTTAGTATAAATGACTAAGTATTTTAAAACACTTCACAACTACTAGACCTGGGAGAATCAATAACTTTTAGCTCATATTGGCGGCTCGCTTTTTTGTCTTCACCGTCCTGACGTCGAAGGGAAAATGACACTGATGGTTATTAGACTACATTGTATTCGTGAGTGGAACTTCTTAGAACATTTAAATAAATAAACACACTACAAAACTCTGCTCCTATTGTTATATGTGAATTCATCAATGTTGCTTGAATTGATACGTTTTAAATGATTTTTTATAAATATTTTAGAATGCTCGATGCTTCTGTTAAAATTTGTTTTAATACGTGCAACTGAAAATCCAGCCACTGATTCTTCTTCGTATAACTCATAACACAAATCTAATTTGATTCAGCATAAAATTATACGAAATTACTAAGCCCAGTGAACAATTGTGTCAATGTTAAATAATACCATTCGATGGTTATAATAAAAACAATGATATTTTTTTATTGACAGTGCATTCATTATCTCTTAAGATGCAATTTTCATTGGAATACACTTCTCCAATAAACTCTGACACATTTTTAAAAGCCGTGTTGAAAATTAGCCTCAGGTATATTCAGAAAAAAATGTGGTAACAATTCATCAGCATCAGCCGTCAAAATAGAGAAACCTCTGCGCGCTAACATACTTTTCTTTCTTTCTTTCTTTCAAAGTGCACTAGCTCTTGCTTATTGGCTCGAATGGCTTATTTACCGTGTATCATACTTGTTCTTTTCACTTCCTCTTCCCGCTTTCAAGGTGCTTCAATTAAAGTGTAGCATACGTTTCTTTGTAAAAAAAGAAACGCCGTGGCCAGCTGTTGATCTTCAATGACTTGACAGGCGCACCATCGCACTCCGCCAGGGTACGAGTGATCGGTCAAGCTCTTATTTAACTCGTGCGTTTCCAAGCAATCACTAAAATAACAGTGCACACTTATATTGAGCTACGTTTTTCAAGCGCTATTCTGCTCTTGAATTTTAATTTTGTTGCAAAATCCCTTTTTTATTCTGCTCCTGATTTTCGTTTTTGTTGAGAAATAACAGTTTCTTTAGAGTACTCGTGTGGCACAAACGACTGCAGAAATAATGCATTATGACGAGAAGATGGAGTTCAGCGCACTGACTGGTCTCTGTAAATTGGGTACACACGAGAGTCATTACCAAAAAACTGGGGACGATTTGAGAAATTAAGAAATTTGCTGATTTTTGCTCCCATGTAATGCCCAAAAGAATGATATTTTACATATTTTGCTTCAGCATTTATTAATTAGGGTACATAGAAGGTTTTATTTGAAAATATTTCGAAGGGAAATTTTCACGTATGCTTCTGTAAATAAATATAATTCCATCTTTGTATTTTACTAGTAGTTCAATAAAAAAATTTAAGCACCTTGAGTAAAAATAAAGAACAAAATAAAATAGAAGCGGCTCTCCAAAGCTGAGCGAAAGGTAATATTTCTGACTGCAAAGCCGCTGTCTGATTTCTCGTCTCGATTCAATTTTGCGTTAAGTTTACTGCAAGAGACAAATTTAACTAAATGGTTTGTCCTTCTTATCGATTTTCCAATTGAACGACGACGAATAGAATGATTTTCGAACCCTCGCATGCAGGACCGAAACATTTGCGGATACGCCTCTATAATAATAAAATATCATTATCGTAACGATATCGGATAGGTATGATCGTATTTTCCTGCGGTGTCATAGATACGAGCAAAGTTTATCATTTCATATTTATTTTAGACAAGTCACGGTACTTACGCTTGCATGAATTGGATTACTTTAAACCGAGATGACTTCAAATTAAAGTTGGTTGATATTAAGGCGTAAAGGTATTTTTGTAGTTGGATAAGGAGTACTTATTGGGTTTATCAATGAAAACACAACAGTAAGAAAGTTATAATAAGTTTATTGGATCATCTTGGTAAAAAAATATGGATACTGGACTGTTCGTGAACTGCAGTCTAAAATTTGTTGTATAAATGCGGGAGAAAGAAAGTCAACTCTGTAAAATTTATGTGAAGCTCCTCCCAGTGAGTAAAGATTGTAGTTAATCCACATAATGTTGCCGGATAGGGCATTTTTCTTGCCGAAATATTCCGAATTCCCCTCCTTTTATATGAAATTTGACAGCAAAGCTTACTAAATATTAGGCAATAAAACAGAGTGCCAAGATGCCAAATGCAAATGGATTGTCAGATGGCAAGAAGATTACCAAATGCGAGAGGATTGCCTGATGACAAGACGGCTGGAAGGTAGCAACAAAGTTGCCTGATGTCAAGAAGATTGCCAGATGGCAACACGATTGACAGGAAGCAGCAGGATGAACAGATGCTGAGTCATCTTTAAAGTTAAACTACGTAGGCCAATCGCGACCATTTTTGGTCAGGTGGGATACAAAGCAAATTTTTGCTAAACATTCTTAAAATGGTTGTTTGTGAGAGATGATATGCGGAAAATAGTGTGAAAGAATTGAATTTTAAATATTTCTTCATGTTTCTACTCAGAATAGAGAGCTGAATTTTGCCTCGGGCTGTGAATAAGAGCCGAGCGTTAATCAAGCAAGCAATCCAACAAGATTATCTAAAATTTTTAATAACAGGCCCCAATAACTCGTTGGATCAGGTTGTTTTAACGACCTATTCATTACACTAAAATTGTATGATAATTACATTTTTTATGAAATTAGAAAAATTTAACTTCATTTAATAATATTGCTTTAAAGTACTCACTGTAGAATAGAAAATATCTTTCGTAAACTGAAGATATATAGCGAAGCTTATCCCAAACACAACGTGCGGTTTGATGAGTTAGAACATCAACACCGGAAAATTTTCCCTAATTAATATCCTTAAACATGTATAATGTGCATCTTGGAAACGAAATTCAATTTTCCCCCATTTCATCTTACCTTACTCTACTATCTTGAATTTGATCGCATGGCTCACCGGAAAGCAGTGCAAATAGTAACAAAAAAGCAAAAAAAAAAATGAGACAGTAACTATAGAAAAAAACTAAATTATTAGAATTTTATTGGTATACTGAACACCTCGTGACCTATTGAGCCGAGTTGTTTATAAAACTGATTTTCTGGTTTTGAAATTGGTTGATTATAAAAATACTTTTACAAGTTTAAACAAAATAACACCGTAGCAATAACATAAACATTTTTACATAAACTCGTTGGAGAGTAAATGAGAAATACGTATCTTCAGTGGAGTGGACATTTTCTAACAGACTGTATCCACAATACAGCGTCTGGTATAATTATACGTGGGACTTAGAACAGAGGGCATTTCTCCCTACTTATGAGGATAAGAAGACAATAATCTGCTATACGGAAAAGAAGTAGAATTTGCGATATGTCATTAGTAAAAGTAGGTTCCCCAATTTACTCTCATGTTAATACAGTAAGCTGGGTGTTGAGTTTTGAGCTTTGGTGTAACTAAATCAGATTTAAGACGTCGACAATCGAGCGTACTGGCATTCATGGAAACCAAACCGATTTTCAGGGATGTATTAGTACATAGTTCAATTGATTCCCCTTTTACCCGAGGCTTAGTGGAGTTTCAATATATTATGAACAAAATAAAACCTAGACGTCTGCTAATCATTTTGTTACGATAGAGCTTATTTGAAAAAAGACATATTGAAGAACTTTGGGTATAGAAATGCGAAATCAGGCAGCCTTGCTCAGTCAGATAAGCGAGAAGTAAAGCTCACCTCAGGACACACTAAGATAAACCGATCCTCTGAGAGGACGAAAACGAAGAAGAGGTCGTAGTCCCGGTGACACCTGAAGTGAAGCTCACCTCAGCCTCTAATAAGGAGAAAAGGAGAACAGGTCGTAGTCACCTCGGTGACACCTGAAGTGAAGCTCACCTCAGCCTCTAAGAAGGAGAAAAGGGAAAAGAGGTCGTAGTCACCCCGGTGACACCTGAAGTGAAGCTCACCTCAGCCTCTAAGAAGGAGAAAAGGAGAACAGGTCGTAGTCACCCCGGTGACACCTGAAGTGAAGCTCACCTCAGCCTCTAAGAAGGAGAAAAGGGAAAAGAGGTCGTAGTCACCCCGGTGACACCTGAAGTGAAGCTCACCTCAGCCTCTAAGATGGAGAAAAGGGAAAAGAGGTCGTAGTCACCCCGGTGACACCTGAAGTGAAGCTCACCTCAGCCTCTAAGAAGAAGGAGAAAAGGGAGAAGAGGTCGTAGTCACCCCGGTGACACCTGAAGTGAAGCTCACCTCAGCCTCTAAGAAGAAGGAGAAAAGGGAGAAGAGGTCGTAGTCACCCCGGTGACACCAGAAGTGAAGCCTCGCCGTACTTACAGCTAGTGAATCACTGTAGCTCTTGGCAGCCCTGACACGAGCACCTCTAAATAGCGCGGGGAAACCCAACCAGCAAAAATGACCCTTGAATGTTCCTCGAGTTCTTATCATATTTTCCTAGTCGAGGTTTATGGTCGTGGTTGCCTGTTTTCCAAGGCCGCGAAGACAGATTGATTGAATGATAATTGAATAACTATTCAATAATTTCGAATAATTTTTATTTTCGATGCTCACGAATAATTTAGGAGCAAATTGTGTGTTTAGAAATTGAAGAGAGTAATACTTTACAACATGCTACAAATGTGTTCCAAAGTGCTACTTTAAAATGGTTTCCCTTTACCGGCTGCGAGTGTTGAGTTTGCGATAAAAATGATGAGGTGTCTTCAGAATATTATAGCTTTATTTTCAAAATTTTATAGTAAATTTGGCGAATGGATTTTTTACTATTTTTAGTCGCCTCTAAAACAGATTTATCGAGTCTTGATCTTCATTTTTTACGTTTTAAAAGTTAAAAATAACTGGATAAATGCTCAGACAGGGGTTTGCTTTCAGTTCAGTTATTTATTGTGATAAGAATCATAATGCCTGAGTGATGGTGAGATTAATTTAAGAATGACCAGAAGCCCATCAGAAACAAAGAACTCAGTGCACAGCAGTGACGGAACACAACCAAACAACCATGGAAAACAAATGCGCATTTATAATTGTCAAGAAAAGTCATCAATACCTATCTACATTGTTATTTGAATAGGCGTAATGACTCGTGTCTGTTAAAAAATATATTAAGTAATTTCCGTGCACCCTGTGCTTGTGAAGCATAAGCTGCTCAGGTTATTAAATTCGTTTTCTTTACATCGACTGTGCTATCATCGGAACAGGTATAACTTCAGTTTAGTATATCCTCCACTGAGTTGTATTTACCAACCAACCAATGCTTTAGAGAACAAAAAATATTGTTCTTGCGTAGTGGATAATCAGAGAAAGAGCTGAGTTGATTCATTTTCGTTCATTAACCTACTATCGCAAGTGGTGAGAGAAAAAGGGTTCTAGTTTCTGTAATATGAATGAGACCAAAAAGCTGTATAACTTCAATTGTCACGGGCTACGGGTTTTGGATAAACTGTAAATCATAAATTTCTTGTACTAGTCCACCCCTTTTTATTTGGAATGAAAAAGAGGGTGAAATGATAGGAAGCCCTTAAGAAATAAAAAAAAAAATCTCTCGAGAGTTGATGAGGCCGCGTGAACACGGCCCGTCAAAATATATAGGACCCGAGCTTGTATCACTGATACGCTCATCACACACTACAGGCTGGCTTTGGACAGACAGACCGACGGACGGACGCTGCTCTTATTACAGTATAGATTTAGTGGATATTCATGCACTGTTTTAATGAGGCAGTTATTTGACCCGTTCTCCGCGTTTCCGTGGTTGTTAACGGTTGGTTTTGTTAGGTTGTAAGTAGCAGAATTGGGAAATCGACTTTACAGCTCGAATACATTATTCTTCCTAAGAAATATGAAAATTCAACTGCAGGATAACATTCCACCTCGTATGATAACAGTTATTTTTCAAAAAGATTGCGAAAAAGAAGAAATGCCATTCATTCATTCCGGTACGTGAATTAGTAAATTACTGAATTGTGCACACACGGCCCAATACTCGGGGAACGTCTCAAATGGTATTTTTGTATAACCCCTGTGAGGTAGCTACAAAGTTATCATAATGTTGTGGTTCCAGTGAGATGCCTGTTTTGGGGGTATCTAAACGTTAATGTGCCCCAAGGAGAACTTTTTCAGATGCCACGATTTATACCCATTAAAAAAATGGCCGTCTTGTACAGGGTGGGCCTGAAGTAACTGACCCATTTAATTTGCTAGCTGAGTAAATTGGATACCGAAATAAACTTGAAAAAATGTTTTTCTTAAAAAAAAAAATTTCTTCTAATTAACAAAATAAAAGGGTCTGTTACTTGTGGCCCTCCCTGTATTTAGCTACTTACGTAAATACATTATTTTTTCTCTGTCCTGAAGAAACACGTGACCCGCGATGGTTCTGTCTAAATCCGAGAAGCAGTAAAACTCGTATCTCGTACTTTCATCTACGCAAGTCTAACTATTCGATGATCTCGATGTTTATTGAACTATTTATTTTTATTGATGGAAGTACATGATGAATATATTTGTAAGGGATTTCGTTGTCTTTCGGGTTTAAACACAAAACTCACACGGGTCACAGGTTTTATCAAGACATACATATATGGCTCGGTGTTCATTGGTGAAATGTCGATTTCATTGAACGTTTTTAAGAATTAATAAAGGCTGAGTCAAAGATACGTCAATCAAACACTTTGAGCTCGTCAAATGAACAGAAAGCACTGCTATTTTACAGTAAGATCCTAATTGAGTGATTCACATGCTTTGTTGATCATGATTAACACTTTGAATCCGAAGTGGTACATATGTGTACCACTGGGAAAATTGTTCATTTACGTATCGGAATATACAAATAACATTTAAACTATTTTGCTACCTTTTCCGAACGCACAATCGTAGTCAATGTGTTAAATGCCGTAATTGTGGCCATTATTTGTGACCCTCTTTATTGCACTGTTAAATTTTAATACCTAGAGATATTCAGCAGAACAGTATTCGTTTGGATGCGTGTTTATCCAAATACACTACATAGTAATAGGATACAAAGGGAAATAAATATCTGATCAGTATATTTTAGCTTTAGTTGAGTTTGAGCGCACTTCTAGCGCTGAAGAGCCGAACGGAGATTTTGTTCAGAACATTTTCATTTGCAACGAAAGTTCTCTTAAATCGAAAGAGTTAGTAGCTTCGTGGGCTTAGGGGATTTGCAAATTTGAAAATTTCCGTAGAAAAGTACCCCATTTATTACTTTAGCAAGAGATGTAAACTTGCAGATTCTTGGAGGGATAAACTCGTAACGCATTGTAACTCTGATGAATGCTTTGCTATGAGCTACCATAGAGCAATTATTATGGGGGAAATGATGTCTTTTGTCAGCGCTGAAATGTGTAACTAATGTTTAATGAATTTCTACAAATCCAAATGTGAAACAACTCCTTTTCTAGTTGTTTATATCTTTTCATCATGGAATGATAAACTTCAATGTGCAGTACTGTTTCAGCTGTTTCTCTCATTTTAATTGAAGGTATGCTGAACCTCACAGCAGTGTAGGGCATGCATTGATCTCGCGTACCTTTATTAGAGATCACTCATTATGTGAAACCCCCTTAAATGGGTTAAAAATACTTAGGAGACAGCAACTTGAGTCAACGGCAAATGAAAGTAACTTCTTGTGTTCTTTAGTTGGTCTTTGGCTCGAGCCCTCGTGAAATAGAGCTTTGTCATTCTTCTCTCCACTCGCACAGCAGAGAATTGTCCCTCGCATAATTATCCTGGAGCTCCCCTCGAGTGCGAGGGGATGTGCGAGGGCCTAGTCTGCTTTCTCTTATGTGCTCTCTACATTACGTCAGCTAAGTTCCGTGTTGCTTGTGAAAATGAACAAGTAATGGAAAAAACATTTTCTGTTCCAGGACCTAGTATGCTTCCTCTTATGTACTCTCTATATTACGTTAGCTAAGTTCGTTGTTGCTTGTGAAAATGAAAAAATAATGGAAGGTATAATTTTTCTTCCTTAAATTCTTCTTTCCGCCGCAGAAAGGTTCAGAACCCGATGGGTTGAGATGTCATTCGAAAAACTACCCTACTCTACTTGTTTAAAGCCCGCTGCAAAAACCACACCATGAAATTGTGAGCAAGTTTGCTGAACGGGTAAATCAAAATTTACGTTGCGCTAAAAACGGGAGCGGATTTGAGCAATGCTGGAACCTGGCAAATCTCGGGATTTTTGACGCATTGACCCTACGCTGTAGTCCTCTAAGGGCTGTTTGACGTCCTGGGAGTGCAGTGCGTGATCAGAATGGGTGTGTGCAAGGTTTTTTGGTCGCTGTGTGACCTCAGACCTGAACGCCTTAGTTGACCGAACGCAATGATCGCAGATTTCAGAATCTACTCACATTTCAGAATCTATTCACATTTCAGAATCTACTCACATTTCAGAATCTACTCACATTTCAGAATCTACTAACATTTCAGAATCTACTCACATTTCAGAATCTACTAACATTTCAGAATCTACTCACATTTCAGAATCTACTAACATTTCAGAATCTACTCACATTTCAGAATCTACTAACATTTCAGAATCTACTCACATTTCAGAATCTACTCACATTTCAGAATCTACTCACATTTCAGAAAATCTACTCACATTTCAGAATCTACTCACATTTCAGATTTTACACATATTTCAGAATCTATTCATTGTTTGTTTAGGGATTTTCTGACGCATCTGACAAGCGCCCTAGCTACAACGCAATCAACTATGAGGTCATGGATGGCCTAAATGTTTCGCGGAACTGTGTGGTCAACTATGTGGTCATGGATAGCCTAAATGCTTTGCGGAACTGTGTGGTCAACTATGAGGTCATGGATGACCTAAATGTTTCGCGGAACTGTGTGGTCAACTATGAGGTCATGGATGACCTAAATGTTTCGCTGAACTGTGTGGTCAACTATGAGGTCACGGATTGCCTAAATGTTTCACGGAACTGTGTGGTCAACTATGAGGTCATGGATAGCCTAAATGCATTGCGGAACTGTGTGGTCAACTATGAGGTCATGGATGACCTAAATGTTTCGCGGAACTGTGTGGTCAACTATGAGGTCATGGATGACCTAAATGTTCTGCGGAACTGTGTGGTCAACTATGAGGTCATGGATAGCCTAAATGCTTTGCGGAACTGTGTGGTCAACTATGAGGTCATGGATGGCCTAAATGTTTCGCGGAACTGTGTGGTCAACTATGAGGTCATGGAGAGCCTAAATGTTTTGCGGAACTGTGTGGTCAACTATGAGGTCATGGAGAGCCTAAATGTTTTGCGGAACTGTATGGAGAAGGAGAAGGTAAACGGTTCTGAAAATGAAGAGCCTGCAGCTGACCTGCACTCTAATACACGCACTCTCAGTTGGGAAAAAACGTGTGAAATACCGGAAAACCAAGAAATAACCGATGAAAATTATAGTAAATACAGCTGATAACATTACGTTACTTTAAACAGTGTGAAACGCCACCATATTCGGTCATTTTAAACACAAGTAGCGCACGAGGAAGGCTTTTTCCTTTCCTTGGCAGAAGAAACAAAGCAGTATTGGATTATGGTTTGGGACTCAGTCATGCATTAAGGGGAAGATTTCGTGAGGATTTCGACCAGACACGTCCTCATTCACTTAATTCATCAGCGTTATG
The DNA here is from genome assembly GCA_030386875.1 of Morinoia aosen. NCBI lineage: Eukaryota > Metazoa > Arthropoda > Malacostraca > Amphipoda > Talitridae > Morinoia > Morinoia aosen. The sequence continues at coordinate 26,288,403 of CM059578.1, read as the reverse complement.
AGGCAGCTGCTGAACTGTCCGCACGGGCCGTCATACAAATAGAACACGGTTGTGCTTAATTTCTCTAGGTATTAACCTTTTATTGCCCAGTGTCCTTTTCTGAAGGACGTTAGGAAATTATTCATAAGCTTTTATTGCCCAGTGTCCTTTTCTGGAGGACGCTAGGAAATTATTCATAAGCTTTTATTGCCCAGTGTCCTTTTCTGGAGGACGCTAGGAAATTATCCATAAGCTTTTATTGCCCAGTGTCCTTTTCTGGAGGACGCTAGGAAATTATTCATAAGCTTTTATTGCCCAGTGTCCTTTTCTGGAGGACGCTAGGAAATTATTCATAAGCTTTTATTGCCCAGTGTCCTTTTCTGGAGGACGCTAGGAAATTATTCATAAGCTTTTATTGCCCAGTGTCCTTTTCTGGAGGACGCTAGGAAATTATCCATAAGCTTTTATTGCCCAGTGTCCTTTTCTGGAGGACGCTAGGAAATTATTCATAAGCTTTTATTGCCCAGTGTGCTTTTCTGGAGGACGCTAGGAAATTATTCATAAGCTTTTATTGCCCAGTGTCCTTTTCTGGAGGACGCTAGGAAATTATTCATAAGCTTTTATTGCCCAGTGTCCTTTTCTGGAGGACGCTAGGAAATTATTCATAAGCTTTTATTGCCCAGGGTCCTTTTCTGGAGGACGCTAGGAAATTATTCATAAGCTTTTATTGCCCAGTGTCCTTTTCTGGAGGACGTTAGGAAATTATTCATAAGCTTTTATTGCCCAGTGTCCTTTTCTGGAGGACGCTAGGAAATTATTCATAAGCTTTTATTGCCCAGTGTCCTTTTCTGGAGGACGTTAGGAAATTATTCATAAGCTTTTATTGCCCAGTGTCCTTTTCTGGAGGACGTTAGGAAATTATTCATAAGCTTTTATTGCCCAGTGTCCTTTTCTGGAGGACGTTAGGAAATTATTCATAAGCTTTTATTGCCCAGTGTCCTTTTCTGGAGGACGCTAGGAAATTATTCATAAGCTTTTATTGCCCAGTGTCCTTTTCTGGAGGACGCTAGGAAATTATTCATAAGCTTTTATTGCCCAGTGTCCTTTTCTGGAGGACGTTAGGAAATTATTCATAAGCTTTTATTGCCCAGTGTCCTTTTCTGGAGGACGTTAGGAAATTATTCATAAGCTTTTATTGCCCAGTGTCCTTTTCTGAAGGACGTTAGGAAATTATTCATAAGCTTTTATTGCCCAGTGTCCTTTTCTTGAGGACGTTAGGAAATTATTCACAATAATTTCCAATGTACGTATTGCAATGCTAACGTATTGCAGAGCAACAAAGCGTGTCAAAAGAAATTGCGACCTAAAGTGCTGAAAAATACTCTCGCATACAAAGGTTATCTTAGCATAAGCTGACGATGTGTGACGGATTTAGTCTCTTCTCACCGGCAAGAGTTTATGTTTTCAAGTATGGGTTCCGAGTTCACACGGCTTTATTCTACCATTGATAACTATTTGCTTCTTTAAATTTTGATAATTTCCGGGCCTACATTTTTATTTATGAAATTCGAATTTATTCGGATTAAACACTACAGGGAAAGGGAAAGAGACGCTACTTGAATAAGTGTTTTAATTTATACTGTGTGAGCTATCTTACATTTGAAAGTTGATTTTTTTCAGGGACTAGCATTAATATCATTAGACTCGTCTTAATAAACGTGTGAACGTAGAACAAATTTATCTTCATGAAACTCAAATTGACCTACTTTAATAAGTCGGGTTGCTTCCTCAGGAGTAACCTTATTTACGATGGTATGTTTGCGAAAGACAAAGAATATAAACGATGGCTGGTTTTCGCAAGACTAGCAAGAAAACCACATTTAGGATGGCTGGTTGTCGCAAGACTAACCACATTTACAGTGTCTTATTTTCGCAAGACGAGCTATATTTATTAATACGTGATAAATGAACTGATATCTGCATAGGATTTACTGAAATCATTTGGTGATTAATTTTGACACATTAAAGAAGTCCTCAAACACTTGTTGAAAATTTTCCTACGAGTGATGAGAAAATTTATATTCTGAACATTTTCTTCAACGCTGCCTGATGGACGACGTACAAAGCTAGAAGGAGGTAAAAGAAGAGTGCAACGAAGAAAGCTTGAGCGGGGAAGACGCTATAAAAGCTCTCGGTGCCAATAGCCTAAAATAAGGACTAATTTATGATAAGTCGACTGCCTATTACCTTGTGGAATGGCCTCTAAAATGTCATTGCATGACGGGTGCAGTGGTGCTACAGTGCAGTGACATTGTACTGACTTCCCCTTAGAGACTTGCAGTGGTGCTAGAGTGCCATGACATTGTAGTGACTTCACCTTAGAGACTTGCAGTGGTGCTAGAGTGCAATGACATTCTAGTGACTTCCCCTTAGGGACTTGCAGTGGTGCTAGAGTGCCGTGACATTGTAGTGACTTCCCCTTAGAGACTTGCAGTGGTGCTAGAGTGCCGTGACATTGTACTGACTTCACCTTAGAGACTTGCATATTGGTGGTAGAGTGCCGTGACTTTGTAGTGACTTCCCCTTAGAGACTTGCAGTGGTGCTAGAGTGCCATGACATTGTAGTGACTTCACCTTAGAGACTTGCAGTGGTGCTAGAGTGCCATGGCATTGTACTGACTTCACCTTAGAGACTTGCAGTGGTGCTAGAGTGCCGTGACATTGTAGTGACTTCCCCTTAGAGACTTGCACTGGTGCTAGAGTGCCATGACATTGTAGTGACTTCACCTTAGAGACTTGCAGTGGTGCTAGAGTGCCATGACATTGTAGTGACTTCACCTTAGAGACTTGCAGTGATGAGACTTGCACGCAGGTTAACGTCATGGTTTGAACGAACTTGGGAATGTTTGTTTAGGGTTACGGTAAACTTGCCATTAAGTTAATTATCTATTCACGTGTGTTGCGTGTGGACGAGAATCGTCATGATGAAGGACTCTTTCTGACCACCCCGTTATTCGTCGCATACGAATGAAGACTCGGCAGCTGCTGGCAGTACAGTTAGTAATTAGTTGAAATCATACAGTTGTATTTTACATGCCCTTTTTAATACACTTTTAATTAAAATAATCTCTCTAGCGCATGCTTTTCATCAGACACTTAATAGGTCATTATAGGTTGAGTCCTACCGTTGAGTTTATCCTTTAGTCGAGTCCAATAAAAACAAGGTTACAGCTTGATAGAATTTAGAACTGTTGGCATCGAATTGTAATTGCATGGCACTTCGAAGTTACTGACACTTGTGTTTTTGCCGTAATCTAGTCGTATTTATTTTTAAAAAACATTTAATATCGACGGATTAAATGTAATTACGGTTAAGTAGGTCCATGAAATTTTGAAGTAAGGTTTTGACGCGTAGAATTTTTTCATAGTTGTTGTGTTCAGGTAAATAAAAGCAGTACAGTGAATCGCCCTAAAGTAGGATGACACTCTAGTCGCCAAATGAAATGAATCTCACACGTAACACCACTCAGTATAACACACATTATTTCATGACATGACATGGAATGACGCACGTTGAAATGATACGAAGTCGGTGAAGCATTCTCTTCTCACACTCACTCTTAACTAATCGACACCTCACAAGTTACGAGCAATTCGAAGTTGGAGGTGTGCAAGGGAGAGTATTTTGTCTCTCTATTCCCAACACAAAAGACAATACCTAAGTGGGGCCAAATTGGCTGGGGTGACCAGTGTGTGATCTTGTTGATTGCTTTCTTTGCTCCTACTCAACATCGAAGCGAAACTCGTCTCGCTTTGTGTTCTACGAGACGCTAGGATTAAGCACCCCACTTTGAACGTAAACAACCCTGGTCCGATTCCAGTCTAGCACCCGCGGTATTTTCACCTGAATATGTGCAGCTCTTCTGGTGATTTGATAGAATCACCTATAGCAAACGAAGAAGACGGATGGGAGAGGTAAAAGCAGAATTTTTAGCCCCCATTGAGTTTGTTCTTAACTCACTCATTTGCTAACTTGGGCTGAGAAACTGGAATCAATTTTTCCAACTTGACTGTAATAACGAAGAGATGAAAAAAATAGTTTCTTGTATGAGTTGCTTAAAGTCATATAACCTATCCCATCATTCGGTGATGATGGTGTTGATGCTGGAGCTGATGGTGCTGCTAGTGTTATTAGTGTTACTTTTTGGTGTGAAAGTGATGCTGGAGCTGATGGTGCTGCTAGTGTTACTCAAGATGCTGAGCAGCCTGGCTTGTTGGTGGTGCTGGTGCACAGAATGTTTGTGCTGCTGGAGCTGCTTCAGCTATTAGTGCTGCTGGTGTTGTTTGTGATGTGGCCTGTTTTGGTACTGTTGCTCGGGCTGCTACTGCTGTTGGTGCTGCAGGGATGTCGCTATTGAGCTATCATGGATTTAAATGTTAGTTAATAGCACTACTAGTATATATTGCACTGCTGATGAAATTGTCGCTAGAATTGGTACAGCTCTTATCACACTAATCTACAAAGTAATTGATGCTTAAAAAATAAACAACAAAGATGGACGGCGTCGATTTCCCAATTCGAAAAATAACTTTCATTTTGACTTACGAGATTTGGATTTTAAGTCACAGAACATCCGTATAGCTTCTGCGTATTTACGAACGTCCGCTTCAGAGAGTACTTTACCCTATCATAATTATGATTTCTCTGCTCTTTTAAGATCTGCTCTAAATTTGAAGTGAACAATGAGAAGCGCAAATGAAATGTTTCCGTGAAGAAGATGTTGAACTAATTCTTCAAATGCACTTTGATATGTTTATGGAGAAAACACATTACCAGTAATTCGAAAAAAACATTCTACATTATGTTGAAAGAGCGTGTATGGCATACTTCTAGGTTAATTTGGGTGACCACGGTAAATATTGGGCTCCTTGCAGGGTCTGCACATGAACTAAAGAACGACTGCGACCGTGGACGAAAGGTACAAGGAAATGTACGAAATTGGCCGCACCAATGGTGCGGTGAGAGCCTAATAATCACGTACACGGATGCTATTTTAGAGCCATGTATTTAAAAGGTATTACCAAACAACTGATAAACGCTCGTTTATCAAAGCACTTGTGCCAAAAGTACAAAATTTCTTCGGGAAATACCTGAATAAAAACTTTCCAGACGCTATTACCCACTCGCAAGAATCTTTTGAAGATACTAATGCTCATATGATTCCATTGAGCATCGAAATTCCAAATGAGCATCGAAATTTCACGTGAGCGTCGTGACGCTCTACTGAGCATCAAAAATTAATTCCTTTTGGTCAAAATTTCTTTCTTTTTGGGTCACCTTGATCGTTTTCTTGAAAATCTCGGAGATGTTATCGATGAACCAAGCGGACGATTGCACCAGGACATCATGGAGATGGTAATGTTGAACATGGTAACACCATCATGGAGATGGTACCTCCGTACCGAGGGCGTTGTGACGTTGAAGTGATGGTAGGCTATAGCAGGTGTTTAAAACGCTGACTGCGACACTACCCATCAGTGGGTCCGGCTTAAGTTTTTCCTGCTGCGAAACCACCCATCGATGGGTCGTTTGAAAAAGTTTTAACAATCTTTTAAAAGTAACGGCATTTAATGGACGCAGTTAATGTTTGGTATTTATAAAATTTCTAAAAACTTTTCAATTTAAATTTGAGTTGAATAATGAACTTCAGTTTAACCCATCGCAGTCAGCGTGTTGAAACGACATGTTCTTCGTGCTCACAATTTTTTGTGCTCTGTTTCTTAAATTTTCTACCCAAATTCTTTATACGAGCAGAGTTTGCTTAGAATTTTTATTTGTATTTGCTTTATTTAGAGTTGAGTCCACCGTTTTGTTTTGGGTCGTACTCTCTTCATGGGTTTGTCTTACTTACATCTTGTTTGATTAATATACTTGTTCGATGAAAGACTTGTTCAATTTCGCTATAAATCGTTAATATCAAGTCCTCTTAGGGGATTTAATAACGAGTATGCGTTTTTTAACAATTATTAATGCTAAAATGGAGATGAAGGTAGAAAACAAGAATTTGTTGGAGAAAAACTTAAATTATAAAAGTTCGGGACAGTAGAGAGAGAAAAAAATTGTCACCAACAGTTACCGCAGTTGTTGCTGCAGCTGTTAAAACTCCCCTTTTCGTTATCGCTGTTTCCTCCTCCGTTGTAGTTAGAGCCTTTATAGAAGTCATTGTTGCGATGCTGTTATAGTGGCTATAACTTCACCCACCATCATTATATAGCTATGTTACTGCCCTCGTTATCGCTGCGACCATTATAGCCACTATTGCTTTTCTTTTTACCGTTGCCAGCGCTACAACTTTTACTTTCACATCCGCAGCGATTGTTACAGCTGGTAGAACTACCGCTGTTGTTACAGGTGTGCTGCTGCTGTTGTTACAGCTGGTAGATCTGCCGTTGTTGTTGCAGGTGTGCGGCAGCTGCTGTTGCCGCTGTTGTTACAGGTGTGCGGCTGTTGTTGTTACAGCTGTTACCACTACTAACGCGGCTCTCGCTTTTGCATCTGCGTTCGCCAGCGTCCAAATATAAAGCTGCGCATTCTACGCAGCCTCGCCCAGGAATGCGGCTTATTATCACACGCCCGCCGTTACTGTCGGGCTAAACATAGACGGGCGACCGAGGTGTTTTGGGAGAAATGTTGTCGATCTTAGCGCGGTGTGAGCGAAGACTTTGATGTGTCGGTAAATTGCCAAAATATGGTGGTGCTCTGCCCATTTGCATTAGGGAGATTTGTATATTGAATGCTCGAATTAGTGCTTGTCTTGGAGTGATTTGTTAATTGAATGCTTGAATTCGTGCTTGTCTTAGAGTGATTTGTTAATTGAATGCTTGAATTCGTGTTTGTATTAAAGGGATTTGTTAATTGTGCTCGAATTCGTGTTTGTATAAGCGTGATTTATTTAATAAATGCTCGAATCCATGTTTGCATTAGTAGGATTTGTATATTGAATGCTCGAATCCACATTCGCATTAGCATGATTTGTTTATTGAATGCTCGAATCCATGTTCGCATTAGCGTAATTTGTAAATTGAATAATAGAATTCATGTTCGTACTACGTTATTTGTTTATTGTATGGTCTGCCCATTTGAATCAGCGATATTTGTTTGTATTGAATGTTCGAATCCATGTTCGCCTTGTAAGCTCGAATTCATGTTCACATTAGCATAATTTGTTTACAGTATTGAACGACGGTCGAATTCACGTGAGTGTCGTTAATAGTAATCACTTGGCGCAACTCTTGGATGGAGTCGTGTGGCAGGGAATGAAATATAATCTTGCCTTTTAAATCGAGTGCTGCGTGGACGAGCGATGCGAATGTAGCTTTGATGTTTCATAATGAAATTGAACTGAATTAATAATTAACGGCGTTGTGCATATTAGTTGCAAAGGTATGAGAGGATGCGTTTTATTTGACGATGAGAAAATTGTCGATTTATGAGGCATGAATATTGTTGTAGATTCGTAGGGAATGTACGGATACGATGTTTTTTTCGTATAACTTCGTGGAATGCTGAAAAGGAAATTTTTTTGGGAGAGAAGATACGAAAATTTTTTGCAATGGATGAGTTCAGTTGCCAGTGGTATAATATTGGGGACAAGAAATTTGTTTAATTAATGGATGGCTTTAAAACTAACTTGAAGTTAATGTAAAGCAGGAATTGGAAACCTTTTTGCCACCGAAGAAGCAATAATAAATGACCTGCTTCTGATTCTACTCATGCAATAAACAAGGGATGATTGGGTGGAAAAATTAACACTGGACACAAATTTTTGGTTCCTTTTGTAGGAGACTGATAGAGATTGCATAACGACTTACTTATTTTTGAGTCAAGTATTTTAGTCGTTGTAATTTAAAAACCTATACGCCTATATTTTGCTAATATTGAACCAGTGTTGGTTCAATATTCCAATGCAATCTAACTCAGATAATGAAGAAGAATTGTAATTAGCATTGGACAATATTAGAAACTTACTACGTGGTTTAATTTATAGCTGCTGTATACACGCAGTATAGTTTGTTCCATTTTCCCAGGACTCTAAAATTTCAACGCCTCGTAGCCTCGTAAAAAAATAATGTACGTGATATTCATTGGGATTCCGGCAAGGAAGATGTCGCGATCGAGGTTGAAATAAGTTCATCAACTCATTTATTGGAAAAATATTTGCTCGAGATTCGTAAATTTGATGAGCATAGACTCAAGGAAGAATGAAAAAGGTGCTTTAGAACGGTGATGTGGAAAAAATGTGAAAATAAAGTTAGGGACAGAGTTTACTCTACTCGAGTTGGAATGATTTATATCAACATGCAACATATCTTAATAAAGTGGGTTTTTAACATGTGGTAAGGTGTGCTACATATCTTTAATATACTGGGCTTATCAACAAGTGGTAAGGTGTGCTACATATCTTTAATATACTGGGTTTATCAACATGTAGTAAGGTGTGCTACACATCTTTAATATACTGGGCTTATCAATATATGGTAAGGTATGCTACACATCTTTAATATACTTGGCTTACCAACATGTTGTAAGGTGTGATACACATCTTTAATATACTGGGTTTATCAACATGTGGTAAGGTATGCTAGACATCTTTAATATACTGGGTTTATCACATGTTTATCAACATGTGATAAGGTGTGTTACACATATTTAATATACTGGGTTTATCAACGTGTGGTACGTGAACGAGCAATTTACCTATTGGGACACATATGGCCCAGTACGCGGGGAACGTGTTAAGGGAACCTTTGTTGGAAAATTTTGGCCAAAGAAAAGCCCGGTCTGGCAATGAGACCGATTTGCATTCAATGTTAGAGAAGAAACAAAAGTGTACATCATATACCCTTACACGCATTCTACGTTGGTAGCTCCAGATAAATTTTAATGTTCTCCGTCGAAAATTCTGCAGTTAATATTTATCTAAATGTTCTCCTCCGAAAATTCATGCAGTTAATATTTATTCAAATGTTCTCTTTCGAAAATTCATGCAGTTAATATTTATGTAGCATACCGCGGCGAGAGGTGAAATTCTGCGCCCCCCGCAAGACCTCCTAAAAATGGTGAGTTCTTGTGGCCTGCTGTCGGCTACCCTCCCATAGGGAGGATAAGCCCGCTATATGTATGTATGTAATTTTCTAACTTAGTATTTTGTGCTGATGAACTGACTGCGTCTCGCGGCCTGCATAATTTTTATATAATTATCAGTCAACCAAGACTATTAAAATGCCCGTCATCGGATTAATTATCCAATTACGGAGGCGTACGGAGAATGCCGCTACCAAATCTTCGGATTTTAAGGCCTGCATCACTCAACGCAAAATCTTGAGAGACACAACAGAAACTCAAAAATCTTACGCAGGGCTCAAAATTTAGATGATCTTCCTAACTCACCGTGAGAGATAACGTGACTTGAGTTAAAGACATACTTTTTAAATTACGTCGTTGTCTATTGCCTAATTTTACGTTTCCCACGCCAAGGGTTCCATGAAGCAGCGACTTACTTGAGAGTGTCATAACGTTCTGCATCAGATTTAATAACTAAGAAAGTTTTTAGTGAACATTGATCATCGTTTCCCTAAATATTAGGTTCGAAGATTGAGAGTTTTGAGGGACGATAGATTTTGTAAATTGTGTCATCTCGAAGATTTTCTCACGAATAATCTGATGTTACGCACGTATAAAAAAGTACAAGAGATTTTGTACGTTAGGTCAAACAGTTGAAGGTCATCCATCGCAAGGTTATTTTCATCTAATTCCTTTCGACATGTCGCTGCAAAAACTCGTTACACTCCTCTCTTGCAACTCCAATGGCGACACTGTACAGCGAGCACGATATCCAGCAATAATAGGATTTTCCTGAGAAGTTTTTCTTCACGGTTTCTTTTATTTGTCACAAAAAGCGAGTGCGTCTTCTTTGATATTTGTTCGTTCGCCAGCCATGTTTCAGGTGGCGCAAAAGCTTGCGTCAGACCACACAATGGAAGCCAAGAAGAATGGGATACGAACACGGCCTGCTAATGTCTGTCATATTTCAGGCGATAAATCAGCGACTTGCGCTTTGTCCGAAAGCGTTGCAAGTGACTTGGATTGCAGGGTATTAGGGCCACGGGGGGCAAGCGAGCCCAAATGTGAGGTAACTTGAGCGGTTTCTTGAGCTCAAATACCGCTTTACCTGCGCCTGCATCATGAACTCAAAGCTCACTGCAATTTTCTGAATAATTCCTGAAGAAGAGACGGCGACACTCTTTCGTGTCCTCACTCTGTCTCCCTCAGCTCGGATGTGTCGATTTCTGGATTCTGGATACAAGATGATATCAGGCTTGATTGGATAGTTATATCACGCTTGATTGGATTGGTATATCAGGCTTGATTGGGTTGGTTTATCAGGCTTGATTGGATTGGTATATCATGCTTGATTGGATGGGTATATCAGGCTTGATTGGATTGGTATATCAGGCTTGATTGGATTGGTATATCAGGCTTCATTGGATTGGTATATAAGATTTGATTGAATTGGTATATCAGGCTTGATTGGATTGGTATATCAGGCTTGATTGGATTGGTATATCAGGCTTGATTGGATTGGTATATCAGGCTTGATTGGATTGGTATATCAATCGTGATTTGATTGTTATATCGTGATTGTTACATGATTGGAATAAAGCATCTTCAATCATTGATTGTTCTTCTAGAATTTCTTGCGTGTGCGCTTGGTGATTTTCTTCAAGAACGCCAACAGCCGCAAAATTTTGGCGCTTTGCAACATTTCAACTTTGACGCAACTTTGAAAATCATTTTCCTGCTATAGAAAGCTGTAGAATAGTATACAATTTCTGCTATAGAGAACTTGTACGCTATTTTTATGTCATAAAAAATAACATTTTTTCAAACCTACCATGTCATTTGGCATTGAACTTTCGGTTTGTTCAAAAACATTATCCCATTTTCTCATGACAGAAATGTGGTTTTTAAAAGCGTCTCAAACTAAACTGTAAACATCTATGACTTAAATGGAAACTAACAGCTAATTTTCACTAAGCAGGTACGGCATCAGTGATGCAAGCGACATTAGCTGCACCGGCTCTATATTGACGGATAAAAAAACGAAAGACGAAATGAATCCTTTTAGCCACATTGCTCGTTGTAATTGGTTATATAAGTCTTTTTCTGTTCTTACATTACCTCTTTAACGCGTGAACTTCGCACTCGTAAACAATTTAAGCAATTTATTAACCACAGGCGATACAACAGTAGATTTTTCCTTGAGTCTACATAACACAATGAAGACATTTGAGTATACCTACCTGTGGGCCCGAATATGTTCAGTAACTTCTAGGGCATCCTATCATCAACATTATTCTCAGATGTATATAGTAATAAAGTTTAACCTAATTCACTTATAACCTGGTTACACACTAGCCTGATCACATATTCCAGTTATTACAAACACCGTTATTACGTTGTCGCTGACATCACATTTCCACCCATTTCAGAACAAGGAAGAAAATCCAGTGGCTGAGAACTGGTAAAAACTGATTAAGAAACGAATTCAACAAAAAAAATTGAAGTGGTTTTTGAATGATGACCGTATGGTGTCTTTTGGACTTTAACTTAAAAATTTTTCAGAAATTTTATGAATGAGTTTATGTATGTTCACTTACAAATTGTAGAAGAAATATGGGTCTATAAGCTAAATAGTATATTCATTTAAGAGAAAAATTAAAGTACTGGCCGCACCGTCCCTCTGATTTTGAAAAATTCATGCCAGGCTAACTTGCGTTTTTAAACTAGGAATATTTCATTTGATATTACTTAGACGGGTGGACACATCGAAAAATGGCCAACAGGTTCAAAGAAGCGTGCTATCTCAATTCAAACGCCAAGCCAAGTTCCACGGGATCCAATGACGTGTGGAATCCTTCATTGCGATGTGATTATGAGCCCGTGTCGGAGTGCAATTCGAACATCCGCATTCAAAGTGTTGAGGCCGAGCGAAACCATGAATGTGACGCGATTCGAAGCAGTGCTACACCACCATTCGGAAACCATTTCCCTTCGAGTTCCAAAAGAAACGTCGCTACTAATGGGCCGATGGGCATGAGCTCATTTGGTATGCCCTGGCCATGATAGCCAGCGTGCTGATATCAACTGATTTACCAGCCCCACCACCGCTAATGCATACCAATCGGGCGTGCCAGGGCCGGAAGCAGATGCCTTATTATTCATCTTTTAGGATGTGCTCAACTCAGCTCGCCCGCGGGCGCGAGTGCCTGTGATGATGAAGAGTAATTTCAAGAAAGTATGACAGCTGATGCTACATTCCAATAAAACCCCTCGTCCAAAGGTGAAGGCGTTTTTCAGCGGGTGCTTTCTTCATTCTTGTTCGTTCGTTGTTGTTACAAGACGATAGACTCCTACATGGAACATAGCAGCATTTCATCGTAGTTCCCGTACATACCTTGATTTATTACGTATACTGTCAGGAGGATATTTTCAAATAGTGTTTTAAAGGAATTCGCCTAGGCAAGTATCGAGTGAGCTTGCTCCTGAGCATTTGATTTAAACAATTTATTTGCTTTGGAATTTTAGATTTTAGCATTAAATTAGGGACACGTTCGTTTTGTAGCATGTTGAGCTTACTGAGAAACGTGAGCACCAGCTCGTTCTCCCACTGTAATCCCTATGAGTGTACTAAACGATGCCTCATTTGGGAGCAATTTTCAAAGCCAGTAGTTCGTTCCCCTTGATGACTTAAATTTGCGTGGAGCGTATATTCATCGGGCAGCAGCAGATACATAAGGCATGAGCACGACCAGTTATGGAAATTCAACCACATGACCGCAAAAGCTGCAGAATTTGCAATTATTGCGTTCAAAGCTGGAAATTGGCAGAGGAAGCTCATGAAATTTCTGAAATACGTAGCTCGTTAAATGGTTTAGAGTTAACTTTCGAATTACGCATCAACTTTTCTGTACACTGTTAGCCTACCTCAGTTATAGATAGACCGGGGCTTTGTCATCCGTCCACTTTTTCTTTTTCTATTTTCATACCTTTTCCACTGTATCTTTTTTCCCTTTCTTTTACTTCCTGAGTAGCTGTTCGCTAGTTTTATGCGAAGGTGATCTTGTGTGGGAACACACCTTGTGCATAGATTTCCCGTTTTCATTTGTGCGGATTATATGGTTCCTTCTCTTTTTCTGTGAAAACATTTTAGCAATGGAAACTGAGCCTAAATATTTCAATACCATGTTTCTGTGCAGCGATGGATACAGTTGAATCACGTACGCGACCAGTAGCTCCTTTTACCGTCCCATTCATCAGACATACCAACCCTAACCCTCCAAGAAAATAAGTGCAAAATCTTTGAAAATTATCCAGTTTAAATACCGAGCTTAAGCAAATGTTTTCTGCCACACTGCCTTGCAGTAAAGCTCTGTTCACCAATTATGCTCTACCTTATTTCGGAAAAAAATTAACCACAGAATGAGGTTCAAACTGAGAGTATCTTCTATTCTATTGAATAGTAATAGCTACAAACTGTGGGATCTGCAAGTTTTTACAAACTACCATGATAATAATCATAATAATGAAGGCATCTACGGATGCTTTATTTCCAATTCAAGCCTGATACATATCACCTTGTACATTGGATTTTCAAATGCCTAATAACTAACACCAGGACGCCATGACACTTTTCCCCGGTCAAGACCGGTACCCATTTCAGACACCTGGGTAGAGTGGGGTATTGTGCTTGGAATTTTTCCCCTATGCCCAACAGAGACAATCGCCACCAGCGCCGGGACTCGAACCAGGGTTTGCCCGCACGGAGGCGGGTCCGAAAGCCACACGGCTATGACGTGCATGAAGAGATACGAACTGTTTCCGAAGAGAGCTAAAAAAGTTGGCCTCATTGAAAGAGAACTGTATAATTCGAAAATCAGCACCCGGTGCATGTCTCTGCGAAAAAAATCGAGTTGCCATATTTTCAAGATGTTCAAGAAAAAATAGCGAGTACGTGATTGGGATTGACAAACGGAGGAGTTATATAGTTTTTTTCTTCTTCTGAAAGAAAGTTAAAGCACTCATAATGATTTCTCGATGTCCTCTATTTCGGTAAGTTGAATCCAACTAACCGTGGGAAGGGAATACTTCAGTACCACTTCAAGAAATCTTGGTCTTGAGTTCCCTTACCTAATGACACTTTTTATTTTCGGTGCCTTTTTTTTTTGCTGCCCTCTTTCTCTCTAAATAAGCCGCTACATGTTCTTAAAAAATATCGATGTCGAAGCAGGCCCATGTAGTTTTAAGTCTTATTTTAATGAGAGAAACAGTTAAAAATGCATGCCAAGCAGTTCTTCGCGACAGATGTTCTAAATGGTGCACGTAATGTTTTGATTTGAGTAATTTCAAATTATTTCTAATGAGCATACACATAGGATTAAAAAATGTTTGGTAAAAAACGTGCATAATTTCATTAAATTTATAATAACATTAACCGTTCATTTTTTACTGCTTGAACACTAGTAAGAAAGCAATGAGCGTACTTACGAGTAATTTCACATAATTCTCTACTCATATACACTAGGCCGAATGTATTCGATCATACTAATATCTTGGATTTGAATACCTTATTTAAACCAGCAAAGTAGTGGAACCGGAATCACAGATACGTTGATCAAGTACTTCATTCCCTACCTTATAAAAAGTTTCGATGGTTACCTATGAAAAAATTTATTTCATATCCATCAATTCACCGAAACGTTTATTATTTCGAATAATATTTTATGCCATCCTAGGAATTGAATTGAATTATCTAATATCACTCTGCAGCCCCTTCTCAAAGTGTTGCAAAGAACATTCAAAATTAGCTGAAGTTCAGGCCATTTGAAGGAAGTTCAACCACGTGAGTGTCATAACAATTACTTCGGCATTACTGAAAAAAGAACGAATTGCACTTACTGGTGATCGGCTTCTGTTTAGAGCTTTGAGCTAACAGCAGCGATTTGAATTTATTTTGTAATACATTTTCTCCTTACATAGAAGAAATGTAGATGTTTCTAAGGAGGGCAAAAGTCTTAGGTTGGGGAAAATAGCTTCCCTCATTCATACGCTCAAACTGTTCTGCTGTAGAAGAAAGCGGATTTTTTTTACCTAAATACTGGTAATTCTTGTCCAGTACTCGTTCAAGTGATTCTGTTCACGATTGTCATTCAATCTCTGGACTAATGTACCATGGATGCTTCTCGGAAAAACTTGGTAAAATATAACCATAACTTTTAAACATTTTATTACATGTGCATTTTTATTCGAGTTTCACCAACACCTTTTCTACGTTCTTGAAAAATAATTACTATTCCATACAAGAAGAACGCCAGCATTCGGATGGAAAAACAAAAACGGAAACTAAGGCTGTTGTTCATTTTTTTTGTGCTTTTCTTCACATTTATAGCGAGGAAGAAAAATAAATAAGGTAAATAGGAAGGAAATCGAATTTACTGCGGTTGTGGTTTCTGCAATGTGGAAGTGTTGCAACGGTAGAGGAAACAAGGTAGGATTATTTCTATGGGAGAAAATACACATCATCAGTTCGACTAGCCTATAGAAAGGATTTATTTCAAACAAACTTTATGACGTCACCAAAACGCCATGTCGTTAGGCCAATAGTGGAGCCAGATTTTTGGGTAGCAGTGCTACCAGATGCAATATTAGCGCTGCTATTGGTTCGTTGCCGTGTCGTCAGCAAAACCGAACAGTCAACTAAAAAAGACTGGTTTGAACCTATCTTGTTTCCTCTACCGTGAATGTTGCCCAGTAGCATTTATTCTACTATTCATTTATTATATTATACAGCGTATGATGCAAATTTCTCTCATTAGCGCACGAGACCTTCGATATATTCTTATTTTTATATCGAGCTGGGGGGTCGATGTACTTAATTGGAATGAATATGTATTTATTTTTTTGATTCCTATAAAGCAACATCATGAAATATTTCGAAATAGTTTGAAGTTCTTATTTTCATGCAAAATATTATTGGGGGTCTATTACATGTTAATAACTGTTAGCTTCATGTATTTTTTCAATATTTAATAATATCCACTTTTGAAATACAGAAGCCGAAGCTGTGAATAAATATTTGATTGATATTTGAATTATGGTTTTGGAAATTAGACATGAGGTCACCATAACTTTAAATTCACTTTAACTATTTCACTATATTCCCAACATTTCTAGTGGTAAATCAGAGAGAAATTACTGGCTTGAGAAGGTCGTTCGCTCAAAAATGAATAGCTTTTGCCTAAATTGATTCTCCTTGCGAGAAAATTTTCTTCGTCCGCCAATCTCTATGCCCAACAGAGACAATCGCCACCAGCGCAAAAGCTGCAGAATTTGCAATTATTGCGTTCAAAGCTGGAAATTGGCAGAGGAAGCTCATGAAATTTCTGAAATACGTAGCTCGTTAAATGGTTTAGAGTTAACTTTCGAATTACGCATCAACTTCGACTAGCCAGTACCAGTATTTAGGTAAAAAAAATCCGCTTTCTTCTACAGCAGAACAGTTTGAGCGTATGAATGAGGGAAGCTATTTTCCCCAACCTAAGACTTTTGCCCTCCTTAGAAACATTTTTCTTAATTTTCTTGCGATCTTATTTTTATTTATTTCTTTCTTTGTGTTGAATCTCTATCTAAGCTCGTGTCAATTTTCCTAAGCCGTAATTAAAACCTCAATCAAGTATATATTTACAATTCTGCCTGCTGTATTTCACAACTGGCTATTTTATCATTAATAAATAAATGAGAATAACTAAATTAACAAGAGATACTTCTGCCAATAATTTTTAATTTGAAACTATTCATTTCGAAATATTTCTCAAAACTATAATTTATTTTATATTTATAAAACCGCTGTTCGTTCAGTGTCTCTTCTCGCCATTGGGTCTCTCCAGTAACGCATCTCACCATCAGTAGTCTGTGAAACAACTCTTCTCACCATTGGCAGTTTTTCAGCATCTCTTACCAATACCTGTTTGACAGTAACTCTTCTCAACATTAAACAGTCTGTCCAGAAACTCTTCTCATCATAAGTAGTTAGCTAAGCAACTCTTCTCACCATCAGCAGTTTGTCCAGCAACTCTTTAAACAGTCTGTCTAGTAGCTCTTCTCACCCCTAGCAGTCTGTCCAGCATCTTTTTTCACCATCAAACACTCTGTCCAGGAACTCTCACCAATACCAGTTTGACCAGCAACTCTTCTCACCAATAAACACTCAGTCTAGCAACTCATCCCAGCACTCGCAGTATGTCCAGCAACTATTCGCACCAATACCAGTGTGTCGAGCAACTCTGACCACTACCAGCATAACTAAGAACTCTCACCAATACCAGTTTAACTAGCAACTCCCACCAATGCCAGTTTAACTAGCAGCTCTCACCAATACCAGTTTAACTAACAAATCTCACCAATACCAGTTTAACTTGCAACTCTCACCAATACCAGTTTAACTAGCAACTCCCACCAATGCGAGTTTAACTTGCAACTCTCACCAATACCAGTTTAACTAGCAACTCTCACCAATACCAGTTTAACTAGCAACTCTCACCAATACCAGTTTAACTAGCAACTCTCACCAATACCAGTTAAACTAGCAGCTCTCACCAATACCAGTGTGTCGAGTAGTGTTCTCACCATGGCCGTTGCGTTGCAGTGTGCGGCTCGAACTGCCACCACAAGTGCGAGAAGCAGATACCGAACCTCTGCGGCGTGAACCAGAAGCTACTGGCAGAGGCTCTCTCTTCCGTCAAAAAAGGTAAGCAGCGGTTGCCTTCCCGAGTCATTTCGTTGGGTCTGGAGGACGTTCTTGGGTCGAAAGGAAGTGTTTTATTTGTATGTTTCGGTGATATTGTGATGTGGTGTAAGTGATGGGATGGTGGAATATGAGCAAGATTGCGGTAAGTTTCAATAATGATATTTATCATATGAATAAATATCATGTGAATAAATATCACGTGAACTTATCATGTGAACGCATCATGGGGATAAATAACAGCTGTACGAATTGGAAACGATCGCTTTATGCGAACAAATAATTGCCTTTCTTACACAAATGATTGTATCACGAGACTGATATGGTCGAATCCCGAGGAACAAATCATTACTATGTCTTACCATTCGTAATGAATATTATGAAATACTTCAGTGTTCCATATGGTTACGGTGTGTAATCCAAAAGATATCATGTATGATTACAGGATTCAGCACAAAAGATTTCTGGGTGTGTCACAAATAATTTTAGTACGCGAGGTAAATGTTGGCAAAACTTAGCAGATTTGATGTCACGAATGTTGGCAGTACCTAGCACAATTGTTGGCAGTGCTTAACAGATATGATTATCATAGGTAACACAAGTGCTCGCGGCTCGTAGTACAAAAAATCTCAGTGAATTGTGCAACTAGCCGCAGTACATGACACACTAATTGCGCTATTTGGAGCGCACATACGAACAGTTTTTAACTTTTCGATGAAAAGTTTTGAAGTAAAATGACGAAATTTGTGGAAGAAGGGCAATTGAATTTTGTAGCTGTGGAACTGAGTTAGCTCTTGTAAATGCTGCCTAAAATTGTTGCAGAGTTGCCCAGGGCGAGAAAAATTCGAAGTGTACTCGTGAAAGTTTGGACGTGATATTAGCGAGCAACTTTGCGGCAACCAACCAGGATTTAGCCAGCTCCTTTTTTGATGACCGAATCCTATTTATTTAGGTAGTAATATTCCACGTTTTACAGAAGATGAAGTTTTGATCACAATTTTTTGATTAACTACTTTTACTCCACTACAAGAAAATAAGTTATTTTCACGATATTTTGACTACCTCTCAGAACAGTACTTTCATTTTCACCCCAGCTGATCAAATTACGTCTGAGACTCACGTGTAGTTTGTTCAGTCCATTAATTACTGCTTACACGATGTTCGTGAGGTGTAAGATTTTATACAATAAAGTTTGAAGTTATA
This sequence comes from Morinoia aosen, assembly GCA_030386875.1. NCBI lineage: Eukaryota > Metazoa > Arthropoda > Malacostraca > Amphipoda > Talitridae > Morinoia > Morinoia aosen. Next base: position 26,269,357 of record CM059578.1, on the reverse strand, counting down.
ATTTTACTCCGTAAATTATGCTGATCTTATCTCTTGAAATACGAAGGCACACAATCCGTTCATGATAGATAAAATTGTTGCAAGATTAGAACATTTTACGAACAATGGAGACAGTGAACGCTGTGTAAGAGTACAATTTGAACCAATGCCTGCATAATTGCATGTTTGCTCAAGAATATTGAACAATAATTTGAAATTAAAAAATAAATTAATTATAATATCTCTTTAAAGCTGTTAATGATGATTCAATCGTGAAGACAATAAAAATTTATTCGAACTTAAAAATAAGAATTTAAAATTTCAGATTTTGACTGCCGGCGACAGAGTTTTACTTACTATCAGGGATAAAACAGTGAAAAAGACCGTAAAATAAATCATTGTTATTATTATGTGTAAGTGAATTTAAATTCACCCACAATGGGAGTACACGGAAAGGAACTTGTGCTCACCTAGGAAAAAACAATAAGCTCCCGCAGACATCGTGGTTTTGAAACCTTCAGCGTGGGAGGCCCTGTCCCATTAATAGTTCAATTCATGATAAGCCAAAGTAATGAATATATTCAATATTTCTTCTTCTAGTGTTATTGCAAAAGTGAAGTTTCAAATTTTCAAATGATTTAAGCGAATTAGAAGTTGATTATGGTTTCGGATATGCAGACGGAACAGAAATTTGTGGTGTTTTAATTTTCACTTTTAACCACAGTGACAGTTATAAAGCTCTTTCCAAAATACCAAGTCAGTGTTGAATCTACGTACATCTTGATTCTCAGTTAATGTCACTTGAAATGTGCAAAATTTAGTTCTGACTTCCAGCCCAGACTCGAGAATTACTTTACACAGTTACTAGAGCCGATTCAATGAGAACTAGTTTTTTCTACCATGCAAGTTGCATTTACAGCCAGGGGAAATGATGACCATGTCCAGAGCAGAAATGATTCTCGAAAACGGATACATTAATCGAATAAATCGTGAAGACATCACCCAGTGACAAAAACGTGCGAAAAATCACACATCGTTAAAAATTAAAAGAATCACACATCGTTAAAACTAAAAGAATCACACATCGTTCTATTAAAGTGCGTAAAAAATGACAATAAGTACAAAATCGGAGAAGGAAAGTAGTAACGACATTTCGTGGCATCATAAGTTGCAGAATTAAGCTCCGCATGTCACTCTCCCGCCAACCTTTTCTTGCGCACCTTCGCCTAATTGTTCGTAAAGGTTCCGTAACGACGAGTTGATGGAAAACTTCGTCTCACTGTCGCACGTCTTAGACTGACAGCTCGCGTGTCGTATGCTCACGTGTCACGTGTGTCGTGTGCTTTACTCATCGAATGCTTGTATGTCACGAGTTCGCGTGTCACGAGCTTGTGTGTCACTTGTATCATGTGCGTTCCTCATCGAAGACTTGTATGTCTTTAGCGAGTCACGTGTGTGTACCGAGTGTTACTCACTCTATTATGGGGCACAAGTTTAGGAGTTATGGTTTCTGTTTTCATCTTGAAACTTGAACGTGAGGACCGAGAGTGTCGTAGCCTTTATAACGGCCTACAATTCCCTCGCCAATGCTCACAATATTCATGTTTTCTGTTTTTCGTTTTTCCGGGATTGCACAGCAAACGGGACCGGGATGAGTATTACATTCCCTACTGGAAATAGCTCTTCTCTTTCTGGGTTGTAACTGATTAGGGAACGACGAAATGCAAAATGATTGAGATCAGTTTTGAGCCAAGTACTTCACATAAACTCAATGGTCCACACTCTCGAAGGGATTTTGAACAGACTACCGTTTTTTTGATAGAGTAGAATATACTGTACAACTTTACACAGTACACTATTTTATGAACACTCATTCGTGATAATTAACGCAAGTGGTTCAATGTACAGTTAACTCAGATGATTTTGCGCGTAGATTAGAGTTTTTAGTGCCAGATCATACCTAGGTCTCTCACTGATCTTACGATTTTACTCTTTTTAGCCAGTTAAAAGTTCATTATGCAGCGTCAACTTCAACTACCACCGTTAAATTTTACAACCAATGAATAAGGTATCAAGTTTAAAAAATAGTTTCTCTAATTGTGGTGGCTTCTCTGGCGTTGTAAAAGTATGTTCTTTAATCAAATATTCGGTTTTGATGTGTTTTATTGAAATCTTACAAAAAACACTGCCTCACCTCTCTCAGAAATGTATTCGCTCCTTCTAAATAATTCCATCTTTCTCAAAGTGTATATTCCCAGTTGGAATGAGCAAATTTGTGTGAGCCAACATCTAATTTCTGCATGATCATTAGAGAAATTTGATACATGTGCTCCTTAAAGCCTCGGGTCAGCTGAGCTGTAACAGCACATCAAGAATGTCTTTGAATGTTGCAGGCGGCAACCAACTGTTCCCCAGGTTTATTTTTTGCCCGATGATGGAAGGAAAAGGCTTGAGTTAATTCAGTGCTGTAATGGCCTCAAAGTCATTCCAACTCCGCCTATTATGGAGTCGTCAACAAAACGGACTGCCCAGCGGAGCCGCTCCCCGATGCAGTGCTTCGCAATGCAATTACACAGCGCCGGGAATCGCACCACTTTGCGAAAAAAATCCAAGTTTTCAGTAGAAAGGATGACTGACGACGGAAATAAGGCACAGTGTAATATGATTGAGTTAGAACGGAAAAAAGTGCTTCCTGGAGGACAGAAAGGGAATGGTTTGTGAGTGAAACCGCTGTGCTCAGCTCATGAAAAAGTTGAACAAGCAAGAAGAAAAGAAAATTCCCTGGAATCGTGAGCAAGTTGAACGTGCAAGAATTGAATAAAATTCTCTGAAACAGCTGTACAGAAAGCTTGAATAAGTACTTGCAGACTTGCACAAGTGCTTACGTGTTAGTGGGAGAGATCACAGTGGATTGAAATCCAACAGCTACTCACGTTTGTAACTGCAGTCGAGCTTTGCAGTAGTGAGAGAAGATAACTTCACGCAACAAATTGTGCAAAGCGAAAGATTTTCACTTTTGACTTTCCTTTTCTATCATGACTGCATCACAAGCGTGGTTATGGAGGCTCTCATTTCATGGAAGAGGCAATAAAATGAGGAATTTTTCTAACGAATGGAAATAAAATAGAATCGTTCGAGTAATGAAAAATCGGATATTTTAGCAGAAAAACTAAAGGTTAGCCGTAATGAAATTAATTGGAGTGGCAGAATTGAACCAACAAATATAATGAAAATATGTGATAGTACTAAAATGTTAAAGAATTAACAAGATACACAATAACAGTGAAAAGTCAAACATATCACGATGGTGGAAAATTTAGTTAGAGTATTTTTGCATGCGCTTATCACTTTTCGTCCGCAAAAAAATCAATGTTACACAAGTAAAACAATTCATGATTGTCGCATGATCGAGGTATGATTTTACTGGCTATGATGATTTCAATTTAACATTTACTTATAGCATGCCTTCGTGTAGATGAGTTCTAAGGATTTGACTTGAAATGCGTGTTTAGTGAAAGTTCTTTGGGAATACACCATATTCTTCAGTACATTCTCATATGCAGACTACATCTTATGCAAATGAAAATTGGTCCCCGTGGTTCCCACCTCTTTTTTAACTCGGATTAAACATTGACCAATTAGTTCACGAAGTAGGAATATTTGTTATCCATATAAGATTAGGCTCACATTAAATAATGAAAAAATAATTTGGACTCATCATTCGAAATTCACATTCCCATGTTCGACTCGAGCTGTTTTTGAGATAAGTTTTGGTCTCAGAGGAGCTAAATTTAAAGCTATCAACTTGCCCATGCATGTCGTTTATACTTTAAAAAGAGTTTATTGTATTACTTGAATGACATTGCACTTGAACTACACGATCCAGGTGATAGTCATAAAGCGGAGTACCATGAATTTGCTCAAACGAGATTGTGGGTGTGCATGATTCGTGATATAAGTCACTTCTAAATCGTGATATAAGTCGTTTCTAAGTAGTGAGATAAGTCACTTCTAAGTAGTGAGATAAGTCACTTCTAAATCCTGATATAAGTCACTTCTAAGTGGTGAGATAAGTCACTTCTAAATCGTGAGATAAGTCACTTCTAAGTGGTGAGATTAGTCACTTCTAAGTGATGAGATAAGTCACTTCTAAGTAGTGGGATAAGTCACTTCTAAATCGTTATATAAGTCACTTCTAAGTAGTGACATAAGTCAATTCTAAGTGGTGAGATTAGTCACTTCTAAGAAGTGACATAAGTCACTTATAAATCGTGACATAAGTTACTTCTAAATCGTGATATAAGTCACTTCTAATTAGTGATATAAGTCACTTCTAAGTGGTGAGATAAGTCACTTCTAAGTAGTGAGGTAAGTTACATCAACGTGGTGAGATCAGGTTATTCTAAGTAGTGAGATAAATCACTTGTAAAATATAGAAATGCTGATAAGTAAAGTTAGAGACGCTGGAATGAAACGGGGAATTTATTTTCAGATGAATCCATGCTCTCAATGAGGTTAAAGTTTTACTTACTTGGGTAGGAGATATCTTCACAAACATGTCAAAGATCTTTACTGATTGCTGCACTAAGAATCACCAAGCATATTATCTTTCAATAGCACCTCCCTTAATATATGATTCGCAAGGTGTGTAAAATCTGCTTCTAAAATACCGAATACGCTTCAGGGCCAGAAATTCGGGGTAAATTAATGTCACACAATTTACCTTGAGAGGAATAACTTCGCGAGAGATAGATGGTTCTTACAATGGCCATGCTTACCATGTGTTGTGCTGTGCATGTTATGGATAATTTTCTAATATATAAGTAACAAAATCGGAAAAGAAGTTCGAAGCATAGTGTTGGTAAACTCAGGAAATCTCCTCCTCCATTCTGCGTGTTTGAAATGCGTGGACATTGTCTGACGGCTTTTTCTTTTTAATCGGGGCCTTCGCTTCAGGTGGCAGCTGTCTTCGGACCTTCTCATCTTTCATAACATAAATATTTTGTTCCCTTCATTACACTTCGTGTCGAGGCCTGAATGTGTCGCTCATAAATCATCACCTAGATGATTCCCTGTTTGTTTGTTGCCCGCTGATAGAAGGGAAAGGCTTGAGGTAATTCGGTGCTGTAATGGCCTCAAACTTCATTGCCTTCGTGCGAATTTTATCATTTTATTCTTATGTCATTGCGATATTAGAAGTACTTACCAACTGTTGTTGCAGGCAATTACGGTTGGTGATCCTTACCCTGTCTAAATTTTTCTCCGCCTGCATGCAAGTTTTTCGCCGCCCAAGTAATTAAATCGCTTAGGATGCGAAAAACATGCATGCTCCGGCGAAAAGTTAGACTGGATATACCTGAGGAGGAGGAATAACGGAGATTATTCTAAAGGAATACAGGAATTTTTTGGCTCGCCTGGCATTAATTGTTCATCTTCACTCGAGGGTGTAATATGGCAGCGTCTATCATTGCCAACGTGCCATTCGATTGTTCTCATTAATTTCCTTAGAAGTATTTTGTTTGTATCTAGCAATAGTCTGTTTGTTGAGGGTTCTACAAGGAAGAGTTTTCACTCATTTGCAGTGTTTACTTCGTTCTGACTATTCTGAAAGCGACTCTTGTTCATTTTTTTTTCATATTGTAACAGTCAACCTCGTATTTCATGAATGTATGAAACTTTCACTAAAAGTACTTACTCTGTCACAAGCTGTGCCGACTAAGGCACACAATTTTGCACTTTGAGGGGAATTTTCAGCAAAATTTTTCCCGATGCCTTCATATCTGACGACAGCCTTCTTAGCTCGGATGTGACTAATTACGTACTGTTTTGAGGTCTGTAATTAATGCGACTGTCTGTGGTTTTTAGAGTTAATTTTTTTCGTGCGTTCAGTAGCGGATAAGCACGTCTATGTGTTCGCCATTGAAACTTGATGTTTAATTGAGACTTCAAAGTTAAATTTACCCGTTTTTCACAACGCACATTTTAATAGTAAAACATAAACACATAGAACACTACAGTATATCATTCATGAAAAATTATGCACTAAAGACGATTTACCCTTATGTTATGACTCAAATTCCAGCGCCAAGTTTCATGTTTTTCCTTTTATAAATGTATTTGATGACATGGTCCTTCGTTAAAGAGAGAATGAGGCAATAAATACTCGCTTTGAACTGGGTTTTAGACTGCAGCAAGGGATGCAGAGAATTCTGGAACCTCGAATGGTAAAGTCAAAGTATTATCCGTAATAAAATTACCCTCAGGAAAATAAATAATACTCATTACGAGCCAGTTTTCCCGCAGAGCAGCGTCGATCTTTTTTACCGAGTTAAATTAATTGTTTTTGATGATGGGTTCTTGACCCAAAAAGAATGTGATCAAAATGATGTCTTCAGTTATCCGGTTAAAGTTTCCAAAACAGGTAAGGTGAATAGGAATTTTTCTCGAGTTAAATGAATACTGGATGAACTTTTTAGGATTGGATAAAAACGACATCCCATGGGGCAAACAGAAAACTAATTTAATGTTAAAGGATGTCGAAACAAAAAGGTTTGAACTGTCTAGTTTTTATTCATTGTATGCGACATTAAATAAGCCGTAAAAAATAATTTCTCACTGGCCACCATTATAAAATGAAAGAAATCACCGCGAGAAAGAATATTCTTTCGATGTTTTACGAAAACACGCATGGCGTCTCTCTTATGAGATGCTTCAAATAGTAATAGATTTACACGAAAAATTCGACTTAAATTAAATGCTTCAGAACGAACAGAACGCACGTGAGGAATACTTTAGGAAGCAGAAGCATTGATTGAAGCCAACAGTTAATTTTTTTGGTTTTCGACCTAGAGTAGTCATGCAGTGGTACACATGTTTTGGAAATTTGAACCAATCATTTCTTGTACTTGTTACACGAATGTGTACGGCTTTTTCACGGTAAGCATTTTTGTTACTTGATCATCAATGCTTCTCTTAGAATTGCATTGCACCCGCAGCTACCCCAAACGCTATGCGATCACATGATATCCACCACGGTAGAGAAAACAAGGTATAGTAATTTATATAAGGGAAATACCTCCTCATGTTCGGCAAACCAATAGAACGGATTTATTTCAAACAAACTTTATGACATCATCATTGCGACATGTCGTTAGGCCAATAGTGGAGCCAGATTTGAGGCTAGCAGTGTTGGCAGATGCAATATGAGCGCTGCTATTAGTTCGTTGCCATGACGTCAGCATTGCCACACGGTCGACGAAAAAAAGACTGGTTAGACTCTACCTTGTTTCTTTTACCGTGATCTCCGCCAAAGCACTGGAATGCAAAAATGCAGTCGATCCTCCACATTGCCCAATGCGTGCATCTACTCATACGGAAAGAAATCAAATCTACTCATTATGAACTCGAATTCAATATTATCTCTTGAATAACTCAAACCATTTTCTGTGTATAAGTTGAGGTTCGCATAAATTGATGCCGTATAAGCCGTGGACCAGCGGTATCATATTCATGTTATTTCATTAGTCTGGGATTGTTCAAGGATTATTTTCTAGGTAGTGTAGAAACGTTTCCTCATGTTTTCTCGACGAATTACTCGGCAAAAATGAAGCTGCTTAGTACGAAAGAAAATTCATTCATAGGTAGTACACTGCCATAGCACCCCGGCTCTGTTTTAGTTGACCAGCCTCAGGTTAGGTAGCCCAGCCTCACACCGGCTGAGCACTGAGCGGAAAATGCCACGTAAGCCCCCGGGTGCAGAAATCATGGCGTTCTGACAGTTATGAGGAAAAGCGAGGATTCTCTTTCCGTTAAGCTTCCGTTCATTTTTTGATGAAAAACATTTCCTTGGCCGTGCCTGTATTCCAGGAAGCACCACTGAAGGTCGGGAGAGCAAGCTAGCTTTATCATCGTCTTCCACGACGACGACGACGACGACGACAACGTCTGACGAGGACGACGACGGTACGACGACGGAAACGGACAGCGACTTCAGCGGTTCCGCGGAGGTGAGGTCGCCGCTCAAGACGAGGCCCAAATTCAAGAAGTACAGCGTCGACGATTTCCACTTCATCAAAGTGCTCGGCAAGGGCAGCTTCGGGAAAGTTAGTGCACTTTTTTCGTAAATCGTAACGTTTTCCTTCGAATGTCTTATGTTATGACTTTCCCACGCACATGCATGCAGTGCGATGCTGTTAGCTTTGTGAGTAATCCGTTGTCGATAGCTCTTCTTATATTCCAGATTTATGGAGAGTAAACTTCGAAAATACATTTTTTGTTCTAAAAATACTATGTGTATGACTAAAGATCTGTCCAAAATAATCCTCTATACATAAAACGAATGTGACTAGCTCTGTATGTTTAATCTTATGTGTATGACAAACGGTCTGTTTGAATAATCTTATGTGTATGACAAACGGTCTGTTTGAATAATCTTATGTGTATGACCAACCGTCAGTTTGAAAAATGTTCAACGCTGACAATGAAGTGTATTTTATCCATGATATTTGCGTGAACCATCATATTTGCTGACGTTCTGTGCTTGAATAATGGTGTTTCTGTAGTTCATGCTGTTTGTTTTTACAGTGTTCTTTTTGTGATTTATTCTTTCCAGGTCACTGATACAGTAGATTCAGTCCCACTCACTGGGGGTTGTATTTGGTTGATCTGACAATACTCTCGAGGGTTGCATATCTATTTAGGGTTGCATGTCTATTTAGGGTTACTTGTTTATATAGGGTTGCAGTGAATTTCAAGTGAAACTGTTACTATAATCACTTTTATTTGTTAATAGTCAAATAATAGATTTTATTTAATTACGATATGTCTTAGACATTTCCAAGATAATTATTTTGATAAAACATATAACACGAAGGGAAATGCCAAAGGTTATGAAATGGTTTTGCCCAATGGATTTCTTTACAACAAATCTGTTACCATGCAAATTTTAGCTTGAGTTCTTGAAAGTAAGATGGTTAAGATATTTTTTTTATAAAACAACTATGTCTTGGATGTTTTCAAAAATAAAAACAACAAAGCTCTGAGGGCAAGTACTAACTTAATCGAAATCTATACTTCATACTCGTAAACTTGTTGAGAAGAAACTATCATGGATGTCTTAAATAGAAGTGGCTTTCATGATAAAAGCAGTTTAAAAAGTATCAACATGGGCTTATTAAAAATAAATTTTACTCACAAAAGGACATAGTAAAAATATTGAAATTGTCCACAATGTGAATGCTTTTGAGTTTGAAGGTAAAAGTACGGCAAGAAAGTAAATGAATCCAAACTAAATATTTTTTCAGTTAATTTTGCCTATCAATCTGATAGGTAATTAGCTGCTCGTAAAGTCTTATTTTTTACGCTTATTTTTCAGTGCATCTTTGCCCAGTTGGGCAACAGGTAGTAAAGAAATGAGACATAATTTGTTTTAGTAACTTGACGAGAAAGGAAAATTACATTGCCAGCTTCAATGCATTTTACCATTCGCTAACAATCATGGATTGTAAAGAAGAAAAAGAAGAGGCCCCACATTTTCATTGTTCTAAACGTAAAAAAAGATATCTGTTATGCCTGAAGACATTAATTTATTTTCTAAACAAAGCGAATTTGTGTCCTTGTGTTGCCTCAAACTCAACTATTACGAAACCACTCAGTGCAAGACGACTAAGCGAAGAACGACCGTCCAACGAATGGTCGAATAGACTCACATATTCCAGTCTAGCCAACTCCATTGCTGAAGGTAAAATCAGACCTTTGATAGGAAATCCACATCTCACAACTCATTTTGCCTTGCAGCCACACTTTGCTGAATACTGCAGCCTTGCAGACCTTGCAGCTGAAAGACGGAGACAATAATTATGTCTCAAGCTTTAAAATTTCTCGTGGTTAAACTGACGATGCTCTTCGAGGGAGACTTTGAACAAGAGTATGCGGGGCTTAGGCCTTTGAAAGCTTGCTTGTTGCTACACTCGCATTCAATAGGAGTTCAATTAGCTATCACAAGGCAAGTTTGAGGAGCGGCCTTAGAGACTTTTGCAATAAGCTCGCTCGGTGCTCTTTATAACGTAAGTAATATCGCTATTCAAAGGAACGCATTCTCAAAAACTGCCTTGTTATCTCCTCTTGCTTGCGCTAGCGATACGTAGCTGTGTCAAGCAAGGAGAAGGTTACATAAGAAGCTTTGAAACACTGCGGTGCGGTGATGCAACTACGAGGGATAACGGGGGATTTTAGAAAAAATTACATTCAATTTGATCCATGTCATTCATGGGTTCTTATTTCGTGTTAATAGATAGAAAAATTTGCTTTGAGCATCGAATCTGTTTCCACTGCACAACGAAAGTTTGTTGTTGTAAACAACGGGAGCATATGTTTCGTGTGGTGGACGAAAGTGCATTGGAATTTAGTGCGTTGCTGAGTGTTTGTTGATGGATGTGAGTTGGACACGATAAGACAGATGTGTTTTAGGAGATGGGTGAAAGTGTATTAATACTATCAGATATTTGTGGAGTGTGTGTCGGTAGTTTCAAGTGAAATTTTTAAGTAGGTACTGTTTTTGTACTTGGTGAAGGAAGAAAAGTAGGGAAGAGGATAAACAGATCATTTATAACGAAGATGAGACTAAAAACTTTTGAAGTTTTAAAAAGACTTACAAGCTCAAAGATCTTTAGAAGGTAAAATTCATGGGTATCGCTATACCTACGTCATTTATCGAACGAATGTCTGAGAGAAAAACATGTATTTGGTTGACCAAATGAATCTAGGATCAAACTTGAAAATCATGAAATTGAGATAAACATTGCCGGTCAAAACAATCGGATAAAGCTCCAAGTTTTGAAAGATCGAATAAAGGTTAAAGTTGAGAAGAGCAGGATTAAACTTGAAATTTAGAATGATATGGCAAAACTCAAAACTCGGAAGGTTAATATAAAACTTAAAGTTTAAAAGGGTGAGATAAAACGTAAATTTCCGCAGAAAAGGTCACTTCGTCACAGCAGCGCGAGTTCACACATAACGGTCCTACTAAAGGGACCGTAAACTCATATGGCGCTGATTAAGCTCGGTATTTTCCCCCAGTAAATTGTCGCTTAAAAATATCCAAAGTTTGGCCTGAAAAGACCTCATGCAAAGAGGCGCATTACGATTCCGGGAGCATTTGAGAGCCTCAGCACGAAGCTCCTCTCTTGAAGACGTACAGCTCGAGACGATCGGGGCTGTCGCATGCTTGCCTCTTTCTCCCTCCAGCAAATTATCTAACTTTTGGACTTCAATTCGAAAAGCTGCCTCGGCCAACGACACTAGGGTCTGAACTCTTGCCGCGTATCTCAAAACAAACGTTTGTGAGGGCCTGGCTGCTAAAGCAAAGGGCCTGAGGCCCTCACAGAGATGCATAGCTCAGTTTATAGACCAATACACAGACGCGATGTGACGTCTTTGCGTGTGGTATTGATCTCGTGCAGCCTCACGAAATGGATGCATAGAACTTTGAGCTAGTTTTTCAGGGATGTCCTGAGAATCTAAAATTCTACTGAAGTATCAAGTGATTTCAAAGTTTAATCCGAAGGGGCTTGTACGGAATGTTGATCGTATTATACAGGGTGGCACAAAAGTGGGTGACCCTTTTTTAATTTGCTAATAAAAGTAAATCTTTGTTTTATTTCAGAGAATAAAATAAAAAGGTCAGTTACTGGCCCACCCTGTGGAATGAAGACTGTACGAGAGCTTCTTTACGACCAATCGTTTTGACAGTTTTAGAGTGCTCTTTAGTGAATGGTTGATTTATATTTGTTGCTAATAAAAATTGCATTCCATATGCGGTGTTCAACATTATTTTGCAGCTAACTGCAACTAAAATATGAACAGGAATTTAAGCCTAACTTTTACGTTCTTGAATGAAAATCATTCATTATTTTAACTACGGGATTTATCTCGTATTTTCGATACACAGAGTACCAAATTACTGGTGATTTTCTTTCTCAGGTGATGCTCGCCCAGCAAATCGGCACCGAGAATTACTTCGCCGTGAAATGCCTTAAGAAAGATGTAGTGCTGGAGGACAACGATGTCGAATGCACCTTGATCGAGCGCAAAGTGCTAACTCTCGGCACTAAACACCCGTACTTGTGCCATCTCTTCTGTTCCTTCCAGACAACCGTGAGTACATGCAGACAGCTTCATCCATAGTGTTCTACATCGCATTTCTCCACTTTTTTGTTAATAAACTGTTTTTCTTTCTTTCTTTTCTACAGTAACAGTTGATCAAAAATTAGTTCATCATTTGTAATTAGCTCCAGAGTAATTCGCATATTGAAGCATTCCAGGGGTCGATGTGTTACTGTTCAGTTGAAGTGTTTCAAGAAAAGATGCGAGCAAATCAGAATTTGTAAACTGGATTGTTTGAAATTAGAGCGCCCTTCTAGACTAGCTTTGGTTACACTAGTGTGTCGAAATGTTGTAGGTGGTGAAACATGAGTGTCAACATGCGTGTTGTGGGTGGCGATACATGCGTGTCAAGATGCGTGTTGTGGGTGGCGATACATGAGTGTCAACATGCGTGTTGTGGGTGGCGATACATGCGTGTCAACATGCGTGTTGTGGGTGGCGATACATGCGTGTCAACATGCGTGTTGTGGGTGGCGATACATGCGTGTCAACATGCATGTTGTGGGTGGCGATACATGCGTGTCAACATGCATGTTGTGGGTGGCGATACATGAGTGTCAACATGCGTGTTGTGGGTGGCGATACATGCGTGTCAACATGCGTGTTGTGGGTGGCGATACATGCGTGTCAACATGCATGTTGTGGGTGGCGATACATGCGTGTCAACATGCGTGTTGTGGGTGGCGATACATGCGTGTCAACATGCATGTTGTGGGTGGCGATACATGAGTGTCAACATGCGTGTTGTGGGTGGCGATACATGCGTGTCAACATGCGTGTTGTGGGTGGCGATACATGCGTGTCAACATGCGTGTTGTGGGTAGCGATACATGCGTGTCAAGATGCGTGTTGTGGGTGGCGATACATGAGTGTCAACATGCGTGTTGTGGGTGGCGATACATGAGTGTCAACATGCGTGTTGTGGGTGGCGATACATGCGTGTCAACATGCATGTTGTGGGTGGCGATACATGCGTGTCAACATGCATGTTGTGGGTGGCGATACATGCGTGTCAACATGCGTGTTGTGGGTGGCGATACATGCGTGTCAACATGCATGTTGTGGGTGGCGATACATGAGTGTCAACATGCGTGTTGTGGGTGGCGATACATGAGTGTCAACATGCGTGTTGTGGGTGGCGATACATGCGTGTCAAGATGCGTGTTGTGGGTGGCGATACATGCGTGTCAACATGCGTGTTGTGGGTGGCGATACATGCGTGTCAACATGCGTGTTGTGGGTGGCGATACATGCGTGTCAACATGCGTGTTGTGGGTGGCGAAACATGCGTGTCAACATGCATGTTAGCTCGATATATGCCATACAGTTTCAGCAGGAGAAGTAGTCGCTGCAGCTGCAGAGTTAGCAAATTTCCGCTTCCTTGTTATGGGAATGTGAAATTTAGTAGAACATGAAGTGATTAAAAAGGTGAATCCGAGTGAAGTTTGTGGAAAATATTCACCTTAGGGTTGAAAGCCAACTTTACGAAAGATTCTTCAAGACTCTCATTTGGTGTTTTGTTGTACTTTTAGGCGTGATGGGAAGGTGATGTCACGTGTGAAATATTAGAACGTCAAGCCGTCGGCATCTTAGACTCAAGCATTCGTCTCTTGGTTTAAGAATCTGTTTGTATTCAATGCTCTTGGAAAGTAACCGAACAAATTGAAAAAAACTTATTTTGCGCTCGTAATTCACAAACCGAAGAAGGTGGTATCATAAAATCAGAAAACGCGTTATGCATTGCAATCACATGCATGCATATCAATTTGAAGAACAAAAATGTAAAAGAAACAAAATAACAAGTTATTATGAAATCTCTTCTACAGCAAACCAAAAGGCAAACGGACAGCTTTAAATTTTTTGTTAATAGTAAATGGTGCAGCCTTTCTGATTTGTGACTTCAGTATAATTCCATATTTGTTTAACCAATTTGAAGCAATATTTAAGAGATATTTTATCTTATTGATAAATATCGATACAATTTTACTACATCACTCCTCACACTACCATATTACTGCATATTACTCCTCCCACTGCCTTATTACTACATCACTCCTCACACTACCATATTACTGCATATTACTCCTCCCACTGCCTTATTACTACATCACTCCTCACACTACCATATTACTGCATATTACTCCTCCTACTGCCTTATTACTACATCACTCCTCACACTACCATATTACTGCATATTACTCCTCCCACTGCCTTATTACTACATCACTCCTCACATCGCAAACTGCTAGATTACCGCACACCTTAACTTCGACGCTGTTTTCACTCCACCACTCCGCAACCCACACCTCACTCCACCACTCCGCCACCCATACCTCACTCCACCACTTCACCTCCCACACCTCACTCCACCACTACGCCGCCCACACCTCACCCCACCACTCTGCCACCCACACCTCACTTCACCAATCCGTAGTCACAAGCGCCACTTCACAACTCAAGTCATCCAAACCCCACCGCATCACTTCGTTGTCCTATGCACCACTCCACCACTCAACCTCCCACATCCCACTCTACCACTCCCTAGCCCCAGCGCCACCCCATCAGAGAAGCACGGAGCGTCAAGTGTTGCCGGAATACGGTTGCGGAATCTCAATTTGGGTGACGTGCGCCTCTCGACACCAGATCTCCTCCGTTGACTTCGGACGGAGAGGCGGCGACGGCGTTAAATAAAGGAGAGGTCTTGTTGCTCGCTCCCTGGCAGCCGTGATCGTCTTCGCAGGGTCGAGTTTGGATCACTTTGCACACGATCCCTGACTCCTTTTTGGAGTTTGGATCACTTCGCACGCGATCCCTGACTCCTTTTTGCAGTTTGGATCACTTCGCACACGATCTCTGACTCCTTTTTGCAGTTTGGATCACTTCGCACTCGGTCCCTTACTCCTTTTTGGAGTTTGGATCACTTTGCACTCGATCCTTGACTCCTTTTTGGAGTTTGGATCATTTCGCACTTGATCCCTGACTCCTTTTCAGAGTTTGGATCACTTCGCACTCGGTCCCTTACTCCTTTTTGCTGTTTGGATCACTTTGCACTCGATCCCTGACTCCTTTTTGGAGTTTGTATCATTTCGCACACGATCCCTGACTCCTTTTTGCAGTTTGGATCATTTCGCACACGATCCCTGACTCCTTTTTGCAGTTTGGATCACTTCGCACACGATTCCTGACTCCTTTTTGCTGTTTGGATCACTTCGCACACGATCTCTGATTATTTTTTACCATTTGCACATGGTCAGTGACGCCTGCAACTCCAGTAGTGACACCAGTGACGCCTGCAACTCCAGTAGTGACACCAGTGAAGCCTGCAACTCCAGTAGTGACACCAGTGACGCCGCAACACCAGTAGAGACACCAGTGACGTCTGCAACTCCAGTAGTGACACCAGTGACGCCTGCAACTCCAGTAGTGACACCAGTGACGCCTGCAACTCCAGTAGTGACACCAGTGACGCCTGCAACTCCAGTAGTGACACCAGTGACGCCCGCAACTCCAGCAGTGACACCAGTGACGCCCGCAACTCCAGTAGTGACACCAGTGACGCCCGCAATTCCAGTAGTGACACCAGTGACGCCTGCAACTCCAGTAGTGACACCAGTGACGCCTGCAACTCCAGTAGTGACACCAGTGACGCCTGCAACTCCAGTAGTGACACCAGTGACGCCCGCAACTCCAGTAGTGACACCAGTGACGCCCGCAACTCCAGTAGTGACACCAGTGACGCCCGCAACTCCAGTAGTGACACCAGTGACGCCCGCCACTCCACTAGTGACACCAGTGACGCCCGCAACTCCAGTAGTGACACCAGTGACGCCCGTCACTCCAGTAGTGACACCATTGACGCCCGCAACTTCAGTAGTGACACCAGTGACGCCCGCAACTCCAGTAGTGACACCAGTGACACCCGCAACACCAGTAGTAACCTGACTGCACGACTCTAAATTGGAGATCTAGATTCTCGCTTACCATTCGAATTGACTCTGAAATTCTCACTTTACGATTCTTGTAATTAAAGACGGTCTTTGATACGTCAGATGCACTGAATATTAGACAATATTCCACCAAGACGCACTTCAATATTGCGGTGAGCTTCGAGCTTTGTCTTTGAAGCGGTTGGGTGACGCCTGGGGATCAAACGCTGTAGTCCGTAGCTTGTCACTTGCGAGCAAGATGAGAAACTCGTGAAATTTTGATTTTTTCACTTGCAAATGGACGACTGTGCACGATCTTCCTGTATCGAATGCGAATGGACCATTTTGATGTCTGTGCATGATCTTGTTGTTTCAAATGCCGCTTAATTGTTGGATAAATACTAACATGCGAATTTTGAAAGAAATTTTTCGATGTCTGCTGCTTATAAAAATAAATCAACATCGTAATTTGAGTGAAATTGACAGCCGTTTTTACTCCCAGATCAAGAGGTGTTGTGATACAATGAAGTAATATATATATTATGAGTGGCGTGCACAGAGTTTTTTTTCGGCCGGTGGGAACCTTTCTTGCTCATTGTGCTATCCGAGGGATGGATAGGATTTAAGAGCTGCATAGTACGAGAGTTGAGCAGGATTCCTGAGCACATCTGAAAAAAATGCTTTACGGTGTCTGTCTTCATTCACTGAGGAACTTGACGCTCTTTAGATGAACCCGTAGCTTCCACCACAGCACCAGCACTGCTTCTTTCAAGAATTAACTGTAAATTTGATTGCTGGGTTCCATATTTTATCTCTCGTTCTCTTCATTTTTTCTTTTCTTTCGTTTTTGTCTTCTCGAATATCCTCAAAAAAGAAGGCCATCTGACTTATTGCACAAGTGTTGTCGTTTTCGTTCACTTATGGTTTTTTAACAGTTCATTTTGTGATCCTTTAAAATTTCCAAGCTGCATCTGTCGGTTGGATGCAATGAGACGAACCGACTTGGACATTGAAACATTTTTATTTTATTGAGCAATGTGCATTTTTGCCTAACGAGCATCACAGCGCTGTTCACAATCATTAAACCAAAAATAGAGAAGGTGGAACCCTAGTTATCTCAGTAATCATTGTAAAGCACAAGCAATTTTACTTTACAAATATGTTGATGTCTTTCTTTCAATCCCATAAGTCTTAGGCGATGAAAGAGACCCGTCATAGATTGCCTAAAATTACATCACTTTATAGCTATATTGCTATTTGCAAAGTTAAAATTAATAACGCAACTCATGAATAGGGTTTTACCTCTCTGCTTCCCATTTTTCCCAGCTTGGGACTCAAAAACATGCCGTGTTTTCCCCCCCAAACGATCCCTACCATTACTACGCCCGTACAGTCATTTCATTCTCTCGCTTCTGAACCTGCTATCACGGCGGTCACTCCGGAATAGTTTCCAAAGTTCTAATCAGCGGCTTTATTGTTAAATCATGTATACTAATTGAGTCTCAGTCGAACATGTTCTTTTTTGTGTTCCACACTTTTGCTTGCTGAATTCACGCTAATGTCTTCCATAGGCAAAATTTTTTGGCGTCCGAACGAGTCCCAGAGCGCTAGGGCTGGGTTTAACACTTTGACGGTAATTGGTTAAACTGAAGTTCAATATTCAACACGAATTGAAAGTCAATTGTAGTAAGTAATTTTGAAAATAGCAAACATTAACTGGATAGTGCATTATTCATTTAGGATTAATTAAGTATTGAGTTTGAAATTGAATTTGTGACTACTGGTCGGTCAGCAGCATTTGGAAAATTCCTTCTGTGGCCAGAGGTGGCGCACGTTGCGGTCTTTCACTGCTTGGTGTTTCGAATACGACGTACATCAAATTTTGCTGTACAGAAAAAGAATTAATGGGGAAAAGTACATTGATACGGTTTGTACCGCTAATGAGACACACTATGCACAAAATGAACGCGTGTGTATGATACGTGTTCGATGCACCCTTCAAGCGGTGACTTCAGTTTGGACGCCATTACTGATGAGTGCATTTCCAAATTTTCAAACACAATAATTCATGCATTGAAAGGTTAAACCTTATACCCGACAGCTGTGAGTCTCACAAGAAACGACCAATCGTCCTTTCCCTGTTTATTTCACAAACTCCGCTGCCGCACAAACGCGATGGGTTAACTCTGTATTTTGTCATTTTTAAATGCTCACAATCGCAAACATGTTTTTCAAGCCCCGTGTGTAATTTCTGGCTCTATTGTTGAAAATTGGTAGAAATGTTTAGACAGTGGGGAGGATACCCGTATAATTGTATTGAAGCTGGTTTAAACGTACTGTTTCTACAATTTTGAAGATATTTTAAGAGCTAATGTTTTACGGAATTATATTGTCTAGCCAGAGTGAGCCAAATTTCAAATTATCCAGACTCCTCACAAGACCATTAATACTCTCGTGCAGTATTATGCAAGGGTTACTGATGATTTTTCATAGAAAATGTTTAATTGTTTCAATTCTGCTGCCAAGTACATTCAAACCTACGGAAAAACATTCGTCCGTCCCACTCTTTTTCCACTGTGGTGGGTGAGTAAAATATATTTTTAATTGGCCTTGAAGATCCTCAGGGGATAAAAATAGTAGCCAATATGCCGGATGACCTATTACGAAATTTTTAAACAAAATTTTTTCAAACGAACAAATAACAAACAAATTAAACAAGAAATTTTTTATACATACAAACAAGTGCAACGATTCATAGGGTGGGCATGCTCTCGATGCTATATGCTGATATCCTGACGTTGAAAGAAAAAAAAGTAAAGAGCGACTAACTGAGCAACAGAACATTCGCCAATTCGTCTTCTACTATTCTTATTCCGTCTCTTTTATCACAGATTCTTAATTTCGACTGCAAGCGGTGCTGAAATTCCAGTCTCTTTGAGAATATTCGTTTCATGAGTCTTAATGCTACTCTTCCTATCCAAATATTAGTTATTTTCCAGATAAGCCCCACCACTAATGCAACACATACGCTCACCCACTCGTAACTTTCGAAATAATGCACCTATCGACTTCAAATTACTCTCAAACGAAAGATTAAAACATTCTTTCGTTTGAGAGTAATTTGGAGTCGATAGGTGCATTATTTAGACCGTTACGAGTGGGGGAACTTATGAGTTGCATTAGTAGTGGGGCTTATCTTGAAAAAATCCAAATATTTTTATTCGAGTGTTAAGTAGCGATACTGCAGCCTTTCCACCACGTATTTATGTCACTCGCGTACATTTCCACTCGATGTTGGGTGAACTTTGCCAATTAGCATTAATTTAGCTCCGTTTTTCCTCTTGATCGACAGATCCATCTCGTTAGTATATTAACTGCGCTCACCAATGACAATGCGGTACGTTGTGTGGGCTTTATTTAGTTCTTTTCGTTACAGGTGACCTGGCTGAAGCAGTAATTTTTCTTTAAAGTTTGGTAAGCCATAGATTTCATCGTCCGTTTATTTTACGAGTATTCACTAAATAGTTGAGAATTTTTGACGATACATCGCTCGCAGAATTTCGCTAAATCTTGAAGTCTTCATCCAAACGTGACACACAATTTGTTGAAGTGAAATGAATGCGCTGGCTTTTGTCGGATGAGAAATGATGGGTCATTTAGTTGAAGGTTTGAGAAAGCAATTCTACTGATAGCGATTTTCTTATGTGTAGGCTATTTTTATTAGAGGAAGCGATAAAATTGAGAAAAATTGGTTGGAATTCAGCTGTTAAATGCAGCAGATACATAAATACGTACATATTTGTATCCACTTATATAGACATATACATATACATATGTATATATTCATATTTATATTTACATATATATGTAAGCTGTTCATGAATGTATACACAAATTATTTATGTATGAAAGAGCAAGAAGACAGCCCCCATCATCTCGTTGTTTTTAATTTTGAAGGAAAAAATATCTAAGAATCTTCGGTCGCATTTCGATATTGAACTACCATTTTTTGGAAGAGCATCTCGAGCCTTAAGAACATTTGTACGTTTCTGAACAAAACTCTCACGGTCTAGCCTCTGATGTTCACTGATGCACGTGCTGAAATCACTAGGGAAAGTGGAAAAATTTCGCAATATTTTCTGCCTCAAATTACACAATTTCATTTAACACGTTGACTGGGATTGGTTAAAATGAAGTTCATTATTCAAATTAATTTTAAAGTCGAAAGTTGTTAGCAATTTCATAATTATCAAACATTAACGGGGTATATCAAATGAAATTAATTTAAAAAGAAATTTTTTCAAACAATCCATTGATTGTTTCGCACTTGCAAAAATTTAAGCACGACCCACCGGTGGGTCACATTGCAACCAATATGTTAACACAAGATGTGGTCAGTTCAGTTCTTTATTTACAAATTTAGAACAGTTATTTTCTGGATTCATCAGGGGCATCTTTCTGCGTCCACAATTGTGAGTCGCCTGTAACTGTACTTCCGATTTACCCTCAAATGAATCTTTAACAAGTGAGCTAATATTTTGTACTACATTTATTACGCTACCCAGAAAAGATTCCCAATTTCCTGCGTAACTGTGATAGAATGCACGAAAAAAATGCAAAATAAATCCCCTCTAAATGGCGGGAACAAACATTAATCTTACCTCGACCTTTCTTAATAAATCTGGTGCGAGTTTTCAGCCGAACTTTAATTTTTGACCGAGGGGCGACCCACCTGAAGTTTGCCCAAAACTTCCGAGGTGCTTTTGTTTTGATCCAAAATTCTCCGGGTCTCGAAGATCCGAGACTCTCGACCCGCACGCCCGCGTTTAAATTCCGAGCTAAAAAGAGCCAATTTGGAGGTTTTTCCTTCTTCAAACCTGCGCAGGTCCAATCGGTTTAAAGTGTCGGAGTTTAACTGCAGAAACGTCGGGGCTTAACACAAGCCGAGCAGTTTGGGTACGTATATAATCTTTTATGCAACTCCAAGTCCCCCACGTGAAACCGGAGACTAAGTGATGAATTGACGCCCGTGAGTTATAATGTTTACGAATATCTGCAGCGCTGAAAACGAAATTCTAAGGTTAAGCCTAGTAACTTACGAGTTACAAAAGAGATGTTTTTAAGAGTGAATCTCAATCTTGAAAAAAGCTTTAGGTACGAAATTTCGAAGAAATTTGACGATAAATAATAACCTGAATCTTAGTCCCTCTCCTGGACAATATGTGTTGTAGCCTTTCGCATTGTTCCCTTCTTATTTACATCGCTCTTACATTAGTCATTGCTTTAACTTTTTTCCTTTCCCTTGTGTTATTCCTTACCCTCACTTAGTTTCTTGTATCCGTATTACTTGCCTGTACTCTCACTACAGCCTGTATCCTCAGTGTACCCTCACTGTAGCCTGTACCCTCACTGCAGCCTGTACCCTCATTGCAGCCTGTATTCTCAGTGCAGTCTGTACCCTCATTGTAGCCTGTACCCTATCTGCAGCCTGTACCCTCACTGTGGCCTGTACCCTCACTGCAGCCTGAACCCTTTTTTTCTCAGCCCACTTTATATTTCTGGCTCATTATATTTCCGCAGCCAACTATTTTTCAGCTCACTTTATTTTTTGGCCTTCTTTAGTTTCCCAGCCCACTTTATTTTCGCAGCCCACTTTATTTTCCCAGCCCACTTTATTTTTCCAGCCCACTTCATTCTCCCATCCCAATTTATTTTCGCAGCCCACTTTATTTTCCCAGCCTACTTCATTCTCTCATCCCTCTTTATTTTCGCAGCTTACTTTATTTTTCCAGCCCACTTCATTTTCCCATCCCACTTTATTTTCCCAGCCCACTTCATTCTCCAATCCCTATTTATTTTCGCAGCCCACTTTATTTCTCCAGCCCCCTTCATTTTCACTGCCTACTTTATTTTTGCAGCCTACTTTATTTTCCCAGCCCATTTCATTCACTCATCCCACTTTATTTGCACAGCCCACTTCATTTTTCCAGCCCACTTCATTTTCCCATCCCACTTTATTTTCGTAGCCCACTTTATTTTCACAACCTATGGAGTCCCCTCTCTCCCACTGCCTCCGCTCGCCCAGACCACGTTCTTGCCCCGCTCAGAATTACTGGACTCATTACTTGGAGAGATTTATGTGCGCCAGGTACAAGGCTGAACCCAAACAGAGGTCGTCTATCACACCAGTACCTGCCCTGCCCTGGTCTTGGGAACCTCTTTGATGTGGTTTATGAGCATTTCCTTCTTCAAGCTCTTTATGGCCGCGCGCTGGACAGCTAAATCTGCGACTCTTCAAAACATAAGCACCAAGCAGGGAGGCGTGCAACTCCAGCTCTCAAACCCAAAGTTCATTATATAATTACAATTATTTTTGAGACGTTCAGCTGATCATTATATAATTAGAAAGATTTTTGAGGTGTCCAACAGAAACACGACCGCAAAACATGGAAGAATGCAACTCGAGTAGCTCTCAAACTCAAAGTTAATTATATTATTACAATTCTTTTCGTCGAATTGGTTTTCAACAGCTGCTTCCAGAATTTTATGAACTTTCAAGAGGCGTTATTCGTGTCTACACTTGCATTGATCTCTGTTTTGAATTTATGCTGACCTGAAAGTTGTGCATTGTTTAAAAAGTTATTCCATTCTGTTCATTAAACACTTGCCTTTGTTCAATTTAACACTTTGGAGCCTTCAGTAACACTGTACTCACAAAATGTAAACTAAAAATTTCAATTTATTTCTGGATCAGTATATTTACTTAATACTTTTCAAACCATTGTAATGCAAAAAAGTTGCATTACAACCATAGAGGAACACTTCATTTTGACGGTTCAACTGAAATTCTCAAGTTCGAATTGTTTGAAACAAAGTTGAACGCTCATGACTTTGAAAATCTTGGCTGATTGGAGAGTGATTTTAATTTAATGAGAAAAATCTCAAGCTTGGAGATTTTAGCCACAAAAACAGAGAGTTTCTGATCTAGCAAGTGAGCTGCAGAGATATCGCTGCTATCTGTCCCGAATGGAGATGTAAATTGACAGTGAATTAGGCTGACGGCTTTTCACGTGTCGCCGTAGCCCACGCATCGGAGCTGTGTTCCGGCCTTTTCAGTATCAGGTCGTAACTAAACGCGAATGAGGTTCGGGAGTGACTCAACAGCCGAATGTGGTTATCCTTTATTGTTACTTCAGAATTGACACAGGCTTCGTAATTGGTAGAGAATCTTTAGATCGGAAGGTAATCTCGTTACTTCTATAGCGCATCTGTGATCTCTACAGCTGCTTTCTCGATAGCCGAGCTTCCGCTACTGAACAGCGACGCTTCTGTTTGTAAATGCTACCTCTACGGCAAGCCACCGCTAATGAACGACGGTGTCTCTCGCCGATTCTATTTATATGCCTGGCGGGCGCACATCTAGGACCCCCCCAAGCACAAAAATTTTTTATTACAATAAAAATATTTTTAAAACGTCAATCAATCACATTGATTATCCTTTGACGATCAATAATTCTTACAACCCGTCAAGTTAATTACACAGATCAGAACGTATGACACAATTGCTTCCGAATTATGAACGGAGGTAGGCAGGTATGGCCTTTGCTGTCATCATAAACAAATTTCAACGGTAATCCTACATCTTGTTAAACATTATTTTTAGTGTCAATATTATTTTTCAGTGTCAATTCAATACTAGATTTATTACCCAAAATCAACCAAATAATCACTCTACGCACTTAGCTCAAACAATTTATTCATTCATTATTAAGTTATTTATCAATTGATTCTTAGAATTCTTGGATACTCCAGATATTTCGGATACAAATGGATACACCACACAATTTTATTAACATATCAAAATATCAAAATCAAACATCAAAACGCGTACTTAATAAATCCTTTCCATAAGGTACACTTTCTTGAACAAACTGGACACCTACCGTCGGATCGAGAACAAAATTTTCAATGCAATTGGAAATAAAGAAGGAAAATCCATCATAAGACTATGTTACATAAAAATATAGAAAAGAGGTTTAAATGCGCAAAACAATACATTACATTACCACAATCGGCAAGGTAAAAGTAGAATAGGATTCAAATCGTCCTACGATTTAAATTAACATATTTCAATTCAACTAAACTACAAGCGTGCAATTTTTTTTTTTTTTTTTTTTTATTCGCAATATAATACTTCGTCTCAATATTTCACGTGAATACATGAACAAAATAATCTATAAAATA
The DNA here is from genome assembly GCA_030386875.1 of Morinoia aosen. NCBI lineage: Eukaryota > Metazoa > Arthropoda > Malacostraca > Amphipoda > Talitridae > Morinoia > Morinoia aosen. The sequence continues at coordinate 26,245,046 of CM059578.1, read as the reverse complement.
GAATACATAATCCGTATATAATAGAGATTTTTTCCGTATAAAATAGAATTAATCTAAGACAATGGAAGGTTACTACTCCGTTGCAGATGGGATAATCGGAACATGATACTCTGATCTATGGTATTCAGATTCAGAATGTGGGAGTCTAGCGTTGTAATGTTACGCGCTAACTTGAGGCGGAAGTGCAATGTTCTGGAATTGTTCAGGAGTCGTCCAAGGAATCTGAAAGGATACGACACAGGAAATTAGCATGGCCACAAGTTTAAGTAAGCAATTGTCGTTTCATAATAAGGCAACGCTTCATTCTCATTAAGACACATTCATTTCAACTACACTGCCTAGCATTGTTGCCAAACAATTTGCGGCAGAAGCGCAGATCTCGCGGCTTCGCGCTCGCACTCTCGTGTTGACATTTCCAAGATTGCATCTCAGTTTATCAACTCTAGCTGACGGCTTGACGAACACAGCTTTTGATCGCGCAATAACAGTATGACAACATCCTAAGCTCAACATCTCTTCTGAAGGTGTTTCGCAACAAAATATTTCCTAACGCAAGACATACCTGAATCTTGAAAGAAACTCATAGAACACTCTTACAAGCTAGAAACTCACAGAACGCACTTATAAACTAAAAACTCATAGAACGCATATATGGAATGACAAATTCGGAATATTTGAGAATGAACAATTACAAACTAGGTTGACAATTTCAACGTTTTAACTTATCTAAAGGCAGCACATAGTTTAAGTTCGATCGAATAATCTTGTTACCGACCTTAATATCTGCATAATTTTTGCCTATCCTTTCAATGATACCTGGTCCTAAGAAATTTATCTGTAATTTGTGTTTTTTGGCATGATTTTTTACTAGTACACGGTCCGTCACTTTTAAATTTTTATCGCGACGTTTCATATTTCTATAGGCAGTTCTTTCGATTGTGGCGTTAATGATCGCATTTCTAATATTGCTCACTACAATAGATGACTCGGTAAATTTTTGTTTGTGAACATCTTCATATGTAGTCGCAACATTGAAGTCTTCTAAATTAGTAGAACTGATATACACACACGTATCTCTACCGAAAACCGTGTATGCGGGTGTATCTCCTAGTGTTTCGTTAAAACTATTGTTAATCGAATTCTCCACAATATCCAATAGTCTATCCCACTCATTATGAGTAAGAAAATTTAGATATAACTTGAGCAGGTGTCGAATTTTTCCATTACATCGCTCAACAATACCATTAGAAAAAGGGGAATAAGCCAGAACTTCCCTTTTTAAGATAGAAAGTCCTTTTGTGAAATTTCTCACATTAGATGATTTAAATTCTAGAGCATTGTCGGACAACAATACGTCCGGGGTACCGAACAAACAGCAAAAATTCCATAGACAGTCTGTAACAGTCTCTGTACGTCGGTCATTAGTCGAATATAATTTAACAAAACGGGAAAATAGGTCGATAAATACAAGAATATATTTGTTCCCATTGTCTGTCATTGTTAATGGACCGTAGAAGTCCATGCTGACCGTTTGAAAACATCGTGTTCCAATTGGAGCATTTAGAATTTTAATCGGCGTCGGTATTCGTGATTTTAGAATCTTACAGATGTCACAAGATTCAACAATTTTGCGTGTAATTGTCCGTTCGTACGGATGAAAATATTTTAGTTTAAACTTAAACAAGGTATGATTCAAATCTGTATGGGACAAATTGTGGATGAATAGAATTGTCTTGTGCAGCAGAGTATATGGCACCACAATAGTCAGAATTGTGCTGGGTCTGTTGTCAATTCTTCGTCTTTTATACAAAATGTCATTCATAATCAGAAATTCATTCATGTCAGTATTAGTAACTCTAGTTGCATTCTCTAGGGCATCCTTTATTTCAGAACAAAAGGGATCACTATCTTGTTCACGTTTAAATTCGTCTAACGACCAGTTGTCATTAATACTTGAATGGTCTGTAGTCGTATTAACTCTATCCAGTCTGCATAAGCTCGTTTTCTGTCTGCTATTAAAGTCACTGGGTTCACGTCTGGGGCTTTCAGCAGTACTGTTGTTGTTTCCTCCGTCCTTACTTCCTGGCATTGTCTCCTCGAACTCTTCCTTAGTCACGGGCTTGTTACATTTGTTACCCGCAGCAGCGGCTTGCTGCCTGGTTACAACGGGAAAAGTCTCTACATCTGGGGTTAAATCAGAACACTCTGATAGTTCTTTTTCTGTTAAAGGATTTTTGTCATGATTTAATCTACTTAATGCATCGGCGGCACTATTCGCCTTCCCAGAAAAATACTTTAATTTGGCATCAAAAGCTTGCACATAAATACTCCATCTCGCGAGCGTGTTGTCTTCAGGCAATTTCTTTGAAAATAAAGGAACTAAAGGCTTATGATCGGTGTAAATGACCAGATCATAGCCTAAAACAAGATATTTAAAGTACTTCAACGCTTCAACTATAGCAAACATCTCCTTTTTAGTCGTTGAGTATCTTTGTTGGGTGGAATTCAACGTTTTAGAAAAAAAATGCGACAGGTCTCATGTTTCGAACTTTATCAGTAGATGATTGGAGTAAAACAGCTCCTATGCCGACGTTTGATGCATCACAAAATAGATGAAAATTTTGATCGAAGTTTGGGTGACTCAAGATTGTATTGTCACAGAGTTCATCCTTTAATTTTTCAAAAGCGTTTTGACAATCCTTAGACCAATTGAATTCAACATTTTTCTTCAGAAGATTATAGAGCGGGCTTGCGATACTCGCAAAATTTTTTATGTACCTACGAAAGAAATTTACTAGACCTAGGAATGATTGTAATTCTTTCACATTCTTAGGAATTTCTAAATTCTTTACTTTGTCAGTACCGGTGCTTCTGGTTCCCATTCCACTAATGGAATGTCCGAGATATTCAATCTCGTCACGGAAAAATTCGCATTTTTCCGTTTTTATTGACAATCTAGCGTTTCTTAATAGTTCAAGTACAACTTTTATATCTGCAAGATGCTGTGCCTTCTCCTTAGAAAATATGAGCACGTCGTACATAAAGACGAAAGATAGTTTTCCTAGAACAGGAGATAGCGTTTGCGTCATGACTGACTGGAAATATGCAGGTGAGGTTTTTAAACCAAAGGGTAAACGATTGAACTCGTATTTTCTGCTACCAACTGTAAATGCGGTTATTTCTTTACTCACATCGGTCAGTGTAATATTATGATATCCCGACCTAAGATCTAATTTGGAGAAATATTTTTGACCGTTTAAACTATAGAGAAGCTCGTCCACTCTCGGCAGAGGGAATGATTCTTCATAAATTACCTCATTTACTTTGCGAAAGTCAACCACCGGACGTATGGTTCCATCTTTCTTATGAACTACAATTATCGGTGAATTAAAAGCTGAAATCGATGGTCTAATAATTCCGTCGTCTAACATTTTTTCGTTAACGACTTTCAAGTCTTCCATGTAACGGTGGGCAATACGATAGGGAGGGACATTTACGACATCCACGTTAGGTTTCAAACGTATTTTATAAGGTTTAATTGCAGCAGCGGAGATCGATTCATTGTCTATAGTAATAACGTCTCTGAATTCATTCAACAAACTCAGCAATTCAGGCTTCATTTCGTCATCGTTACACTTGATATCATCGTTATTTAATTTCCGCCGACCACGGGCTACTTCTTTGGAAACAGAAACGTACCCTTCGTCGACAACTCCTGTGATCCCGACAGATTTACTATTAGTGTCTTTCTTCTCGACATCTAAATGACTGTCCTGGACAACACTCGCTGCCTCCACAAAGGTACTCAGTCCTCCCTTTAATTCTCCTTGTACATCTGACAAGTAAACTTCGGATTCAATGTGATCCTTTTCCACTTTTTCTAAGGTACTTATAATTGCATTCTCTGGTAAAACAATCGCTCTGTCGGAGCTATTAATTAACAACAACGGAATCTGTCTCCTATTGTTAACTCTCACAATCGCTTCTGCGACACAAATGCCTTCTTTTAAAGTTGCTTTCTTTATTATGTATTCTCCATTTTTACACTTTCCAACATGTCCAACATGTTTCAAAATTACATTGGGAGCAATCTCCACTTGTCGAGTATGCACTCTTAACGGCCTTGGCCTTGTGTGGGAATTGGTAACTGCAACTACGCCTCGAACAGGCTGATTTTCTCTCTTACCATCCCTTTTTACTTCCTCGCCTGCTCTCTCAGCAGTGCACGTCCTGAGGTTTTCTCTCTTCTCTCTTAGCTTATTTAGGACTTTTTTCTTAGCTCTGGACGTAATCGTGTCCGCCATGAGACACTCAGTATTCTCTATTAAATACTCGAGACACTCTGTCTTTCTCTTTTTTCGTCGTTTTACCTCTGCAAAGGGAATTTTCTCGTCTTTGATAATTAAACATCTTTGTTTTAAGTCTACAACGGCGTTCTTTTCCAATAAATCACGCCCAATAATGACGTCATAATTGTAAATACCATCTTTAATTATTAAAGCATTTGTCTTTAAACTTACACCGTTTTTTAACTTTAGGACAAGCTCCACCTCGCCTTCAACATTACTCTTAGCGTTAACGCCTTTTATAGTCAGAGAACTTGGCTTCACGTCATTACTTATCTCACTTATTCTGTGGTAGCTGATTAGGCATTTCTCTGATCCTGAATCAATCAATGCATTCCACAGGTCTGCATCCTTTCTAAGCACAATCATGGGCTTATGACTTTTTCGTATTACAAATAATTCATTTTGTCCTGTGACTTCAACTTCTTCATCTTCTTCGTATTTACAAACGTTCGTTGTGATATGGCTTTCATAATCAGTGCCATGAGCGTTCAGATCATCACTTAATTCCGCCTCTCCCAGCGATTCATATCTATTTTCACACTTAATTAGTGGATCTATCATCTCAACATTTCTAACGAGGGAATCTTCAGACATGTTTAACACATCAACTCTCTCAACATTTTTAACGAGGGAATCTTCAGCACCAGAATTCTCCTCGGGTTCACAGGGATTTGTCGCCGTAGAGTCATACTTAGTTATTGTAGTTTCATTTTTACCATTGACGTTAATTCTATCGGAAATGAAATCGTCTCCGCAGCTTACGCTAAAAAATTATCGCCACTGTTAGTTTGGTAAGTTTCTACCTGGCCTTTTTCTGACATACGAGTTTTATACTGTCCTCGCGCACGGACACGATCCGGTCTGCCTGGTCTGTTTAAATAGTCTCTTCTGGACCTACAATCTCTTGCGTAGTGTCCTAACTTATTACAACGAAAACAAACTTCGCCACGCAGCGAGTGCTCGGTGGCTGTCTGCGATGAACCTGGTTTGTACCAATCAGTCGGTTTCCTAGCCACAGTGGTTACCGACTCACTTTGTCCTTGACAGACACACACATGATTGTAACAATTCGAGCAACGCTTCGCGTTGTTGGCTGTCTCTACTGCCTGAACTTCTAGAGTTCCTAATTCTCCATCTCCAACATAAGATTTTACGTGAGGTCTAGCACGGAAAGTTGGTCTCGGGAAATTTGGTCTCCAGTAGGGCCTACGCGTCCTACCTCTACCTCGAAATCCGCCTCTTTCTGTTGTATGTACTTCGGCCTCATCACAGGCAGCTTCGAAGTTTGATTCGGACGAATGATCATCCTCAGCACAATAGATTTCCATAGATCTCTCAGATCGAGTCGCTAATATTTGCTTATCCTCGGGAAAATTGCGAATTACAGTTACAATTCTCTGAAGGAGCTCTTCCGATGATTTGAAGGGTTTATTGAATAGTTTTTTGGAAAAATCTTCTGTTACTAGAGGGTTGATGATGGCCATAGCTAACGCAACAACTAAAGTATTCTCGACATACTTATCGAGGGCAACAGGATCGGGACAATTTACTACATAGGGGTGGGCTCTGTTCGAACACTCCGGGCTGGTCATTATTCTGTGGGTAAATTTACGGATTTTGGACAGGATAGCCACGAACTGGCTAGCTAATGCATCGTTTCTTTTCAGGCGTACGTTATTTAGATCACAGGCGACCGCGTGCAAAGATCTTTCACCTTTTGATACGTAGATATTTTCTAACAGGTGCACGACTTCTTCGAAACTTAATTCATAACCTTCACTGATTATGGAGGCTACGACCGTATTGAAGTCGCCTACCCGCTTGTCTGCAGTTCGCAATAATAGATTGAGTTTAGCTTCCTCCGAATTATCTGACAGCATATTGAAATATGCTCGCACATTCTTTATATGCGTTTCTAGTGACTTATTTTCTATGAAGTCAGGGTCGTTTCTACGTTTTCTACCTCGGTACTGCGGTAGATCCTGCCCAGCAATTACAACACTAGGTATCGGACTGACAATAGAAGTCGTCACAGCGGTAACCGTACTAGTTACAGGGCTTGTGGTAGTGACTGCACTGGTAACAGGGGTGACAGTTGTGGTGGTCGCCATCGTGTTAGGTACCGAAATCGACTTCGCGGAAAAAATAGGAACTGAAACTCTTCCTACTCGAGTCACGTACGGGGTGGTTCTTATGTACTCGTATTCGTCAGAGTCACTGTCCGACATAAGCACAAAAATAATCCTATATTCATAAACCTCCAATTTCCATTAAAAGAAAAATGTTCTACACACAATAAAATTTTCTACATGCAAATGATAATATTCTACATACAATAGAATTTTAACTCACATTTTCAGTGGACTTAAACCAGGCTAATGCTAATCCAGCACACAAAGTCAAAAAGTCAAGCTCGTGAAGGTCGGCAGCAACTGAACAGAGCAAGCCGCTCCAGCTTACTCTTATGTGCCAGGAAACAATGGGCCCGAGAACAATAGCAACAACTTCCTTCAATTGTTCTAGAGAACAATGGACTACCTCTCCACACAACGTTTCCGCGTACACGCTCGCTCTCCCACTCCCGGGAACCAGCTTGCTTACTGCGCTTTCGCAATGCCTACGCTGCTCGCTCTCCCGCTACCAGGAACCAGCTTGCGCTTGCAATGCCTACTGCTTAACTTCCTACTCATTAATTTTATAATGATGATGTATAATCATTAATTTGAGCGCATGCTTATTTTTAATTTGCAAGCAACATTATCGGCGTACACTTAACTTAATATTTTGGCGATGCGTAGCTCTCGTAGATCTTCTCGTTGCAGATAACGGTGCGTAAATGCGTAGATCTCGTCGACAGACCAGGTTGTTGGTCTGGACCCTTCACTTCATCTTCTCCTTTGAGTAGCGATGAGTAGACTGGTGAAGACTGCGTAGCGTGTAAATTTTCGATTTTTTTTTTCCCTCGAAGTGTTTCTTTCTCGAAGAGTTTCTTTCTCAAAGAGTTTCTTGGAAGAACTTCGTTTTTCTGCGTTGACGTCTTTCTTCCTTTTCTCGATGCTCTGAAGTAATGTGATAACTATGCGACGTTACTCCAAACAGGGTGACACTCCTCACACTTAAGATCACGGATCAGCAGAACTGAAGATCAATTCTTGATATCTTTCTTCTTCAATGGGGCAATGTGGCAATGTGGATATCTTTAATGTGGCATCCCCATACACGGGCCACCAAATATGTTCCGGCCTTTTCAGTATCAGGTCGTAACTAAACGCGAATGAGGTTCGGGAGTGACTCAACAGCCGAATGTGGTTATCCTTTATTGTTACTTCAGAATTGACACAGGCTTCGTAATTGGTAGAGAATCTTTAGATCGGAAGGTAATCTCGTTACTTCTATAGCGCATCTGTGATCTCTACAGCTGCTTTCTCGATAGCCGAGCTTCCGTTACTGAACAGCGACGCTTCTGTTTGTAAATGCTACCTCTACGGCAAGCCACCGCTAATGAACGACGGTGTCTCTCGCCGATTCTATATATATGCCTGGCGGGCGCACAGCTGCATGACGGCAGTCGCTTCTAATCAAATTAATTGTTCAAAAAGACAGACAGAAGACATGCAGCTTCCGGGTTATTTTGCAGTCTGTTTGACGAGCTATTCTTGTGCTTGGCTTCGTGAAATGTTACCAAAGAGCTTCCCGGAACTTTCAGTGAAGTCTACGGTCACCTAAAGTCCATTTGCATCTTTTTGATGATCTACGAAATCTAAATGACTTTCGTAAAGTGCTACGTGTTAGGAAAAGCAAGAATTTCTCAGTGAAGTCCAGAATCTTGATGTCCAAGTTTGGTTTTGCGAAATCTTAAATCAATTGGCTGAATCAAGGATTTTTTAGTGTAGTCCAGTATCAGTCCGTCGAGTCCTTAGATTTTTCACGAAAGCATCTAATCCCTTTTTGCGTTATATAAATTTTTTTCTGGTGTTTCTTAAGGCCTGTTTACACGATCATTGAGTGCGCTTGTGAGCAGTGAAGAGAGGCGCAAGCCGCGCTCACTTGCTCTCGCTTCAGGCGCATTTACTTGCTCAATGACAGTGCAGCTGTGATACCACTGACATGCACTGGCCAGCACCATGGAAACAGCACCATGGTGCTGGCCAGTGCATGTCAGTGGTATCACAGATGCATTGTCATTGAGCAGTAAATGAGCCTGAAGCGAGAGCAAGTGGGCGGGGCTTGCGCCTCTCTTCACTGCTAACGCGCGCACTCAATGATCGTGTAAACAGGCCTTTAGATCTCTTCGTAACGTTCTAGGGCTAGATGATTGAAGTGTTCAACCTCGTCGTGGTGAACAGCTGGTAGAAAAATGTCTATGAAATGCATAATCTTAACGGAGAACGCCGGAAGAACCTTTACGTAGGAGAAGCCAGGAAAACAGCATCGAACTAGATTACTTTCATCGAAGTCTAGTTGTTTTCATCGTGATCCGGATATTCTGATCCAGTCGCAGAGGCATTCATCGAGCGTCAGATGTTTTCATTTCCACACCGAGATTTTCATTCAGTCCCGGAAGTTGTCATCGAGTCCCTGATATCATTCAGTCCCGGAAGTTGTCATTGAGTTCCGAAAGTTACCATAGAGTTCCGGATATCATCCTATTAATTGCGCTAAACGTTTCCAAGTATTTAAACCTCAAGGAATAAATACTGAATATTCAATTGGATTGAAATCACATTGTCAAATCGCGACTAAGTTTCAATATGAAAATAACAAACAATTGGAAATGAGGAAGCGCTTCGTGTAGAACGAAAAAATTCTGAATACAGTGCTACATAAGCAGATAATTGCATCCACCAAAAAAACTATTTGAAGATTACATTAACGTAAAAACCTGAGAGTAATTATGCAAATGGTAAATAATAACGTCAACGATAACGTTAAAAGTAAAAAAATCGATTGAAGGATGGGCGCAAAACGATGCGAATGTAATTAAAGTACGAACTGGACCGTATGATGAAGCTGAGACCCTGAGATCTGAATAATTTGCTGACGATTGGATACCTAGAAATGACTAGAAGTTAAACTGCAAGTAAAATCCGTAGATCAAAGCTAACGAATGCAGGCGAGTCACAGAGCGCACTCTGCTTGCACAAGATAATCTAATGATGATACCCCGAATGATAAAATCCGTACTGATATCAGGAATAATAACATCCGTAATGATTTCCCCAATGACAAAAATCCGTAATGAGAGAATTCGAAATGATATCCTTAATGATATCCTTGATGATATCCTTGATTATAAAATACGAAATGATGAATTCTGTAATGATAAAATCTACAATGATTTCCGTAATGATAAAATTCGCAATGATATCAGTAATGATAAAATCCACAACGATATCCGTAATGATAAAATCCATAAAGCAAAGCAAAGCTAACGAATGCGGCCGAGCGTTGCAGAGCAGTGCTCACTCTGCCTGCTCAAGATACCCTAACGATGATATCCGTTATGATGATATCCGGAATGACGATATCCGTAATGATAAATCCGTAATGATAAACTCCACAACGACATCCGTAATGATAAAATCCGCAAAGCAGAGCAAAGCTAACGAATGCAGCCGAGAGTCGCAGAGCAGAGCGCACTCCGCCTGCGCAACATAACCTAATGAAATGAGGCTCTCGTTTCCGGTCCGAAGAGCAGAAAGCGTTCTGACAAATCTCGCGCTCTTATAGAGAGAATTTTTCTGTTCCGAACGACCCGACTTGTTTCATGTCGACCGTCTGAGGGGCAAAAGAGCGCTTACATTTAATAATGGCCTCGGTGAGAGGGCGGTTTTCACATGAGAAATGTGACGGCCATGTTGATATCTCGCAGCCGAGGCATCGAGCTCAAATTATGGGGGCGCAGAGCACCGTGCTCTTGAGATTAAAGTTGGTGAATAGAGGAAGTTGTCGAACGTGAGAAATGTGATGAGATTGCTTGTGTCCGACACACGTGCCTCGGAGATCCAAATGCGTAAAGTTAGCAGTTCTTGGTTCTGTGAAATCTATGCCCATGGCAGATGAATCACTCAACACCATTTGATAACTATAGGGTCGGGAATGTTCCATTATGCGAACATTTCTGACCTTGAAATGAAAGACGACCCTGAAACACGAATGAAAAAAAAGATATAAAAAATTGTTTACATAGAAAAGGGTTTGCTTCCAATGTTATTAATCAATGGCTTGCTAATACGAAAATGAAACTTACCGAGACTGCGGAGTTTTGCTTTCAAAGACAGAATAAATGATAAATTTATTGAATGCCGGTGGTATTTTTCAAATCGAGTGGACTTTTGTTCAAGATGTTTGTCCAGTGTTTTTTTTCACAGAATGGAGTTTATTAATTACAGTTGATACCCAAGTTTTTTGTGTTTTAAATTTTGTGATTGTGTGATGGGATTGCGTTGTGGCATTGTGTTATGGGATTGTGTTATGGGATTGTGTTATGGCATTGTGTTGTGGGATTGTGTTATGGGATTGTGTTGTGGGATTGTGTTATGGGATTGTATAATGGGATTGTGTTATGGTATTGTGTTTTGTGTTAGGGGATTGTGTTATGGGATTGTTTTATGGGATTGTGTTATGGGATTGTGTTATGGGATTGTGTTATGGGATTGTGTTATGGGATTGTGTTATAGGATTGTGTTATAGAATTCTCAACTTACGGATAAGAAATGGTGCCAGTTGTTCAACTATTAGGAAGTTGGGTTAAGGTCGTGAAGACCTGAGATATTTTTTTCCACATGTTAAGGTTAACATAACAACTCGAGTTTCAACTCCGTTTATGTAGTTTTTCCAACTCTGTTACATCGACTGCAAGCGTTCCGAAATTCCACACTACGGACGGTGCCTGGCAAAAGTAATGAATTATAACAAAAAAGGAAACAAAATATTTCAATATTGCTAAACATTTGTTTAAAATTATTTACCATGTTATTCGTCGTAATAGCATGCTTAAAAATGTAATTCTTCTAATCCCTTCTTGAGTTATATACTCATGGATGAATATGGAATAAAATTTATACATCAAATGTTCACATTTTTGACGTCATACTGCACCACCTGACCTGCACCACCGGACCTGCACCACCTGACCTGCACCACCTGACCTGCACCACCTGGTCTGCACCACCTGACCTGCACCACCTGACCTGCACCACCTGACCTGCACCACCTGACCTGCACCACCTGACCTGCACCACCTGACCTGCACCACCTGACCTGCACCACCTGACCTGCACCACCTGACGGATTACACTGGTGTCTGCAACCAATATCATTGAACAGGTGACCGATAACAAAGAAATTATGAAAGCTGCTTGGTGTGCTTCATCTCAAGAAGGATTTTTAATAGAAATTCTTTCACTTTTCTGCTATCTTCTTTTTCTCATGAGCGACTGTCTCTCATTGTAGAGTGGATTAATGTTGGAGTTTTTGTTACGATTTTGTATTTGATTTTTATTACGTAGAGTAAAGTGATTCTCTCATATCCACTCTTCGACGTTCCACTTCCTGATTCATTGGAAATAGATTTCAAATTTTGAAATTATTTTCCAAAATCTTTTAGTTAACTGGTGTCCCAGTTACAAATTTATTGTATTCAAGAACAATTCAGGCTGCAATAATTTCATTACACTCAGTCGCGATTGGTCCCTCTTTGACTCTAAAATTCAGGGCCAAAAATGGTCTCTTCAGAGATGGAATGGACGTGACATGAGAGAGAGAGAGAGAGACAGAAGAGAGCAAGTTTGGAACTTGCGTTCTCTGGAAGGGAAAACCAGAATTTTTCAGTTGCTGTAATTCTAGGGAGCTGTGGCGCCAAACGCCAGCAAATAAGACTATCTTTAATAAGTACGCATGAATAATGGACAACGTAGTACCGCTGTACCAAAAGAACGTAGTCATGTGAGTGCGTTTTTTTGGTTCTGTGTAATTGTGCGTTACGTTAAAATATTGGAGCAGACTTAGGTACTGCTCGTATCAGCAATTGGGGAAGTGGTCGCAACAGCAGCAGTAGCAGCAGCAGCAACAATAGCAACAGCAGCAACAGCAGCAACAGCAGCAGCAGCAGCAGCAGAAGCAGCAGCAGCAGCAGTAGCGGCCCAGCTTGGCAGATCGCCAGAAAAACAAACCTGAAGGCCTTCTTATCGACGCGCCGCTGTGCCGTGTTCCGTATCCGCGTTTCTTGCGTTGCGTTCGCTTTCTTTAATTCAGCACAGCTTAGCAGCTCCGACTAATGCTTCATAATTAATTCCACTTCACGAAAGAACAAGAGCTCACAAGAAATCCGTCGCGTGCCAGATTCTATTAAGAACAGCTTCGAGAGATGCAATAACGTGCAATTTTCATCGTGCCTGCTATGCGATGGTAGGGAACGCTGAATTGGCCTGTCTTCGGTGGTTCAGAAAACGTAACCTTTGCGTTGACGCAAGCTGTTTCTGAAGTCAAGACGACGTAAAAAATAGTTTTGTACACAGTGGGTACTGTCAAATTATAACTGCAATTTAAAAAGTTGGAGTAGGAAATTATATCTGCGTGTATGTGCCGGATAATCTAAAAAATATTGAAGGAATTGTTCTTTATTCTTACTTGGGAGACTTGGTGCTTTTCGAAATCAATACTGAAAATTTTTCCTGAAACTATACGTTGTTTATAGTTGCTATATTAGTGAGGAAACTATCTGTTTACATTGAAGTGGTTAGTGGTTACTCCGGAAATGCATTTCCAGTACATAACGAGTATTATTACAAAATATCGATCTGGTACAGAAAAACCTTCGTAAAACAGATTTTCGCACAGGCTTAATCTTACTCCATCAATTCCAGGTTGAGTGGCTATATATACACCTTAACGCATTTTCTTCACTGACCCAGCGCATATCCGCGTGATAAGCCGTCGATCTTGAATTAGATCAACTAAATACCCAGGTTGCCTCGTCGCTTTACCCTAAATTTCCCTCTGCTCTTGAAATCGTTTCCTCGAGCGCGTGACTGGTTCTTGGGGAGGAGAGAAATAGTCTCAGGCAACGATGTCTGGCCGGTAATGTGGCTGTTATTTCTACGGAATTTTCTGATTGCCCAGAAATTGCTGCTCAAGCACTGCTGCCGCGGCCGGTCTGTTGGCACATATTCTGAAGAGAACACGGCTTTAATGCAGGCTGGATAGGCAGGTTTGGAGGTTGGTTGTGATGTAATTATAATCAATATCAAGGTAATGTTTTTCATTACAGTCGATCCGCGAGTTATAGATAGCTTATTCGGACGTTAACTTAAATGGGTATGAATTGCTGCCAGATGTTCGCAGGCATATACGAATTGAATCAAACATAGTATTCGTTGAATTACTGGAATTCATTTGTGCGCTTTGACGTGAGGTTCGCAGACGATTATGTATGCAACTCGAGGACCAACTGCCATTCACTTGCAATGCATTACTCAGATTGTTTTTTCCAGCTCCTCGTTTTGCTATGCAGGAATACAATTATTTATGCATGTATTAACGTTTGCTGGTAAGTTATATGGCAGAGAACCGCTTTAACACATTCACCGTGTATTGGGACGTATGTACCACTGGGTAAATTACTCATTTGCGTACCGGCATAAATGAATGTCATTCCAATAATTTCATTACCTTTTTCAAAGTAGATTTTAACATACGAGGTAAAATATATTCCTGCTATTAAATTTTTCTTACTTTTTAAAAAGGATAAGAATGGATTTGAGTAGGGCAGTCGATTTTTCAACGCTGATACAACCTTACCGAACCAACTAAAGCAACCGAACTAACGTTATCAACGGGTTAATATACACTTATACATTAACAATATATAATTGAACTCAGTGGAAGATGATGCTTAGTTTCTCTTCCCTATTCGTGCTGCTTAACGAGAGTGAGGCGAAGTGATCTCGAGTGCTGGGAGAAAATTCCCAGCGCATTACTGAGTCTTCCTTTGGCGTCATTCACATTAGACGTGAATAATTACCGGAGTATCACATCGCTCCGGTCTCGGATTCTTTGTTTGTTCCGAGCTGCAAGTCGTGTACCTCGTTTTAAATAAAAAATACTCTGCAATTCGTACTCACAAAGTGTTGCGAAGTCAAACTGCATATGTACACAACACTATGAAAATTTGCCCGTCGTACCAGGGATGGTGAGAGTGAAATGTTTCACGTATGGTGGTTGTGACACCAATATTTTAAAGCACATGTGCATAGTCTCAATAATGATTTTAAATAACAATTCGTACATTTTTCTGCCACGATTTCTCTTTGTAGGTGACCGTCTCTCATCGTAGAGAGGATTAAACGCAACAAACACCTTAGACTCAACACAATGAACTCAACACTAAAATAAACTGATGCACGAAGGATAAAGTCCGGTTGAGAAAGTAGTAGAGCTTCTTGCTATGAGCGAAACGAATGTTTTTTGAGAGGCACAAACGGCACAAACCACAGCTTTTGTGTAGGGATGATCAGGTACAATAGCTGATTTGGGCTACAGTGTAACTGTTCTCAGAATGCGTATTTGAAAAATGGCATCTGGTAAAATAATGCTATAAATTTTGCCGCTTGTTTAAGAAAATGAGGCCTTGAGGTAATGGTAAGCAGTAACGAGGAGGAGTGATTGCAAAAGCAATGTTGCAGAAATTTCGTTGCTTATTGTGATCGTACCTCTAGCACACAAACTTTACGGGGTTTTCACACAATTTCAATATGAGTGTTTTATCAGGTTAGTTTTGTATATAGGTAGGTATTATTTTTAAATCTATACTTCTGTCCTTTCGAAAAAAATTGGCCGACATACCGTGCAGACGACTCCTCGATTAAATGTATTTCGTCCTGTTTCATGATTACTGTCCCTTTATTCTTTGTCTCTTTGGTCTTATCTAGCCTTTTCCCATGCACGTGAGGAGGGCTGTGTCTGATTTGCGTCTTCCATGCTGCTTTAATTGGGTCTTCCTTGTGGGTAAATGTTGTGACTGCTTAAGCGTAGCGAAAACGTTGACAAAATAACTGAGGTATTGAAACAAATCTCAACCAAAATAGTAAACAGAAAAGGAGCGTCGGGGTGAGTTTCTGTCTTGAGACTACGTTACAATTGTACGGAATGCGTTCTAGAAACTCTTGAAAGTTTACCATTTTTAGGTCACACAAAGTTATGCGATGACAACATTGATTCTGGGTCCCGTAAATATTCTGTGACTTGAATTTATTTTAACAGCTATAAACTTTCAATTCCTTATTAAATCTAAGGGAAAAATAAGGAAGGGAAACAGCACTGATTTGCCAATAACTACATAAACTTAAAAAAATTGAGGATTGATGAAACCTCTAAGCTACATGACAGCTGCACATTTTCTTGCCTTCCGCGTACGCAAGAAGTCCGTTGTTTCTTCTGACAGCAAAAAGTGTGGGACTAAGGCTCCAAAAAGAGAAAAAACCGCCCTAGCAGAAGCCTCTGGGGCTAAAAATACGGATGGAAATGGATATGCTCGCGTCAGCGCAGCTCCGAAGAGCCGAACTTTTCCCCTCAGACACAAACCTTGCAACGACACAATCTGGGAGCTTGAGACTATGTCTGATCGACACTTCGTGTGGAGTTTTCATTAATCCAGTATTAATCAACGCTTTTGCAAAATGATGGGTGCTGAAGTAATGTTGTGCCTGTACTTTGTGTCAGTTTTCCGGTCTTCGTGCTTGTAAATTTTTAAAATGTTTGAAGCTAGGAACTGTCATATCGATGAGAGAAGGTTGACCAATATTGGTCAACGTTCTGTAAAATGGTGGGTGTTAAGCAGTGTTATGCCAGTATTTTGTGTTTAGTTTTCTTAAACATAATACCGGTTTCGTGCTTGTAAAATTTTAAAATGACTGGTGTTGGGTTGGGAATTATCTCATACCGATTCTTCGTTTGGATTTTTTGTCAAGCCAATTCATTCATGTGCGTGTAAAATGATTGGCGTTGAAGTAATGATATGCCGGTACAATTGTTTGGTTTTCATTGATGTATTCTTAATCTTTGTGCTTAGAAAATGATGGATTTCAGACCAACGTTCATATTCAAGATTCCACTGACAATATTAGTTTTCTTGCAAAGTTGAGGGTCCTTGGAAAACTAATTTAACAAGGCTGGATTTCTAGTTTTCATCAAGACAATATTATGAAATTGCAAACATGAAGGCTGCAGCCTTCAAGTTCGCAATTTATGGGCTTCCAAGTATATGTTGTCTTAACGCTGCATTCATTTCATGTCTCGGTCAAAACATCAGTCCGCGTTCAGGCTGATAAGAATTTATTTTGAAGGAAAATCTTCAACCACCAGTTTACACTTGATGATATAACGAAATTTGCGATGCAACTTGCACTGTTGCTGATAGAAAATACCACGTTTCCATGTTTGGGGTTGCGCACATGTTTGCCAAACTGCTATGTTTCACAAGGATTGTCACTTTGATGCTCCTTGATGGTGCTCCAGAATTACGACTCTCCCATGTCGTATTTTGATGGCCCCGTTGTTGCCTCTCTGTGACCACGCGTTAAGAGATGCCCCATTCTTATGGCTTACTACAGTTGCCCTATTCTTGCCAATCTGTGGTCACACATTACTACGTTAACCGCGATGGATTAAGCTAAAGTTGATTATTCAACTAAAATTTAAAGTCCATTATAACAACAAATTTTAAAAATAACAAACATTAATTGAATCGTTTTTTTATTTAGCTTTGATTAAGCATTTACGAAAAATGCGATTGAGATTATTGGTCGGTCAGCAACATTGTGAAAATTCCCTCTGCGTACCACCGGTCGCTCACAGGGTAGTTAACGTGTTGAGAGATTACCCAGTGTAGCCACAAAACATTCGTTAAAACATCTGAGTTCCTGTAATTAAATGGAATCCCGCAACCAAATGGAATCCCGCAACCAAATGGAATCCCGCAGCCAAATGGAATCCTGCAGCCAAGTGGCATTCCGCAACCAAATGGAATCCCGCAACCAAATGGAATCCCGCAACCAAATGGAATCCCGCAGCCAAATGGAATCCTGCAGCCAAGTGGCATCCCGAAACCAAATGGAATCCCGCAACCAAATAGAATCCTGCAACCAAATGGAATCCCGCAACCAAATGGAATCCCGCAACCAAATGGAATCCCGCAGCCAAATGGAATCCTGCAGCCAAGTGGCATCCCGCAATCAAATGGAATCCCGCAACCAATTGGAATCCCGCTACCAAATGGAATCCCGCAACTAAATAGAATCCTGCAACCAAATGGAATCCCGCAACCAAATGGAATCCCGCAACCAAATGGAATCCCGCAACCAAATGGAATCCCGCAACCAAATGGAATCCCGCAATCAAATGGAATCCCGCAACCAAATGGAATCCCGCAACCAAGTGGAATCCCGCAACCAAATGTAATCCTGCAGCCAAATAGCATCCTGCAGCCAAATGGCATCCTGCAGCCAAATAGCATCCTGCAGCCAAATGGCATCCTGCAGCCAAATGGAATCCCGCAACCAAATGGAATCCCGCAACCAAATGGAATCCCGCAACCAAATGGAATCCCGCAACAAAATGGAATCCCGCAACCAAATGGAATCCCGCAACCAAGTGGAATCCCGCAACCAAATGTAATCCTGCAGCCAAATAGCATCCTGCAGCCAAATGGCATCCTGCAGCCAAATGGAATCCCGCAACCAAATGGAATCCCGCAACCAAATGGAATCCCGCAACCAAATGGAATCCCGCAACAAAATGGAATCCCGCAACCAAATGGAATCCCGCAACCAAGTGGAATCCCGCAACCAAATGTAATCCTGCAGCCAAATAGCATCCTGCAGCCAAATGGCATCCTGCAGCCAAATGGAAACCTGCAGCCCCGCGATTCCGTCGAACTACCCTAGAAACGAAATTTGGCAGGTCACGGCTTTTGGCTCGACGCCGGTACTTAGGCACCATTTTTGCTGGTGTATCTTTGAAAAATTTTTCACGTTGAGTTAAGAGAGTTTTCTTGGCACCTCCGGATAAATGTGTCTCGACAGATTTTGTGTTCTTTTTTGGCAAATGGGTCTCAGTTTCAGAGTTCGTAAACATTTCTTTGGCGCAGGTAAAATATTTTTTAGGACTGGAAAAACATTTTTGTATGACAGGTAAAACATTTTTGCAGGACAGGTAAAACATTTTTGTAAGACAGGTAAAACATTTTTGTAGGACAGGTAAAACATTTTTGTAGGACTGGTAAAACATATTGGTAGGACTGGTAAAACATTTTTTTAGGACAGGTAAAACATTTATTTGGGTGGGTAAAACATGTCTTTATGGTGGGTAAAACATTTCATCAAAGGAAATAAAATAATTCCTTAGAGCAAGTAAAACATTTCCTTAAAGCAGGTGAAACATTTTCTCTGGGCGGGTAAATCATTTTCTTAAAGCTGGTACGCTATTCATCTCCTTGGGGCTGGTAAAACATATCAATAAAGTATGTAACGCATTTCTAAACTGCCTAAATAACTCACTGGGAAACTTTTAGAGATAGAAGAAAATATTTAATTACATCTAGAGACAGTTTTCTTGAATTCAAGTGAAATCTTGTATAACCAAAGTTTAACGTGAAAAGCTCCCTATTTCCAAATCGAATAAAATTTTCAGTTTTTTCTTCTGAACAAATTGTATCATTTTAATTCAGCAAACTATTAATAGAAGGTAACAATTTCTCAACGTTAACGTAAACTTGAACACGTGATAGAAGTAAAAACTTATTAATTTGCAATTCAGACTCGTACTAATAAGTTTTACTATTTAGTACGAGTTAGGAGAATATTACTTTCACTGTTAGGAGATTATTACTTTCACTGTTAGGAGATTATTACTTTCACTGTTAGGAGATTATTACTTTCACTGTTAGGAGATTATCACTTTCACTGTTATGAGATTATTACTTTCACTGTTAGGAGATTATCACTTTCACTGTTATGAGATTATTACTTTCACTGTTAGGAGATTATCACTTTCACTGTTATGAGATTATTACTTTCACTGTTAGGAGATTATCACTTTCACTGTTAGGAGTTTATGAAACATGACGTTTACTGATGGTTATATAAAAGCATTGCATCACTCCAAAAAGTACTAATTAGTTAGTTTACTCATCTAAATATTTATTAAATTGAAGAAAATATCATAAATGTTTTGTCGACAACATTTGCACGATTACTAAGCTTTTTTACCTGACAGTTTCTTTCAACAGTGTATTAGCTGGAATTTCCATTAAAAAATGCTTGCGTGTGAAATGCAATACACTATTCAAAGCAAACGAAGTTGTAATCCACATCAAAGTCTCACAACAATGTATCACAACAAAGCCAAAGAGCACCCAAGGTCAACATGAATACAGCAGTGGCAATAATTTGATGTTATTTTTTCTAAACTCAAGCGTATCAACGCGCTGGTCGCGCCGTGAGCCGTCGGTGTACACGGAAGGAATTCTCATATTGCTGCTGACCGACCTGTATTCACAAATGAAATTCTCATAAATAATTAATTAAAGCTAAATGAAATACTTAATCAAAGCTAAATGCAGAAACGATAATGTTAATTTTTGCTGTTATACAAATTTCTGACTACAATTGAGTTTTCATTCGAGTTTAATACTCAACTTGAACTCATGGCAGTCATCGTGTTAAGTTACGATCAGAGTGGCACGATCAAATCGCGAGATGCAGGTAAAGTTTCCTTTACCCCACCGCACCTTCCGTTCGATTTCCCAACATGGGAATAATTTCAGAGAGGTTACTTCATTAAAGCAGGATACTTCTCCTCATTAACATTTTCCACACTGCAATTATCTTCCTCAATTGAGAAAAAGTGCTAGGATGCACTATAGCATGCTTGGTAAATTTCAGCGTAGTGATATGGGTGGCAACGCGAAATGTGATGACTGCAAAAGTAAGTATTTTATTGTACTGAGCTTAAAGATTTCACCATGAATCGAAAAAATTTCAAAAGAAATTCACATATTTTAGGCGTGATCAAGGTTTCTGTGAGAACTGCAACCAAGCGTCAAGTTGTACTACGTATGAATTTGTTTCGTGAGAAACCCAGAATCACAGATATCTTGCCTACCAGCCTGCGATATTTCTTCCAAATCCCCAGCAATGTTACTCCTTTTACAACTCAGGTCCTTCGTCAAATAAGCGCACTTCGCTCTCCAAAAAAGAAGAATTTCATCGCGTTAAAAGTCTCGAAACGGTCAGGTCCAACTGAATTGTAAAGAAGCTTTGCCTGTAATTTATGTTGGCTTCGTATCAGAGTTCAGCTAGCGGGGCTTTCTACGGAGTAATAATCACATTCTGATGGTGTCACTGCTCGGAAGCTTTCAGGTCTTCCCCTGAACACGAAGGCTTTCTAAAGAAGACACCGATATGGGAAGAAACGTCGTGGGGGAGGCCCGTAGTTTTCTTCTCGCGAGATTGCAGCGGCATCGAGTTTGTGTTCTGTCACTGAGGGGAGGGTTTCAAGGAAAAATTCTTTGAAAAATATTGAAGAAATAAGAATGGGCACTGCTGAAAATGGCGAGCCACCAGTAATGTAAGCTTGCTTATGATATCGTAGTGATGGGTTTATACAACAAGCTGAACGAAGTTAATAAGTTTAATATAAGTTATTATCGTGTAAAGTTTTTTAAAAAATTAAATGAAACTTTCTTTTAAAGTATGGAAAATCGATGAAGCCTATTACCTCCATTAAATCACAGCAAAGGCTGTTTCTCAAATTATAGAAATTAGAGAAGACTGCAATTTTTCTAGCATGTGTAAAAAATTATAAAAGAACTCTTTAAAACACAGGCGCTAAATCAAGTTCCCTTATGAATACAAGTCAAGCGAAGTGCAGAAGAGATAAAAGATACACATAGTTGTCATGTCTAGGCAGAATTTGCTAAGTCTAGCTCAAAACTGCTATGGAATGCGTTCATAAAATTGATTGCGACGTCAAAGATCAATAGGTACTTCGGTGCTTTGTTACCTTGAGAACGCTGTGCGTCGGTCAGCGCAAGGAAGAACATGAATTAGTCATAGAAGTCATCATTAAGAATTAGAGTTTCGGGAGGCTTAGCTGTTTGGGAGAATTTTTTGCACAGTAAAAATATTGATTGGGAATAAAGACGGTAATTCATTATATGAAAAGTAGATTTGGCGAAATGAGTGGTGTCCGCGAAGAGGGAGAATTTTTTTTAAAAAGAACCGTTCACTTTGCAAGCATTTTTACAATACAATATTTTCTGAAAATGAACAAAGTAAATTATAAGCAGCAGTAATATTTACTTGCAATTATGTAACCCAAATAATTAAACCACAAATATCAGTTCAGATGGAATATCTAAAAGAATTGAAGTACACTTGTCGTGAGAATTATTTCTAGGCCATGTAAACCAGCTATGGTTAGGAAAACACTATTTAATTAAGCCATTTATTTACTGCATGCGGTGGAGGAATTGTCTACGGCAAAGAAATGAATGTACGTGAAGCAAAATGAATATGATTGCACGTAAAACACAGCAAGCACGAAGATCGTAGTCTAATTGTTGCAAGCGCATAGAACACAGAAAATACTATTCCACTTTCACAGGTTCAAGATTGTGCATTGCCATAAACATCGCGGGAATAATAAGTAGGGCAATGAAATCTAGTTGGACAGAATCGAGAAGAACATGGCTACGAGATTGGTCCAAGTGGCTTTCTTTTCTCCGTGACTTGCAGGCAAAGCGATCTTTGGACGCGCAAGCCCATGCAGGGTTCAATTCTTGCATCGGCGTTGTGCATTTGTGCTGCAAGCGGCTTCTCCGGTGACAGAGGAAACAGAAAAGATAGATTACTGAGAGAACGTTTGACACGTTATATTAGAAAGGAATAAACTACATTCGAGTAGTAAATTCCATATTTCCAAATTTGCTTCTATAAACCAAACCAAACCAACCGTTTACTGCCGTGGAAATGCGGTGAACGTGTCAAAAGAAAGCTTCCAACTTAATAAACTGATATTTCAATACCCTTCTTCTTATATAAAGAGCTTCGAAAGCCATTGAAGTTATGAAAAAATTGGTTCTAAAATGAATCAAAAAATAACTTTTGCTAGTTGAGTTTGCACAGAAATTCTATGTAGCTGCACACAAGGACTGCTCTTACTACATAGGCTTATATTCATTTCGTGTTCATTGTTTTTGAGTCCGGCAGCTCAGTAGGAGGGTAAAAAGAAGAATTTATTCTGTGCAGCCGTGCTGTTCTAACTCTCTGGCAAGCATTTGTGTTTGATTTCTCGAAATCTGTGAGTGGCGACCTGGTGAAAACGTACCCCTAAACTTATTATTACTAGTCCACCCCTCTTTATTTGAAACGAAAAAGAGGGTGATATGAAGGAAAGGCCGTAAGAAATAAAAAAAATCTCTCGAGGGTTGATGAGGCCGCGTAAACACGGCCCATGAAAATATATAGGGCTGGAGCTTGTATCATAGATACGCTCATCACACACTGCAGGCTGGCTTCGGGCAGACAGACCGAAGGTCGTGGCTCTTATTATAGTATAGACTAGTCCCCCCCCCTTTATATGAAAGAAAAAAGAGGGCGAAATGTGAGAAAGGCCGTAAGCAATTAAAAAATTCAATCTCTCGAGAGTTGATGAGGCCGAGTGCACACGGCCCGTATCACAGATACGCTCATCGCGCACTTTCGGCTGGCTTCGGGCAGACAGACCGACGGTCGTGGCTCTTATTATAGCATAGATTATTACTAAGAGTGGCACAGTCGGGTGCTCACGGGCGTTTGATTTCCGTCGTTTACGAGATATTTAAAGATTCATGAAATTGAATGCCAGGAAAAAATTTATCTTCTAGCTACTGCATTTTTATTCTATGTTCTATGTTCTATGCAGGTATATTAGGTGTTTACTTTTTTTGAGGATTTGATACTATTCTCAAGTTTAAGCGCTTCTAATGCTGGAAAATGACAAAACACATTATCATTTTCGTATTTGAAACCTTGCGAGTACAATATTTTCTGACTGCTTGTAGAGCATATTGACACAAAGTATAATATAATAGCTACACAAAGTATAATTTAGTTTTAGAAGTTTTTCAGCATTTGTGACCTTTCATATGACCATGTTTTGAATGTCTTATCAATTACAAAGATACTTTGAGTTGATGTTGGTGAAGTAATAGAAATATTCCCGAGTTTCAAGCTGGTAATCTTCCAAGTTCTGTAAGTGGAGAGGTATGAGGGGCCTTATTCCATTTATTATTACGATTTATAATATTATATTTGATTTTATTTGATTCCATATATGAATCCATATTCCTGATTCCATATATGGAAGCGTACAGCGCTTGTCGTTAATATTTTCATCTCGAGTGACATTTTTGCAATGCTTTACTTTATATTTTTCTATACTTTTCCATTCCATTTTTTACAATGGTCTTTCCAAATTTCATAATGCTTACTTCAGTGTTGGACGCCAAAGTTGCACTCAGTATTCAAAAATTGGTCGGATATATGCCAAATGTAAGATAGTATCCTTTGATTACGTAAGTTTCTCCGAATACATGTAAATTTTATTAATATACCTTTTCTCACGTTTCATGATTTTTGTTACATATTTGGGTTACTCGTAGTTTTAATACTGAAAGTGTTCTGTTTCTTACTTAAATGATGAATGCAATGCTATTTTCATGCTAAAATTGGTATTATCACCTCTTTAGTTTATAATACGCATCTTTCGTTGCCCACGTTTCGGCTCGTTGAAAAAGTCAGTTACCGCGTGCTTGAATTTTTTTGATACACGCAGTAATATTAAATGACTGGATTATTTTTGTCCTAAGATTTTGAGAAAAAAGTTGCTTGCAACAAATGTTGTTTGCAATAAATGTTGCGAAAATTGCCCCGAAAGTGACATCATTGGCAAAGAGAATTAACGTGATCGTGCCGATGACTTTCCCAAGCGGAAAAACAAATGCAGCACGCATCTGGCTGCTTAATTACTCTTGGATCGAATCTTGTTGGCTGTAGTTAGAAAGTTTCGAATCCACTGCGGATAATTGACCTGTTTGCGGTGAGTTTTGACGTTGGCAATCAGCCAAAGAGGCTTCTGTTATGTTGATTTTTGTCAAAGCATTTCGAAAATCCAGACATGATATTTGAGAATTTTTGCGTAGCTTCTACTAGCGAGTTAATTAATGTTGCAGGATGAATAAGACAGCTTGGTTAGCTTTTTAAACCGTTACTAATTGAGCTTTTTTTTGCCATTGTCTGATCTGACAGTCAGACTATTCAGACAAAATTCATTAGACGTGTGTTTTGCCTCTGTACTAATAATTAAAATCATATTTTTCTGATAGCAAATCTCTTGGTATAAATTAAGTTCCTGTTGATTATACATACATATTTGTTTACCTGAATCTTTCTTGATCAACTTCGCTGGCTCTTCATGTCGTAACGAGAGTAGGTCTCTGGGTCCGGGCGACTTGCCAAGGATTCAAGTGCCTGTGTTAGTATTCTCGCATCTCTTTCCTACATGCATGTTGTTTGACAGAGTTTTGAAAGAAGTGCAGAGCTTGAGGAAGTCATTTTATGCTTAGTAGTTTCACAACAAAATATACGCAATGCCCGCGTCAAGAACTTTAGTTTTCTAATCGTCGCAGTTAAAAAAAATAAACGATATGAAGCTTGGAGGTGATCAGGGGATTTATGGACTTGATTTGTTCTACATTAGGTAAACTTTATTTATTTAATGACCTCCGAGAGTCATAAGATCCTGTAATAGAGTTTTTTTGTGTCATATAATTCGCACAAATCATTAAAAGGGACTTTTAAAAACTATAATTTGTTTGAAAAGAGGCCTTCTAAGCGAGGATAACTTTAAGCAAAAGTTACAACTAGAGCCACCACTGAGCTTCGATATATGAACAGTAGGTTGTCAGTAAAGTTGGTTATCAGTTTTACACTCAGCATTAAAATAAACATATACACAAATGATTGTATTTTTATACGAATTAGGATAAAAAGATATTTGTACAGTTTAACAAAATGCGCTCTTGGGTGACATATTAATTCTAAAACTATAAACACATTCCGATAAAATGTCCTCTTGTCTAACATATTAATTTTAAAACTGTAAACACTTTTCGAAGAGCATATAATGTTTTGCTCCGGTAATTGTTGCCCATGCATTTCTTGAGTCTGTTTCTAAAATAAAGTCCAACTAAAACGGCATAAATTTCGATCGCTTAATGAGTAGAGTTTAATAAAATAAGTTTAACTCATTAATTGTTAGGTATGACAGAGAACCATGAAGTTCTAATGAAGGAAACAACTCATATTAGAAGGCTAACAACTGAATTGTAAGTCCTGAACTCTGCCAAATACGGAAAGCTTTCTGGTTCGAAGTTGAGGAGTAGAGCTGTCTGAGTTGTGGTACTAACATTAACAGAACACAAAACTTCTTAAAAACAGTAAAATGCTGTGAACCTGAAGGTGTTTAGTTAACAAATACACAAGGCGGATAAATTATTCGATATACATGAAGGCAAGAAACTGGAGCTGATGAATTCTACAAAGAAGGAAGAGAAATCGTTCAGGAGAGCAATGAAGCCAGGGCGAATAAGAGGACAATTTTTTTTCATGAAAGACGGGGAAATCGTTCAAGAGAGCACTAAACACCAGAAACCTAAGCCGCCAAATTATAGAGAGAAGAGAGAGAAATCATTTAAGAGAGCACTGAATAACAGAAACTAAAGCAGCCAAATTCTAGAGAGAAGACAGAGAAATCATTCAAGAGAGCACTGAATAACAGAAACTAAAGCAGCCAAATTCTAGAGAGAAGACAGAGAAATAATTCAAGAGAGCACTGAATAACAGAAACTAAAGCATCTAAATTCAAGAGAGAAGACAGAGAAATCATTCAAGAGAGCACTGAAAAACAGAAACTAAAGCAGCCAAATTCTAGAGAGAAGACAGAGAAATCATTCAAGAGAGCACTGAATAACAGAAACTAAAGCAGCCAAATTCTAGAGAGAAGACAGAGAAATCATTCAAGAGAGCACTGAATAACAGAAACTAAAGCAGCCAAATTCTAAAGAGAAGACAGAGAAATCGTTCAAGAGAGCAATGAAGCCGTCGCAAATAAGATGACAGACGCGCAGGGGTGACCGCGGTGCAGCACCAGCATTACCCCTAAATTGGATGAAATGGCGCAGAAACGCAAGGCCTTCTACGGGATTATTCGGGTCGCCACCCTCAGAGCATCTGCCAAGGCTGCCGCTTCCAGCTGCAAATAAGCTTACACGGTCGGCCGCCAAAAATCATGAAACACGCTTTGTTAAAATTTTCGCGGTTCAGCCCGAGAAACTGTTTGAAAGCGCTCGTATAAAGCCATGTGCGTATGGGCTGAAAGTTCCAGCTTTTCGGTGCCAATTCTGGTTAAGTGAAGTGTGAATTACTCGCTTGGCGTTTATTAACACTATTCGTTCTTTGATACATTTCTAGAAGTGTACTCGATGTTTGCTTTATGTATGGTTTACCTTGCATCTGCGTATAACGCTATTTGTGTGTGTGCACAAGGATATAGATTTTAGGTTTCATTTCTGGATAAATGAAGTGCGAATTGCTCGTTTGGCGTTTGCTGACAATATTCGTACTGTATTGCATTTCTAGAAGTGTACTCGATACCTACTTCATATATGATTTATTTTAAAGTTAATTCAATTTTAGGGTATCAAGTTCAAGTTCTACCGTAAATGTCAGTAAAACAGTGACGCCGGCAAAGTTAGGATTTCTAATTACACTTTTAATTTTACGTTGCAGCAAAATAAATTCATTAACGATGCGTACAATAATACTAGCAGTGTTAAAATTTAGCGCATTGGCATGGCTTTTTTTAGCGCATTGGCTTTAGCGCATGGCTTAGCGCATTGGCATTCGCGCATTGGCATGGCTTTTTTTGGCTCACCCAAAGTTCAGGAAATGCGTATTCGAATAGGCCCAAAATGTAAAAGATGCGAACATTGTTTTCAGTAGTTGTTTTTATTTACTTCTTCCAGCAACAGAAATCTAATTAAGGCTAAACGAACAGAGGAGCTGTGCGACAGGACACAAAAGTATTTCATGACCTAATGCAAATTTGATTTACTCTTCTCAAACTAAAATATTACTTCCTAATATTCAGTTATTCCAAGAGGTTTTATAAATAAAAATATTTTAGATACTCGTGAGATACGGTGAAAGACAACAATTAAAGCAACACGTGATCGCATAAATGAACGAACACTCGTCACATTGCCACGATCACGGGATCTAAACAGAACATAAAAAACTTGAACCCCACAAAATACTACGGTGTTTCTAGGTATTGCCAATGGAAACATTTAAGAACATAATTTGGAAATTAATTAACAACCCAAACTGAGTTACACAAAGCAATTGAGACTACAACGTTCAAGTTGAGTGACTCTAAGTTAAGGAAAGAAATGAAGGTAACTTTATATTCAAAAGTATTGCTTGCATTTGATTTCTTTGTTTTGAAAGCTCACCATAAGAGCCGAGTTTTCGTTCTCTCCAACTCAGATGTAAAAAGGTTCTTCTAATAATTCGGCTGTTCTGGCAGACATATAATTTGAGCTTCATATGCAACGACGATAATCTGACAGAAATGTTTCGCGTTCATAGAATTGAAGGGACACTGATCGACGCAATTATTTGGTGGCTTCGTAAAACATATCATATGTTTAGTTTGAAGAGTCAGATAAAAAGAAATTATGAAATTAAATGTTATATGCACAGTGGCAAACGGAAAGAAATTAGATTTTGAAGAATGCACTAAGCAAATCAGAGACAAAGAAAAATTAAAAATTGTTCTGGCAAAATTCTAAGCACGAAGTGTTTAATAGTCAACCAAATGTCCGCTGAGAGCCAAAACTACGAAATATCTTATTATAATTTTAACCCATTCGGAGCATTCTTCACTCGTCAACTTCTCCTATTCTTCGCGACAGAACTCTTCCTACTGCTTGAGACTTGACTGTTTGTTGTGCATCACATTTTTCTTTAATATTCTTCAAAAATTGTCTGCGGACTGAGCTGTAAATTATATTAGAGCCACTCTAAAATCATAAATATATTGTTCGTTAATGGGTTTTGAGCTTAAATAAAGCTACAATTGGGCCTATTGTCCTCTACGACGTTCCAAAAGCAGCCCAGATTGAGGTCTTTTGCAGAATACTCCTGGTTATGGGTTAAAATATTTATATACTAGTAATATATAATTATATTAAAATGTTAATTATTAATAATAATTATTGGTATATATTAATGTTATAATTTTAATATGTAATTTATACCTTTTTCAAAATTCCATCAACCTTTTTTTCTAGGTCTGGAAGTGTCATGACAAAACATGCCCAGAAAATCTAACTTTCACCTTCATGCGAAAAACCTGAATGGTGCTCTGTTGAGGATGTGCTTCGGCGTATCTTCTACACACGTGTTGGGTGTTAAGACTGATGAGTTGGATTTTAGTCTCACCCAACCATAAAACTAGTTTCCCGAATACAATGTATTTTCCATGGGAAGTCTGTTAAATGAAACCCTCGGTCAGAAATGCATGGGACTTAAGAACCGTGTTTTTCTTGGTCGACATGCGTTCAGACATCCTCTATTCAAAGCTCAAATGAATGTCTTGCCGGACACAGAGGTGTTGGTTTTCAATGAACGCATCCAGAATACCCTTAGTTGAAGCAATAGAGTTGTTGTTAGCAGGTCTAACCATTTTGCATTGTCTACTGAAATGATATCTTCTTTTTCTCACACTCCACTTTGATGAAAACATGACTTCTTCCCTGCGTTGTTCTTGAATATTGCCCTTTCGGGTGACTTAGGAATACTAAATCTCCGATAGATCCTGCCATACTGTTTACCTTCGATATGAGAATATACCACCTCATTCTTGAGCTTTACACTGCGTTGTTTTTATCTCTGACATTCTGTTTTGAATTCATAAAAAGCTGTCTACCCTGAATTGGTTGCTGCTGGTGAGCTGGTGATATTTTTTTTGTAATTGCATGAAAAATGCATTAAAATGTGATTTTACACACCTTCGGTTAGACTTTCAAGCAGGTATGTAAATTAAGCAAAATTGCTGTCAGTTCCATTATATTTGCCACTGTATGTTTAATTATTTTCAAAATCAATTCTTTATAAATGGTGCAATGGCCTCAAAGCATCGGAGGATTTTGCTCTCATTCTCATACGTCGGCACGTCTTGGATAAGCATTAAACAATTCAATATTTAATATTATCCTAGTACTCAATTATCTAAGTTTTGCGATTCCGAACTAATATGTATGCCGATGTGTGAGTAAGTCTCACGCAAATTTTAGAAATTCATATCTTAGAAGTGGCTTTAAATTGAAACCGCAGAGTATCACACTACAAAGTAGTGAAAATTACACTAATTTATCTTGCTGGTTTTAAATGTGATGGCCATGAAAAGCTGCCCGGAACATAAATTGCTTACAGAACTTTCTAAAAAATCTCTTTAATACAGTTTCTATGCTCATCGGTGTTTCTCATGAAATACCAATGAAAATTGTGTTGAACTGTTGCATGACGCATCAGTATTTTCATCATTAAACAGTTTATTCTTAACCTTAGTGGCAGAAAAATTGGTCCAGTTTACTCTGGCGTTTTTAGACAGTTTAGCCTCGTCACAAGCCACAAAAAATAACTTATGGGCACACTGGTGATCCCGCATTAAAGGATCGTAGTCTCTGGAGCTTTGAATCTGGATGGACTATTTATAGGGCCTCGCTAAACAAAGGCTAAGCTCCTCTCTTGCGGGCTGCCGAATGCCGTCCATGCAGATGCTACAGCCCTTTCTGTGCATCCGTGCAAAATTCGCTCTCATTTTTGAGGGTTTACGCGGCTGTTCGCAAGGCTAAGCATGAAACACAATAATTCCGTACCTAAATACTGGAGTTTCGGGGATTGACGTTTGTAGGATAGCTTTTGTGAATGGGAGTGTTTACGAAAATTTTCGAATGCGAATGTTTACGAAATTTTGTGAATGGGAATGTTTACGAAAATTTTCGAATGCGAATGTTTACGAAATTTTGTGAATGGGAATGCTTACGAAAATTAACTATAACCAAGTGTCAAAATTTACGCGAATACTGACAGACCGCGTTCGGTGTTTCCCTAGAGAGCACAAGGCTAATAAGATTTTTAGAAATACTTGAAAATAGAATAAGTTACGGCGAGAAACTTTAGTGAACTGGCCATCAGTTAAAGCAATCCTATACTTGGTTAGAATGAGCTCTCAGGAGCAAAAAAGGCATTCATCTTACGGTCAATCCAAAATTACGTTATCAACAATGCTACAAGTTTGAGAGCGTTTTTAACATTGCACGTATTGGAAATTTTCTAATTACTACTTACATCCAATATTCACCCTTCATCTTAATTTCAGTATTGCTATTGCCGCATTGCAGCTGTTGTAAATTGTCTAATTACTGTGTACAATCAATCTTCACCCTTTATATTTACTGTGTAGCTATCAGCGCATTGCATCTGCCGGAAATTGTCTTATTACTGTTCACATCCCATCTTCGTCCTTCATCTTATTTACAGTATTGCTATCCGCGGCGAAAAATTACCACCCTACCCATTTTGTGAGAGATGTCCGTTTTTGCTCGGTGGCATATCAACGCGTTGCTGGCGATACGACCGATCGATGGGAAGTGTTCAAGTTCTTCCTGCTGCGAAACGACCCATCGATGGGTCGTTTGAAAAATTTTAACAATCTTTTAAAATTAATGGTATTTAAAGGATCCAGATAATGTTAGGTATTTGTAAAATTGCTAACGAATTTTGACTTCAAATTTGAATTGAAAACAGAACTTCAGTGTAACCTATCGCAGTCAACGTGTTAAAGCCCAATTTTCCGTCGGCAGTCGCACCTGTTTTTCGTGATGGAGTACCTGACTGGCGGGGACCTGATGTTCCACATCCAGCACTCGGGTCGCTTCGACGAGTACAGAGCCTGCTTCTACTCCGCTGAAATTTGCTCAGGACTCCGATTTCTCCACAACAAAGGCATCATTTACAGGTGAGATAGTTCTACCTGGAGCTTTGCATGATTAATCAATGGTTAATATAATCTTCTATTTATGTGTTGCGTGACAGACTCTAATTTAACGTGGATTGAATCTTTGCTTCCATCATTTGTCATGCATGATCGTAAAAAATTTTGATCTTGAACTATGTCGGCTAAGTTTGTTGTTCTGTAAGAGAAAAATTAGCGATTGGCCAACTGGTGCACTCGTTCAAAAGCAACATATTTTTGCAGCACTGATGACGCCAATAAATTGATATTTACGTGAACGGTTTAGAGTAGCCACAATCGTAACAACTCTAGTTAGAAAATCTGAGTGGGAGATTTTCACCCACACCTTCCTTCTATATAGGAACTCTTTACAGCCTCCTGCGAATTATTGAAGCGTTTTCCGTGCACAACTGTCTCTTTAATGAAGCTTAAATTGGCTACTTGAGTGCTGAAAAACGAGAGTGAACGAGAAGAGTCATGACATTTTCTACGTATAATATTAGTGGCGTTGTTCCTTTGTGTGCTACGTTACGTTTGTGGGTTTGTTTATTATAGAATCTGATTGTAACTTTATTGTGAGATGTATCAAAGTCTTTTTCATGCTTATAACGGGCGAAATTCATTCTTTATCTTCACCTTCCTCTTCAGATTTCTTGGATAACAGCTTTTTCTTTCTCATTACTGTTTTTTCGGCGATGAACTCTACACTAGGATCATTAGATGTTAGCATTTAAGTTAATTTTTTTATTGAACAAATAGTTCCACCGACAAAAATATTTCAAATAGTTAGGTTCCATTTTAGTTTGCATTGAAGCTAACTTTGAAAGAGGCCGATTAGTCGTCTGGGGCGTTGAAGGTTTAACCAAAGGTGCAGCTTTCAGCGCAGACGGTCAACGTAAAGCACCGCAGTTTTGCGCAGCCGCGGGGCAACCTTGTCCACCATTTATGCTGCGTTACACGCAGGCGACGGCAGCGATTTCTGGTTGTGTATGTGGGCTCGAAGCGGAGGTATGTTTATATCGCAGTATATTTACTAAACTGTGTATTAACATTCGTCCCTCGAAAACACGAGCTCGGATTGAATTTTTACTCTTTACTACTCCTAGTATATGTTGAATTGGCGTTAGAAGGGAATTCGATGAATTTTTGAAAGGGGAGTTAAGCAAAAATTTATTCAAAGGAAATTTTTGCGCTAACAAACTGTTGAGTTTCTAGGAAATGAACGAGTCATTTGAATAGGTAAATTTGGGATTCTAAATAGGAAATTGATTGTAGCTATTGATGTTCATTTCATTGATAGATCTCAAAAAGCATCAAAGATCCCCAAACGATCGTCAACATGTTTTGATGATCGAAGAGCTGGGAGCAATAAATTAGAAGCAAAATATATTCTAAGGGAAGACCACTTAGAATATCAGTAACTGCAAATAAAAACTGTAATTTGTGATTGGATAATTCGTTTTCGTTCAAGAACTTCCTCTCAATGTTCACTATGGAATTAAGAGCAAAATTCTGATCACTTGTATTTCATGCCGTTCTGTTTGAGGCGCTAATTCCAAGAAAACTGTGTTCCAGACTCACATCTCTTTGCGGGAGGAATAAAGAAACGGCAGCGTAACATTTTTGCACAGCTATAAGCGAGTGTTTATGGTGATTTGGACTCAATGAAGACGTGGTGAAACATGACATGCTCTGCGAGTTGTTCGCCAAAAATCAGAGACAACTTCCCACCAACAGCCGAACTTCAGAACGAAGTGTGGGTAAAATTCACTGAAAAAAGTTGAGGACATTGTGGCGCAGGAAATTAAATGTGAGTAGACAATACTGTCTTGAGGCACATTCTCCAAGGGGTGTTAAGCAAGGCAATAATTTATCGATGAAACATTAGTTAAAATCCTTGTGAAAAATCCGGTGGGGCAATGCTGTTCAAGTAAAATAATTTTCACATTTTTGAGAAATGTATTCACATACTAGAGAAATTTTTTCACATTATAGAGAAATGCAAGAATATGAAATGATTTTATCAGCTAAAACGATCTAGAGTAGGAACGAAGAACGCCAAGGTAATATCTAATCTAGACGGCATGCCTTGCTCAGTTAAAGGGGAATTCTGCGTGCGGCCTGCGAGCCAGTCGAAGCCCAGAACTTTACTGAAAATTGGAACTTGTGTTTATGTGACGGTGTTAATTTAGTGAGATAAACTCTAAAAAGTTCCTTTGATTACGATGCACAAAATTTTGCAGGGAATATTCTACCGTACGATTTTCGAATCCAGTCCATGAATATAGCTGAATTTTAACAAGAAAAACTCGCTTATCACCAGCATTGTAAAATCCTCGCCGATCTGCTTGGTTACAGGGTGATGAAATAAAGCTCACGCATCACTAAAACTTAAGTAATGGACTAATTTTTCTGAAATCGCTAATTAAGACAAAAATTTTGATGTTCGTGACCGTTTTCACGCTTTCTTAACGGATTCTTGGCCATGTCCTGGATACATAACGATCTTCTCAGCCTCGACCTTCAGAGCCTCACGAAAAAAACGTTATCAAAGGCGCTCGACAAAGCGTAGAATAAAATGATTTATTTTTCGTTAGCTGTTAATTAAACTTTATTTTTAGGGAGTGTTTAGTGCGCAGGCTGATTCTCAAATGAAATCCTAAATTCGGCACGGAACTTGCAAGTTTAACACTTCAGGTGCCAGCGCTAACTTGAACTTTGATGTGTTGTTAGTGAAGTGTTTTTTGTTAGCAAATTCTATTTTCAGAGCATTTCTAGAGAGTTGCGATCTACCATCAAAGCCCACTACTTGAGAAGATTTTTAGTAAAGCTTAACAACGCTATATCAAAAGTTTTATTTGTTAGAAGCCAACGTAAAAAAGTGAAGAAATTGGTAATTTGTTGAACTTTTTTGGATCGTCAGAGTCGAAATTTGTTCGGTTGAATTAACTTAGATATTCTGCGAATTTTTATGACACAGCGTCTCTTTGCCATTTTTTGGTATTTCATTTCGTAGAGGATTGCTCATCAGTGCTTCATGGTGACTGCTGCGTGGAAACAATGCGCACTACGAACTTCGTTTCTGTAGAGAATGTTTCAAATGCTCGTTGGAGTGTGAGTTCCTACTGAAGGAGAAAGTTCTTTCAGGCCCGTGCAACAGATATTTCAGAGTTATTATTATTATTTTTATACCGTATGTGCCACAAAAACCTGAACCGAGTATTTATTTTCCCGTGTCATGACAATCTGTGGTAAATTTTCCTTGCTTAGTTCCCTACTTCAATTTTTTCTCCAACATGAGCCAGCTCTTTCAATCTCTAACTGTCTCTTCTCCCACAGGAAGGTTCTCAACGTCTTATTTCATTGAACATAGATGTTACCGTCATAGCTTATGATCAATATATCCATCCTTCGTGTCTAAGTGAAAATTGAACAAAAATTGAATAAACTCAGCGTATAACTTTGGGTGTCTCCGTGTTACCGAACACGTTACCAATTATGTCATTTATGCTCTAGATCTAGACTGTGCCGGTATTAAAAAAACGAGATAATTCTGCGTTCATTTACTCTCAGAAGGTATGATTCTGATGAAATCCGTTTTTCTGATTTTGATTCATTTCTAATGAAGCTTTCGCGCAGTTGCGCAGCCTCGAGGCTCCTAAAAGTGTTCCGTTCCTGTTACAATGATCAAGATATTTTTGATTTACGAATTAGCGATTTTTTGTACAAATGAAGTACATAAGCTTTATCTCGATAATTGATTTATATTTTATTGAACACTGATTTCTAAAATTTCAATAATTAATTTCATGTCACAATAGCGGTTTACCCACGTCATAGCCAGAACTCAATTCATACTCTTGGGGCAACAGGGGAATTATAGCTCACTTGTTATATTTCCTAACGCTAAAAAACCTTCGTGGTCACTTTTCAAAGTCTCGAGCGTATACCCCTTCACTTAATTAAAAGGAGTGACCGTATGTAAACTCCACAGTATACGACAGGAATTATAATATGACTTAAGCAACGAAACTCAGGAAAGAAGTCTCCGACGTCCAGATGTTATTGCTGTGTGGCGTTGGATATTAAGGCACGTAGAGTTCATCCGAAAAAATCAGTTCCATTCCTTGTAAACTATTCTTTAAGAAGAGGTAATCCAGGCATCGCTCCGAGCTGAACATTGAACATAAATATGTTTCTGGAAACGAAAAGAGATTCTATAGCTTAAGGTATTGAGTGCAATCAATTCTTATTTGCAGAGACTTGAAGTTGGACAACATTTTACTGGACTTCGAAGGCCATATCAGAATCGCAGACTTCGGCATGTGCAAACTGCAGATTTACCTGGACAAATTTGCTGACACTTTCTGTGGCACTCCTGACTACATGGCTCCTGAGGTGAGATTCTGTTGCTCCTGACAGTGGCGTAAGATGGTGACGTCAGCTGATGCCACCTCATGGTGATGATGACGTCAGCTGATGCCACCTCATGGTGATGATGACGTCAGCTGATGCCACCTCATGGCGATGGTGACGTCTGCGTCATAGCGATGATAACGCGTTAGTGTCATGGCGATAATGACGTCAGCTGATGCCACCTCATGGCGATGATGACGTCAGCTGATACCGTCGTTTGATACAATTAACTGTATACATTATTTGATTCAATCAGCTTTGATTTCTAATTGATGACGTCAACTTATATTACTAGTTGTAGTCATTAGTTGACGCCGTCAGTTTGTGCTTTGACGTCATGTAATATTATTTGAGGGACAGCATCCCAGAATAAATAGGTAATTTGGTTACACGCCGACCAGTCATTAAGTGTAGCGTCTCTAAGAAACTGGAAGAGGATCATCAACACGGTAGAGGAAACAAGGTAGGTTGAAAACCAGTCTTTCTTTTGCTGACGGTGTGGTTTTGCTGACGTCGCGGCAACGAACCAATAACAGCTCTTATGTTGCATCTGGTAGCACTGCTACCCCCAAACCTGGCTCCACTATTGGTTTAAACGATATTGCGTTTTGGAGACGTCATAATGTTTGTTTGAAATAAAGCCTTTCTATTGGCTGGCCAAACAAGAAGAGGTGTATTTTCTCCCGTAGAAATGACCCTACCTTGTTTCCTTTACCGTGATCATCAACGTCTAAACGTGAATTCTACATTTGGAGAGCGCGGACAGGAGTTGTATCTGTCACAACGATATTCGGGAGTAATTTAACTGTGTTTAATTTTATTCAACATATTTTAACTCATAAATATTTTCCGAAGCGTGTTTGCTCCTTGCTAATCACATGAGTAAATTCATTGAAATTTGAAATTGCATTGCAAAGTACTTGAAATGGCAACTTTTTATGATCACTCAGACGTACATTTTACGACCGTAAACGTTCACGCGACCGAACAGCTAAAATCGATTTTTGTTGTGCGTAAATAGTTCTTCAAGCTTGAACACTTCGACCTAAGTTGGTTCAACGAAAGTACAATATTCAACTAAAATTCAAAGTTAATTATATGTGGTAAGTAATTTCGAAAATTGCAAACATTAACTGAATCGTGCCTTCATTTAGCTTTAATTAAGTACGCATGAAAATTGGGTTGTGACAACTGGTCAGTCATCAGCATTATGAAAATTCCCTCCGTGGCCACCGGTGGCGCACGTTGCGGTCAAAGTGTAAAAGCATTCACAAGTCTTGCCAAAAATTTCCGCTAACCTCTTTTAGAAAACGACGGCTACGTGTCCTCTTTCCCCCGATCACAACCTTCACAGTTCCGAGATCGAGTAAAGAAAACTACACAAAATTTAACGCCAGAGCTTCTATGCACAGTTGTGAAAAAATACAGCAAAATGCAAGCAATCTTTCACTCATGTTTGAAGCAAGATTACGTCTCTCGGACACAGCAATGCAAGCAAAGATGCTAACGTCGTCCTCGCATGCTCTTTTTATATATGTGTTACTTATAAGTAGCTTGAGCTTCAGAGAAAATGCCTAAAAAATATCAAACTGAATTTCGTGGACCTTTTAGGCTTGCATTTATTAAATTGCGCGCCCTCTCGCGGCAGCAACAAGCCCTGCACGGACGAGAAAAACAAGCGCCTGCATCTCTCAGAGCCTCAGTGAGCTCTTAACGGTAACTCGAGCTGGTCCAAATTTGCATCTTTCGTTCGTCTCGAGTTGAAATTTGGGCTCCGACCTGAAATTGCAGAGCGCAAAGTTCAAACGCTGCGCTCGTCATAGGAGGTGGCATGGAGTCGTAACAGTTAAGAATGTTTTATGTTATAATTTACATAGCTTCGAAGTTATTCTAGCGCTTATAGACAAATTTTGTATCAAAAATTTCGATTAGAGTCTACAAATTGAATGTAACTGGTAGTCAAGTTTTACTCGTGTGGTTACTGGACAGGTCTCTATACTGCAATGCAGTTTAGTTTAAGGACTGGAGCGTTAAAGTAGGTCAGTGAAATGTTCGTAGGTCACAAACCAGATGCAGAATAGTTGTACCAAAGGACTGGTCCGTTAAAGTAGGCCAGTGAAATGTAGGTGGGTCACTAACCAGATGCAGATTAGTTGTACTTGAGGACTGGAGCGTTAAAGCAGGTCTGTGAAATGTAGGTGGGTCACTAACCAGATGCAGATTAGTTGTACTTGAGGACTGGAGCGTTAAAGCAGGTCTGTGAAATGTAGGTGGGTCACTAACCTGATGCAGATTAATTGTACTTGAGGACTGGAGCGTTAAAGCAGGTCTGTGAAATGTAGGTGGGTCACAAACCAGATACAGTTTAGTTTTACTTGAGAACTGGAGCGTTAAAGTAAGTCAGTAAAATGTAGGTGGGTCACTAACCAGTCGTAATATTTAGTACACACTCAGTATATCAAGCACAGGCCTGCCATACACGCACGCTTCAAGTACTTATCTGGTTTAAATAAAATAGCGGAATGCATTTCTTCCAAGAGAATTAATGTAGAGCGCATGCTTGCCTGAGGTCGTTGATAGGAGTT
Source organism: Morinoia aosen (assembly GCA_030386875.1). Lineage (NCBI taxonomy): Eukaryota > Metazoa > Arthropoda > Malacostraca > Amphipoda > Talitridae > Morinoia > Morinoia aosen. The sequence goes on along the minus strand of CM059578.1, from coordinate 26,206,513 downwards.
GATATTAACGAGAGCGAGCACTAGTGCAAACAAAATGAAATTAGATCTCAATTTTGCGGATGAAGCGGTCGAGTCTGAGCAAGCACACGGACACGTCTAACTGGGACTATCTTGAGAAAATTTAGATATTTTCACAAGGTTCTAGAAAAATACTCACCCTAAGATATAGTTGTAAATGCCAAGAGAAAATCTGATGAGTTACACGAGGATTTAGAAAGATACTCTTTCTAGGATATTCTGAGAAAATCTGATTAGACTCTAGGGCTTCGGAAGGTACTCTTCCTACAATATAGCTGTAAATATCCTGAGAAAACCTGAATATTTATCTGAAGGTCCACGAGGGTACTTTCCGAGAATCATATTTTTGGAAGGAATTAAACGTTAAAACATATTCCTTGCCGAAATTTACACTTTACCGACACCTACATACCTACATCTGCTAGTACCTCACCTTTACAGTAACCCATCATTCCTGTTGCCCTACATTCAGAATAAACCAACATTAAAAAAGGAACAAAGAATTAGAAATTTACCTGTGTTGACCAAAACCAAACTTTTATTATTACTTCATAAATTTACCTAGAGTCACAATTACCTGATTTTCATTACCTAACAAAACAACTTAGGAATGTTTAACGTTCTAATTTACATAGTGCTTCAAATTTATCCACCGGATATTAACCTTCTCGATGCAACAAATCCTAATTAGTCTTTAAATGAAATGAAATGGAAAGCCCCGTTTTACTCCTATTGATACTAGGCATGTTACTACTGTACCTCAGATAAGTTGTTCTTAAGTTTTTTTGTAGTGTATTTAAGAAACGAACAAGCTGTGTTTCGCCTACAACCTTTAGAAATGAAACCGCAATGGAGCCAAATTGTCACTTCTCTTGCTAATACTTTCCACTTTTGTTTACTTCGTAAACACGGTGAGCTTTCCATTGTACACTTACAGTCACCTCTCACTCACATTCATTGTACACTTTCAGTCCCCTCTCACTCACATTCATTGTACACTTTCAGTCACCTCTCACTCACATTCATTGTACACTTACAGTCACCTCTCACTCACATCCACATCACGCTCGATGTGAATTTATAAGATACAAGTTACGCATGTGCTTTGCCTTTCTTCTACTGGGAAAATTTTTTTAAATGCAATTTGAGAATCTGTCACGAAATCGAGATTTCTTCATCAAATCACGAATTCCACGTAACTTAAGAGAGCTTCACAGTCGTCGCAGACAACAGGCATTGAAATTTATGTGACATCACACTTTCACATCCATTGGAAGCAAACATCGTCAATCTCCACAGCGGAAATTCAATTCAGAACCGAGTTTATAAATCAGGCTATGCATTTTGTTTCGAAAGCTGTCAGTCCCTTTCCTCACTCCCGAAACAAGAATTATAAGAAAGTCAGGCCAAAATTTGAGGTTAGTTACGACCACACGGGACAGTTTCGATCTAGCGCGACGGCAATCAACGACCCGGAGATTTGCCTCATGTCGATTCGGCGACTTGCGATTGGCCAGTGAATCCTTGGTTGAGGTCGTAAAGAATCTCGGATCAGGGAAGGCAACCAAAGAAAAATCCACGGATTCAACTTCCCCACTATCGTTCCGATTCTCAAGCAATAAAATTGAAGGGAACAAATAGAAGGTAAGCTCTTGAATTCACTGTGACCCAATAAAAGACCGCCACTCCGGGGTGATACTCGGTTCAAATAAAAAATCTTGTTTTTCTTTCGCGTGTCTCAGACTATCTAGCCATAGAACTTTTTCCAAGTTATTTTTACCGTGTTCACCAAATAACATGAACATAGGGGAGGTGGTGTACTTAGAAAAAAATGCTACATTGGAAGTATTACTTTAAGTAGAAGTGAGTAAATAATCGACATTAAATAACCAGCGTTCAACTGAAAGTGTAATGAATCAATTCGTTAGATAGGCGTGCTGTTAATATTTAGGGCTCAATTTAACTTTTCTGAAAGGAAACGAGGTAATTTAATCATTTTTAATGTCTTGCATACAGGTGGAACACTGTTAAGTTTTTGGTAAAACATGTATCATTCAGTGGGGGGAGAAAAGAATGCATCGAGGATATTTCATGCCTTGCGCAATGTCAAGGGGATTTTCATAGAATCAAGTCAAAAACGCTAAAAAACACTCGAAAATTTCATCTAAATGCTTTATTTCCTAACATAACAGTTGGGTGGCACACCCAGAGAGAGAAGCATCGTTAGTTCATAAAGCGTATTGGCAAGTCCGGAAAAGGAAGAAACGGAGTTAAAATTATGCCACCCAGATGTTGATGTGCTGATCATTCCCAAAGGTAATACAGCAAAAGAGTGGCGAATATGTTGCTGGCTCTACCAAGATGGAAATACGACTCGCTAGATGGGTGCAAAAACACAAACAAATCAATACACACCTGGATAGGCACTAAAAATACCGTAATATTACCACTGGATTAATAACATCGTTAATATTGTTAATATCGTTTACATCGTTTATATCGTTAACATTGTTAATACTGTTCATATTGTTTACGTTGCTAATATTGTTAATATCGATCGCTCAACGTTCTATGATACAGAAAGAGTTAGTTAGCTTTCAAATAATTTGAACCATTTTATAAATTCGTAACGTACAACATTCTCAACCTAAAATCATATGAAAATGTATCATAGAAAAGGGACTTCACTTTAGTCTTTTATTTTAGTTGCAATTTCCTGGATTTCAGTTGCGAAATAGAATCCATTCTACATAGAGTGCTCAAATCTGAACCCATATTAAAACAGAAATCTAATATTTTGCATGTTTCCCCCAATATATTGTACTTTTTGCACGATCATTTATCTCTGAGGTCTTGTTTAGAAGTTTCTCCTATTCTTCAGTTTTCGATCTCGTGTATTGATGGAGAATGGATTTTATCTCTCCTCAAAAGCAGCAGCTGAAACATTAAAGAGTAACCGCGAAAAACGTTGAGAAAAAAGCGAAAGGCCAATGCAGGTTTCAAAAAAAGGGTTCAGACCTGCTCGAAGATATTATATCCCATATTGAGGCAAGCAAAACCGCGAAGGGCATACAAGAAAGTAACGCATACAAGAAAGTAACCAAACAGTTAAAAACGATTAAACAGGGCGTCCACAAAAATGTATCCACTGACCGATATATGATACCGGAACCATACAACAGTTTAGTTCTGCTTAAAACTATTATTAGAACACACTAATATTGTACAACACGTAATACATTAACGATGTGCGTACAATCTTTCATCAAAGTTGCACGTCAACATGACAAAGACGTTACACACTCTCCAGATAACACCTAACTAATCGAGCAAATCCATAAGTAATGGAAGCACTTCTCGCACACCCAGCAACACTTGCGTAACTCGCTCCTTCATTCAACTCAAAATATCGAGCATATCCACAAGTAAACGGAAGCACTTCTCGCACACCCAGCAACACTTGCGTAACTCGCTCCTTTATCTAACTCAAAATATCGAGCAAATCCATAAATAAACGGAAGCACTTCTCGCACACCCAGCAACACTTGCGTAACTCGCTCCTTCATTCAACTCAAAATATCGAGCATATCCACAAGTAAACGGAAGCACTTCTCGCACACCCAGCAACACTTGCGTAACTCGCTCCTTTATCTAACTTAAAATATCGAGCAAATCCATAAATAAACGGAAGCACTTCTCGCACACCCAGCAACACTTGGCTAACTCACTCCTTCATCCAACTCAAAATGACGCTCAGTTCGCCAGCACCGGAGGTTCCCTCTTTTGTTATTCGTCAAAAATGCGCCATTTAGACACACAGAGCTGCTGCTGCATAGCCTGGAAACCTACACGTATTCAATTGGCGCCATTTAAGTGCATGCATGGGCAGTTTTTGCCCCAAGTATTGGTATCGTTCGGGCAACTGAATGGTTATGCGCAGCACTAAACATTCATCGTCGGAGAGCGTGCGTCGTCTTAAAAGGACCATTCGCGGTGCTCACGGGATTTTTTTTTATCTATTTCGAGGTCTGCAGAGCATTGAACGAGTTCGTGAGGAGTGTAAAATGCGTTATTTATCACACAGTGGAGAAGAAATGTCAGTGTAGCACGTTGAAGCGATCTTACATCAGTTAGAAGCATTTGTTCTCGTGTAAAGGAGGAATCTCTATTAAGAAACGTTATTAACATTGTACTAGTGTTAGCTTTATTGGTTGTTCTGTGTTTTGGTTATCATTTAGAAGTCTTTAAGACGGTTGTGCTTGCTGTATTTGTCATAAATCGAGGAAGAAATAAAAGAAATACAGCGTCTTTATGATTAGTTTGGAAATGTTTCAGTATGATGTCAGTAAGAAACAACTTTATCTTACTTGATCTTACTAATGAAATGAAGTCACTTGTATCGAGCAGACTACTTCACTGCACGAAAATGAGGAAACTTAGTTTATGATAGTTTACACAAAAAGTACGTTAATGCAATTTCGTCTGACATTAAAGGTAGACTGAAGCATTCGCTCAAATTTGGAGCAGTTCTCAAGCAAAGACTGGAGAGGCGAAATATAAATATTCTTAAATATATTCTGAAAATTCAGGCGCAGCATTCAGCACCACTGGAATGTGAACAGAACTTTGATCATTTACTCTGATGCAAGTAGTGTTAGAGTGAATTAAATGTTTAGAACGCGGCGTAAGCCACCAGTGGTCACTGAGGGGATTTTCATATTGCTTCTGACCGCTCTGAAGTCACAAGCTCAATTTTTTTGGAGCTAAATAAAAACTAAATGAAGACATGACCTACTAATTGTTTGTTATTTTCAATTTTGATAACTGAAATTATCTTTAATATCAGTTGCGATTGAAATTCAATTTAACTTGCTGCAATAGAAGAATAAAACATGATGCTAAGTGATTTTACGCCAAGTTGTCTCACAATAAAGATCTAGGATCTTTTCTGGGTCATCGGCCATTGAAAAAGTTATGCAGAAAAATTCCGCTCGAGAGCAAAGCTCCACTGTCTTTCAGCTAATTAGCGTAGGTTTTCAATTAATTAATTTTGCAGAATTTCAGCTGTCAATTATTTTTAAAATGCCTGATTCAATCAATGTTGCACAACAACAAAAGAAACAACCGCTTAGATAAATAAGGCACATTCATTCCTTAAATGACAACGTCGATCAGTTTGTACCGGTTCAACCAGCGTCGAATTGGCACCTTATAACGCATTACTCTGATAAATACCTGTAGGATTTATGTTAATATTTTTAATAAAATAAGAACAGAAAATTAAAACAAAATTTAAAAATTATTACAACAATAAACAATTCTGTTTCAGTTTCATACATAGAAATTTGAGCTCGAGTTATGAATAATTCAAAAATGTGCTGTGAACTTTATTCTGTTTGGGGATGGTTAGAATTTCCAAAATTAAAGGCTTGTGGTATTGCATACAGGTGGACATCTGAGCAGTTCTGTAATTTTTGTCATCCATTCAAGGGTTCTGACTACAAATTTAACCGTAAATCGGATCATTACATACTCATAATTTGAAGGATAATCAACTTGATCAGTTTTTCCACACCTGCTCTGATGTTAAAAAGTTAGGGAATTGGTATCTTGAATTACCGAAATTGGTGAAAATTGCAAACTTATAGTAACATGCGTTAATTTTGAGATAACTGAACGTTTGGATAGATTTACAGAACGATTTGCCCAAAGTATCGGAAGGAACACACGTTACATTTTCATTGAATTTAAAAATTTTGAGACATGAAAAAATTCAATTAACAAATCCAAGCTGCACTCACAATACCTTTATCAATTCCTAAATGTTCAAAGAAACGGAAGAAAACTGTGTCATTTTGGAAGCTTTAAGTAAGTTCACCCACCGACCCACAAAAATAAAATGATGCAGTCACACGTAAAAATGATAACCTTCTGCCATGGGACTATTTTAATATGTACGATATGAATCTTCAGTCTTTGATACATTTCATCCTTGCACCCGATGTTTGGCCATAAATATTACGCTAAGTGAAATGATAAGTTCATCGATGTACTGATCAATTTCACCGAAAAAACCTTTACGCTTACCTTAAGGAGAAACTGTCACTACGTACTAACATTTTAAAGAATTAAAATAGAATTTTGAGCAGTCTTGTTTCCGACGAGGAAAAATCAAGTACTATTTCATTGCTTTACACGCATATTTCCGTGGTGAGCACAAGCCTCTCGAACAAAAGCCAAAGCCTGCGAGAAAATTTAGGCGGCCTTCGAAGGAATACAAGTCTGGTGTAGGAAGCAGCATTTGTTAAGAGGCCCGCAGGAACAAAGGCGAGTCTCACTCCGTGTCATGGTTTTGGGCAGCTCTCTGCCTAATAGCATTTTACTCGGCACGAATAATGGAACAGCGCATTCACGAGCCGTACTAAACGAAACTAGTTTCTGCCACGCATTCTCTCTCGCACTTGAAATTTAAAGTTTGCTTGCAGCCAAGAAAATAAAACTCGAGTAAGTTAAGTTCCTGGAGCTCAGCGTTCACTGGGTTAGGCTGTGAATTTTAAATGACTAAACTGTGGTTAGCTCAATAGCGAGCAGGAGAGGATGCAGGAACTGGGCAATGATGTAGCGTCATCTGCGAGATCTGGGAAATGTTACTGCAGTCATCAAAGTTTTTATGCATTAGTTGGAGGATCGTGATGAAATTACTGACAATCTTAAAATTACGCAACTGCATTTATAGTAAACATCCACTTATACCGATAAATTTGGTGCCGGGTATTGAATTAATAGGTCATCAATAAAAGTCAAGAATAACTGGGGATATGAGGGACCAATTTTTGTAAACTTAAGGTGACGTTCACGTGAGACGACATCGTATCACTCGAGGATCGGCTGTGCATTTATTTGTTGCTCATGTCATGGTAAGTTTATTAAGGAAAAACCCATCCTCCTTGTCTGAAGGCAACGAACACAAAAAGTCATCCGTCAGATTAACGTTGAGTGTCAGTAAAATACCGAACTTTTTTTGAGCGACAATTTTACTTCATTTACACTGCTTTGATACATGAAAATTTTGAGTAAAATTTTGAGTCACGTAACAGTAATCCAACGTGTTTGTCTGATAACATTTCAGGCTCCTGAGAACTTCAAACTAACGATATTCAGGCCACGAAAATACGAGTATTAAAGTCATGAACGACTTTGTAGCTTTCCCTGCACTCAATTTAACTTCCTTTAAATAAATGGCTTAAAAGGAACAAAATCTGTTTTTACACGGCAGATCTTGTATATTTAATAGTAATGGTCTAATCTGTTTTTACAAGGCAGGGCTTGGGTAACTAAAACTTATCACACAAATGACGAAGGTTTCCTTATAACTAAGAGCTCCAAGGGATTACATACAGACCCCAGTGGTGAGGTGGTATGACTGCTGGCGACCATGTTGCGCGGAGTTCAACGCTGGTTGTTTCAGAAATATCTCCATAAAAATGGGTGCTAAAGTCAGAAGACGGCTTGTGGTGTGGCTCTAACGCCCTTATGTTATCATCAGCCAGACTTGGGTGCGCGAGGAGACTCCCTCTAGAGAGCCCTTTACTCCTTTGATGATTTGAGGATAATATATGAGCTAACATTCCTCCGGTAGGTGATACTAACTCCCTCGGGAGGCTAAAGTTTCGCGAAAAATTAAAATTAACTTGCCACTTTGACTGCGGTAGGTAAAACTGAAGTTTAACATTCAAACCAAATTTAATAATAATTAAATTTAATAGGCAATGTTGAAAATAACAAACGTTAACTGGATCGTGCCTTCATTTAGCTTGATCAAGTACTTATGAAAATTGAGTTTGTGACTGCTGGTCGGTCATCAGCATTATGAAAATTTTCTCCGTGTACCACCGGTGGTTCAATTCGCAGTCAAAGTGTCAAGTCAGGATGAGTTGTATCTGAATATTTGGAATTCTGATTTGCTGAATCACCATTCAGTTTTTATGGAATCAATTTTAATATTGGAGCGTCTTGGGAAGCAAGAAACACGAGTGTTTCGTGCAAACGTAGTCTATTCTAGGATAAGCCTTAGGTTACTAGCTCACTCCTAATGCCATCACTTCTAATGCCATCACTCCAAATACAATCACTCCTAATGCCATCACTCCTAATGCCATCACTTCTATTGTCATTACTCCTAATGCCATCACTACTAATGCCATCATTCCTAATGCCATCACTCCTAATGCCATGACTTCTATTGCCATCACTCCTAATGCCATCACTTCTATTGCCATCACTCCTAATGCCATCATTCCTAATGCCATCACTCCTAATGCCATCACTCCTAATGCCATCACTCCTAATGCCATCATTCCTAATGCCATCCCTCCTAATGCCATCACTCCTAATGCCATCACTCCTAATGCCATCACTCCTAATGCCATAACTTCTAATGCCATCACTTCTAATGCATCACTCCTGCCATCACTCCTAATGCCATCACTCCTAATGCCATCATAATGCCATCACTCTTAATGCAATCCTAATGCCATCACTCGTGCCATCACTCCTAATGCCATCACTCCTGCCATCACTCCTAATGCCATCACTCATAATGCCATCACTCATAATGCCATCACTCCTGCCATCACTCCTAATGCCATCACTCCTAATGCCATCTCTCCTAATGCCATCATAATGCCATCACTCTTAATGCAATCCTAATGCCATCACTCGTGCCATCACTCCTAATGCCATCACTCGTGCCATCACTCCTAATGCCATCACTCGTGCCATCACTCCTAATGCCATCACTCCTGCCATCACTCCTAATGCCATCACTCCTAATGCCATCACTCCTAATGCCATCACTCCTGCCATCACTCCTAATGCCATCACTCCTAATGCCATCACTCCTGCCATCACTCCTAATGCCATCACTCCTAATGCCATCACTCCTAATGCCATCACTCCTGCCATCACTCCTAATGCCATCTCTCCAAATATCATTACTCCTAATACTATGATCACTGATGCCATCACTCCTAATGCCATCACTCCTGCCATCACTCCTAATGCCATCACTCCTAATGCCATCACTCCTAATGCCATCACTCCTAATGCCATCACTCCTGCCATCACTCCTAATGCCATCTCTCCAAATATCATTACTCCTAATACTATGATCACTGATGCCATCACTCCTAATGCCATCACTCCTGCCATCACTCCTAATGCCATCACTCCTAATGCCATCACTCCTAATGCCATCACTCCTGCCATCACTCCTAATGCCATCTCTCCAAATATCATTACTCCTAATACTATGATCACTGATGCCATCACTCCTAATGCCATCACTCCTGCCATCACTCCTAATGCCATCACTCCTAATGCCATCACTCCTAATGCCATCACTCCTGCCATCACTCCTAATGCCATCTCTCCAAATATCATTACTCCTAATACTATGATCATTGATGCCATCACTCATAATGCTAACAGAGAGAACTAATTGTAATGCATGTCAGTGTAATACAGTTTCAGGCTCTTTGTTGGACATGAAGGCAATGTTGTTCTAGTTCATTACGAATGAATAAGCCAGAGTAAGGACTGATATTGACTACTGCAAATTTAAACGAAGGTATTTTCTTCTCCATATTGTATACGGAAGTACATAAAAAACAATTTCACGACAGTTAAAGCGCGTCGAATGTAAAACTCACCAAGACTTGAAAAACTAAAAAATGTAACGCGTAAAAAAAAGCTTCAAAAAATGATTTTCAATGAATTTGATGTGAAAAATAATTATCTGAAGCAGAACTATTTGTTATTTTTCTTTTTAGATCAGTGCTCTACATTGAGAGCTTTAATTTACTTCAAAACAGAGCTAAATTGAATGCGTACGTGAATTTAACACTGCGCTCAGAGCCGCCCGCTACTTCGATCATTTCACGAAGCACAAAGCCATCATCAGATCATTGCGCAGAAGAGGACACCTTCAATGTTATTGCAGGTCACCACGCTTTACCGATCGCTACGAGAGCCAAACCCTTTAGTTTTAATACAGCATACGATAATTTATTGCAATTGGCAGGCGACGACTGAAAATAATCGGAATTAATGCACAAATTACAGAGGCGTTTTAGTGTCGCTGGCCGGAATTTGAGCTTAGTTGAGTTTGTCACTTACATCTATGAGTTTTTCATGGATGCAGTTTAGGACAATTATTTCGAAGCTGGCTTCGAAATAATCATTGGCTCAGTTCCGTGTTTTAAGAGTTGAACAATTTGCGACAGTTCAGGCAGCTTCTGGTATGAAATAATTTGTTCGTCAATTTAAAGTTTTAGATCAATAAGGTTTTATTCTTTCTAGACCACGAAATGATTGATTGAAATGTTTTGCGTTAAAATGAATGAAGAATGTGCTGAATCAGTTAATCAGAAGACATGTTGACAGATGTGTGCTTTCTAATTAGGGCTACAGTTTTATTTAGCTGGCATGACGAAGATTTCATTAGGTCATATTTGTGAATAATTATGTAAATTACCTGTTTTTAGCTCTGGAACATTGAGTGCATTAGATTTTACCGTCGAAAAATATTAGAACAGCAATAATATTTGTAATCTGCTCTACTTCATGATTACGATTGCAGTGACTTTATATTCTTCTTGGAACTGTTTCATTCTACATCTTTCCCGCGAATGGTTTAATGTATAATAACTTATAAAATGTACATCTTTTCTAGGACTCCGTTACCACTGTGACTTTGGCAGGTCAAAATCATAAGTCAATTTTAGCAAACAGTGTTGAAAATAACAAACATTAACTGAATCGTACCTTCATTTAGTTCTGGTTAAATATTAAACATGGAAATTGGGTTTGTGACTAATGGTCGGTCAGCAACATTAGGAAAATTCCCTCCGTGCCCTTCGGTGGCTCGCGTCGCATTCAAAGGGTTAATCGATGATTTTTATAACGATTACATCCTAAATGACGATGCACCGTTTATTTTCATATCCTTTTCTGTACGGCAGTCATTTGAATCTGATCAAACTTTCCATAACCCTTTGAAACTCATCGATATTTTTCTTACGTTGTACACTAAAATAGTCCATGGTGGTATAATGCTGAATTAATTTCAATAAAAGCTTCTACTAATTTTCCCCAAGCAAGTAACGAAATATATTCGATATATACATGAAATCTGGTGCATGGACCTCTAAAGTTAGTTCATAAAATGATGATTAATTATTCGTTGTTTTTTAATTTTATTGATGAAGTGTAGCTAGTGGTAACTTACGTTTAACTAATACAAATGTTGAGGAAGCGGTTTGAAGCGGTTCACCTTAATTTAGCGGTTTGAAAGCATGGATCAACTGTTCAAATGTTTTGAAGTCAACTTTGTAATAAGCACCTGACGTTTTCTCTTCAAGTTTACTGCTCTGTCCCTTTTTGTGCATATAGATTATTTTTATCATTATTTTACCTAATTTAAGTTTCCCTAGCCACAACAAAAGGGATCTTAGAGGAGCGAAAAGAAGAGATCATTTAGTACAGACTGTAGACAACGAGGAATCTAAGCACAATGTGTGCTGACAAACAGGATATTCGGTAGATAGAAACAGCGAGTTGGGAATGAAGGAAAAGAAAAAATAAAAGGAAAAAGCAACTAAGACATGGAATTAGCGAAGTGACACAAAAGATATAAATCCCTGAATCTCGGCCTTTATGGCCGAGGTGAAATAATAGGATTCCGTTTGGATGCGCCAATCCCCACCGCGTTAAGTAGACAGACTTAACTAATGTCACGTTTGAAAAACACACCAAATATATTAATAGACTTAGCGTAACAAATAGACATACTTAACTAATGATAGCTTAACGCCTACCTCGTCGCATTAAGCAGACAAACTTAATTAATTGAACGCCTGTCCTATGCGTGCTAGGATAGACAAACTTAACCAATTTTAGTTGAACTCCTATCCAATGTGTGCAGATGTACCAGCAAATCAGACTGATACTTTTGATCGTTCTAGTAACTTTTTATAAATTTTACGAGGTACCCTGCCTGGTTCATTGAATATTGATAAAACACATGGCCCAAAGCGCAAAGTTTCCACAGCCGCTCCGAATTTCTGAAGCATCAATTTATGTAAAAATTAGAAAGCCTAGGGTACCTGGTGCTACAAATCTGGTGGAAGGGGATGCTTTATACAGATTGGATTATTTTCAGAGAGCAATACATTCACTTTTGCTGATGTGTGAATGATAATGTGAGTTCCATATTCAGTCAAAATCCAGCAAGGTTATAAGATGTTCATCATGAATTAAATTTTCCTTGGAAAGTACAGAGTTCACATTTGCTGACCTTGTAAAGAATGGTCAAAGTTGAACATAAGTGCAATTTTGTTTTGCTTTGCGACACAATGGAAGAATCGCAGAGGACATGAATGCAGCGTAGAAAGCTAGCTATCCAAAAAAAATTTGGGTTCTTCATCCCACGTAATTTAATTTGTATTTGGTGTATTTCATTGCGTTTTCATTTCGTGTTATGCATGTCTCGCAAATCACAATGAGCGTATATTTTTTACTCTAAAAGTTTATTCTGCAAGAAAAAGTGAGAAAAGTGAGTGAGAAGCCGAGCGTACTCGACCAAAAGAAAATTTACTATTTAGAATGAGAATACGGTGTAACGAATAAGGGACTTCATTATCCATGTTCATTTCTCGCAATCGTTTCAATCATTATTGTCAGTAGGTGCTGATAGAAACATGAGTACGTGAAATTTTTGGTACCACAAGTATAGTCTTCTGAATGCTACATTCGAACACAATTTTATCAATCAAACGTCACTGTATTTTTAATGTTTAGTTATTTTGATGAATGCAAGATATTTATTCTGTCATTCATTCTAGATGTATTTATAATAGGTAACGAGTATTGTAGAGTGCAGCTTTATTATTGGTGTAATGCTCGAGTAAAATCTTAAATATATCACACAGGGGATCATAGGCGAGCACTTATACCAGTTCCACTATTGTTATACATTACCGACATGTTGAATATGTCTCCCAGGTTTTTAATGACCAGCACTACAACTCATTTTATTATTATTTTTATGATTACCAGAAATGTCGAAGATGTCTTCCAGGTGATTAAGGACCAGTACTACAACTAATTCAATTATTATTATAATTGGCCGAAATATCGAATATGTCTTCCAGGTGATCAGGAACCAGCGCTTTCTCCAGCTATGTTACATGCTATATATATATATATATATATATATATATATATATATATATATATATATATATATTTAAATATTTATAAATAATATGTATATATAATAATATATGTATATATTAATTAATATATACACGTTAGACAGAAAGGCACTACTAAAATGCTGAAAAAAATACCACCAGGTGATCAAGGGCCAGCACTTCAACCTGTTGTACCATTATTATTTCAATTATTGTTATTATTATTTTGAAACCTCACTTCCGTGATCATCAGCACTACAACCAGTCAAGGGCCAGCACTACAACCTGTTGTACTATTATCTTTGTAATTATTATTATTATTATTATTTTGCAACATCACTTACGTGATCAGGGTCCGGCACTGGACCCAGCTATGAAAACATTATTACAGAAAATGCACTACTAAAAATGATGAAAATATGACCAGGTGATCAAGGGCCAGCACTACAACCAGTGTGTGGACTGGTGGAGCTTCGGCGTGTTGCTCTACGAAATGATGGTGGGCAAGTCTCCTTTCAAAGGCTGTGATGAAGACCATCTCTTCTGGTTGATATGCAACGAGGAGCCTTTCTACCCCCGCTTCCTCACTGTGCAGGCCCAAAGCATCCTGAAACAGGTACGCAAACTGTACTGCGTTTTGGGGGAGATGGACTTGGTTCTAGGTTCAATATCGGTAGTTTGTTAGTGAAATTTAAGGTATTTATAAGCCAGTGAGTCAGCGTTTTCAGAGTGAAGGACACCTAAGCTCTAGGTTCAACATCAGTAGTTTATGAGTGAAATTTAAAGTTTATTTAAACTAGTTAGCCAGCGTTTTGAGAGTGTAGAACACTGAAGCTCTTGGTTCAATATCGGTAATTTCTGAGTGAAATTTAAGGTATATTCAAGCCAGTAAGTCAGCTTTTTGGGAGTGAAGGACACCAAAGTTACGACTCTTGGTTAAACATCAGTAGCTGATAGTTTTATTATATTCCAAAACGTTTGCAATAAATGTAATGTTCGTTTTTACTCTGGTTTTTCTTCTTGTTCTATGAATAAGATTTAGCCATCTTCATAAGCCTCTTCATATCTAGTAGACGTTTCATCTATGCTTCTCAAACAACCCGTCTCGTATAAAAAGTTATTTGCTCGGCTACTGCATTTTCTTGTGAACAAGCATTTGAACTGATGTTCAACTCTTTTTTGCCCCTATCAAACACTGTAAAGTAATCCTATTGGCATTCTCATAGTTTGTTTCCAGTTTATATATTTCATCCCCATTTTTGCATTCCCACTGCTACTATTGCTTCGAAGAATACGTTGTAATTTCTACCCTACAATTTAATTGAGTTTATCCAAATATTTCAACAGACGCATTCATATTTTTCAAATGATGAAGGAAAAAACCTTTAACTAATTTCTTAGTGCTCTTAAATTAATCGTCTATTGTATTTTTTAAATATTATTTGTCATTAGTGTTGGTGTCCGCATTAGTAACATGAAAATACCATTTTCTTCTCGTCAAACACTTTCAAGCAATAGACTGCACACATCGATCGAGTTAACCCGCGAGTAAAGTCTTTGAGAGGGGATTGAAAGCACTTGGGAGCAGAGAGCTGATACTATAGAGCAGCTCGCCATATTGAATACGAACAGATATGGTATTTTGTTACTTGTAACTAAAACTTATTTTTAGGTATTCTGAGCTACTAGGGGAATGTTTTTGCTAAATTACTTTCTGTATTTTAAATTCCTTTCTGCACAGACATTTTTGGAGGTAATAACAACCATGTACAAAAAAAAGAGAGCTGAGGTACTGTAGGAATTTCTGTGTAATTTTGTGTCTGTATTTTGGGTAATGAAAGTTAAGTTACATATTTTCCCATACATCCAACACTTTTGAATTTTTATATACTTTCTAATACTCTTTCATCAATTCTTATAACAGCACAAATTAGTTATCTTCCGTTCACATGTATGCATTTTTATATCTCTAAAACCTTTACTGAGGCTGATGGATGGTATATAATATTAACCATTTTCAATATATTTCTCCCCAACACTTTTGAAATCTTTTCCAGCAGTTCCACCAACCATGTCAAAAACTTTACCAGCCATGTTTCTGCCCTGCGTCAATCTCAGATGCCTTCCCAAATTTCATTTTGTTTCGCTTTGCTGCTCCAAGCCTTTCCAGCAGCTCAGATGTCCTGTTTCACTCTGCTCTCACCAACATTTTTCTGCTATTGCGTATTTTATAACTGTTTTTGACATTGAGTTTACCTTCACTACCGTCGAGCGATGAATTTCTCGTCCGTGCACTATAACTAAGAAATTCATTTTTAGTTTCTTCGACATTCGAAATCATCCAATAATTTTTCAAAGAGTTTTAGGTCAGATCCAAAGAAACCCAATTTCAGACCCCATTAAACCCAATTTTAGATCCAATGAAACTCAATTTCTAACTTAATGAAACCCAATTTCATTCTCAATTAAACCCAATTTCAGACCCAATGAGACCTAATTTCAGACCCGGTGAAATGTTGAGGCGTCCATCACCTTTTTCATGAGAACAGATATTGGTTAAAATCCGTTTTGTGCTACGTTTTGCAGCGGGGCAACGTTTTTTGCTTGTCTTAGTATATTATATCGACTCTCTGTATAATGAGATGATAAATAAAGATAAAATTCAAATGACTTGAAAACTCACCGAATTATCTGGGTGATAGTTGAATCTCAGGTGTGAACTCCGTAGACTTTAAATATTTCAATAAAATTCAACTTGTCGAAATGATTTTTTTAAAGTCTACGGAGTTTACTACGTATATTAAACTATCTCTCAGATCATTCGTGTGTCTTCAAGTCATCTCAATTTTATCGCTCGTTAAAATACTCTTGGAAAATATTGCATCATAATCCGTAAATTAAGATCCAAGGAGCAGAAAATAACCAAAGGTTATACCTACATTAAAAAAATATACTCATTGAGTAAAATTCATTTTCTAAATCAAATTGTAGTCATCATAAGCGAATTTTGGAGAAGCACAATTAGAGGTACGTGCGGGTAACCTGATTTTTACGCAGTGCATGCTGATTTAAATCACTATAATTATGAGGAAAACACCTTCAGTTTGGAAATGATGGTGAATTTGGTGGATTACTGGTGCACATATTTCATTCTGTTTTACTCTAACCACAACTCCGTAGTGAATTATTGTTGCTGTCTTGGACCGCTTGTTGACTGCATTTAAATGTGTGGTATGATCGATTCGCTCACGTGAGCACACAGTTCGAATCTTTGCTCACAGCTTTTCGACTAAAACATGAAGGCTAGGCTGGAGGATATTTTTTTTTTCACGTGAGATCAAAGAGCATTGGGAGTGAGTGACGAATCTCACAATTTTTTTCGTTCATTTTTTAAAGACTAGTGTACTGATGTCATAAGTGGCTACTCCTGTGTACGAACCGGAAGTGTGATAAGATGTGTAGAAACGCGCTCTTTTTTACGTTTTTTTTCAGCGAATAGCCCTCGTATGTCATAAGTGGCTGCTTCTGTGTCCGAATTGGTAGTGTGATAAGATTTGTGTTTGAAACGTTGCTAGCACAGTTGTTCTCTATTCAAAATAAACACATTTTAAAAATGGTTTAATAGGTCGAAATGTTTGAATGTTTTTTTTCGAGTTGCAAGTGGTAAAAACCGCAGAGAATATCCGTTTTTAACTAATGTGGAACAATTTCTTAACTTGAAGTGGATGCTGCCGTAAAATGGACAGTTACGTAAACAAAAAATTAAAACTACTACATCGCTCCAAATTTTCGTTATTTTGAGACAGCTTTAATCAAATTAATCGGTTTTTTAATGTGTGAGATTACGCTTAACGTATAACAGTTTAGTTCGTATCAAATAACCATTTCTACTGTATTACATTTTTTCGGTTATTCAAGAGCACAGTTTCATCAGAGGAGATTCCTAAACGGAAGTCCTTTAAGTAAATTCCCCAAATAAAAGAACACTTGAATCAAGTTAGAAAATTATTGGCACCTATGCACGTACAACTAATTGAATCCAATTTGCTTAATTTTAGAAGCACAAACAGAGATGAACAATACTTGCAAGCACATCTCTACACGTGGCAAAGACGAATTCGACTCACAAACACCATTGTCTAAGATCAAAACTTGCTTCAGGTCTTCACAGTGAGAGAACCGACGCAAGCAGACTATTACTGCAGATGCGTACGAGCAAGTTAGCAAGCTACTAACCGTATTATTATACAGAGAATTACTTGCTGATGAACAGCATCGCGTTTCACCATGCCATTATTTGTTTGCGTTTATTTTAGTTATATTTACTGTGCCGTTATGCGTGTTTGTTTGCCTCATAATCGTCAGTGCCGAGTGACATTTGGCTGTGAACATTCACGTGTTGTACGCACTGCACTCAATGTGGGCCACGGTAGAGGAAACGAGGCAGTGTCATTTCTATGTTTAAAAGTACACTCCTCTAGTTTGGCTACCTAATAGACCGGCTTTATTTTAAACAGAAATCCTGAAGCCAATAGAACGGCTTTATTTCAAGTAAACTTTCAAGACGTCACCATTGCGACATATCGTTAGGCCAACAGTGCCGCCATATTTGGGGCTAGCAGTGTTGTCAGATGCAATATGAGCGCTGTTGTTGGTTCGTTGCCATGACGTCAGTATTGACTCACGGTCGACGAAAAAAGGCTGGTTTTATCAGACCTTTTATCTTCTACCGTGGTGTAGGTAGAATACGAGTTAGGCGTGTAGCGTGTACAAGCTACGGGAGGAGTGTAGGTACTGTATGCAGTGTGCAATGTGCTGCACACGATGTATTTGTATCATTTGAAGAGTGTACCTACTTCATTTAATGTTTGCAGTATACACTTGTTTTACGCAAACTATACTGGCCGAGTCGAAGCGCACGCACATGCCACAAACAGTGTGCGTGAAAATGTTCCCAGAAACATATATATATATATATATATATATATATATATATATATATATATATATATATATATAAAAGGTCTGATATATATATATATATATATATATATATAATGCGTTGTTAGGGAGCTAACTTCACCATCAACATGAATGAAAATGATTCTGACGCCCACCTTAAGCAAGAATATAATGATTGATCATTAACTTCGAGGAGTTCTCCGTGATTTGAAGAACAACATTACTGTCATTCTGAACTCGATGAGAAACGTAACTAACAATACAGAATTTTTGCAACATAATATCAATTTCAAATAATTTATTTGAGACTGATGCCATAATGATTATTACATCTCAGATTTAGGTTCGCACTTTTTACACTGCTGGTTCAGACATAAGAGTGTTTTTAGACCGTACATACATCGATATTAGTTTTTGACAACTAAATAGCTTTTGACCAAAGGTATCGTTAACTGAGTTTATTATATTTATTATTAGAGTGTTTTTAGCGCATTCATAAAACGAAATTGTAAGTTCGGTGCTGCTTCATCGCCTCATCAGATTTTCGAAGTATTATCTTATCAGAAGTGAGCATTTTGATTCAAGAAAATCTCTGCAACACGCAGAAACACGACAGCACGGGTGCCAGACATCGCAGGCCGGAAGAACAAGCCATAATATCCACCAAAAAGTTGGACAGGAAGCCCATGCATGAATTCAAAGTTGAGAGTGGCCTAAAAATAGAAGGCAATCGTGTCTAAGTGTCGTGGAGAGCGAGGGAGGAGTGTTTTGGGGAGCGTGTCTCAGAATAACTGTCGGACACGAAAGCCAGGAAACGCGCCGACACCTGATGCAAGTTTGTTTCGCTTTCCTTACCTACATTTGAAGTTCTGCATCCCGTGCCCTGCGTTCTCACCAGCGAACGATTTGAATGCATGCGGTGAGGATTTCTACAACCTGTGCTGTGCGTTCTCATCAGTGAACGATTTGAATTCATGCGGTGAGGATTTCTGCATTCCGTGCAAAAACAGAACGTGCAGAAAGAAAACGTACGTTCTCACTAGAGAACGATTTGAATTTATGCGGTGAGGATTTCTACAACCCGTGCTGAGCGTTCTCATCAGTGAACGATTTGAATTTATGCGGTTAGGATTTCTGCATTCCGTGCAAAAACAGAACGTGCAGAAAGAAAACGTACGTTCTTACTAGTGAACGATTTGAATTTATGCGGTGAGGAATTCTACAACCCGTGCTGAGCGTTCTCATCCGTGAACGATTTGAATTTATGCGGTGAGGATTTCTGCATTCCGTGAAAAAACAGAACGTGCAGAAAGAAAACGTACGTTCTCACCAGTGAACGATTTGAATTTATGCGGTGAGGACTTCAACAACCCTGCCCGTGCGTTCTCACCGGTGAACGATTTGAATTCATGCGATAAGGATTGAAAGATTGAGTGTTTTTTCACAGCACCTGGCGAGCTTAATGATTTGATTGAAGCTCGGGAATTCGAGTACACCTGTCTGCAAATTTTAATGAATTGACTGTTTTTGGACGATGGGAGAGTTTCCAAAACTTAGTTTCTAAATTTAAAGCGTTTTCCGATGGTGAAGTGTGCAATCGAGTTTCATAGACGAGTGCCTCGAGTGATGGTAGTGAAAGTTTCAATTTCAGTTCTGAAACTGAAACACTATTCAAACTTCGTAAAAAAATACCTAAGCTTATTCTTATAGCGATGTCCTAGGAAAGATGATGCATAATTTTTGCGCACATTGAACATGATAGAATGCTTATTTTTAGAGCATGCAGTTTAACGTACTATACAGTCTTAAAGTACGACGAGCATATTATTTACACCTTCAATTTACTGAACCATATGAAATTATGGAATAAAATTTTACATACAGTACAATGCACAAATTGGTTTTGCGTACACAATAGTATATAATGCGCACATAAAATCTAATAATGCACTATTCAAAGTCTTGCAAATTGTGCTTCAATAAGAAAAATTTTTTAATTTTATCAGCTTAATATTTTTAGGATTTAACATCACACTTTAAAGTGGTTGTATTGGTTCTTCTATTCATGTACGCTAAATATTTTTGAATCGATTCGATTATTTTTTCCTGGACTTAAAATGAATCTTTTCCTAATGTCATTTGGTTGATCTTCATATGCATCTGATGCTGCTAAATTTGAACTTTGCTGACCGACGCGTAAAAATGAGATTTAAACACGGCCATCTTCCCTATCCAGGCACTCGGTTGTTTACTATATGATTTTATTGACTACTTCACTGCATTGATTTAAAATCCATGATAATAAGCCATGTTAAACCTATAATGTCAAACTTGTCTTACTTTTCGGGTCGCTTAACTGGTTAATGTGAAATATATCACAAAGAAGTCAGGTTGTGAATAAATATTCATCACATTTTAATTTCCTTTACGAGAAGATGAAAAAATAGTTGTGCACCCAATTTTTATTTCTGTGTAATTCAGTGAAACACTGGCGACGATCAATTTAGGGTGCCCCATTATTGTGCGTGAAATTATATTTAGTATTTTGGTATGAAATTCGATGATATTATGCCCAAAAATGTCAATTTAATTCACAAAAAATGTTAATTCAATGACATTCATGACATATATTTTTTCGATAGAATATATATAGTTTTCTTCAACTACGGTTCTTTAATGCATAAATTAAATGTATTTAGTGTTTTGCATTCAATATTTTTTGTTGTGTTCTTAACTTATGGTCGTGGTGAAAGTGTGAGAGTTGAAACAAAATTTGTTCACAGTATATTTGTCCTGTTGTGCCCTTAATGCCAAGTCTTCATCAAGAGACCATGCAAAATTGAGCAGCTTAGCTACTTGACCTACCATAATTAGGGCAAATGAGCATTTTTTACGCTGCCTTTGAAGATTGAAGCATAAAATTCAATTAACTTGATATTATTAAAGACCCTAACATTATAAGTCCTGAACACACTTCATTAGCGAGCAATGTTTTTGAGTTTTTTTCTCTCCTTACTGAGAATCTTATTGATATTTTTCCTCAATTCCAGAGAACGCATAAAATCGAACGATATCTGTAAATAAAAAATTTACTTTCACGACATATTTCGCTTGTTTCATAAGTGGAGTGTAGAAACGTGTGTTACTGTGAATAACAACTCTCACCTATCACCCAACTCATAAAATTAAAATTGAAATCCACCCCGCCCGTCAATAAACCATTCCTTTAGAAATTTTACGTACGCCATAACTCTGGATCCATAGTTATTCAAAGATTATTTTAGGACACTATTCAGAGTTATTTTTAAGGCAAATATCACGAAGCTACCGTCTGTCCATTCATGAAAACCATGTCTGAACGTACACCCGCAAGTCGCCTCTCATGTTTCACTGCAAGAGCGAGGGCTCAAATTTGACGGGCCAGGAGCGAAATGTGAAGAGTGCACTGTCGTAAGGAGCCTTCGTCAGACAGAGCTAATTAGCTGATTAAAATTACAGTCGGGATATGCACCAAGTTATCGCATCAGAGGGAAAAGTCTACGCGTCCAGCTTGCCCAACTTCGCGAGTAAATAAGGGAAACGTGTTTTACTTTCGCACTTTGAAGGTTTTATTTGTTTACTTCCGGCGTAGTTTCGTTTGCTGGAAAGCGAAATCGAGTTTGAATGCTGTAGTGATTCAGCGAATGAGAAAAGTGGAGCTGAGAAGCTTCTGTAGGGTCAAATATTTGATATTTTTACATCGCCTAATTTCGGTGTGTGAATCGCCAGTATAATTTACTCAGGGGTTTAACAACTGACGTTTATTTCTTGGGTCGAAAATTTCGTTAAAAGTAAATGCGATGAATTAATCGCGTTACTGTGAGATGTTGAACAGATTCGTGGGTGAACAAGTAACTACTTGTGTGATAGAAAGGATTTATTCAAGTATTTTTCAACGTAAACGAACGGTGAAATAGTGTAAATTTTATTGTTGGGATACTTTTCTGTAGGTGTTTTTAATTTTAAACACCTGTTTGATTTGAATCAAAGATTTATGCAGTTTATACGGTGGATAATTTAAAACCTTAACTTGATGGTATGTGGATTTTTTAGACGATTGGTGGATTTATTCAAGTATTCACAGTATATCCTAACCTGTACATATATACCTCTAATATCATCTTTTGCAGAGACATTTTAATAATAAAAAGAAGCACCTGCACAGCGGAAACATTCGTCATGGTGCATGCTCTTTGTATGGATGACAAAAAGAAGTTCATCTATAACGCTTTGATATACAAAACTAAGTGACACGAGTAAACGGAAATTCCCGCAGATATAAAAACTGTGCTTTGAGGACCAGCATTCGAATTGCATAGCGAAGCAAAATATCGTTAGTAGATTCAAATTCCATACCGAAGCAAAATATCGAAGTAGATTCAAATTCCATACCGAAGCAAAATATCGTAAGTAGATTCAAATTCCATACCGAAGCAAAATATCGAAGTAGATTCAAATTCCATACCGAAGCAAAATATCGAAGTAGATTCAAATTTCATACCGAAGCAAAATATCGTAAGTAGATTCAAATTCCATATCGAAGCAAAATATCGTAAGTAGATTCAAATTCCATACCGAAGCAACATATCGAAGTAGATTCAAATTCCATACCGAAGCAAAATATCGAAGTAGATTCAAATTCCATACCGAAGCAAAATATCGTAAGTAGATTCAAATTCCATACCGAAGCAAAATATCGTAAATAGATTTACTAAATAAAACCAGAGAGTTCATAAAACTTGACCCCTGTTTAACAAATATGTACCAGCTTTGAAACAGATTCAAGAGCAGAGTTATCAAGATAATTTTCAATGGAAATTGGACATAACGCCCGAATAAAAATGAAGTCACACGATTCATCACCAAATTTTCATCACCAAAGGCGGTATCTGTAACGGTAATAATCACCTCCAAGAGTCTGACAGTACAAGGGAATATTTTCCCTCCCAGAATATCCGATGTTGGGTGGGATTATTGAAAGAGAAAAACATGGTCCTAATTGTGAGTATAATTTTATCTAAAAAACACAGAATTAGTCGCGATACTAACATTCGCGTTAACTGGCGTAATTTTAGAGAGCTGTAAATATTTTCACGCCAAACCTTCCATCATAGCTCATGCCACTACACAACGTGCTAGAGAAAAAAATTTATATTGTGCTTTAATTAAATGAAGTGCTGCAATCGTGCAGAATACCTCTTATCTCCCTTTAATTTGGTTACTTTATAATTTTGACCAATTGGAGCTTCCTTAGCTGCAACCTTCATTATCTATGTTCATACACTGCAGGAACCTGTACTGCAGGAACTGTACTGCAGGAACCTGTACTGCAGGAACTGTACTGCAGGAACCTGTACTGCAGGAACCTGTACTGCAGACACCTATACTGCAGACACCAATACTGCAGACACCTAATCTGCAGACACCTATACTGCAGACACTTATACTGCAAACACCAACACTGCAGACACCACAATACTACACACACCACAATACTGCGCATGCCATAACACTGCACCACACACCACAATACTGCACACACCACAGTACTGCACACACCACAATACTGCACACACCACAGTATTGCGCATGCCATAACACTGCACCACACACCACAAAACTGTACACACTCCAATACTGCACACACCACAATACTGCACACTAAGCAGAATTGCAGACACAAAAACTCTACCTATGCTAAAAGGAGACTCGTACCTCGCAGACCAGGCACTCTGCTGCATATGTGAAGCAAGGATCAACTTTTACGAGAGGAAACTTTCACTTGCAACGTCTGATGCTTCTGACAAGTTTCATCGGTCTGACTCAACCCGAAATGTTAAAAATAGTCGGGCATGCAGAGGTTTAAACTCCGTGTGAGCTGTCCAACGGCAAACAGAAATACTCAACTGAACATTGACCTGGTAGAACTGTATTGGTTATTCTTCATCAGAAATTGGTTTTCTTTCATTGGTTATGATTTTTTTTTATTGGTTACATCATTTGTGACCATGAAAACCGGGTTAATTAATAGTTTATCATTTCTCCGCAAAAATTTGCACGATACAGTTTCTACTGTCGGGGGTGCCATGTTTTCCAAACAATGAGGAAAGAAGTTTTGATCTGGACTTACGAGTGAGAGCAGAATTAATAATTGAAAAAATGAACTGAAGTGTTTTACATTCCCTTGGTTGATTTGTGTGATGTATAAAAACCATTAGTATTTACAGCAAGACACACCCTTTTTTCACCATCGCTGCTCTGGTACAAGTCGAGCTGCGTGGTATTTTAATCATGCTCAAACGGGACACTGTGCTTTTTGAAATTGAAATTAGACTAAAAGGAATATTTTTTCCTTTCATAGATGCGATAAAATTCTATAGGTAATTGGGAACCGCATCAATTTTTCATTATCTTATAACGCAAGTGATTAAAATTTGTGAACTGAACATTGAAGGTTCGTCAAAGCGTTTTTGTCTTTAACCGTCTTTTTTTTTTGCAGTCCAAAAAGGCTTTGGACTGCGTGATCAGTAATGCCATCATAATCAGTAATACCTTCTCTATAGGTTAATTTTGAGGGATAATTTTGCTAGAAATTAAATGCCTATGGGAATATGATGGTATTACTGATACAGGAAAATGTATACTCGGTTCGGGCTTTTGTATGACATACTGTACAAATTCGTTTCGTCTAGGACAAATGAAAGGCATCATTTCATAATTTGAATGGTACGAAACTAAACTCAATCGGAAATGCATTCCCAAGCTTCGTCTAAAATAGTCCACCTTATAAATCCTGTTTTGTTGAATTCAATGACTAATTAATTCAGTGGAATTATTCGTTTCTGTAGTCTCGCGAATTATGAATAGGAATTCTTTGAGCTCCTTTCAAGCCCGTCGTCAATAAGTACTTGAATCGAGGAAGCGTTCATTCAATCGCCCGACAATTAATATTAACGAGGGATTAAATCCTTCATCACCGCTTGATATTCTTATATATGCGAGTTTCTCACGTAAATTATCAATCGCTGTTGCAATAACAGAGAATATCAGATCTATTACCGTTCTGTTTGGCCTGCGAACCATTGAGCGGGATCTGTTGTCGCCTATTATCCGCATAAATTGGACACAATTTTCAAAGTCTCCAATGGAACTTCTCAGCCCTTCTTTCTAGATAAGCTGATGATTGTTCCATGTTAATACGTTCCTAATTTGCGTACGATAATAACAACTTCATTTGTGTGGTGAATTCAAAATGAAATAATTGAACGGAATTGATGATGTATGTTGAAATAGCGCAGGAAACCATCAATCTTGAGCTCATTTTAAAAGTTAGGACCAAAGGAAAATCTTTTTTGCGAAGAAAATTTCCAATGAAAAAATGGAGAAGTATTTTAAAAACATTTACTCTGAACGTTTCAAGCCTATACTCATTTTCAACAAAAAGTCTGCAAATAAAATAATAGACAAGTCAGCACACCCAAAATTACAGAAGCACAGGATATAAGCACGAAGAAGAACAAACAAAAATAATAATAATAATTTATCGGTTGACCATTTTCAGAGGGTGTGCACTCTGCATTTCGTTGAGAGAATGTTTGAGTCTATGAATGAATAATGACTCTAAAATACGTAGGTCTAAGTTGGTGGTACAATTATCTAATACCTTAAATTTGCTATTGTCAATAATCCGTTCACAGGAACCATTACTACAATGTTGTCTAATACTAGAACGAGTAGGAGAAGTGAGTAAGCGACCTGTACGATGACTTCTACCTGCATGTTCAGCGACCTTGACGTAAAGTGCTCAGAGGGTGGAACCCACATACAGCTATGCGTACTGCACACAACTGAAATTATGGACGAGGGAAGATCGCATGCCGGTCGGGAGCACCCCGACCGTGCTTATATCCTGCGCTTCTGTAATTTTGGGTGTACTGACTTGTCTATTATCTTATTTGCAGACTTTTTGTTGAGAATGAGCATAGGCTCGAAACGTTCAGAGCAAATGTTTTTAAAATAATTCTTCTCCATTTCTTTCAATTCAAGACCAGTGTTTGATGACAGAAGTCAGCCATAAAGTTGACGCAAACAATACATTGTAACGTTTATCTGTTTAAATCGAAGGTTTTTGTTAGAGCCTCAGGTAGCGCGATTTTTTATCATATTGGGTGTATCAGAAACGACTAACGTAATGTTAAAATGATGGTTATAACAAAGACAATCGCCTAAGAGATATTTTTCTTAAACGTCGAAAAAGTCCGATTTTTTGCAGAAATGTTTGTGAAGCTATGGTCTTTGTTATAACCTTCATTTTAAAGAGCAATTACCTCAAAGAAGCACCCGTCCATGCACGAGGTCTAACTTAACAATTCAACACGTTGACTACGTAGTGGTACGTTCGTAAACCACTCGGATAACTGCTCACTTACTCGTAAAGAATGTTTAACTTATGCGTTAAAAACACGTTGAACTTATACGTCTGCAGGATAGGTGTAACTTATACGTCTGCAGGATAGGTGTAACTTATACGCCTGCAGTATTGGTGTAACTTAGACGTCTGTAGGATAGGTGTAACTTATACGTCTGCAGTATAGGCGTAACTTATACGTCTGGAGAATAGGTGTAACTTATACGTCTGCAATATAGGTGTAACTTATACATCTGCAGTATAGGTGTAACTTATACGTCTGCAGAATAGGTGTAACTTTTACGTCTGCACTGTAGATGTAACTTATACATCCTAGCGTGTTCGTAAAATAAAAGAACTAGATGAGTGGCCTTCCTGGTATTTTTTAATCAATCGATGGTGTTTCCTCTCGATTTTAAACACGGGGGACGGTGTTATGTGAGGTAAATGAAATCTGTGAATCATTATCAATAGTTCACAGCGGCTACGTTTTTTCATTAACATATGAACGATTGTTGAAAAATTAAGGTAAAATTAACACGCCACAAAACTGTTGGAAGTGCATATCTTACGCAGGCTTTCAATCATTATACATGACCTTCTCACCGGAATTTTAACGTGAAATTCAAAATAACTGCCGAAGTGCCGCCGGATTTCACTTTTCACTCAACGTTACCACACGAAGTTATTAGATTTAATTCATTTTGAATATGCTGAAGAGTTTTCCATGAGGTAAATACACTTCGCATTGGTGATCAGCTTGGTAGAGGGGTTCACGTATTTTTCTCTGATCCGCGCTTTTCTGTTACCTGTTCCCGATTCCTTTAACATCACTCACTTATAAATGTTTTCGTCGTACGTCGATGAATCACATAATTGCAAAAGTTGCTCTGACGTTTTCAATTTTATCACTTCAGATTTGCTCGTACATTGCCTGTAACAGGTAAATATTGGAAAAACATGCAACCCACAGAATACTCTTGAAAGTTTGCGAAACATTTGTAAATGATACAACTCATAGAATACCTTTGAAGATTTTCAACGAGGGTTGAGTTATAAGGTATTTTACTACTTCACCTTTTTAAATAATATTAGTGCATCCCAGTAAGTGAGGATATTTTTTATAATACTGAACATAATTTCTAGATCATTTAATATTCACATTGTTTGTTGCAAATATTTTTCACGCAAGCGTTTTAGTGTCAGAGTTCAAGTCACATAGGAGTTGTGCAATATTAGCATATTAAACCACCGACAACATCATTTTAAGCGTTTTCTGTGAGAGCTTGCCGTTCGCCCACGTTCAGAGACGAACAAAAAAAATCTGATAGATATATTTCCGGTTTTCAGCGAATCACGGAACTCGCAGAAATTAGAACCCCTGCAACATATCAGACTCACTTTCCCTCATTTAGTACTCATTACTTTAGTAATTTCCGTATCCCTCATTTATTGGAAATCATGTCTTGTTTTTGGAAAGTACTGTGTTTATAGTTTTTTGTGTGTTCTGACACATCTGAGATTTTAATGACTTTTTTGTTTCAGTTGCTAGAGAAAGACTGCACAAAACGTCTCGGCATTCCCTACAGTCCGTATGGCGACATTCAGTGCCATCCCTTCTACAAGTACGTTGACTGGAGCAAAATAGAGAGGAAGGAAGTAGAGACACCCTACAAACCGAAACTGGTAAGTTCTTTTGACATTCGTGAATGCTAATATTAAGCTGACATTAGCTGAATCATGGCAGACAGTTCGTCTTATGGATCCCTATAAAATATAGAAAGGAAGTGGAGACATCCTACAAACCGAAACTGGCAAGTTATTTTTACATTCTTCAATGCTGATGAATTTAAATTCATATCCGCTGAATTATATCAAGAGAGCACTTCCAATGATTACGCAGATCCCCTTAAGGATCACAATAAGAAAGAAAACATTTATTCGCATACTCACGAGTTATAATTTCCTTAAGAATGTGTGTTACTTTATCGTGCTTCGGGCTCAGGAGTTCAAAAACATTTTTACTTAATCTTTTATTCCCAGATACCCTCTCGAAAATGGACAACTCTTAAAACACCCAAAGCAGTATAGTATAAGTCAAGTTTACACGCTACCCTCTCGAAAATGGACAACTCTTAAAACACCCAAAGCATTATAGTATAAGTCAAGTTTACATGCCATTCCGTGTTTGGGTACATTACATATGCATCTAGGTTGTCAAAGCGGGATTATTTTTTTTCGAGGAGAAAGACATGTTTTCTTCAATCCAGCTCTCGGAATATGCAAACGAAGCGAGGCCGGCTCCTGCTCTGAATATCTTTACAATGGAGACAATTAGGACCAAAATTTGCATTGCTGCTCAGGCTGGAGACAAATTGTGAGATAAGTGCCTTTGTAAATGCTGCCGACCCTCGCTCGCTAAAAAGGTACACACAGACAATAAATTGGCATCACTTTGAAGAAATGAGGAACTTTTGATTAAGATTTTTTCTCCCGTGATTGCATGCATTATTAAAGCCTGAATCAGCAGAACGCTGGGGCTCAATATTGCGGTATGATAGTTTGAATCTGTTAATTAAATGCAATAACGTAGTTTGGAATTTTTAACTTATCCAAGCATCTGAGTGTTATGAATTTGTTAGAATTTTGCGTGCGTTTTCATTTGCCTTCGTTATCTCTCCGGTTACTTCGACTTGGGATTAAGCTTATGAATTTTTCACTGTTTACTTTAAACCTGTGAACAGAAAGTCTATCGGAATAGATGACGTTTCAATAAGCGTATATTTACTCCATTAATGCAAAATTTCAATTTAAGCTTGTGAGGAAAATAGAAATAGTTTAAGAAACTTATTTCAGATGCTTGTACTAGCGAACACTCCAGTGAGTAGACTAATGCCCATGCACGAGAAATGATTCATATTACAAGGTGACAAAATGACCCGAATTCATGTTTTTTCCCCAATTTGCAAAACCCCTAAAATTTAGTTAAGCCAGGGAGGGAAAACAAAAATATACTTTAAGATGGTAATATATTCTATCGATTTCGAAGTGGCTTCAAACAGGCGACGAAATTCTTGGAAATGAATTTCAATTATATGTACTTCCGGCGCAGCGACTTATTCATGGACTCTAAACTCTCGTTCGATTTAGCGTTTGGAATTGATTTTCTTTCATCGGATTTAGATCCGACGAGTTCGGCGGCCACTCCAGTGACGAAAATTCAATTTATTAAATAAAGAGGAAATAAAATTTATTAGGGATGTATCAGGAACGTGCTAAATGTGTTTACACTAGACAGAGTCTTGCGTATTTCGTCGTAAAACTACGCTTAGGACACTGCCAAATTATGTTGTTCAGTGACATTATACGATTATGTCACAAGGCAAAAACTTATTTATCAAAAGCGTGCTTTTATATTTCAACTAGCTGTAATTGTCTGCTCAAAGCTTAGATGGATGTGCTGAAGAAAAGAATAGGTATTGGTCTATCAAATATGTATTTATAATATTGAAATTAGAAACAATCTTACATCCCATCGACAAAAATTACGAGCCTAAGTATTAGATATTTCTCTGCATGGTGTTCCGTAAGGTACTCAGGACGTGCGAAGCAAGTTTCTTTTGTAGAGAAGTGCACGACATTGGCCGAAACTGACGCGTGAAGTAATTCTACAATCAGTGTCTGCCCAAACTGAACTCATAATCTCAAATCGATGTGAAAAATTTGCAACCATACCCAGTCTAACTTTTTCGCCGCCTGCATGCATGTTTTTCGCCGCCCCAGTAATTATATCGCTTAGGCGGTGAAAAACATGCATGCTCCGGTGAAAAATGTTAACTGGGTAATGGCTCAGGATGTTTTGGCCAACAACGGAGGGATGCGAGTGAAATTTTTACATAATTCCAGCGTTTAAACTCTGAACTTACAGAGTTATATCGCCAACATGAATTACTAAGTAAATCTTGATGAGAACTTCTGTACTGCCAATTATGAGAGTGGTGAGCACTTTTGTTAAATGTTTAACTGATAGTTTAGGTGAATGCGCTGGAAGTTCAAGACGCGTTGTCGTATTATGGTGTCAATAAATGATTTTTTATTATTTACGTTCGCATATCCCTTGTAATTATTGAATGATTTGTCTTCTCTTTCGCTAGTCATGGAAATGCGTTCGTCAGTCATGGTTTAAACAATCAAACAGTTCCACTAAATTCTTTGGGAGATGAATTATAATTAGGTAAAAAGTTCATTTAACATTTTGCAGTTGTTTGCAGGTGTTCATACATGTACTAAATATCTTTATAGTATGCCAATATTTTGTCGAAAACTCTCAGTACTACTTCACTTTTAACTGCAACGGGTATAAAAGATGTTTTATAATATTCATGATTATTGTGGATGTTGTTTCATGCCCAGAAGAGTCCTATTTAAATGTCTTTTCTGGTTTAGTTTCAAGGATGCGCGTTCGTATGAAATTCGTTCCATTTATTCTTTTAGCGGCCTCAAGCTCTTCATACCTTCTGTTTTCTCTGAGACTAAATGGCAGCGACTGAATTGGTTGTTAATGTATATGTTAGGGATCCTCTTCAATCTGGCCAGCTAACTACGGCTAAAGTGGTGTTCTTGTGGGTCGTGTTCAATTTTCATGGTTCAAAGACAAAAATTTTTATTCTCATTTCAAAGGCGATTGATTTTTTAGTCAATTTGATTGTTGCAGCAAGTTTTTAGAGCAGTTGTGATCAGCAAATATTGGCGCAAGTTTCACGAGACTCGCTTTTCGTGAGATTGTGTATTATTCCTCACACAAATTACAAGAGGCGCCTCTCCTCATACGTTGCTCTGGTTTTTCATGAGAACAAAACCAGGCAGCTCGCTAACTTTTTACTGAGTTTGCAAAACAGGGTTAGGCAGAGGTAATTCACTATTCCGTGGCAATGTCTATTTATTGAAGTCCTCGGTAAAAACGACGTTTGTGGTGTTTGCATTTTAGTCCTTTTGGGAGAAGATTGTAATGACAGGGAACAATCTTATGATGTGCAGATTTGTGTCGCTATTATCTGGAAATTATTTAATTTGCTTTGGCACAGAGTGTGCTAGCATAAATGAATGGCTTTAATTTCCTGATAACTCTCGAATTTATACAAGTATCAAATGTGTCATTTATGAGGTTCATCAATTTAAATTGCATTAAGCTCTTATTACACATTATCTGATTTGACGAGTTTGTTAATTATAAGAACAAATACACTGACAAGTATACATACTATGCTGACAATAGCGAAAACTTTACGGAGATTGAAAAATGAAAAACTCACAAACTGTACTGAGAAGCATCCATACTGTCTAACAGAGAGTGTATATCCTGTCATTGCTGTGGACTATCCTGGCGTATGTAAGCACTGTCAGCAAACGTTCAAAAATTAACTTAAATCAATGCTCTTGAAGTCCCGGGATTCAAAGAAGGCTCAAAGTCTAGTCACCCCCAGAAACAGTTAATGAATCTGGTACGGGAAGCTACTGCTTCCACAAGGTTTTTCAAATGAAATAAATGTACGAGGAGTTCGCGAGTCTCGCGAGCTCCTCGTACATCGTACATCGATAGCGCGGTCGATAGCGTGCTGGCGCGGTAATTTCTAGTCCTGAGTTCGAGTCTCGCGAACTCCTCGTACATTTATTTCATTTGAAAAACCTTGTGAAAGCAGTAGCTTCCCGTACCAGATTCATTATCTGTACCTGGGGGTGATTAGACTTTGAACTCTCGATACATGAGGGAATAAAATATGTATGTCGGGACAGTTTCTCGCCTGCTTTCACTGTGCCAAGCATTGCTTTCGTTGTGCTTCGATCATCTTTTAGGGTGATCGATAGCGCGGTCGATTGCGTGCTGGCGCGGTTATTTCTAGTCCTGAGTTCGAGTCTCGCGAACTCCCCGTACATTTATTTCAAAGAAGGCTTTCAAAAGGTCTTGGGTCTGTTATTCACAAATGCTACGTGCATTTGAATGAGGTGATACCGTTAACAAAGACAAAGTCAGTGACAGCTAAACGTAATATGGTTTTTAAATACCGTTAGCATTTTTTAGAGCGGGCTGATGAGGATCTCCATTCTTAAACATCGATGATATTACTTAAAGATACTCATAAGTTGGTTTTAAACTAGAAGTTGAAGTTCAGAGTTCGCCATGAGTTTTTTTCAAATTCTTTGGCACGCGTCGAATTTTCTATTTAGATCACTGGTATTTTTCTGCTGCTCTAAAAAATCTGAAATGAATAAGGGTAATTGCAACGCGTTTTAAAGCATCTGTTACAAGTTCAAAACGGAAAGTTTAGCACAAAAAAAAAAAATTTTCTTTGTTTCCTTACGACTCTAGTTGCTCTGCTCTGAGAAGAAAAAGCCTGCAGTTTGTTCCGTGGTGTTTTCACAGGAATTTAACATTTTGTAAAAGTAGTTGATGCCTTCTTCCAGTATTTCTCTACGAGAACTTTTCTCGTTGTCGAGTGTGTTCCCCACCGCTAATTAGGGCCTCGAACAAACACAACTTTGTGCTTGAGCACACACACCGTAAATGTGAGTTAATCATGCTGCTTAGAAATGCGTACGGTTAAAGTTACTCGTTTGAGGGAGAATTTAAAGCCGTAATTCAGTGAGACCTCTCCTAGGAAAGTAAAGTTTAAGCGCTAGTATTTGAAAATGTGTCATGTTAGCTCCCGCGTTAATTAAAGTGTTTTCAATTGGAACTGCTGAAAGTGAATGCAGTGTTTCAGAGAGGAAGATTACATGCTCAAATTAATTCGTCAGTTAGGGATCAAAATACGCATTTTGTAGGCATGAGGAAATTGATACAAGCTCGAGTTGATTATTTCAACTTGAACCTTACTTTCAAAATTGATACAGAAATTGCTACATTATTATAATTTCCTTGAACCTTACTACAATTTACGAGAATTAAAAAAAAACAAGATATTGAATACAAAGTCGTCGTCGTGGGGAAATTTAGTTTCGCGTCTCTGTTGAACTCGATGAGTATAATTTATTTTAGCTAAAGCAATCACTTGAAATGAATGAGAGTTGTTTATTTACAACAATAATGCAACGAACAAAAAGCTGGAACAAAAGCTGGATTCAATGTTTTAGTTCGAAGCAGATAATTTTTCGAAGTAGTTGACATCTTGGGAATGGAATTCGGAGTATCAATTAAAAACATTAAAAACTTTTGTTTCTGTTGTACCGTTATGAGAAGGAATGGAATAAGAAAGGCAAAAAAATGATAAAGGATCTCACGGAAAAACCTTTACGAGATGCATTGCGAATAAGCCGAGACGAAGTATGCCTCAATAAGGATTATTCTTAGGGAACCGTTCGAATAGATGAAGCATTAGTATAAGGTGGAACGTTAATATGAGACAATAAGGTGAAACCGTCCTCGTAGATAATGCGTCATTAACTTTTAACGAACGTAGACAACCTTCATTCTGTTTTTTGGAGCTACACCGACGTGCACTATAGGTAAATTTGAAGATATGCTAGACTTATTTTCGATGCTGCGTCGCCCAAAATGTAGATGAGTGAATCTACAGTTCTTCCATTACGTGTTCTCCTTTCTGTTGCTTCAACTTTCTGATAAAAGAGGAGTGGCAGTGCAATGGAGACATGCAGTGGTAGTGCAATGAAGACAAGCAGTGGTAGTTCAATGAAGACAAGCAGTGGTAGTGCAATGAACACATGCAGTGGTAGTGCAATGAACACAAACAGAGGTATCGTTAGTACAATACTATTGCTGCACGTACATAGCTGTTACTGTAGGTAACATACCTAGCTGATAAAACGCAGTTCTGAATGGTACATTGGCGTAACGCTGTTACTGCATGGAACATTGCTGCCCAAACGGTGGTGATGGTCCCAAACGTTGGCGCTGGTTCAACAGGTACTGAAAATGGGAGGGAAATTCAGTCTATTCATAAGTTCTCACAATGATGAAACTGTCGCTTTCATATGCTAACGTAAACGTGCCAGTGACTTTGGCATAAATTTGGTGACTGTTACTGCCACTCCTACTTTTTTTCTTACATAGTTTTAATTTCTTCCACAGGTACGTATGTGAGAGTAGCTTTGGCGGTTGCTGGGTATAGATGATAATAAAACTATTTGTT
Source organism: Morinoia aosen (assembly GCA_030386875.1). Lineage (NCBI taxonomy): Eukaryota > Metazoa > Arthropoda > Malacostraca > Amphipoda > Talitridae > Morinoia > Morinoia aosen. The sequence goes on along the minus strand of CM059578.1, from coordinate 26,171,687 downwards.
CTTTGACTCCCGTGCTCCTCTGCCACTATGCTTACCCTTTCTATTCTACTCTTACTTGGGTGCCTGAGCGTAATTGCATCCTGACTGCAAGGGACTTGGGTAGCAGCAGAAGAATGCGCCACTAGTTTTTTTTTAGTTTTTGTTTATTTTATTTTGTTTATTAGGTAGTTTTTGTTTATCCATTTTATTTATTTTATTACACTTTGTTCCACCTTATTCTATTCTATTCCCCTCCATTCCCCTTCATTCCACTCCATTTTACTTGATTCTAGTCGATTCCACTCTCTTCCACTTCACTTCACTCTATTCCACTCTATCCCACTGTAGTCGATTCTGCTCTGCTCTGTTAAGCTCCATTCTATTCTATTCCACTCCATTTCACTATATTCTACTCTATTCCACTCCAATTCACTATATTCCACTCCATTCCCCTCTATTCCACTCCATTTCACTCTATTCCACTCCAATTCACTCTATTCTACTCTATTCCACTCCAATTCACTATATTCCACTCCATTCCCCTCTATTCCACTCCATTTCACTCTATTCCACTCCATTCCACTCTATATCACTCTATACTATTCTGCTCTGCTTCGCTCTACTCTGCTCAGCTCCCCTCTATTCTATTCTAATATATTTCCTAATTTGACCCGACATACTAAAAAAAGCAACTGACCTGATGTTTGCTTCACGTACGCGACTGCCACTCCCAACCGCGGGAAAAGAAAAAGAATAGTTCATGTTAAAATTTTGTCGATACGTACCGGAGACTGAGTTAACATTGCACCCTTTGTATTTTCAGAGACATATCCTGGACGTCCAATTCTTCGACCCCCTGTTCACGAAGCGGAATGCAGCTCTCACACCCATCGATGACTCCATCCTATCGTCCATGGACCAAACTCCTTTCAAGGATTTCTCCTACACCAACCCCAACATCACTGAGTGAAGTACAATTAGATCGCCTTTTTCATCGCATCGCTAGAAACCACCAAAAAATAATCCTATAGCCTGGTAATTTATTATAAAATACAAGATTTAGAATACACCAAATATAATCCTAAAGCATTACTAATTGAACAGGAGATGTACCCAAAACAGTCTTTTAAGACTTTCAAGGGTTTTTCCAACACCAACCCCTACTTCCACTGAGTGAAGTACAATCAGATCGCCTTTTCATTGTCGAACAGCATCGCTAGAACCCACCAAATATAATCCTAAAGCCTGACTATTGATCATAAAACAAAAGACGTACTCAAAAAAGTCATTAAATAGTAAGGTTATTTTTTGATTTTGATGTCTACATGTTACGTTTTGAAAGAAATTAGTTTTGAGGAATTATTATGTTTGTGACTTGATAAAGATGAACAGTGGAAATGAGACATGATAATATTCGTCAACACATGAAACGACCTAACTTCAAGAATATTTTTATCAATAAATTAATAGTGAGAGTAGTCAGCTGTCATATATCATTGCCCTTAAATTCACAAATTATAACTCGATGATCATGGGAAAGTACATTCAAGGGCAATATTTACAATAAACATTAGGAAACATTTCCATGTTTGGGGCTTCTCAACCTGAGGTCGCGTGCAGCCAGTTATTCCTAAGTTTCAACAGGCCGATGATGTTTCTTAGCTCTATCGATTTTTACCACTTACAATGTACGAAATAAATAAAACTAAATTAGGTAATTTTTTCAACACAGTGATAGTATGTGATGCTTACTGTAGTGCATGATACAAAATTACTTAAACGAATTTATCGTCCTTTTTCATTCCCGGAATGCATACCTGCAAATGATCATTCACAGACCAGCGACCAAAGAACACTGTTTCAGACTGTTTTAGTGAATTAATTTGAGGAAGATCCTTCAATTGCCAGCCGTTCATTCGTAGGAGAGTACATATAGTTTATATTTCAGCATCCCAGCTGCGTTTTTAAGAAATAGCGTTTAACTTCTTCGTAGCACCGGCAGTGACAAAATGACGAGGGTTCCAGTTGTAGAATTGGCTTTGTCTTTTATTCTCTCTTTTGTTTTTCGTGCATATAATGTGTTAGATATTTCCTTCCATCGCACCCCACTTATAAAATACATGTAAATGTCAACACGAGAGAGTAATGGTTGTATACTAATCTTCTTTAGGAGATTTACACTTCAAAACAAACATTACATACAGCGTCAATCGTACAAACACATTTCAATTGCTTTAGAGTCTTGTATCATGCTGTTATCTTTGTCTCGAAAATATTGCTCACTTCTAAAATTCACGATTATTCGAAATTTTTTATGAGTGAGGTGAATGAAGTAATTGTATTTTTGAGGAAGATATAAGCCGCAAAAACCTGACTACTGTACTTTTATATAGAAATGCTTTTCGTAGGCGTAGCCCGACTGGATCAGCAATATGATGATCATAATTACTGTCACTCGGTTGAAAACAACAGAGCTGTACAACGGCAGCAGCTCCATTCGAAAAATTACTCTCGGTATTTTGAAAACTAAAGAATGCTGCAACCGTAGCTGCACCATTCTGATAATTGCCATCAATAGGTTGAACACTACAGAGCGGTATAACTGCATGAGCACCATTCTGATAATTACTCACGTAATGTTGAAGGCTGCAGAGTAAGGCAACTGCAAAAACCCCATTCTGATAACTACCGTCACTGTGTTGAAAACCATCGATTGATGGAACTGGAAAGCCCCATTCTGATATATGTTATACTGTCACTGGGTTGGAAACTACAGAGCAGACGTAGCAGCACCATTCTCGAGAGACGTCGGCTATCTAAGTCCACTAGAAGTGGCAAAGTTCTACATCGTGTTTCTCAGGACCTAAAGCCGACGCAATGACACTCAATGAAGACAGTGGACGGTAGGTCTGTAACCCTTTAGTAGGAAGTGGGGGCAATTGTGAAACTCCTCAACTGGCCATGAGACTAGCTCCTTTTATCGTAGTTTTCTTTATAGTACATCAAACATTTACATATACCAGGCTTCTCCTCCCTATGGGAGGGTAGCCGACAGCAGGCCACAATCATCACTCTTAGTCACTAGGAGGCGAGAGAGGCAGCACTTCTTTATCATAGTCATATTTAATACGTTCTCTGAAAAAATTTATAAGTTAAACGTGTAGTAACGTCTACAACCGGAGGCAGAAGCAATCTATTATGATTTGCATGGACGATGCTTTCGAAATTAAGATATTTTGCACCTAGTAACTTCTTCTGACGGCCGAATTACTTCCACATGTCATTTTTCAATTACGAATGATAATTTAGTGCGCCTATGTCCCTCGTTTTGTTCAACCATTGTCAGTACTGTTGGGATTTTGTTCAATTTAAAACTACTATGTTGCACCCGGTTAGCATGTGAATAACTTCGCGCGTTGGAATCGACAAGGCGTAAAATCATTTTTCAAAAGTTGTCCTTGGCCGCTAGTGAATGAGTTTTGTTGACGCTTGATTAACATTTGTGGTGAAACATTGAACTTTCCTGGCTATTTGTTCGGGGCAATTGGGAATATTCACGACGATGTTTAAAACCGGGCAGCCTTTATTAATTTCTCGTATCCATCTACGAAAATTGAATAGTACTTGAATTTACTCGAGTACAAAGCACAAAAGTACTTGAAGTATGTACTAAACTGTTGAGTACATTAGAGTAAATGCTCATAAATAGGATTCTTTGTTAATGGCCCGTCTTATTACTTGTTTCCAGGTGACGACTTGAAGTATTCAAGCCAGAGCTTTGCACTGTTCTCGAAAGAACAAACTTGTGTAGGTCGTCTATTTCTACCTAAACACCATCGATAATTATATAATGTTCGTCTATAGATGACCATTATAAACTGAAATTCCCTTCCATATTAATGATTTACATGCATACTAATTATTGAATTAATTTCTCAGTAGTATACGATCATTATATCTCACGCTACATAAAAGTCGGTACGTAAAAAATTAGAACCATTTCCTAAGTTCATTAAAATGTACTTCTCCAATAAATAATTACAATAATAGCGTTATATCAAATCAAAATGTGCTATTGTAAAAGTAGCTGACCGTAATGTTAAAATAATAAAGGCATTCGAGTAGTTCTTCGGTCGAAAAGTAAAGAAGATAAATACAAGCATTTCAGTTGACTCAAAGTTTTTCCCTAAATTAACAGGGATCCTTTATTTTAAAATGAACTGACGTTAAAACAAAGCGAGGCAATGTAAGGATCACGGTGTAGATTGAAATGAATAGAGAACACAAGTGGGCCAGTTAGCTTTAATTTAACAATAGGATCAGGTACTGCGACCTTATTTCTTGCTCTTAATATTTTTTGCCAGTGAGATAGCACAAAAAGAACATGTAAGCAGCACTATTCGAATATGTTTAAATAGTTAAGGTCTTTCACTAACAGTTCTTCCAGATATTTTTTCTAAAGTTTTTAGCTAAAAAAATTGCGTTGTTACGTATCAGTATTAAAAATCAACATAGCGCTAGATCGGTTTGCTGTTATGGCATTGAAACAGCGATACAAACGTCATGTCCGCTTTTGCAGTACTTTTCTGGCACCGGAGCTACTCGTGTAGTAAATCCGGCAGTTAACTCTACAGAGAGGCATCGAAGGGAAATGAGTGGTTAAGCAGGCGAATTTTCTAGCACTTGGTGCTGCAGTAGAACACGGTTTTTTACAGCGCCCACTATTCGTTGCTGTATTTATAACTATCGGTTTAATTGTTGCTCTCAATCGTCGATAAAGTGCTATATCATGCTGCATGCTCCGGCACTGAACTGAAAGACACCCAGTCTATCTATTTCGCCGCCTGCGTGCATGTTTTCCACCGCACAAGAAATTAAATCGCTTTAGCGGCGAAAAACACCCATGCTCTGGCGAAAAAGTTAGACTGGGCATCGAAGGAGACACTGCGCCGATTTTCAACTGCGATGCGTTTATAATTCTTTTAGAATTCGAACATCAGCTGTTATCAGATAAAAGGATTTGATCTATAACAGCTTAGAGAAGATTTGTTTTCTATTTATACAAGAATTACGAGCCACATTTTCAGAGTCTTATCAACAAGTCATCCATCGCACCCACGTTGGGATCTCATCATGAAAATAGTGTTTGAAAAAAGTTCTGAAAAAAATTTCTGGCATGATGAGGTGCATGAATTGTGCACGCGATTGGTATTTACTTTTTTTATTGGAAAATGTTTAACGAAAACCACGTATTGGAAGCACTTTACACGACAAGATTATTAGCTTATGAGGTATGTAAACTATATATAACGTTAGTATCAAATCTCAATTGTTGTGTAATGCAATAAATGTAAAATAATAATATGTAAATATTTTTTAAAAGTTTTAACAGTTCTATTTAAACTTTTTTGAAGTTCTATCAAACTAAATGTTAATCATAAATAGTTCCTTGGAATCTTTGCTCTTAACACATAAGTTATTAGAATTTGACAGTACTTATTAGTTACGTAGGGAGTCTACTTTAGCATTCAATTTCTAGTCTTGAATTGTGCTGTGGTGAAAAATTACATTGTACGTAGACCTAAATATATAGACAGGGCACGGCAGTAAATCCTGCATTTTAAGATTTCACAGCCTCCTCAAAAATGCAGGGTTGACCGCCGCACCCTGTATTCTCTTCAGTGAGGGGAGCGAGTAATGTATTATGTGTAAATAAATTTTCGGATCGAAGTGTCCAATGCATTCTTAAATGTGTGTGTAAAAAGCGTACTGCGTTTTATTTTGTATATGTATTGTGCAAAAGATGTCATTGCAGGTATTTTAAGTTTTTGTACATACAAAAAACCAGAATAATTTTCCAGGGCTTACTTTGATTTTAGATGTATTGCCACTCGCGATGAACGCAGAGTAAAAATTTTGAACTTATCTTTTTTAATTCAACTGATAATTGATATACGTTCTAAAATCTTATTTTTGAAGGTTCATAATTTGGATATAATTTAAAAAAATGTATTTAGGCCGAGTTCCCTGTTTTGAGTAAGAACTGTGGGAACAGAGTTATAAATCAAAATAACCCGTTCACTTGGCGCAAACACGAGGCTGCAAACATATGTTGTTGGCCAAAGAGCACTAGTTGGAAGAGAATTAGCTCAGCATATCATTTTTTTAGCTCTTTTAAATGTAGTGCATACTCGAATGCACAAGTTGTATATGTTATAAAAATCTGTCGAACAGCTTAATTTCAACTTTACTTTCAACATGAGGTGCATACTTCAATAGAATTATTGAATTTATTGGTGTTGTAATGATTTATAACATTTACAACGCAGTCATTTTTTCCACTCGAGAGGGGTCCCAGCTGTTCGAAGCGTTGGAAATTTATCCTTTTAACGCAAAAAAATTATAAACGTATTCCAGAATTCCTTCGTCAATATTTTCACCCACTAAGTTCCAAAGTAAGAACTGAACACGAAAAACTTGAATCATTCAGCTGTCAAATTTTACTCTAACACCTCCGGACAGGGTAAGGGAGCGTTTTAATTATGTCACAACTGGGATTTAAATTTATTTGTAACTTCTTAAATTGAATGTCGTTGGATAAAATATTCTCACCGAACCGTCACAATAAATGTATTACTTGACACAAATGAGAAAGGATTTGTTAACGAAAGTGGGGGTTTCTAATACGAGGCATGGCGAATGAAACATTTATCATGGTGTCTATTTTTAACTTCCGAGTACTGTAGTCCCTGTATCGTGTTTGTAAATGTAGTGTTGAGGACATAATATAATTTGAATTCCACTGATCTTCCTCATATTAAGACGAGTCATGAGCTTCTTCAACCGAAAATAAATATAATTCTATTGTTTTTGTAACTAATATCATCGTCATTTCTGTGAATAATGAATTTGGTAACGATATGTCTGCTTAGAATGTGTAAAATTTAAAAAATGCTTACTTTCGGTTTCAAATACAAACTATGTCTTTATTATTGTAGTTTATCTAAAGACTAATGATTTTTTCGCAATGATTTTATAAATTAAGCTGTTGCGTAAGTTTTGTGATTTGCATTGCTGGACGATGGGGAATATATGGATATGATTTTCGTGAACTTTCTTTCACCTCTCCTCACAACATTTTTATGTCTTGATTTGCATAGTATATGGAACGCTATTTAAAAAGAAAACACAAGCCTTTCGAGACCAGTTTGTCAGGGCTTCTATGCTTATATTAGAAGTACACAATTTAAACAATTTCTTTAACATAAGTGATGCAGAAGTAAATTGTTTCTTAAGTCTAGTACAATGGCCAAATTTGAGTATAGCTACCTGTGGGCCCGAATAAGTTCAACGACTTCTAAGGCATCCTACCATCTCAGTACATTTTGTCTTTAAAAAATCGTCGGAAAGAGGTTTCAAATGTCAATCTAGACTCCGTTGTTTGAACTTTGGTTCAATCACAAGTGGGAGTACACTAGCATTAAGAAATACTTTTCACTCAAAGAGAGCACTAAAAAGTCATTTCGCATAAGAAAACCATGCTTGAAAATTTTTATTAGATGTAAAATTTGGGTACAGGGTGATTCCATGAATATTTCCAGTCGTGTTCTAGCAGTCAACTTGTGCTCTATCGAGCGCGTCGCTTTGAAGTACTTGGTGATCAAACATCAGTGACAACTTTGAATACACCAAAATCTCGTGAACTAAATTAAAAACTAATACCAATAGCGTTTTCCCAGCTCTCCACATAGAAAGGCTTTATGATTCCGTAGATAGGATACCGGATGCATGCAATATGCTGCTTTCTTTGTGTCATCAATAAATACAATTCGATTTTGAAAATGGCTGCCCCTGCACACCATAAAGGAGAGTAGAGCTCCTCTCTATTTAGAAAAATTACATGTATTCCAAGCAAGGTAAAGCCACTGGGAAAAGCATACATACATACATATACCGGGTTTATCCTCCCTATTCCAACGAATTTAATCATATTTAACCGAAGAACGTTTCGTAGTTCAGAGCCATCACCACTTGCTTAAAATATTTTAGCATCTCTGAAATAAAGGATTAGCCTACAGTGAATAAGAAACAACACAAAGTAAATAAGTAAAATCAAAGTAAAACTGGGAAAAGAATTCCAAATAAACGTTACTGGCAGCTGCCATGAAATGAGAAGAGAAAGCCACTGGGAGAAGAGAAAGAGGAGAAGAGAAAGCCACTGGGAGAAGAGAAAGCCACTGAAATGAGAAGAGAAAGCCACAAGAGAAAGCCACTGGGAAAAGAATTCCGAATAAACGTTACTGGCAGCCTCTATGAATGAAATGCTGTTCTCTACCAATGCTGTTTGCGAAAAGAAGTCGTATAAACTGGTCAATAATTAAGCAACCATGACATAAGTAATAAAACATCTTAGGTTTTCAGTAGAGGAATCTCAAGACGCCTACATAGTTCAGTAAGGAGAGAAATAGCTTTCTCTACCCAGTCTAACTTTTTTGCCCGAGCATGCATGTTTTTCGTCACCCAAGCGATTAAATTGCTTAGGTGGCGAAAAACATGCATGCAGGTGGCGAAAAAGTTAGACTCGGAAGGAGAGAACTAGCTTCCTCTATCTTTTCTTACGCGAGATTGCGCACCGCCACTCGACGATTGATTTCCTGATTGCTACGGGATAGGATTAAATTAAACACAAATGAGAAGGGAATAATTTTCCCTATAAAGCTTCATGATAATCATCATTTCAGAAAATAAAATGGCTGACTGACTCAGTGGTTGGTGACCATGGCGTTTTTCTGAACTTTTGTATCGAGTGTTAACGCAAGTCCACGGAATTCAGCCTGAAGAATTTAGTGAACTTGTAAATGAAGTTATTATATTTGTGCTTGTAATGAATTCAAATTCACATTGCTAATAATTTGGTCGCCTCTCAGGGAATTTCTCACGTGCGATGGAAACAAGAACAAGCGTATTAATTACTTTAATCGCGTTTGTATTGGAATATCCGCACCAAATCTTCAAAGTCGGATAGTGTGATACAATATAACAAATTCGAATTTACATTACCAACAAGTCCGATACCTTTCAGTGGAACTTTTACGTGCGATGGAAATAATTAAGAACCAACGTATGAAATATTTTAACCGCGTATGTCTCGGAATATCCACATCAAATTTTCAAAGTAGTAGAATTTCTGAAATTTATTTGATTGCCAATAGCAATTAAGGTTCAAATGACGGTAACCAAACTACCAAAATCAATGAAATCACGTGTGTGGTTGAAATAGTGGGCTGAGATAATTAACCATGTCTGAATATCACTTGAAACTCACTCGTTTACGTTAAACACAAACGAGAATAGGTTGATTGTCATTACATATTCTTTTCCAAGAGAATAAAATTAAATACAAACGATTGTTGATTGTCAATACAGATTCTTTTCCAAGAGAATAAAATAAATACAAACGAGAATAATTTGATTGTCATTGCATATTCTTTTCCAAGAGAATAAAATTAAATACAAACGAGGATAGGCTGACTGTCAGTACATATTATTTATCAAGAGATTGAATTTAAATACAAGCTAATTTTCAGTGTCAAACAGTTGAATATAGCTCACACTGTCTAATACAGAACACGAGCGCATTGAGAAATAGATTCCTTTGAACGAAAATTCAATTACAGACCGGCTACAAGCACAAAGCCTCAGCTTTGAAACAAGCATTTTTTTGAAAACTTATACATTTTTCATGCAGTTGATTACGAGGGGTTTCTGTGGTAAGACAATTTAGTTCGATTTCAAAGTCTGCTTAGAATCCTCCCTGCTTTGGAGATGCACGTGCGTATGTGTGTTTATTCACGTCCGGAGGAAGGAAAGAGGGGAGCAAAAACAAGACCTAGTTCGCCGACCTCAATTTGCATGAGATCCGACCCTCAGGAAAAGGTTTCCACACACCGCCATGATCAAAGAGATCTACTGATATCGTAGTAGCATGTCGGTCGTTGTAGTACAACTTTAAGTGTTGTTCAGCAGTTTGCTTTTCCGAATTGTCTTGAATAATAATTATTCTTCAAATGTTTGAGGTCACTGCTCGTAATGAAAGGCAGATGAAAGGCATGAAAGACAGAGAAAGAAAATGCCATAGCTTTTTAATTCGGCGAATTGAGAGAATTAAAGGGAAAGTAGTCAGCATGAAAAATTTCATGTTTTACGTATTTATGCTTCCAGTGTTCACTTATAATTTTATTTTGGTGTCCTACACTGGACTGTAGTCTTAGCGCTGATGATAATTTTATACTCAAGGTATCGTGTGCCATATATGAAGTGTTTATTTTGGAATTCAATGTATTTGAAACTTAATCGATCCGTAATCTATACTAACATTATCCTACGCCAACGTCATGTTATAAGGATAAAAATTAGTTCTATGTATAATAATTTCAATTAAAAATTGCATTAGTTTAATGAATGGGTCTAATTTTTATCTTTATGAATTACGTTCGCGTAAGATGATGTTGTGTAGCTCAATGATCAACTGCACAATCGTAACTTGCTTGCGATTTTGTAGAAGAAATGAAGAAGCTTACGTCAGATTAATTGGCTGTAGACATGACGCAGTTTTACTGTTAAGTTTTCTACAAAATTAAACATTGCATTTCTATGATAGTTAAACGATTGACTATTGGGTCGGTTCGAACGAAATGTTAAAGCTTAGATTTTTATCGCAAACAAAATCGGACATTCCATCCATAAACATTCAATATAAATCATGTTAATTTATTTGGATGAATTAAAATCTTAAAAATGAAAAAATCACAACGAAATTAATCATATTTAACCGAAGAATGTTTCGTAGTTCAGAGCCATCACCACTTGCTTAAAATATTTTAGCATCTCTGAAATAAAGGATTAGCCTACAGTGAATAAGAAACAACACAAAGTAAATATTAAAAAAAAATTCCAAGAAAAATTAACTTGAGCAGGCACTTATTAGGTAGTTATCTATTGACTCCTATTAAGGAATTTGAGCTGCCAGTATTGTTCATGTTAAGTTTTCGCTTAGAATAACTCCGAACCACCGCAGTTTGGTCTTTTATTTCAGAGATGTAATTTTCTTTTACTGAAGTGATGATGGAACTGGACTTAGAAACGTTTTATGGATAAATATGATTAATTTCCCTGGATTTTTTTTCTGTTTTGATAGAATTGTGGCTAAAGCAAGCCGCTAATTCATTGTGATACATTTACAAATGGTTATTGGGTCTCCTTTTGAAGATATACGTTTACTATTTTAGAAATGAAATCTCTTACTAATGAGTTTTCAGATCATGAATTTTAGGTAGTCGAAACTTTATCTCCTTAACTTTTACTCGAAAATGTTCAATGATTTGATTATTATCCTCAAACTCAGGATGGCAAGTATTCATCAAGCCGTTATGTCTTCACAAACGTAAATTGCAAATTTGGTACACCGCAAAGCACTGCATGAATTCTTCTCTGAAATTGCCTACACTTTCGAGCATTTATCCCACTTCAGAAGGAAAGCCTGGAGAAATTTATCTCACAGACGTTTTTGCGGCAGCCTCCGCTAATAAAAATCCCGCAAAAAGCTTTAGTTCCTCACAACAATGACACCGCAAATATATTCTTAACAAAGATGGAATGGAAAACTACACAGTTGTTCATTATTTTAAGTGCATCTATGCTCCATGTATTATTTAGGAATATACAAAATACAGGATTGAAAAGTTTAAAATTTAAGTATCTCAATTAAAAGTGCATGATCAATTTTTTTTGTTTTCTCACCTGTAACGGTTGTGTTCTACGTTTATTACATAAATACGTTTTTCATTATTTTATAATTGCAAACTATATTTCTTACAAATTTGAGTATTATTATTACTAGTCCGCCCCTCTTTATTTGTGATAAAAAGAGGGTGAAATGAGAGAATGGCCGTAAGAAATAAAAATAGAATCTCTCGAGAGTTGATGAGGATGCGCGAACATGGCCCGTCAAAATATATAGGGCTGGAGCTTGTATCACAGATACGCTCATTACACACTGCAGGCTGGCTTCGGACAGACAGACTGACCGACGGACGCGGCTCTTATTATAGTATAGATTACTATAATTATGGAGCAAAATAGTTGCTCTGTACTTATGACCTATGCTCCGTAACCTTCCCGTTGCAGACTTGGGGACTCACTGCGATGCACAGCGCAAACAACGAGAATAATGTGTGAGGGAAGATCATTGCCATTCAGTCTTGTGCATTGAAACAATGAAGTAAAAGATTGTGGATTGATTTCTCTCTACTAAATTTTTTAATAATTTAAATAAGGTTTTGTAGGTTGATGACACTATAGTAGAAGAATAATAAATATTTAAACTTAGCCGTCGGGTGCAACAATCAAACTTAATAACTGTGTGAATATTCGAAAAATTTCCTGTTCTCATTTCTTGTATTCAATTTTTGCCTCTAAGATTTCATTATTTTTAAGTATGATGTAATGAAATGTTGACAACAGTTTGGAAAAGGATAAAGTGTAATATGATTTTAATGGTTATTACCATCATCACCTTGCCAGAAATAACGATCGACAACGACATTGAACTCTGTCGAACTGCATAGCTCGGTGCCAATATCGATTTAAATTTCCGATAGTGTTGAAATAAATGACGAAAAAATAACCTTAGAAAACGCTTATTTCGCATCAGCAACTTAAATTTCAACAGTCTAAGAATCGGAAAAGAGCTTTCACTTTCACACGAAAAGAGAGACCTGATGGTCAACAGCCTTTATAATAGATCGAAATGAAAAATGCGAGTACAGTGACAATGTTTGTTAGATTAAACGTTTAAGCCTCCGTAACCGCAGTATGGTTCTAAGAGCCCATTCATAACCATTTAAAATTTCACCATAGTATAGGGTGGCGCAAAAATAACTCATGGGTTTGTCTTGAGTAGTATCAGTGGTGAGAGTGGAATGGCCAATTACACGAACCAATAATTATTATACTAGTTGTAATTATAAATAGTAAAACCATAGGTTTATAATGTAGCTAAAAGTACTCTAATTAGACTAGTTATTATAACCAGTATAAACATATATTTACGCAGTAATTAAAATTAGTCTAATTAGACAAGTTATAATTATAGCTGAAATAATTATGTGTAGCCAATTATACTAGTTTGAAACCTATGGTTTTTTTTTGCACCACCTTGTACTAAACTGTTCAAATAAGGTAGTAGCACCATAAACAACCCTAAACATTTTTACTGGGTGTTGGTTCTCTACATCACCCCTGATAATTGACGATTTGTTCTGAATCATTCCAGCTCATTTCCCTGTAGGGCTGGAAAACTGGTCTAATGATAGCCTACAACCCTGCTTGCTCATTCATCAGAACGTGTCACAGTCTTTTCAATGTGACTATGGGAGTCTACATACTTGTCTGTTTTCTTTAAAAATTTAAAGCATTTTAGCGCACCTATGCATCTCTGTGAAAATATTTATGTTACTCAGTGGAGCGTTCTTCGATTCATGAATCACGGTTCCCAGATGGAATTTACACCGTCGAAAACTTCAAATTTTGAACATTTTTCAAGCATAACTTGGGCACAGGCATGAAATTTTAGAATTTGTGTGTAAAAATCCAATCTGGGAACACTGCAATGAATTGGCCTGACTCTAACGACTTTCAAGCATCGATGCACCCTTTTGATTCCATCAAACTTCGGATGGAATTCATAATACTGGTTTAGAAACGGCGCTCAGCGATGCAGGGCTGTGAAAAACATAGTTTTGCAGCGCCCTCCCGAGCTCCCTGTCACATCGGCGAGCGAAGCCACGTCTGTTTGAAGTGACTCAGCCGTCGTGAAATGAGTTTGTGCAACACATCGGAACGCGCATCGGTCCTCTTTCAAAGCTTCGTGAATAAACATGATCGGCATACGCGGCAAACTGTCAATGGTGTTGCTACGGTGGTCAGACACACGAGTTATAGCATGGTGTTCAAAGAAGCTGTGTTCGTATTTTCTGTTATTTAATATTACTGGTAGTTGAAGCTTAATATTGAGACCGCTGTAGGACATACAGTTTTCACTGTACGGTATAGTCGTAGTAACTCATTAACAAAATTTTGGCGTTTTTTGCAAGGTGATTTAGGGTTCTCCGTTAAGATTAATTACATTGATCTTGAAGGTTAGAAACACATGATTACATACTTGAAGTATTTTTTTGTGTTAAGTAAACTCTAAGCAAAAGAAACCATGGCGGTGTGTCTCCAGACACAACGAATGCTGTTGCAATTTGCTTCAAAACTCGAAAGAGGAGAAAATGAAGAGAATATTTTTTGCATGGAAAAATGTTTATTTTATGGTTATGGTAAGAATGGTAATTGCCAGTAAGCATCGAATTACACGTCAGCGTGTGAATCCATTGAGAAATTAACTATCCTTGTCGATAGAGCTTACATTAGTAAATTTTGAAATTTACGCAGATGGTTAATGAGTAAACTACGCCCGTTGGTCGCCTGTACTTATGACCAGACATCCTGGAGGCTTTGGAGTCCCACATGGAGAATTAATACATTCAGAAAATTCAATTTCTTCCCTCTAATTTTTTATTAATTAACAATCACCCCGTCAGTGTGCATTCTAATTCGTTCGATTCCTCGTTCTTGCACCGCTTCTGGTCGTGCACTTGGTAGCCTCGGGTCTTTAGTAAACGTATTGGCTATCTTACCTAACAATACCCGTGGTGGGTTTATTCATTTATACATTCGCTTAGTATCCGCTTCTTCCGTCTCTCTGTCACGCTCATAGGAGGACTTTATGACCGTATCTGTGAAACGAGGTTCACCAGAGCACCAGCACAAGAATACTTTAATCGCGAGTACTGTTAAGATCGATATATTCTTTTGTCATCCTCATCTGGAAAATTTATTCAAGAAAATTATTTTATCCCGTCATTTTAGAAGGGCTGTGTACACTATATAGTAATAATATAAATTCGTCAACCTGTCGTTTGTAGCCTAGATACGTTTGCGTATTTAGCGCATGGTAGAGACCCTTACACGCTATCTCAATACTTGACCGCACTTTGCGTTGTGTAGGTTTTTGCTAACTGCGTTTTAAGTTTTATCTAACTTTGACTCATATCATGAATTAAAAATATCTTTCATGTATCCTACGAGGTTTTGAAGTATCAAAATGTCCATAAGAGAATTTTGATCCATTCATTAGCTAATGCTACAGGTTGAAGTTATGAGCTAGGTCGTTCATGGACTGATGTCGGATGATGTTTGCCCACAGTTCGCTAAAAGAACTTCCATGGGAGACTATGGTAGACATGAAAGTAGTGTAGGACTATTAGTATCAAAACATCCTCACAAATCCATCAAAGCATCAACAATGGATTTCAAGATTTGAAGTTCTGGTTATAGGTTTTTGTTTCCAGTTACCCAACCACACGACACGGAAAAAACATCCCTTTTATAGTGAAGCGTCACGCTAGCGTTATTTTCACTTTCCACGTACGGGTCGAAAGTTGCCGATGAGTTTGTTCTTATTAAAACATCTCCGTAACAACAAGGATTATTATCAGTGAGAGATAAAAAACGAATGGGTCTAAGGGAAAATGCAGCACATTAGGTTTTTAAACAGCAGTATAACTGAATTTACTCTCCCAAAAAAACGTTTTTTAGTGCACTACATTAGTTTTCAAGGTAGCAGTATAAATGAATTTACCCTTCCCATCCCAAAAACAGTTTTTCGTGCACTACATTAGTTTTCTAAATAGCAGCATAACTGAATTTACTCTTCCCAAAAGCCGTTTGTTAATGCACTTAATTATTTGTCGAAATGGCAGCATAACCGAATTCGCTATTTCCAAAGATCGTTTGTTAGTGCACTACATTAGTTTTCTAAATAGCAGCTTAACTGAATTCACTTTTACAAAAAACCGTTTGCTAGTGTATTCTACCGATTTTCAATGATTTAGAGAGTCGCAGAAAAAAAATTGAAACAAAAACGGAGTAGTAAAAACTCCGGGCAGAGAGTGCAGGAAACTATTCATGAGCTCATTTGCATACCTGGATGCCAGCGAGAACGGACGCCGCATGAATATGCTCTTCAGGTGATGGCGGTGGCGCATATTCTCCTGCTAAATCACCTTCGAAACGTGAACGTTTGATTGTGTCGTGCCAGAAACTCGGTCTTGCCTGTTTGATCGTGAGCAGCTTTTGGCACAGCGAACGCCTGCGTGCGCTGAATAATTCCATTTTTGCTTCAACGTTTCGAAAAAAAAACAGGACAAACATCGTCCTTCTCTCACGTTCTGGGTGCTGCGTTTACAGTCTCTTAAATGTTTCAGACTTTAGACTGAATTTCGGCACACACACACACACATCGCTCTGCCAACATTAGTGTGCCAACAAATCTGGCAAGTCACAGCTTTAGGTGCGTAGTAGGAACAAATTTTCTGCCCAGTGATTCGGTAGAGAATTTGTCGCTGTAATTGCGACGCCTCTGCGACGAATGTCCGGCCCAAAGCGACATGTTCGGCGCAATAATACTCAAATATTCTCCTGGGGATAGTAAAGGTGCGCGTTTGAGTTCCCAACTTTCAGTGCACAGTACGTTCTGTTGAAGGCCCGCTGCATATTGACGAATGACGGACATACTGAGAGCACGGTATACTTGCACGTGCAAGTGGGTAGATATTCTACGTTTTATTTTTTCACAACTGCATTTCAACCGTGTCCGATTGTGTGCTTGTGTTAGCTGATTGTGATTCAGTGACTGCATGTACGACTGGCGGTGATTTGAACTGATGTATTGAGTATTATTTAGTTTAGTTCGAATTTAGTTCAGGAACAAGCAGGGGGTGTTTAAAATTCAACTTAGCTGATTCAGATTCAGTGACTGCATGCACAGCTAACAAGTCGAAGTAATGAGTATTATTTAGTATTCTTATGATTAAGTTTAGTAACACGCAGAGGGTGTTCGATGTTCAACTATTCGTGTTTTTTGTTCATCTGAAAGCTTAATGAAAATATGTGCAGGAAAGCACGCAGCATTCTGACTCAAACTTTTTGCTGGCCGCATGGTGTCAAATACTTGCTTTAGATGCTGTACGAATTGAGGCTGTGCGAGGGTGCTAATTTACTGAATCGAATTTGCTGTATCGAGTTTGCTGTATCGAATTTGCTGTGTCGAATTTGCTGTATCGAATTTGCTGTATCGAATTTGCTGTATCGAATTACTTCTACCGTAGCGTAGGTGACCCACGGTAGAGGAAACAAGGTAGAGTCATTTCTATGGCAGAAAATACATCTCCTCTTTTTCGACTAGCCAATCGAGCAGCTTTATTTCCAACTTACTTTATGATGTCAGTATTGCAACATGTCGCTAGGCCAATAGCGGTCCCAGATTTCGTGCTAGCAGTGTTGTCAGATGTAATATGAGCGCTGCTATTGGTTCGTTGTCATCTTCACACTGCCACACGGTTTTACGAAAAAAGACTGGTGTGACCCTACCCTGTTTCATCTACCGTAAGGCAACCTCTTAGTCTCGTGGTAAAGAACGCAAAAACACCAAAGTATAACCGAACCGATTAACAACGAAACAAACAGGAACACAACCCGCGTCTGGACACTGGAACTCGTAACTAGAATAAGTTCTCAATGTTAAAAAAATAATGGGATAATATTTGGCTCGATTCGATGTAAAATTTTTGGCCACGAGAAATTCCGATAGTGTTTATTGACTTTTTTAGACGCTGTCATAATCGTCTAAAAAAAGTAAAGAAACGACTAGGGATTTAAGGCTAGTGTGAAGTTCAAAAACACTAACAAATCGATATACTGTCATAAAATTGTGAAAGGTATTTTAAATATCCTTTCTAATATAGAGCGAATACATTTTATCTAATACATCCCCCACCAATTTCATAATGGGTATGTTTTTTGTTATTATTACACTGATTCTTCAACGAGTTATAACTGCTAAAGTTACCCGTTAGTTTTTATTGCTGAGACTTGACACAAACTCTTGCTAGTGCAATTGCTATGTTGTTTAGTTTATAATCATCCCAAAGTCATTAAATTTCTTGCTAGTTCAGGTTAAATTTCATCAATTTTTCTTCCAGACTGAGGACCGACTTCTATTTTATGCAATCGAATTGCATACGATCAATAGCCCTCTAATTTGAAGGCAAGGGTCACCCTGCGAACCTCATTGTCCCTTTACGAAACAAAGTGCAATCATTGTGATGATGGAGACATCGCTGGTCCGCAACTTGTTTATCAATGTGAACAAGTAACGAAAAGAAATAGATTAAAGGTTTTAGAGAGTTAGTTGACTGCTGCCTCATTATCTCTACCCAGAGTTGGACGTGGAGCCATGCTTCTTTGGGCATCGTTGAAAAGATGCTGTTGACGCAATGACAATGTTAGGATAAGTTCTTCCGACATAGGTTTAACATTATTGTACAGCCTAGAATTTCGTTGATGGTAGGATGCCCTAGCAGTCGCTGAACTTATTCGGGCCCACAGGTAGCTATACTCAAATTTGACCATTGTACTAGACTTAAGAAAGAATCTACTTCGGTATCATTTTTGGTAAATAAATTGCTTAAATTGTTTAAATCGTTTAAATATTTCAAATTGTTTAAATATTTTAAATTGTCTAAATTGTTTAAATTTACTCTGTTTCTATTTCTTCGAAGTTTCACCTGTTTTTTTTTTTTGAGAGAGAAGCCGAGAGTGAAGTTTACTAAGGGCTATAGGAGAGATTGTCTGAAGGACGTGAGAAGGATTTACTCAAGGACGTGGGAAGGATTTGCTAAAGACATTGAGAAAGATTTACTAAAAGCACAAAGAGGATTTACTGATATATGTGTGAGTAATTTACTAAGAGCACAAGAAGGATTTACTGATATATGTGTGGGTAATTTACTAAGAGCACAAGGAGGATTAAATAGAGAATGAGAGAGGGATTTACTAAGAGCACAAAGAGGATTTACTGATAGGTGTGAGTGGGATTTACAACTAAGAGCACAAGGATAATTTACTAATAGAAATGAAAGGGATTTACTAAAGGCACTTAGAGGATTTACTAATAGATGTGAGAGAAATTTACTAAGAGCACAAGAAGCATTAACTAGAGAATGTGAGAGGGATTTCTCAAGCCCTGGGGCTGCAAAACTCGTTAGACGACTTGGTGAAAATCTGTTTCTCGCTTCTTATGTTTTCATGAGCCTTTGAAAGTATTGGGTCATCACTCTGCTCGATTTTAATTCTTTTGCAGGTTCTTCAGCGATGTGCGTCACAACGATTTTAATTAAAATTCCTACGTCTTAGTCTAGTATTTTGGCTTAGGTTTGATCTTTTGAAATATGCATCGAATACTGAATTAAATTTTGTTGAAATACAGGAAGTGAATAATACCATTCCTAATTGGGCATGAGATTGGTAACAGGCTTATGTGAGTTATGCTTGTTTATTCTAGGGTGTAGGGAATGGCCTCTCAGGTGGAATATTGTCAGGTTAGGTTAGGTTAAGTTAGGTTCAACAGTATCTCAGTTGGTATACTGTTGGGTTATGTTCGGTTAGGTTCAACGGTATCTCATGGGGATACTGTTAGGTTAGGTTAGCTTAGGTTCTACAGTATCTCAGGTGGTATACTGTTGGGTTATGTTCGGTTAGGTTCAACGGTATCTCATGGGGATACTGTTAGGTTAGGTTAGCTTAGGTTCTACAGTATCTCAGGTGGTATACTGTTGGGTTATGTTCGGTTAGGTTCAACGGTATCTCATGGGGATACTGTTAGGTTAGGTTAGCTTAGGTTCAACAGTATCTCAGGTGGTATACTGTTGGGTTATGTTCGGTTAGGTTCAACGGTATCTCATGGGGATACTGTTAGGTTAGGTTAGCTTAGGTTCTACAGTATCTCAGGTGGTATACTGTTGGGTTATGTTAGGTTAGGTTCAACGGTATCTCATGGGGATACTGTTAGGTTAGGTTAGCTTACGTTCAACAGTATCTCAGGTGGTATACTGTTGGGTTATGTTCGGTTAGGTTCAACGGTATCTCATGGGGATACTGTTAGGTTAGGTTAGCTTAGGTTCTACAGTATCTCAGGTGGTATACTGTTGGGTTATGTTCGGTTAGGTTCAACGGTATCTCATGGGAATTCTGTTAGGTTAGGTTAGGTTCAACAGTATCTCAGGTGGTATACTGTTAGGTTATGTTCGGTTAGGTTCAACGGTATTTCATGGGGATACTGTTAGGTTAGGTTAGGTTCTACAGTATCTCAGGTGGTATACTGTTAGGTTATGTTCGGTTAGGCTCAAGAGTAATTCATGGGGATACTGTTAGGTTAGGTTAGCTTAGGTTCTGCAGTATCTCAGGTGGTATACTGTTAGGTTATGTTCGGTTAGGCTCAAGGGTAATTCATGGGGATACTGTTAGGTTAGGTTAGCTTAGGTTCTACAGTATCTCAGGTGGTATACTGTTGGGTTACCTTTGCTGTATACAGGTCTTCGGGATAGCTATTTTCTCGAATCTTTCAGCTTTTAGGCTTTCTTTATCATATTTTAACTTTTTTCTTCCTCATTCCTAGCTTTCTGTTTCGGCGCCCAGGGTATCCTGTGTAGGGTTACTCATTGTGCATAGATTCCTTTTTTTCAACCTTGCATTATAATAAGTCTCTTCTCATCACTCTTTTCTGAACTTATTCCAAGTGGCTGGGATGTATCTTACTAACTAAGAATATTATTAGCTAAAGTTACCATACATAGTAGGTACTTAGTATTTTTAGCTATATGAATTCCAAAGAAACCCTTACAACCATGAAGTGCGAGAATTATACACTTATATAGTTTATAATTCTACGTTCATTAGTGGATGCGTAAGTGGATTCTACGTAAGTGGATGCAAGAAATATCATGATTTCTGTAAATCGGAAAAACTAGATGAAGTAAATTGTACTTCCTGATCAGATCATGGTGCAGAAAAATTGACCCCTAAAATATTGGAACAATTGATCACTTCTCATGTGAAATAAATTTTTGCGTATTCAAATTTTTCCAGCAAGAAGCCGAAAACTTTCGCCCACCGCACATCATGTCATCAAACAAGCCGGAGAACGTCATTCAAAAATACGAGCAAATCTGATTTGCAAAGTGAATTAATGCTTCCATTTCTCTTTGATTTTCAATGTTCATTTCGACCCTCGTACATTCAGCATTGATATTAATCGTCTTTGACATAAGCAGAATAATTTTTCTTCTTTGATAAATCATCGCTCAAGTTGAAAATCGTTTAACGGATTAACGGAGGCGCGCATACACGTGCCATCCCCGCAAAGAAATGAGGCTCAACCCACTTTGTCGCCGGTGGTGTGGCATGCAGAAAACACTAATTCAATCGCAGAATTTTCCCTGATTTTTTGCCTTTTTCATTGACTTATATCCGGTGCCTCATTGAAACACTTCCGCAACGTTCAGTGCAAAGTCATATAAAAGGCCAGAATCCGTATTTAAGAGGATTCCTAATGCCACAACTGCCGTAATACAACTTTCAGCTATTTTTCAACTGTAAAGACCCTCAAGCACCACGCTCGAATGTGATAGATGGAAATTTTTCTTCAACTGTGGATCATTATCGTTTAACTTAAAGAAATTAAACATGTTTTTGAAGTGAGTAGTATAAGCCTGTCCTGTCTAGGAAATGAAATAAGATCAATGCTGTTGCCCCGTTCGACATGACCACGTTACTGTACAAAAAAAAGTTAGCCCTCACAATGATTGGAAAATTTAATGAAGAGTTTGAGAAGGAATATTTCTTATTTTGATTTGCAAAGCAAACAGGAATTCTAAGACATTGTGTTCAAGAATGGAACTATTTTATTGCGTAGGTTTATTCGCGCGTCTTTCTTATTCATCATATTGTCAAACTGACTGGTACGTCGCTACATTTAAAAAAAAGTCTGGAAAATATAATTAAATAGTATTTACTTTTAAATCATCGAGAACGATTCAGTGATATTTTGATCAAGAATTCTATGTCTCTCTCTCTCTCTCTAGACATTTCTAAGTGCTTCTGGAATATTCAAGAGTAAGCTTCTCAGCCTCGTTCAAATCCATACACCAAACACACAGTTCTTTTTGATCATCAAAATATTGTACGCAATCGAATACTTTCCCCGAGGAGAAACTTACCGCAAACGTGAACCAATCGTAACACAAAACTCTTCAAGTCGAAAGCGATGTTGCTAAAAAGTGTAAAGTATAGCCAGGGAATACATGACGTTGTTTTTGCAGTTAATTTTTTGGAGAACCTGTGGCTGTTGTAATTAATGGGAGGAGAAATGGAAATCCTCAACAACAGACCAAGGCCACACTCTTCGCAGAAAATAACCTTTCGTTCATGCTTTGAAGCCAAGAGAATTATGACCGCATCCTTTAGAACGTAAAAGAGAGGCAGACCATCCAACCAAGCAAGCGATAACTATGTTTTATTACGTAGTTGAGTATACATATAGTGGATTGTGACCATTCAAATTCAAATTGAGCATGGCTCTAAAATATATCATTCCCGTCACCTCTTTTAAAGAAAAATAACCAGAAAATATACGAGGCCTGTCGAAAAAGTATCCGACCTTTGGCCAGAAAAAATACTTCAACAACCTGACGGGGTTGGGACCCTAATCCCCTTCAAAGTAGGCTCCTTGTGCTTCCACACACTTAGCCCACCGATCCTTCCACTGCCGGAAACACCTCTGGAAGTCTTCTTTTGGAATGGTGTTCAGCTCTGTCGTCGCGTTCCGCATTATCTCTTCTCTACTCTCAAAACGGGATCCTTTCAGTGGTGTCTTCAATTTTGGAAACAACCAGAAGTCGCAAGGAGCCAGGTCTGGAGAGTAGGGAGGTTGGCGAACGGTCGTAATTCCATGTTTGGCCAAGAAATTGCGGATCAAATGGGATGAATGTGCGGGCGCGTTGTCGTGATGCAAGTGCCAGTTGTTCGCAGTCCACATGTCTGGTCTTTTGCGCCGAACTGCATCACGAAGTCGCCGGAGAACATCCTGATAGTACTCCTTTGTCACTGTTTGTCCTTCCGGTGCGTATTCGTGATGCACAATTCCACGGACATCAAAGAAAACAGTCAGCATCGAAGGAGTCAAACAGGCAATGCGACGATGGAGCTGAACACCATTCTAAAAAAAAACTACCAGAGGTGTTTCCAGCAGTGGAAGGATCGGTGGGCTAAGTGTGTGCAAGCACAAGGGGCATACTTTGAAGGGGATTAGGGTCCCAACTCCGACAGGTATTCGAAATATTTTTTCTGGCCAAAGGTCGGATACTTTTTAGACAGGCCTCGTATCATCACATGGGGCCGGCGGACTAACAGTTAACAGCGAGTGGCGATGAAACGACTTCAAAAGAAGGCATAAGCGAAGATAGTTTTACAAAATGGGAGTAGCACATACTGACTCTCATTAGTTTTTGTCATTCATTTATTTGTATTTTAGGACACAAAACATATGACGCGCACAGGGATGGTGATAAATCTCTTCCTAAAATATTTAAGAAGTATCCTAATATAATTTAGAGAAATACTTGTTTTATTTCTGAAAAATAACTGATTTGCTGCTTAAAGAACGTTTAATGAGCGTAATTACCGAAGTTTTCTTTCCAATTGCAATGAAATGAAAAACTTAATTCAACTTCATAAATTGACTCAAACATTGCTTTTGTTTTCGTGGTCGAAAGATCTACAAAATGTACCGAAAAAAATTAACTAGTACAAATTTCTTGATGGAAACAAGGGAAAAATCAAGTTACAGTGAAAGCACATACAACGTTTTACATTTCTCTGTCATTTCTTATATTCTCAATAACAGCAAACAAACATTGGGATATGAAACACTTGAAAATATTATGAAAGAATAATATTATTTAAAAGGAAAAGCATTCATAAAATTTCTCCATTACCATTAAAATGTTGTATTTAATTTGTGAGTTACTGTCCTAGCTTTTTTATTTTTATTCCTACACGTAGATTATAAATGAACAAAACTGGTTTAACTATTCAGCGATAACTATAAGTATATTCTTTTACGCATACGAATTGAGCACAACAACATAAAAGCAAACATAATAAATTGGCAGTAAGAACTTTTAATTAAGAAATGCATTAGCTGGAGCATTTAATTTCAAGTTATGATCTAAATTTTAATGCTTGCAGTAGGCGTTATCTATTCCATAGCATATATCATAATGGAAGGGAGGAACAAATTTCCAAAAAACAAAAGAAATTCAATTTTTAATCATCCACTAAGAATGAAAAATTACTGTTATGAGTATCGAGTGGATCCCGCCAAGCATTGGTGAGGGTAGAACGATTCATTGATCTTAATATGTGAATGACAGTGTTCTTATGCGCCGGTGCTGATATTCTTTGGTTTGTCTAAGTTTTGTTTTATATATTTTCATGAGGGAGATTGCCATGATTTTAGAAAATAATTATGCTGACAAATAAACTGAATAATAACTCCCAGAGATAGGTTGCAGCAAAAGTTTGAAACATATGATATTTCGCAGTTAACTGTTATACCGGCTTGAAGTGCAGATTTTATAATAGGTCTTTTGACTAGTGCGTCGTAAAAATACTGACTCGTCAATGCGCTAACGAAAGAAAATCCTTTCAATATGTAGAATATTAACAAACGCAATTAGCGAACGTTCAATGGCAAGACATTTAGCGTACTGACCTTGAAGAACCAGTGAGCAGTTTTAGACAAGAATTCAATTTGACAAGACAGCAATGTTGCTTGCCTCACTCGCCCGTCCTCCATTAATTTTAGCTCGACTGAAATTAATGTTCAGGACTATTGTCACTGGAGACTTGTTACCCGTGCCTCGTTACCCCTCTGCGTATTACCCAGTGGCTTGTCACCCCTCTGCGAATTACCCAGTGGCTCGTCACCCCTCTGAGTATATTACCCAATGGCTCGTAACCCCTGTGCGTATTACCTAATGGCTCGTCACTCCTCTGCGTATTACCCAGTGACTCGTCAACCCTTTGCGTATTACCCAGTGGCTCGTGACCCCTCTGCGTATTACCCAGTGGCTTGTCACCCCTCGGCGTATTACCCAGTGGCTCGTCACCCCTCTGCGTATTACCCAGTGGCTCGTCACCCCTCTGAGTATATTACCCAGTGGCTCGTCAACCCTTTGCGTATTACCAGTGGCTCGTCACCCCTCTGCGTATTACCCAGTGGCTCGTCACCCCTCTGCGTATTACCCAGTGGCTCGTCACCCCTCTGAGTATATTACCCAATGGCTCGTAACCCCTGTGCGTATTACCTAATGGCTCGTCACTCCTCTGCGTATTACCCAGTGACTCGTCAACCCTTTGCGTATTACCCAGTGGCTCGTGACCCCTCTGCGTATTACCCAGTGGCTTGTCACCCCTCGGCGTATTACCCAGTGGCTCGTGACTCCTCTGCGTATTACCCAGTGGCTCGTCAACCCTTTGCGTATTACCAGTGGCTCGTCACCCCTCGGCGTATTACCCAGTGGCTCGTCACCCCTCTGCGTATTACCCAGTGGCTCGTCACCCCTCGGCGTATTACCCAGTGGCTCGTCACCCCTCTGCGTATTACTCAGTGGCTCGTCACCCCACTGCGTATTACCCAATGGCTTGTCACCCCTCTGCGTATTACCCAGTGGCTCGTTACCTCTCTGCGTATTACCCAGTGGCTTGTCACCCCTCTGCGTATTACCCAGTGGCTCATTACCTCTCTGCGTATTACCCAGTGGCTTGTCACCCCTCTGCGTATTACCCAGTGGCTCGTCACCCCACTGCGTATTACCCAGTGGCTCATTACCTCTCTGCGTATTACCCAGTGGCTTGTCACCCCTCTGCGTATTACCCAGTGGCTCGTCACCCCTCTGCGTATTACCCAGTGGCTCATTACCTCTCTGCGTATTACCCAGTGGCTTGTCACCCCTCTGCGTATTACCCAGTGGCTCGTTACCTCTCTGCGTATTACCCAGTGGCTTGTCACCCCTCTGCGAATTACCCAGTGGCTCGTCACCCCTCTGAGTATATTACCCAATGGCTCGTAACCCCTGTGCGTATTACCTAATGGCTCGTCACTCCTCTGCGTATTACCCAGTGGCTCGTCAACCCTTTGCGTATTACCCAGTGGCTTGTCACCCCTCTGCGTATTACCCAGTGGCTCGTTACCTCTCTGCGTATTACCCAGTGGCTTGTCACCCCTCTGCGTATTACCCAGTGGCTCGTCACCCCTCTGCGTATTACCCAGTGGCTCGTCACCCCTCTGCGTATTTCCCAGTGGCTCGTCACCCCTCTGCGCATTACCCAGTGGCTCGTCACCCCTCTGCGTATTAACCAGTGGCTGGTCACCCCTCTGCGTATTACCCAATGGCTCGTCACCCCTCTGCGTATTACCCAATGGCTCGTCACCCCTCTGCGCAATTAATGTGCAAATTAATAAGTAGCAAATACTAATAAAATAAGTAACTTACAAGTAAAACAAACAACGTACAAATTTCACAACGTACAATTTAACGTAGAAATAAATAAGTAAAAAATAGATGTTATATAAGTAACGTAAACATTTCACAACGTACAAATTAACGTACAGTAACGTATAAATTTCTAGGCTCAGTGAGGCGCGCTGGCTGTTTTATCTTACTACTTTAGCACGCCCATTAGATTTGAGAGATTTAAGGTCATCGACAGAACAGTCAATTTACATTCCTATTATAAAGCGCAGGATGCAAGAAGTAATTCTTGGCACGGTAGATTCCGATCTTCTTTACGTTCAACTGAAGGTGGTAAGTGTATTGGGGTGTACGTGAGCACCAATAATCAGACTTTTCTATAACCTACAACCCTATTCTTCAAATCGGCGTGCGTCAATTGCGAGTTTCTCGACTATTTATTCCGTCAGAAATCGTAAATTTTTGTGAGCACAATAGACACTCACCTGCTGGAGGAGCTCGACTTCAAAGCTGGTATCTTCGTGTTGGTTTAGCGTCGTCAAAATTCTGTATTTAAGTGTCATTTAGCTTCGTAAAATATCTGGAACAATTTGTATTTATTTCCCTTAGGAGTCCTTGGGGCGTGGGTTAGGATATGGTCTACGAATCTTGCACCTTACTGGATTTAACGAAAAACATATTTATATACATGGTTAAACTCTATTGTGGACGTTTTTTGCTTTTCCATGTCCTCAAAAGGCTTAATATTTTAAAATGATGGTTGTCGTGCAAGACATTTAATATGCAAAACTATTTAATAACAATTCATCTATTCTTGGAAACCTAAAGTTACATTCATTTATTCTCCATGAGTTGACTGTATTATTTAAAATGACTCATGAAAAAGAGAAATCCGAAATTGTTTAAACCTATACGTGAAGAACAGCTGATGAACCCATTTTTATATCAAGAGCAATTCATCTTTCTCCCAAGTCTGAAAAGAAAATACAAGGGAACATTTAAGCTTCACGTGTCATAACCTTCGCATGCACGAGGAAACGATCCTTCACTGTAATTCATAGTTATGAACATTTGCATGAGTCTATTTTTTGCCTGTGTGGCCGTGCATAGCAGCATCTTGCTCATCTATGTCGTTATGAAGTATCTTTCGTGCCAAGATACCCGTCCCCTTAACAGGATCATGCTCTCAACTTTGTGGTCATGAAGTTCTCTTTCGGTCCACATCCCGCCAACTCAACATGATGATCAACTCAACTATCTCTTCATGAAGCGCCTTTCCTGCAAACCCGCCAGCTCAGCAGGAAAGATTCATGACTGTTTCAGCAGAATTCAAAATGGAAATTAGCATAAATGTTTTAAGTGCTATCTCCCTGGCCACCAGAGCGTTCCACACCCGTGTGTAGCAATTTCGGAGGTACAGGACAACCTTCAGGGCTGGAGTAGCGTGATGTCTACCTCTATCTAGAACGTTAGCGCTAGGGTTAGGTTGCTGATGGATATTCTTTATTTTCATGCATTTGATTTAGCGATGAACGATGAACACTTAACTTGTACATCTCAGACTGCATCTGGGTGGGCGTTATTTGGCGGTAGACCTCACGCTATAGTAGCACCCAACATTTGAGCTGTATTTTCCTATTCAGTACATAGTCAGTCTTTATGGCTTTTGCTTTTAAATCGTTTTTCAACTGAAGTCATAAGTTGTCATGAAACACATAATAATATCTCTCGCAGATTTTAAAGTATGGAGTAGCAGCAATATAAGATGCTGAAACGGGGAATACTAGCTTCGAAAGTGGGCAAAAGCGTTACATATCAGTGCAAGTAATTCAAATTCATATTACCTAGAAATTGTTTTTAGGAACCTACAACACTTTCTTCGTATGATCGTAACTTACACAATTTAAATATTTCTTATCGGCGAAATTAATCGACTGTCCGTTCAATACTTCAAAAAGGATACGACCCTCAGGGGGTCACAGAGGGATTTTCATAATGCTGCTCAGCGACCAGCAGTCACAAACTCAATTTTCATTTACCACATGTGATTCAGAGGTAGAAATTTTCTTAAGTCTAGTACAATGGTCAAATTTGAGTATAGCTACCTGTGGGCCCGAACAAGTTCAGCGACTTCTAGGGCATCCTACCATCACGTTATTCTAGGGTGTACAAAATGTTTAACCTAGTTCACTTAAACCTAGTTTCGCATTAGACTGATCATTGAGATAATTAACTCGATATTTTATGCTGTATTTTACAATATAGGTCAAATCGGCTATATTTAATAGTATGTTTGATAAAACGATTCAAGAGCAGACAGAATATTGGTTATGGTACCCAAGGCAAGTTACATTATGATATTATCATTAGTTACATGTAGGAGGCAAGATTTTGACACGGTGATCTTACACGACTAGTATTCTGATAGGAAGTGAGACTCAAGATGTCTTTTGAATACTTTGTACGAATTACATTCACGGATCTCTGCAGGTATAGAGTTCCAAGTTTTGGTTCCAACGAAGAGGATACTGTGTTGCGACCGGGCCTTTGAATAATAAGGAAGCATGAATTTACTTCTATTTCGGGTTAAATGGTCGTGATGACCAGTTTGCACAGTCAATAATTGTCTTAGGCTATTGTCACCATCATTTGTTAATGTTTTGTAAATGAAATTACAGATGGAGATTTTGTAGAGATCCGAAAGTTTAAGTATTTTTAAATTTTTGAAAGAGTCATTTGTGTGAGCATTATATTCTAGGTTCTTTACCGCTCTGACAGCTCTTTTCCGTAGAGTAAAAATTTTGTTGGATTTATTTTTATCAGTTCCGTGCCATGCTTCTATTCCGTATTGCAAGTATGGAAAAATGAGCGTTTGGTAGAGCATTTGTAAAGCTGTTTCAGGCAGAAAATTTTTTACTTTATTTAGGATTCCGATGGATTTTGATAATTTAGAACTAATATGAGTGATGTGCTCTTTGAAGGTCAGATGTTTATCTATTATGATGCCCAGAAACTTGCATGAGTTGGTTTCTTCGATTTCACCTTCGCCAATTTTAATGCATGGGAGAGATACATCTTTCTTGTATGAGAATGTAATATAGTTTGTTTTTATCAATATTAAGGCTTATTTTATTAGCTTTGAGCCACGATGAAACCTTGTGAAGTTCAGTATTTATACTCTCCACAATCATAGCAGGATTTTGGTTCGGAAGGACCGCAGAAAGCGTACTGTCATCGGCAAAAAGTATGAATTTGAAGAATGATGTAGATTTTACAATATCATTGATAAAAATCAGAAACATGAGAGGCCCAAGAACAGATCCTTGTGGAACTCCATGGCTAATTGTCTGTGGGTCTGATTTTGCGTCGTCAATGACAACGTATTGCTTGCGATTTTTTAGGTATGACCTGAACCAATCATGGGCAATCCCTCGAATGCCATAACGGTGTAGTTTCGAGAGTAGTATTTTATGGTCCACACAATCAAATGCGTTTCGAAAGTCATGAAATACAGAGAAGACAGGCTTTCCTTCATCTATATTAGAATAGAGGAATTGTAAATGATTTAATATAGCCTGTGTTGTTGATTTTTTAGAGCGAAAGCCGTATTGTTTATCGTAAAGAAATGATTTTTGTTCAAAATAAGAGTACATTTTTTTGTACACAATCTTTTCGAATACTTTGCTAATAATTGGTAGTACGGAGATAGGTCGATAATTGTTTACACAGGTTTTTTCACCACTCTTAAAGATAGGGGTTACTCTAGCAACTTTGAGGGAGTTCGGGAAAGTGCCTAGCAAGAGAGACTGGTTAATAATATTTGATATCAGCGGGGCTACAATGTCAGTAATAACTTTAAGTACTTTAGTCGGAAACGTTTGTAACCCACTCGATTTATTTTTCATGTTGTTTATGCACGTAATTACATCGGAGGAGTTTGTAGGCGTAAAGAAAAAGGAGTTGGGTTCTCGAATATGATCCATAAATTCCAGGTGATCAGTAGGTTCACTTCTAATACCATCAGCTATAGTTTTCCCTACGTTTACGAAGAAGTTGTTAAAGAGATTAGCAATTTCTTTCATCTGATGGTATTTTACATTATCTTGAATAACACATTCAATTTTCTTTTTATCAGCATTATTCGGTTTACAGCATGAGTTAAGGAGATGCCAAGTCTTTTTAACGTCAGTTTTGAATTGAGTAAACTCGAGCGTAAAGTAGTTCTTTTTTGATGTTCTTATCTGGTTTGTTACGTAGTTTCTGAATCGGTTATATGTTTCTCTAGATATTCGCCCTTCGTAAAGGAGGGCTAGGTACGCTTGACGTTTCTTTATATTTATCACGATGTCTCTAGTAATCCAGGGCTTTTGTTTTTTTTCGGGGTAACTGTACGAGTTACAATTGGGCAACACTGATTGTATGCGGTCATTATAGTTTCAGTCAACTTTACTACTGCTTCATCAATGCTCGAAGCATTATTGTTTTTGTTGAGAGATGTGTAATGTATTCATTGATTCTTCTAGAACGGTGCGCATTTCTTCAAGATTTGATTCGTTTATTTTACGATATGAGTAAGTTTCAGCCCGTGCGTTGGTGCAAGCAATACAGACATTTTTCTTAATAAGAAAAACTGGGAAGTGATCTGATAAGTCAGAAGTAATTATTCCAGCAAGAAAATCACTTGGGTCTGTCATAAAGATATTGTCAAGCAGCGTAGCACACTCTGAGGTTATTCGTGTAGGCTTTGTAATGGTCGGAAGGAAGGATGGAGACTGAAAGGTTGTTAGGAAATTAGAGATTGGTTCATAGCTTTCATGTTTCAGTAGATCATAATTGAAATCACCGCATATTATTATGTCATTGTATAAGGGCCTGTTGAATTGAGAAATAATACGATTCAGCTCCTTCAGGAAGGATATAGACAGGCTGTAGGAGGCCTATACACCGTTCCAAGCACAATGCGTTTACCATCTCTAGTCAGTTCTACGAAGAGTGATTCTATATGATCCTGATTCATTGTTGCACTTGCTATGGTTTTCGAGTTTATGTGGTTAGATATATATGTGCTGATGCCTCCGCCCCGCTGGTTTTTTCTTAGCGAATGGTTCTATGATAATTTTCAAATCGAATCATGCCTTTAGTCGAGTCATCTAGCCAGCTTTCGGTGAAGCTAATCACATCTAGGTTATATTTAAGTTCAGTAATAGTACATTGTATCTCTTCCAATTTTGGATAGAGTGACCTACAGTTCCAACACAGGAGTGAAAAATCTCGATCAGTTATTCGTATAGTTTCGTTGAATTTTGATATATTAGTATACCTACACTCTTGAGAGTCGTTTAGGTTTGGATATATTCTGTTCAAATGATTGAGATCTGGGTCGATTTCCTCGAATATCTCAGGGTGATCAGTCATTTAAAATTAGTAAACAGTAAGAATTAGGTACTATAAAACTTAAAACGAAATACAGAGTCAAGCTCTAAGGGATATTCCTACCTAAAAAAAACTAGCTTTTGAAGTACGAGAGAATAGAGTATATATAAAGAAAAAATCTAGTGCGATTACGTGAGTACATATAAACTCAGTCCATGAGCGAAAAATATTGGAGTTCAATATCACAACATTGGTGTAAACAGATTGCTGCATGAGGGCGCTTTCACAAGTTCACATACAGCAGGTAATGAGTTTTAAAGATTATAACGACAATGATATAATCAGCTAATATGGTTTACACGCAATAATAACTTTAGTGGTAAAAAAAAGAAAAAAATTCACAGTAACATTGAGAGGTAAAATATTGCTAATTGCGTTGTTTCAAAAGTTCTCACACAGCTGTCATAAATGTTTGCAAACACATCTGTTATACATTTGTATAGATTCAGGTTAAAATAACATCAAGTTGAGGTTAAACTGACATGATACCTAATTGAGATTAAACTAACACGGAATTGACATATCTAATTTAGGGGATCACCTAGTCTAGTCACCCATGATCCGCTTCGATGACATATTGAGTTGTTGCATCAGGTATTGCTCGAGGTCATCTGGCGTGTTGATCTCGCGGCGTCTTGAATCTGGGTTTCCGGGGTTAAATATGAAGATGTTTCCATCCTGTGTTCTTGGGATTTCAACTTTATCCGGGAATTTCCTTTTGGCCATCCTCAGAATGTACATGAATACTTTACGAAAACTAAATAGTGTCTCGATCTATTTAATGTTCGTTATTTTCAAAACTGTCATCTAAAATTAACTTTAATTTGAGTTTAATCCCGAACTTCAGTTTATCCTATCGCAGTAAACGTGTTCAGCCTTCATTTCATAATGCTCTTTCCGATGTCGTGTTTCTCTGTAATTGAGTAAAGATCCAACGACGCCACCTTGCGAGTCCTTCATCCGCCCTGGTAAACAGACGCGCTGTACTTGTGGGTGCTGAGGTGAGAAGTTCCTGCGATTCGTATGCGATATTAATGGCTCTCACGCGGACTTTAATTTTGGAAAACTTTAACTGAGGAGAACTACATGAAGCGGATTATTGCGTTGTGCATTTTTGCCCGATATTTTCCGCTCTCCTACATAATGGGTGGGTTAATTTTAGGCTTCATTCGCTCTAGTGGGAAATCAAAGTTTTTGGCTTCACAACGCCATGGTTTCGCTGTAGTAGGGTTTTGCGTGTTTAACTTGAGTAAGAGTGATGAAAATTTCACATCTCAACACGGTAACATTGGCGAGTTGAATTGAAGCTCAGTATTTAACTCATATTTAAAAGCAATGTGATAAGAAATTTTGGAATATCATAGCAAACATTGGTTGGATCTTGCTTTCATTCATCATGAGTTGAACTGAAGTTAAAATTTAACACATATATAAAGGCAATTGTGCTGAAAAGTTTTGAAAATATCATAGCAAACATTAACTAGATTGTGCTTGTATTTAGTTTTGATGAAGTATTTATAAAAAATAGAAATAGATCATACTTAGGTTCAGATCATACTTAGCAAATCGGAAACAATACGTTGTCGTTGACGACGCAAAATCAGACCCACAGACAATTAGCCATGGAGTTCCACAAGGATCTGTCCTTGGGCCTCTCCTATTTCTAATATTTATCAATGATATCATTAAATCTACATCATTCTTCAAATTCATACTTTTTGCCGATGACAGTACCCTTTCTGCGGTCCTTCCAAATCAAAATCCCGCTAGGATAGCGGAGCGTATAAATAATGAACTTCATAAGGTTTCATTGTGGCTTAAAGCTAATAAAATAAGCATTAATATCGATAAAACAAAATATATTACATTCTCATACAAGAAAAATATATCTCTCCCACGCATTCAAATTGGCGAAGGTGAAATTGAAGAAACCAACTCAAGTAAATTCCTGGGCATCATAATAGACAAACATCTACCGGAATCCTAAATAATGTTAAAAATTTCCTGCCTGTAACAGCCTTACAAATGCTCTACCGAACGCTCGTTTCACCATACTTGCAATACGGAATAGAAGCATGGCACGGAACTGATAAAAATAAAACCAACAAAATTTTTACCCTGCAAAAAAGAGCCATAAGAGCGGTAAAGAATCTAGAATATAATGCTCACACAAAAGACTCATTCAAAAATTTACGAATACATAAGCTCTCGGATCACTACAAAATCTTCATTTGTAATTTCATTTACAAAACATTAATAAATGATGGCGACAATAGCCTAACACAATTATTAACTGCGCAAACTGGTCATCACGATCATTTAACCCGAAATAGAAGTAAATTCATGCTTCCTTATTACTCAAAGGCTCGGTCACAACACAGTATCCTCTTCGTTGGAACTAAAACTGCGAACTCAATACCTGCGGAGATCCGTGAAAGTTATTCTTATAAGGTATTCAAAAAAAATCTTGAGTCTCACTTCCTATCAGATTACTAGTCGTGTAAGATCACAGAGTCAAACCTTGTCCCCTACCTTACTGGTCCTAATAATGTAATTTGCCTTGGTTAATTTCGCCGATCTTCAGTCTGTTCTTGAATCGTTTGTCGAATATACTGTTGAATCTAGTCCATATGAACTATATTGTAAAATGAAGTATCTAATTTCGAGTTAATTATCTCTTTGATCAGTCTAATGCGAGTCTAGTTTAAGTGAATTAGGTTAAACATTATTGTACTCCTTAGACTAACCTTGATGGTAGGATGCCCTAGAAGTCACTGAACTTATTCGGGCCCACAGGTAGCTATACTCAAATTTGACCATTGTACTGGACTTGAGAAACATTCTATCTCTGTATCACCTGTGGTAAATAAATTGTTTAAAATTGTTTAAATTGTTTAAAAAATTAAAAGTTTGAGGCTACTGGTGGATTAGCAGCATTACGAAAATTTCTTCCGTGTACACCGATGGCTCACACGGCGAACTACGCATTAAAACATTCAAAGTACTGTTTTTCATTCATAGTTGGCATGTCGCCTAAGTATTGGGACTAGGTTAATTTCCCATTTGGATTCCGGTACAAATGAATAATGGTTTAGTAATTTCACTACCGATTAAAAATTTTTATTTGGCATACTAGGTAAATTGTCATTGATTTGTTGCATTTTTTCACCCTTCTTAGAAAAGATAGGGATGCATTCGAACAGCGGAGTCGATTTTCCTAGTTTGCTTCTTACAACCTTACTTACCCGGGCGTAACAACCGCACAAACATTGTCAACGTGGTATGCTCATGTTGAAACGTCCTCACGCCGTCTGATAAATCCTTTCCTGAATTGCGTGCTGGGTGAAACACAATCCAAATCACAGAATGTAAACCAAGGTACCAAATTAAAATGTACCAAATTAAAATTAAAATAAGTCCTTTCCTGCATTGCGTGCTGGGCGAAACACAATCCAAATCACAGAATGCAAACCAAGGTACCAAATTAAAATGAGATTACAAGTACTAATTTAGCACGTAACTTCCCCAAGTGCCATGCATAGCGCGGCAAATAATTTTCCTAAGATTTTTCCGACGAATTGAATGCACTTTGCGGTCGTGTGCTTCATTTCAGCAAACTTTCACGAGGGTATTTTTTTCATATTCTGCACTTGGTATTTTTTAAATGGAACGCATTTTGCTGCTGGTGTACAGCTAATTTTGGAGAAATTTTCAGTGGAAAAATTTCTAATCGTAAATATTGAATAATTTTAAATGGAACAGGGAAACGTTAGTCAGTCACATATTAGGAATCTCCAAACGAAGCGAGCAAGATAATTTTTGTTTACACGACGGTGTAAGAAATAAATCTGTTATGGTAAAATACCTAACAAAATTTATCCGTTGTAAACATTAGACACGGCACCCAAAATAAACAATAGTTGTTAATGTCATCGTAACAAACAACTGCCATCGTAGGTTTTTCTTAGTTGACTTAGTTCTTATTATCTAAAAGTAGGAATTTAGGAAAATATTTACTCCAAAACACCGTTAAACATTCAATGTTCAAAAATTTCAGACACTAAGTAGCTATGTCGAATTTGACAGCCTGCACTGCGCGCTGTTCGAAACGTAGATTTGAAACGTTTCTCGAAACCTTTTTCATGGGTTGGAACATAAGCCAACTTCTCTTTAAATCGTGGAAAAGCGGATGATTTTGAAAGAAATTTCACGGTTTCCACGTACAATTGTAACACTGCAAGAGAAATTCTTTGTTCCTCGGGATGAGATCTAGCAGAGAAGGCAGCAGCAATGCTAAGTTTGCCTGCTTAGCCCTGCCGCACAAAACGACCTCTTTTGGCGCTCAGATAT
Source organism: Morinoia aosen (assembly GCA_030386875.1). Lineage (NCBI taxonomy): Eukaryota > Metazoa > Arthropoda > Malacostraca > Amphipoda > Talitridae > Morinoia > Morinoia aosen. Next base: position 26,135,388 of record CM059578.1, on the reverse strand, counting down.
TCATCGTTCAGAAGAGATGGCAGCAACCCTTAGCCGAAGTCTAATGTTTACTCACGTTGAAAAGAATCTTCGTTGTCATTCTGATGCAAAATAGTACAATTTCTCTGGAGTATTTGTTATAGATTTACAGCCAAAAAAGAGTTTTAAATTTTTTAAGAAATTTACATTCGTACAAAAAAGTGTTTTAAAATATGATTCACAATTGCAGATTCATCTAGGAAATTTGATTCACTCCTAGAATTAGGGCACATAAATTGTGTTGTCTATCAAAATTATGTTCATTAGCCAAATTACATTCGTATTCGTAATTGTATTATAATGAAAATAGATTTGCAAAAAAAACTTGTACTAAAAATGTAAAACTTTTCATATCATTTCACTTTGCCTCTGCCACACTACGCTGGTCGTCCAGATATTTTACTAGACTACTTCCATCGCCCTAATTTAGGGATCATCAGTCCCACGAGCCCTACATATGTCTGCTTAATGGAAGGAAGTCCTTGGTTCAGTTCAAATTGTTTACCTGATTAACACTTTCGTAAAATTGTTAATGACAAACACTACATGCTTGCGTACATTTTATTTCCTCGACGAACACAAAAGCGAATCGAATTAACCCAATACGTACATAATAAGCTGGCATGCGATTTCAGTGTAAGCGCGGCCTAGTTCACAATTTGACCGTTAATGTATATTATAAACGGAGCCGCGTCCGTCCGTCCGTCCGTGTGCCACACCCACCAGCCTGCAGTGTGAGATGAGCGTATCTGTGATACAAGCTTCATCCGACTCCACAATTTTCTTTGCCTTAACCCAGCAGATTGGGAGTAGGAATGAATATCATGTGTATTGGTAGGTTAGATTAGGTTGAATAGAATATCAGCGGTTGAGACTTGGCAAAGTATTGGGAAGCATGAGAATAGCATGGGAAATCATGGGAAAGCCATGTTCAAGCTCAGTTGGTCCTATATCTAATCCTGTCATTTTTTTTAATGGGCCGTGTGTACTAATAATTCTTGTAAGTGCATACTCTTCGCTTTTGGCTCCTCGCGTCCCTAGGCAGTCAACATGCTGTAAACTGAAGAGAAGCGTGCGAGTGTTCATGTCTCCGCGCCAGCAAACGACAAGAGCGAGAAGGTCCCTTTGCGACCTTACCTATGTAGTCTCGGAAGATGGGGAGGAGTCCGTAGATTTTGGGTAAGCAGAGTCGAATTGTGGGGATGCTGCAGGAAGAGAAAATATATTGCGGTGGTAGGTTTACGGCGGTAATCACAAAAAATTGCACCGAAGTACATGCACAGGTGACAAATAACTGTTTGTATTACCTTTACATGTCCCTCTGTGCTAGAAACTTTCGAGAAACTATGCTAAACACGTGCATCAGAGTTTAAATTTTTTTTACTAGAACTTTAACGCTCACGCAGTAGGTACAGAAATTACCATCCCCACCAAAATATCAGAAATATACTCAATTATTAACGGCCTTTACGTCCTCTTAGAATATTGCTGAGCACCTTCCATCAACCCATATTGTTTCAAGATATTAGACTATCACTAATTTTTGTGCCATCTGAGGTAATATGAGTGCTGCCTCGCTTCTCTCAATCACCACTTATCGGCAAGATATTGCCGTTCCTCAATTGACTGATCAGCAAAATTGTCGAACGCATTCAAGTCATTGTTTCACTAACAACATGGAACAGTATCATTTCTTCGCCAAAATATCACGCTTGCTCAACGTTTGTTTAACACTTCAAACCACAATTTTTAAACTTTTTTCCGCATTTTGTTCAATTTACTTGCGCTAATGGTACAGCGAGTAGTCCACGTTAACATTTTCTTTACAAAATAGATCTGTTCTGAATCACTTCATTCAGGATGAGTATGAACTTTCATTGCTTGTGTTGAGCTCCGGCAAGTGCGTGCTGTAAAATTCATTGCTGAAAGTTTGCTGCATCCAGAATGAGATCAATAGATGGAAAAAACACCCATCGAAAATTTGACGCTGAAATACTAATTTAGGAAATACCAGCCGCAACAGCAAGAAGTTTGTTTAAACTATGTTCACAAAGTTTGAATTTTAACAAGAAAATTTTTTAAACGGTCAATTTCCTTGACTTTCCCGCTACTCTTTTATTCTCACGTTGTGTTGTAAATTTAGGTTTTCATGCACTTATTTGGAACTGTCGTCCATAGTTTTCTCCATCATGGAATATCGGAGATTGTATTTGACCACTGAGGAAGTTAACAAAAAAAAATCTTATGCAATAAATCCTGTATTCAAGTATGAGAAGTGATGTTACTTTTTACGAGGAGGTTAATAATTAACTAACCAAATGCCTCTCCCAAAAAAAAAAAAACAAATACTCAAAAAAGTACAAATCGATCAGTGATGAAAGGCTGGGTCAAAACTGCTGAACGCATGCCGAGTCATGAGTAATGAAACATACGACATGTAATACCGAAAATAAATCTAATTTTTACAAAATATTTCCTCCATAGAGACTCTTACACTCGGGATTTCATTCCGCGAAGAAATTTGGGCACGTGCGATGAAGAACATCCTTGAAAGCGGTGCAATTACTCCGGAATAAGGGGGCAACATTCACCTCACATGCTGCGGTGACAAGCCAAATACAAAGAAAAAAGTTCAGTCTCCCTCTCGTTGCGACTCTGGTCACGCAACTCCCGAAAATCTACAGAGTTTAAAATGATAAACTCGAGTGGCGGACATGGCGGGCCATTCTCTTGCAGCCACCGCTTCGTAACTGCCAACTATAAGGAAATTTCGCGATTCAAGCCTGATAGATTAGTTTCTGTGCGTGGTTGTACATTAAATTCAGTAGTTTAGGAACAACTTTAGAGGTAATGAATGCAGGATGCCAAATGGATGTTGCACGTTATTTTAGTTTATAATACACGGATAAAAAAAAGAAAGGAAAAAGCGTCAGTCCACAGATAAATTTTCAAAACCAGGCAAACTTTGGAACAGTCATAGATATCCTTAAAATCACCATGAGTTTTTGCGATAAGAACCATGAATCGTGCATTTAAATTGAAAAAGAACATAGACGCCTGATAGTGGCGACACAACAGATAAGCATTCAGACAGTACGACGTATGCTATTGAAGCTAAAAAATCCCTTGTCTCGTGTCAAAATTAACGGGTTCATTAACGCAAGAACGAAGCAATTATCACCATCTTGAGCATACGAAATTAGAATTTATGCGAATAGTGTCATCTCCACAAGCGGACGTTCGATTGATGGGGATCAGATCCCGCTCGGTGGATGGGGAGCACTGCGTGATTAACAGCGTTCGAAGCATTAAACGCGTTCAAAGCATTAAATGCGGTGATGGCGCTGCGATCTGAGAGATGGTGACGGACTTCACTCGAAGCCCACCAACTCTCGCTGTCAAGTTCCCTAATTGGAGACGCGTCTTGCTCCAGGTTTGAATTCGCGAGTGTTCCGTTGCAGGGGGTTGGCTTAACTCGTTCATTAATTGTAGGGCGCTTTATGCCTAGGTTGACTTTGTAGAATAGGCAACAGGTGTTCTTCGATTTTGCTTCTCGTGAAGTTCGGCATTGCTGGGCTCACTGAATGAGGGAATTGGGTGAAGTGTTCGATGAGGCGACGCCTGAGTTGGTTTTGCCAAGTTCTGGGCCGCAAATAAGAAGTCCGCTCTCGCGTCATTCAGTGCCGGCAATTAAAGGCACGCTTAGAGTCGCTTCAAACAGCACCCTCATGATGTCTCTTCTTAGTAGCTTATAAGTAAATAATGGGGAAGCTGGATCTCTCATGAGATAATGCTTCGTATAATTACACAATCATACACTTTTATGTAGGCAATTAAAGGCACACTTAGAATCGCTTCAAACAGTCCTCTAATGATGTCCTTCTTACTAACTTATAAGTAAAGAATGGAGAAGTTGGATCTCTCATGAGATAATGCTTCGTATAATTACACATTACAATCTTACACTTCAAAATAGGCAATTAAAGGCACGCTTAGAATCGCTTTAAACAGTCCCCTAATGATGTCTCGTCTTACTTGCTCATAAGTAAGTAACATGGAAGTTTTATCCCTCATGAGATAATGCTTAGCATAATTATACAATCTTACACTTCCATATAGGCAAGGGGAAACGTTATCAGGAGGTGCCACTGTGAAGAAAGACATTTAGTTTATCTTCTGGAAGGTGATAGGTTTGGGATAAAGTAATATTCTGAAGCGGGATTTGGTCCCTCAAAACCAATCAACAATACTTTTAAAGTTCCTTGCACCGCAAATATTTCCGTGTAAGAAAATGCTTCGTGGTTTCGTAACGCGTCAAAAATAATTAGCAGTAGACTTATTTGAGGAAATTCCAACATTATGCGCGAAGTCTTAATTTTTCTTAATTTTCCTCAAAGCCTTAATTTTTCTTGGCCCAGCGACGCTGAACTCTGCGTATTAACATAAATTTATTTCGTTCGTTATTTTTCTTAAAATTACGAGTGATCAGTTGGGTATGATACAGAAACAGTTATGGGATTTCAAAAATATATGCAAGTGTGCTCTACGGATTTTGAACGCTTATCTTGAAGGTCTGGTAGTTGATGGTTGCTGAATTCGGTCAATACTCGCATACACAGTAACCGAAAATCTAATTTATCAATGTTATTTAAGGTTGAAAACTCGACACATGAAACGGGGGTTAGGTAGGAACGCTAAATTCACTTTTCCTTTTTAATCCATTTGAAATTATACCTCGGCTTGAGAGTTTCAAGTGTTCTCCCACTTTCGTACCGCATCTTTGGCCAGAATCAGACAATGCTTATCCAATCTCGTACACATTTTAACATTCTCCCGCGGTTCCGCGCGGCAGGTCTCGTGTTGAAAGCACATAAAAAAGAAATTTAGCCTAAAGGATAATCGAAATTCCATCAGCACAACCAATATCGTTCACTCGAACGCTAACCAGAAACCTTCTTCGATAATTTATGTGGGAGGTTTCCGCGAGGCAACTTCGATAATTTTCCGCAGATTCTATTTACATTATTTATGCCCGGCATTTTTCGCGGCAGACACAGAAGATCGGGGCAATTGCATCGGGAGCAACGCGTGCTTTCTGAAAACCTGGGAAATTGTGGAGGACAAGAGAACCTGAACGTGATGATGCCCGTCAAAGGCCTAGACAAACATTTGGATGGAGATTAGAGTGAAAATTTTATGTGGCAATGCACACCCGAAGTGCATTAAAATCAGTAGAATAAAAAAATAATACGAGTCGATGCTAATATTGGAGAAATTCTATTGAAAAAAATTTGACCATCGAAGGGCAAACACAACGCACCGTGTGAAGACTTCGTTGTCATTCTGCCATGAAAAATTTTCTGATTTGTAATTAGCGAATATGGATGCTTTGTGTTTCTGATTGAAGACTACAAGCTCATTCAAGGTAAGTAAATAAAGAATTTATTCATCATGTTTTACTTTTTTTAAATCACATTTTTCTAGGATGAATTTTGTATCATAAATAAATTTAACGAGAATTAGCGAACATTGAATTTGTCATATAAATGAGAAGTGAAGAACAGCGGTGGCCTCTCAGTGGAAATAATGAAGAAAAAAGAAACTAAAGTGTCGTAGAAAATCTTCCGGAAGTCTCTATAAGCAGAACATCAGTTTATCTTATTGGAAATTTTAACTTCATTCAAAATAATTAATGATGCAGATACGTTCCATTTCAAAACGGTTTTATAATTTTTTTACAGTATTTCGCTTTCGATTATGAACCGTTACATCAATTTAATATTTGAACTTCTTCTGTCGTTCGTTCTCTATTCTGAAACTACGTATTAGGATTACAAGAATACCTTCTCATAAAATCCTAACTTTTGAGAATGAGTTCACGAGTATACATGTCGGTGACAGAAAAGTGAACTTTGGCTAAAAACTTGTACACCATTGTTAGAGCTCAAGGTTACTTATTCTAGAAGTGGTTAATAAACGGAAAAGTCTAGTGAGAGCCGTATCCAAAATACGAAGTAACGTTAATTCAAACTTTTGTCTTGCTGGCATAATTTTCTCAGCTTTCGATACGGGTCTCACAGCACTGTCTGATGAATCCTTTATCATTACAGTGATGAAACATGAATACCACCTGCATATCCAATATGCTTGGTTGAGCAGCATACTAAGTACATAAAATTCTTTATGAATTAAATGCGTTTCCATGAAATTCTTATTGTAATGACATGGGAGAAATTAAGCTCAAAAATTATATAAACTTCTTCATTTACACGGATTTACTTTGATTCACTCAATACTCTACGGACTTGCAAACCAGTATTTAATTTACTTTGCAAACAACTCTACGGACTTGTACCCCAAGTTTTAATTTAATTTGCAAACAACTCTACGGACTTATAAACCAGGATTTAATTTACTTTGCAAAATAACTTTACGGACTTGTAAACTAGGATTTAATTACTTTGAAAACAACTCTACGGACTTGCAAACCAGGTTTTAAATAACTTTGAAAATGATTCTAAGGAATTTTACACCAGGATTTAATTTACTCTGTATACAACTCAACAAACTTGCATATTTATTCATTGAAGGAGACACCAGGTGTTTTATCATATAAGTATTATAATATTTCAGCCAAACTGACTCTCCAGTTTTGTCCTTCAAACTTTTTGTCCACATTGCAAGTAAATTTTATGAAGTGCTCTTCCTACACTCTCAGACACAGAAATACGTTGTAAATTAAACCTGAAATACGGTGCAAAAATAGTTTTGCACTAGGATGAACTTACTTCCAGCCCTCGCTGCCGTTGAAATGTTTGATAAACTGAGAGTTGTAGCAAAAATCAAAGATAGGATGCTATTGTTCAGAGTCAATGAAATTCAAACATTTTTATTTGAAGATATAAGAGTTGTTGTGTACCAATCACTGGAAAAAATTGTCTTAACCAACAAAATTCAACCACTTTTCCGTAGAATCACTGAAGGAGTCAAAGCTTGAGGAATTTACACCTATACAAATCTTGAGAATATTCAATCGCTACTTGCTGTTCTTTTCAAGCATATTTCAGATTTTTTATTTGGTTTTAAGGTGCTGTTGCGACTCAATGTTAGGTGAAATTTTTGGTACGAACGCGAAGCTGTTCGAAAAATGTAAAGAAGAAGTCTTGTCGAAACTCGTCAAGATGTTTCATTTAACTGTGGCAATGGAAGGTTTGACGATATCAGCGGTGCTATATACGGAATTTTCAAAAATCACTTTTCAATGAGAAAAACGGAGAGACAATTGCAGGAATTTTTAAGTTTTATAATGATTTTATAAAATCATTTTATAATGATCTTTCTCGGTGACGTTCCAATGAACGGGATATCGTTTTATCCTAAGAGCTGTAGTCATGGCATGTGGTAAGTAAAAACACTTCATACATTCATGACGTACTCGACTCGAGATATATTTTAGAGTTTTCAGCTGCAAAGGAACTCCTCAATTAGAACTTAAATTTTTATTACTCTGATGCTCCTTAGGACCTAATTATTCAGTATTTTCTTGTAATTTCTTACTAAGTTTCAAGTGATTAATTGTAAATTGTCAGAATATTGATGTTGAAATCAGTATCGTTGCTGAAAAAATTAATTAAAAGGCTTTTATTCAGTGCTCTCTAAACTTTTGCTTTGTTTACATTTGAAGACAATACTCCGAAAATAAGGATGACGAAAGCAGCCTTTGCTTTTATGCTTAAAGCAAAAAACGTGAAGAAAAGGAGGAACAAGAAAGCCGTAAACTGAAAATTACCCACCGCATCAGAATGACTTTTTTCCTTTTGAAAAATTGGGTTTAATTTTTGTGTATCGCCGGGTACAAAGCTTTCTTCACGGAACTTTTCACCAGCACCGATTTTTTGGAGAAAGACCTCCAGCATGGTGTAATCTTGGTTATAAAAGTGAACTTGGAGCACTTGAAAAGAAAGTTGCTGGGAATGAAACAGATGAATCACACATGCGGACATGAATCTTATTCATGATTAAATGAAGAGTGAACACTCTAGTAAAAGATGCTGAGTGATAATGATTTTTACTTATGGTTAGCGAAAAAGGAAGGGGCGTGAGGTGGAAAATTGGTACGTTCCAACACTCCTAGGATCCTTGGAAGTAAAGCCTAATGAAAGATTACAAAGTCCTTAAGCTTTTTACTAATTAATGGCAATTACGAACTTTAGTTTGTAAAATTAAAAGCAATCTGCTCGATCAGTCTGTTTAATTCTGTTTAATGTACATTTTTCTCGACAAGGAGCCTTGGCGTAAGAGAACTGGGTAATTTAAAGCACCCATTCTTTCTGGTCAACACACTCATTATCAGTTTAATATTTATTCAATGAAAGAACTTCAGAAAATAAATGAGTTTGAAAAAGATTATGATTGAGAACCAAAAAAAAACCTCTTCCTTTCAACCATACTAGCGTCTATTGTTCTAGCACATGGTAGTTCGTGCCCATCTTTCTGTCGGATTTTTCAAATTCAAATTGCACTTCCGATCTTTTGACTGGTTTTCAAAATTGATCTACTCTCCCAGTCTTTTAATTGGCTTCTAAATTCGACGTATAATCCCAACCTTTTAATTGATTCATTAAACTCGACGTACGCTCCCAACTTTTGAGCTGGGTTTTTAATTCTTCGAACGCTCCCAATCCTCGACATGGTTTTTATTCCACTTGCAATGCAAACCTTTTGATTGGCTTTTAAGTTTGTCGTACGGTCCCAATCTTTCAAGTGGGTTCCGATATTGTCGAACGCTTCCAGTATTCCAAATTGGTATTAATATTCGCCGTAATCCTGCACCGTTGAGTTAGCTGATTCTCGGGAGTGTTGGTGCTCGAATGGCTTTATTTGGACAGCATGAGTTGTAGGCAGCCGTAATGTGACAGTCGTAATGACGGCAGCCGTAGTGTCATTTTTAAACACGTTTGTCTGCGAAAGGTTAGACTGAAGTCCAATGCTCAGCTCAAATTTAAAATCAACTTGTAAGGCAAAATTTGAAAATAGTAAACATTGAATGAATTGGGTCTTCATTTAGCTTTGATTACGTATTTATTAAAATTAATTTTTTGACTAGCGGTCGATCAGCAGCATTATGAAAATTCCCTCAGTGTACCACCGGTGGCTCCCATCGCGATCAAATCGAAGTATAATGTCTTTAAATCTTGAATTTTAATTCGTTGTTTCTACAGTCCCCAATTAACCATAGATCGTCATCTGTAGCCATTAAATAATCACTAATCTAATTAGTCATATTTCCCGCGCAAAATTTGAGCTCATTCGAAACCGACTGCACGGCTGCCCCAGTTTTCTTTCAACATCCTCTCCGGATGTTATTATTGTTACTATCAGTGACTGTTTATAGAAAATTTCATTGAAAATAAGTGAGAACAATGGCAAAGGAAAAATCACAAAAAAATTGTCCTGATGAAAGGCCGCTACCGTCACAAAATTGTTCAAGTGACGATAAAAGGATGGAATGATACTAAATAAACACAGCAAGACTGCAATCCATTGAATTAATACTCCTATAATTTATTTCTCCTCTAGCTCATACATATTCGTATCATTAATTGTTGGATGTAGATGGCAATCGATCGAATAAAATTCTAGGGCGTGAACTTGAAGCAAAAGTTACGAGCTCAAAGTGTATGTATAATATATATGAATAAAATAAAGTCAATTGTGTTTCTTTGGAACATCGTTCTGCCTAAGCGACAATTGCAACAATATTGAAAAAATCCCATGACAGAATCTCATTCTTCGTCTCCGAACATAGAGCAAAAGAAAAAATCTTCAAATTTTGAGTCGGTCGCGCTGCAGCTGGACAGCTTTATTTTGGTTTATTGCTGAATGACTCGCTAGTTTACGATGTAAAAAGAGCTATTTTCTCAGGAGGAAACCATGCGTGAAGAGTTTCCTTGAATACGAAGGACTCGCACGAGTTTGAAAGATCTATTGAACTACAACGTCAAAATTTTGCTTAGAACTCCATATTTGGACGAAACATCGAATTTTGCAAAGAGAATTTCGTGAAATAAAGCGCTATTTCGGAGACACATGTCACTTGTCAACGTGTTGGACTCGCTCTGCCGCACATGCAATTCAGGCGATCTAGTTTGAAGGACAAATACATTGTTCAAGTCCTGAGATGCACTCTAGAAAGGACTCTCAGTGGGATGATAACTTCATGGATTTTCTCTCTGGCTATGCTGCAGCTAAAAAAATTTGCGAACATCAATGGGCAGCTCGCTACTTGGGGATTATCTGTCACCACTTTTAATTTGTAGTTTCATACTGGCGTGCCGAAGATCAGTTTCTCTTTCTCAGTTGCACCTTTCATATCAAGCAGGTAACATTTTATAATAAGTGCCAATTACGTCTTCTGAAAAACCAATTTCTGGAATAAAAAATAAAAAATAAAAAGTTTTACGTCTCAAATGCTGCATACATAAGTCTTTTAGCTAGAAATTGTTGACCCAATTGAGTGAAATCAACATAATCTAAACAACCTGAATGAATTAAGTGCACGTAACCTTGCAATTTCAGAAGCTCTTGCAGCTGGCTGAAGTTGAAAGGAGGGCGAAATGCCCCGCGTATTTCTGTACAGGAAATCACGGGTATTTTTTCTGTGAACTGTCTTTTTTACGGGCGTTTTGGCGTTATTTTGGCAGAATTTTGCGGAAAAATTTAGCAGTATTTCGGCGGGTGGCTTTCGCAGGTGGCAGATTTAGTACCTATCTAAAATAGAGAGGCTCGCGAGGGCGATTACAGGCTGCAAATACTTCGATAAAGATAAGATTTTAGAGTCCGCTGAGATCGCGAAAAATTATGCTACGAATCTGTCCGAAAAATCTCAAAACAAAACATGTCAGAAACTAGAGCTCGCTCGATTTTGAGTTGTGTTCGCTGTTATTTAAAGGCTACTGTCGTAGCCTTTAAATAATAGCGCAAATTCACCTAATTTTGAATCGATATTAAAATAACTTGTCGCCTGCATAATTCTTGTTCTAAAGCGAATAATAATGCTACGAAAACAATTGAGTGCTTTGTTCAAGATAATGTAAAATATCCAGAGAAAAAATATATTACCACCGCTTTTAACATTTTTGTAAACATAGGAAAAAGTATAGCTGACAGTATTACGCCTGAACATATTGACCAATTGGAATACGTGGATCACGTGAACACAACTTTTTTTACTCCTACAAATTGCTCCGCTCTAATTGCGTACAGAAACAATTTACAAAATAAATCAAGTGAATTTAAAAACGTTCTCAGCTATAGTACTTAAAGTCATACTTAATGTAAAAGCACCGTTCTTATCCAATATTATAACCTAGTCGCTCCTTGTAGGTATCTTCCCAACTCTTTTAAATTGCGAGAGTAACCCCTTTTTTGAAATTGGTGAAAAAACCTCCGTTAACAATTCTAGACTGTCTCTGTGCTGCAAATTATTTGCAAAATATTCGAGATAATTGAATGTGGAAAGGTGTTTTCCAAGTTTGAACAATAATCATTTTTCTATGAACAATATTGTTTTCGTTCTAAAAAATGAACCACACAGGCTGTATTAACTCATTCAAAATATCTCCATTCAACTACAGATAAAGGAAAACTTATTCTCTCCGTGTTCCTTGATTTTCGAAAAACAAGCGATTGCGGGGATAATATCATTTTACTACCGAAACTCCACTGTTATGGCATTAGAGAAGTGGCACATGAGTAGTTCAAATCATACCTAAACAATAAGATGCAATGCGTTGCCACTGCCGGCGTACAATCACTACTACTGACTATCAGCCGTGGAGTACCACAAGGATCTGTCCTTAGTCCTCTCCTCTTTTTGATATTTATCAACGATATAGTTAGATCTACTTCATTTTTCAAGTTCATACTTTTTGCTGACGACAGTACACTTTCTACGCCAGCTTTGGTCACATTTTAAACGGAGCTAAAATTAAAATTAAATTTAAACACTGTCTTCTCTCCTGACTTACATGAAGGACATCTTGATGCACTACTGCAACGTTTTACATCTAAATGTTTACTCATTTACTTTTCCATTCAATTTCACAACATTTACACATTCATTTACATTCACTTTTTAACCAAATAATTCAAGGAAAAATCAAATTAACTCCCAGATTAAACACATGTTATCAATTAATCGCAAACACGTCATTCCAAATTCTTGAATGTTTGTAATGATTAGCAATTTGTTTTCCAATCCTACCAATTCGATCTATTTGAATAGAGTAAACCACATCAATCGCGTTTAATTGCACGATAAAATATACAATTAAATGACTGCATATCTATCTCTGTTCGGGCCGTCACTCAAATGAATTCGAGATTTCTTCTTGAACCTTTGAGCTCCCCTTTTAAACCAAGACTCCCAATAAAGCTGCGAAACGCGCAAGAATTTGCTCAGAGGCATTTGGGCCCGTCTGTTAATTATAACACGTTTTTTGGGTCACACATTTTGAGGAGTAGGATTGATCCAATTAGTTTCTTCTTGATGGAGGTATCTGTTGGTTTTTGAGCAAGGATTAAACATTCGTCGAGAATCTGGGGCAAAAGAAACGACATTTTGACTGCCAAGGATCTTGAGTTGTGCACTTTTAACGAGGTTTAGGTGTCTTAGTTGCAAATTCTGTTTAATTATAAGCCTTTTTAGGTCGTCCGCCGCATACGGGGCTGGCTGTAGAAACGAGACTGAGGCAAAGTTATGCGAACTTCTGTATCAACAAAGAGCAACTCAGGCACGGCGCAGACGAGACTCTCGTACAACGGCTCTTTAAATACTTTGCAGATGCAAATTAGATGTGTTAGGGATCAAAATAGACAGTTCCTGAACTCTTCGTTGAACTTGGTACATGTGAGATACCACGATTAACGCTGTTTGGTTGTTTAAAACCTTCTAAATTAGGCTATACGCTTTTTGATTTGAGTCCTATTCATTTTCCAATGTATTTCGGTTTCATTTCGTGGCATAGCTGATAAATATTTTATGTGGCTTTTAGGTATGCGAATGTCCTTCAACTGCGATCCAGTCAGTTAGCTTTAGAGCAATAATGCTGTCCTTCAACTACTTTCTTTATTCCTTAGACAAGCAGTGCTACTCAAAGCGTAATTAGGTTTGCTAATATTCACTTATGCACACAAATTTCTACTTGAGCTCAAAGCATTGGGGGAATTCGTGTCATTCTTAGGATTTTGATTAGCATATACATATTTTTTGTTTTAAAGGGCTTTTGATGATGTATTTTCTTGGGAGTGTTGAGGAAAAGGATATCATGATAAAATGAAATAATTGACTCCATTAAAATACCCCTGTGATGGACATGTTTCTATTTGCCGTAAATGGAAAGGTTATTGAAATTTACCGGCAGTTCACACCTTGTCTGCAATTATATCGACTGCGTTTCAATGCGCAAGTTGAAAAGTCCAAACCTAATTCGAATTGAATGGAAAAATGAAAGCAACATCATTTTAAAGTAACTTTCAGATTCAATTTGCATCAGACAGCGAAGTTCCCCGAATCGAGTCCGCCATGTTGTGCGAATAAAAATCAGAAAGAAACTATACCAACATTTCTTGGTTTTCAGTTATTATACACGATGACTCACAAGTGCCTAGGAACTTCTATCAAAACTGTTATGTTTCATACGTTCAGGTGCATGGGCTGACACAGGAATACAAGAGTTTCATAGGTATTCAGCGATTTACGAAGCGTTTTTAATTTTAAAAGCTTTTCCTTGGTTTGAAAATACTTTTTTGAACTCTGAATATGAAGGTGGGTTCTCGAAAGCCCACACAATTTAAGTGGTTAGCTGCAACACGAAGCTTGAGCCAACAGACAAACGAAAAATCGTGGCCAGCTCTGAGCATTTGGATTATCAGCACTCGGTAGATTTCCGTGTAGTGTGCTTATGCCACTCGATTGTACGATTCTTGCAATTATGTGAGGCATCGAGATGAGAATGCCAGCTTGAAGAACCGTTGTTTCATCACAGCTCCACTGTGAATGCAGCTATTCTTCTAATTATGTGAGGCATCGAGATGGTAATGCCAGCTTGAAGAACCGTTGTTTCATCACAGCTCCACTGTGAATGCAGCTATTCTTCTAATTATGTGAGGCATCGAGATGGGAATGCCAGCTTGAAGAACCGTTGTTTCACCACAGCTCCACTGTGAATGCAGCTATTCTTATAATTATATGAGGCATCGAGATGGGAATGCTAGTTTGAAGAACCGTTGTTTCACCACAGCTCCACTGTGAATGCAGCTATTCTTCTAATTATGTGAGGCATCGAGATGGGAATGCTAGCTTGAAGAACCGTTGTTTCACCACAGCTCCACTGTGAATGCAGCTATTCTTCTAATTATGTGAGGCATCGAGATGGGAATGCCAGCTTGAAGAACCGTTGTTTCACCACAGCTCCACTGTGAATGCAGCTATTCTTCTAATTATGTGAGGCATCGAGATGGGAACGCTATCATGAAGAACCGTTGTTTCACCAGAGCTTCACAGTGAATGCAACAATTTGCCTCCACTTCTATCTGGTGTCTAATGGCAAGGACTCGAGTATCAAAACGAGAGTAGGCTGCACAGTTCCTGTCGCTAAATTCTGTTTCGGTTAATGCGCTTTTATGAACTGAAATTTTACGCGAGGCCGGGCATTGCGCAAATGGCTGTTTGCAATTTCTCCATCGTAGAGACCACAATGGAAGACCAAAACGCTGGTTGCCTATCTACGAGCATACATATGCATTTTCTATTCATCATTGAATATTTTCTTCTAAGGATATTATTTTTTCCAAGTTTTATTTTTTGCAAAAATAAACGCTTTCTGGCTGGCAGGAATAAATTGGCCAACACGTTGTAAACACAAAATGATTCTGACCGAGTTAACGTAATACGCATAAAGCTAAGCTGAGTGCATGCAGATAACACAAAGCTAACCAGAATTTTCAGCAGGTCTACGAGATTGTCTTCAGGTGTCTTCAAAATTAAAAAAAAGTGGAGAAAAATGCATAAGTGGCAAGCATAATTGAGTAGCGATTGAAAGTAAAGGCTCAATTGAGTACCGATTGAAAGTAAAGGCTCAATTGAGTAGTGATTAAAGTAAAGGCTTAATTGAGCAGCGATTGAAAGTAAAGGCTTAATTGAGTAGCGATTGAAAGTAGCAGGCTTATTTGAGTAGCGGTAGAAAGTAAAGGCTCAATTGAGTAGCGATTGAAAGTAAAGGCTTAATTGAGTAGCGATTGAAAGTAAAGGCTTATTTGAGTAGCGATAGAAAGTATAGGTGTGAGCTGAGAGAGACGACTTCATGTAAAATGGGTCTCTCGAATGTGTTACTTGATTTATAATTTTAATATTTCAATTAATTTCACTTTGGATGGAGGCAACTTATTGTGAACAGACAAATATGTCGCAAAGAGCCCTTTGAAGGGCCTTAATGTATAGAGGTTTAACAAAAAGTCCGTAATAATTTATAAACATGGTAATCGACAGAGTAATATGAGCCCATGAATTACCTAATATTCTATCAAATGTGTTCTGACCTTAATTTTTTCTTTTCAAAACAAGTATTTGGCTAAAAATCTTTGTTCATTATATAAGTATTTACCTTTGTATATCGCGCGAATATTTTAGAACCAAACTGCGAGTAAACCATTTTTTGATTAATGTGAAAAATGACCCCCGTGTATTTTTGCCATTGCTTATAATTATTCTTCTGTAGTGTTAAGATCGGCCGACTGCGGAGATTCGAAAAGATGACCAATGTCGCACCGACACTCTGTGCCCAAAAAGATAGCGATTTTTGTTATTTGAAGGCCGCGATTTAATCTGCCATCACAGCCGGAATTCACATAAATAAACTCGTTGTACAGTGTACATGAGCTTTCATAATTGAGTTTGTAGAGACATTATAAGTGAGAGGTATACCATTGAGTAAATATCAAGCCAGCATTCACCAACACACAATCATCCTGGAGTCAAACGTAAACTTTTCTCCTGGATTTATGCAAATTAAATTTCACCTCATTTGCATCTTCATAGCCAGGAACTCGATTGTCGAAAATAAGTAAGCGACGGTTCATCGGCCCATACCTCAACTTGTGATCTCTCAAACTCTATTCTTCTTATCCTGAAATAACAGTTTTTTGGCGGTTCTTGCTTGTTTTGGTCCGTGGCAATAAAACGTAAATTAGGCTTTGATTGAATAGGTTTTGAAATAGAAGGTCCTTCATGAACACTTAAATTGTAGATTTCCGGTTTCACTGATCGAGTAGGAAGCAATATACCCATTTGAGTACTACTCTTGCCTTCCAGTAATGGTAGATATATTCTCGTAAAGAAATTGACTGTGTATTCGGCGGCTTCAATTCGACGACTTTAGCTTATGACTACATTATTGTTGTTAAATCTCATAGTAAGAGGTATTTTTACTGTGGATGCAGTAGCTTGTGATTTGATAAATAAATTGAGTGCTTTCACAACTGACGTGGTGATCAAACGCTGACCACTCTCTTTTTTTTAAATTTTCAGCATACTCGTCCTGCCATTCGAAATCCAGTTTACATGACACTAGAATATTGGGAACGTATCAAAAAAAGAAAAAAGAGTAGAAATTGAACCAATCCCTAAAAAAATTTGCAATACAACGAATGAGCAACAAGCTACTCACTTTGAACATTTGTCTCATGCTGTGGATACAACACAATTTCTCAAGTTCCGATCACAGGACATCATCAGTATTAGATGATTCAGCACGAAAATAAGATACGCAAATGAGAGGTAGTTTGTTTGAATAATTTAAACCATAAACCATAATGCTGATTGAAATTATCTATTCACTGTTATTACCTATTCACAATTATATATCACAATTTCCTATTCGCAATTATCAATTATTCACAATTATCTCAATGAGCAAAACGTCTGCATTGGTGGCTAGAATCGACAATATTGAAAATCGTGAAAAGGGAGTTTTCAATTTGATTGATGTGTCATGTCTTTTCTTTTAGAATGAAATTTCAGGAGCCGTGTTACAGGGTAAATGAAATAGCATGCAACTGTATAATGTCATGAATGTATAGTGGTTCGCTTGTCTGCTCGATCATCATCAACTTTTCAAAGCTCTTTGTTATTACTTATGATGGTGTTTACTGTGGGAGTTTATAATTATTTTACAGAAGTCGTAAAATTCACAGGAAAGTTCCGACATTTATTCCACTTCTTACGCAGAAGCATTGAAATTTTTAACTCTTTAGCTGTTGAAAATGAGAAACGCTCACTGCGCTAAATGTGACACTCGCAAGTTCATGAAGAGTAAAAATAAGAATTTCAGATTCGTTGGACCTAATTTTGCTCAAGGTAAATAATTTTTCTTTTAATTATGGGGTTTATTTTGATATGGACAAATGAGTGCACGTACTCATGTTATTGATGGTTAGGATTATGAACTTTTCTCGCAAGATTCAAAATACCGAATAGATCTTACTCGCACTTTGTTAAGGTGTGCTTAAATTTCATTCTTTCACCTTGCCATGGCTGCGATTGCGCGAGGTCATTTTTAGCGCACTGCTTCAAAATGAATACCTAATGCAACTCTAGTTAGCTTAGTTCAAGAAAAAATTATGATGGGTTCATTTTGGGAGCGCGTGGCACTTTAACATGTACATGGATATTATTGAGCCATCTAGAGAAAAATAGTCACAAGCATTCTCTCCACGTGAATACCAGGCTTCAACCTTCAGAGCTTGTGCTTACATTTTCATCGTAAACTCCATTTTCAGGTTATAGAAGATGCCTTAGCCGAAGACTAAAGTATCTCCCGAACGGAAGCAAATGAGGCGTGCTTTGCTGAATTATCATACAGAACAGCCGTAGATTTATGGCAAGATTCTCCAATTTCCCAAAGACTTCGCGTGATTCCGAATAAATTCCAACGATCGCTGTGCTGCTCCCAGAAATGCAAAAGATGCTCGTGCTGCTTACGACCGAGAGAAAATTCTTTATCGTGCAGTAGAATGTGCAGCGAAATGTAGCGCTTCCTGGATGGAAAGGCATCATAAAATTGAGCTGGGAACTTACGAGAATTGACTTATTTAAAAACTTGTGCTCTGAGATTACTTTAACGTAATTGGGAATGCAATTTTGAATGTTCGTTCGAACATAAGTTATCCAAAGACTTGTGTGTTGAGATTACTTCAAAGTCATCAGGAATGCAATTTTACATGCTCGTTCGAACGTAAGGACAAACGCTGAATTCGATGGGATTGCTTGAATTTGTTTATGATGAAGCATGCTTTTTTTACGATCAAAAATTATAACAACTTAATTGAAATTTTAAGAAATATAGAGTAGGGGTTGCTGTGAGTCTCTGGGTAGTAAAGTGTGGCAATGATTGTTGAATTATTTGATCCGGCAGCGGTATTCTCTTAAATCGATTTCATATAAAAAATGAAGAAAAAGTCTTCACGATACGCATGATAATGGCTTACGAAGTCAAATTTTGGTGCAATTGTTTTGTTCAGCAGTTGATGCTACTTCTTTGTTATTATGTTTGAGCACTGCCGTTGTTCAAGTAAGGCCCTGTGAGATTTTTAACATTGTTTCAAAGATTAAAGGGCATTTGATTTCATTTTGATTATTTTGTCTTACTTTGTGCTGATGAGGAACATGAACAGAGCATCTGCATTAGTTTTTAAGTATTTGTTTAAAAAATTACATGGTAATTTATTTCATTTATATTATTTTTACACTTGGCACAGACTTCATCCCCATAAGCGGCTTATGTATGCATCACGAACGTTCCTCAGGCAGTGAATACAGATGGTCTCAATCTGATGACGCACGCAGAGCGAACGCCGCAACTGCAGAAACATTTCCTCACCGTAGTAAATGACAATTTAAATATCAATAACATCAACATCACCAATAGCATGAAAACAAACAATGAGTGTTGCGAATGTAAAAGAAATATTGATGGCATGAAAATTGTGAGCCCCATTTCTTGTACTGAAGTAAATCTACATAGCTTGGCTAACCTTATCTGTTCTCTCTTCAACGGAGGGTAATATTTTTATGGGCAAAAGTATCGCAAGCAATAACTCACTTTTTTCATCTTCAGCTAGGAGTCAATAAGTTAAATGTACTGAATAAGTAGTGAAGAGAGAAATAAATTATACACTAGTATATCCACCTTCTTGGACCTCTATACCAATGGTTCACTTACATGTACACCGGCTACTGATGTTCAGAGAAGCATGTATCAATATCAAGTAAGAAGCATGCATAAATTTTAGGTAAGAAGCATGCATCACTTTCAGGCAATATACCGGCTACTGGTGTTTAGAGAAACACTCATGACTTTCAGATAATTCGAAAGCGTGTAACACAAGCGGTAAAGATATTATTAACACAGTAATTAAAGTAAATGGGAAACACGAGACCGCTAGCGCCATGCAGACCTCTCACGTAGCGAGCAGTGCAGTAACGTAGCCCTAACGTGGCTGCATTGCCGGCTGATTTCTACTTACTTGACTTTCAGATTATTTATGCCATCTTGGTGCTTGGGCCGTTTATAATACTTCTCTCTAGAACGTAAACAAATATGCTGGAGTAACCTGCATGGAATAAGATGGAATAAATAAAAGCAGAATTTGCTTTGAAAGAGAAGCTATTTTCCCTAACTTGAATTTAATGGTATTGGGGGGCAATGAATTTGTATCCTGTATATGTTGGCTATTGGCTATATGTCCCTCGCACATGTTCGAACTCATGTTATGAAAAATGAAGGTCACTTAATATGTTGATCGGAGGAGAGAATAACCCTATAAATAACCAGTTAACCGGAGACGTATTTTATATATATGAATACACGTCTAAATAAAGGCTCCGAGTGAAATCGATACTTTTCCTCTAACAGTTCAGTTGGTACATATAGGGATCAATACTTTTTAGCGTGAGATTTTCATTTCATTTACAATGAAATGGAAATTGATTGGGCAGACGCCTGAAAATAATTCTAAATAACTAAATTTTCGTTATTTAGTGCTCGCGCAAAGAATGTTTTAAGGTCACCTCTTCGTTTAATTTCAATACGCGCCTCTCTCAATTTCAATTTCCATACCAAAATTTCCATTTCTCAATGCTATATTGCTACTTAAATTAAATACTGTGGCATTAATGGCGCATAAACAGTAAAGTAGAAGTAATCAACCATTCACAGAAGCTGCATCAGTTTCATAAATTGCCTAAACGTATGCCAAATTAAACTCTCATTCATGAATTCCCTGTTTCGATCTTTCCGCTTACATAATACGATAACTCCAGGAGACATTCAGGTCAAGAAGCGCATAAATATTTTTCTTGATTATTTCTTTCGACTACACTGAGCAACACAGTGGAAGGTTTCACTTCTCGCTCTAGAAATGTAGTATTCCACTGTTTCATTCGAAGCCTCCAATACGCAAGCTGTAAAAGAAGAAGTTACCTAGCATCACCCAGAGACACAGGCAGAGAAAGAAGAAGCAAGATATTTGAATAAATAATAAGAAACAAGTCTCCTCCACAGCTAGCAGGAAACCACCAGGGCGATGGAAAACAGGCTGAGTATGTAAATGCTTCATAGGTAACTACAACAAACTTTAGCGACTTCGTTGCCGGTAAGTACTCGGAATCAGTAATTAATAGGATGGAATAAATAAACGAAGAATTTTCTTAGACAGAGAAGCTATTTTCCCTAACATCAGTAATTAATCTGAAAGTTGGATGCTCGATGCTATTTTTTCACCTATCTTTTTTCAGAATAACTTTGAGCTCGATGTGACTATTCCAACATGAATGAATTTAGAGTGATATAGAAACATTCCAACTAAAAGAACATCGTTATATATGAATATTCCGGCATGAACAATCCACAAGCACGCTAATGTTCCTGCTGGAATAAAGCAGAGTTCTCCAAGAATATTGCAACAAAAATAATATAAAATTCTGGATGAATAATCCAGCAAGAAAGTCACCGAGTTCTTAAGGAAAATTCCCGCAGAAATAACATCAAATACAGTAGGAACTTTTTGAAGAGAATAATTTCTGGTTTTATAGTAGTATTCCTATTAAAATACTCCAGCCATCGCATGTTTTGAATCTACATGACGCAGTAGACTCGAAAAAAGTGCAGTGGAGAAAAATTTTGTACATTTAAACGCTTGAGTTGTTGAATTTTATCTCTGATTGTAACTCCATAAAAAAGTTATTTTGTTTTGAAAAACCTGGATTTTAATTCTTCGAAAGTACATCACTTGTGGTAGTGTTATCTGCAGGAACTTGAAAGCTTTTAGGTGTAAATTCCCCCCTAAAATATTAAGAAGCTGAGAGCCAAAACAAACAAAATATTGTCGAAGAACCTGAGAAACTTACAGAAAAGATGAATTCATACATAAGTTGCATAATTTATGCATAAGTTGACAATTAACGTCACCGAACCATTTGAAATCAAATAGTTTCCGGGAAATATAATTATAAAATGATTGTAGGTATAGATATTTCCTTGTGTGCCATATTTCTTAAATGCAATAACACGTCAATTTTTATAAAAAAAACTTATCAGAACTAATTTTGTGTTTCGCAAAAGTCAGAAAATATCAAATTAACTCAAAGCAATTACTCTGCAACATGTTTGCGAAATGGTAATGGCGGATTAATTCAGTTAATTAGTTAAATAAAATATCCAGTACGTTGTTTCAAGTAGAAGAGAGCATGGAAAGTATTATCAGCATTTTTTAAGTTTTATCAGCATGATACTTCTCTAAATTTAGATACTATTTTTCTTATTCATTTTAACCTCCAGTACAACTTTCAGAGATGAATGGAAAATATTTGTTAAAGTGTATTTTTGATGAAATCCTTGATCTAGGGCTGCCATTCACCCCTTGCCTCTCTTTGGTGCACTGATAGAAAGCTGCTCTCTGTATAAAATTTTAACAGCTTATTCTTCGGTGCACATCGATGAGGCTTTTCATTTTTTCATCAAATGTTTTGCTTTTGATTTTTCTTGAGAGAAAAAGTGCCCTATTTTATCAAGCCATTTAGTTATCAAAGAGGTAAGAGCATTCGGTCTGTGCATTATGAGAAATGTCATTAAGCAAATTATACGCGGTTTGTATCTTAACTACAACGGGTCTTTCCGTTTAATGACCGTGGAGCTGTATTGAATAAAGAACTTGCGCACAGAAATATTTCTTTATATATACTATTCCTGAAAATAATTAAACTCCAGTGGCTTAGGGAATTTTTACTGGTATTAAAATGATAGTATTTGAACAATAGCTGCATGATGTTAATTATTTGATGAGGGAGCATGTATGCATGTACATAAGATCAAATTAAAACAGTCAACTATAAATGGCATCAATAGTGTGTATTGTTTAAAAACAGTACATTATACCACACAGAGCCAAAACGTAAAGTTATTTCTTTTTGAATTGCGAACGATTCTACTCTTTGACCGTTTCAAGTGAAACCATTTTTTTACTTTCTCTTGTGCGTCCTGCGCATCTGAATACGGTGGCGTGACCACACGTGCTTTAGGGGTAAGAGTAGAGGAGTATGCTCGAGTTCTTCAGCACAAAAAGGTTCGCCTGACACGCCCTGACTTGCTACTCGTAGATCGTGCTGAAGTGCGCGATGCAACGCCTATTTTGTTGTCTTTCACGGGTCTCACAGGGTCCTTAGAGCAAACCAAAGCTCAGAAGTTTGAAGTGGATGCATGTTTTTTTAAAGCCAAACCTCGCAAATAAAGCAGCTATTTTCTTAAACATCTAGTTTAACCGGCTCGAAGACTTCGGTTCTTTCTGCTCCAGGCTACTATATTTGCTTTAATGCATTTTATGTGAAATGTTTGGTTGTAATTTTTTTTTCATTTGGATATCGAAACAATTTTCTTGTAGATTTCAATTACAGGATCAAAGAATAAATATTACTTGAAAAACTTACACGCTGTGAAAAATGATGCACAAGCTAACAGCTGTAAAGGAAATTACGCGGATATTAAAGCATGCTTCACATGCTTGTATGAACCAAAAATCGAGAAGGTAACTTAAAATAACTTAACTTCTTAATAACTTCTTAAAATAACTTAACCCGCGCACGGTCGCGCATCCCTCAGAAAAGTAGTCAATTCACCCGCGTTATTCTGCCGCTCCCTGTTCCCTTACCGTAATAGGCAGAGATGTAAAAATATGAAGTAATGAGTAAAAAATGTTGCTTTACACTTTGATGTTGTCAGATTTTTGATAACTTGAACCGTTTCTTTGTAATATGGAGTCAAACTCCGTAGATTTTTGTACAACATTGCTTCAAAGAGATCAATGGCCATTTTTTGTTTTGGGAACAATGTAATGTTTTTCATTGCTATTTTATGCAGAAAATCCTTCCAAACCTGCTGATGTTTTTATTTTTCCTCTGCAACAATTAGAAAAAAAGTTATGACCATTTATATGTCTACAAAGTGTTATCCATTCTTCGTTTTAGTTCCTATATGAATGCATGTTTGCATGTCTGGTTATATTACTGTAAGTATAGTGTTTCGAAACTTGTAATTTTCACACAATATGAATAAAATACTGCTCTACACGCTACTGACTTCAGATTTCTTATCATTTGCCATTTTTGCGAAATAAGGCCCTGAGTAGTTTCGCTGGTAACTGAGGCTTCCACTGACTGTTCGCACGCACACCCTCTCACGGTCGCCTCATTTACCACACTGACTGTGCTTACCCCTCCCAACTTCCAAGTGGTTGTAGCTCTGCCTTAACCCCCAAAATGTGGGGGTTTCTGGCTCCAGCTGTGTAGCACTCGCTGAGACGATCATTTTGGTGTATAACAACTTGGGGTTATGCCTTACGTCGGGCAACCAGTGAGCCTGGTAAATGAGGCGACCAGTTATAGTTCGCGGGTTAAAAGATAACTTAACTTAACTAAAAGCGCTGTAAAACATGAAAAAAAGTATCACAGGATCGCTAGAATTAGCACATCGATTGAAGTAAAGATGCTATTTATAATATGCAGCAAGGCCTTGACGTGTAGTAGAAAATCATTTCAAAATTATTATTCTTAAAATAAAAACAGGTATTGAATTACGTTCACTTAATATTTATTTTGTGGACAGGAGATCAGATTACAAACAATTAACAGCTGTCAGAAAATGAACAGGAGAGGATATTCATTATTAAATGAAATATTTGAGTTATGCAGGGATCTTTTTTCCTCCTCAGAGAGAAAATGCAAGAGGACAAATTTTCAAGAATTTGAAATAAGCGAATGAAAAAAGTCTGCGTCGACACAATCTATGAGATTAGCGTCATTGACAGAAAGTTGGTGTTTTAAAAATAAGAAATCTTGGGTAAATTTTACTACTATATAATGTTTGCTATTATTTGAAAAAGACAATGAACCAATTAATGTTTTTGAACAACTGGTCAAGCTTTTTATCTCTATATATGTAAACCAATATCTTTACTTTTCAAACATATCTGTTTCTGCAAGTCACTACTCACACACTCTCAATAATTAATTAGCCCATAATTTCACTTGCAACAATAAGAAATGAGGAAATTGAGTTGCGCTATTGAAAAAATTAAAATTAAAAAATTAATTTTATCAAAATTAAAAATTAAAAATTAAAGTTAGAATAAAAAATTCTAATTAAATGAGAAGTAAAAATATCTTGAGTTGAGTAGTTTCTTTCATTTTTGCACTCACCGTTACGCAATAAAGAGGTAAACTTCCTAGCAGCTATCTGGGACTATTTTTATTTAAACCGTTAGCGCCTTAGCTTATTTCAAGATGGATGAAAAAATATTTTTCAAAGAGAGGTTAGAATAAAATGGGCGAGGTAAAATAAAATAAAAGGGAATTTGACAGAATAAGTTATGGTTATGAATAAAATAGGGTAAGGTGTATTAATTTCATGTACGCAAACTATTTTCCACTTTTTATTACTTTAGTTTCACTAGAAAATGGAAAAATTTGCGTTTAATTCGAATGCATTGTTTGTTCATGTTAAAGCTAATTTTTTCGGTAAAATAAGTACTTTTTGTTGCCACATTTATATACGAGGTAAATTCTCAACCAACAGTTCTTTCTATCTTGAAGAACGTACGTCTGAAAGCAAAAGTTTCATTAATAAGCTCGATCCCGTTGTTAAAACTCATTTGTTTGCATTTTACAGACGCTGATTTATATAATGTTTCATTAAGACTAGTACACAACAATGGATACGATTGCATGGAAAATGGAATATTTTCGTATTTTCGAATATTATCTCGTATTTTCAGCGAGCAAGAAGACTTTTTCGTAGCAACTGCAAACAGTCCTACTCATGAAGCTAAAAATTGACGCGTTCTCTCAAATGCGTGAATCTAGAAGCATTTCTCTGGAGGAACGAAAACAATTCAGAATGAGGAGCGTTGCAAGCGCTGGGCTCAACAAACACGTTTGAATTTCTCGACAAAGCTTTAGCACGCGGCCTCTTTTGTTTCACGTTTCTTCTGGGGAATAAAAATAGATCCCAAGAGCGGCATATTGAAGTGCAGCTCATGTGTGCAATATATTGCTCCCTCAAGCCAAGGCTTAGGGAGTATTTGCGTTCTGAATACTAGAAAACGCCCGCACGCTTGCCTGCCAAGCCCAACAAGAGGTTTCACCGAAACAAAGCTTGAATTTTAAGGGTAACGAAAACAAAGCGATCTTCTTGTAGGTTTCGAGTATCAAGCATTTGCCCATGGACGAACAGAACGAACCTTTTCGCATCAAGTTGGAGTGGAACTTTCTTCTATGAGAATTAGCTAGAGAATGATGAACTCATGACTCCAAGAACTTTCTTAATGGGAATGCGCTGTCATTTTGCTGCAGAATTGAGAAGAGATTTAGCATTACTGACAGTGTTAACTCAGGAGGGTGCAGTTCTGCATATATGATCTTAATCTTCGTTTTCGAACATTGTGAAGAACTGTACTCATTCAAGTTCGGGGCGATTGCGTGACCTAAACTTTGATTTATAAATTGAGAGAATTAAAACTCTCATTTATTGTGTTTTATGGAATCCTCATGAATCAGACACTCCAGGCTTCTGATGCGTAATTGCATTATAAAAATCGAGTTTTTGTTTCGATAAATTGACGTGCGCCGCATCATGTACTGTTCTTCCCGGAGCATCAAAAATAATGTTAGTATATTGAGGCACTTACCCCTATATAGGGTGACAGGCCCATGGCCGAAAAAACTGTAAAGTAAGGTCGTGACCGTTGAAAGAAAAAATCTTTACTCAATGGGTGTGTGGTCGAAAATGCCTCTTTAAAGAGTTAGGAGGACTTGAAATTTGAAACGTTTTGAAGGAAAATTAATACCTTGAGTGTGCCAGGAAACTAAAATAAAGAAGTTAGGAATGCATTTTACTATGAACACAAGGAATCGAATGGCAGTCTCAATCTAACAAGTAGAAAGAGATGTTGAAATACGAGAAACAGATGTTGAAATTTTATTAGGCATTAACAAAAGATGTTCAACATAACGCCTATCTGTTCCGATGCAAG
Organism: Morinoia aosen; assembly: GCA_030386875.1. Classification (NCBI taxonomy): domain Eukaryota; kingdom Metazoa; phylum Arthropoda; class Malacostraca; order Amphipoda; family Talitridae; genus Morinoia; species Morinoia aosen. Next base: position 26,108,730 of record CM059578.1, on the reverse strand, counting down.
CAAATATGAAAATCTAAGCCTAAGTGCAATGATTCAAACCCAGGTACAATGATCACCAGTGGTGATCGAAGCAGAGGTTTCTCGAATCCTTGCGGAGGCTTGAACATTTTTTTATGAAGTTTTATTCAGAATGAACCTGCGTTTCATACACCAAGCTCTTCAAATGTCCCCATAAATGAACCTCTAAGAGCATAATACCAACAGGCCTCAGCCGCCTGTGAAAATTGTGTCCTCATACCACTTAAACGAAAGATTTTCAACCACGCGGTTTTTTCAGTATAAAGTGTTTATTTGAACGTCCCCAACCTTATGTTAAAGTTTGTTCAACAATGGGGTTGTCTCCCTTCATTTCGAGCCGGTACCCATTTCATACACCGAGAAAGGAACATTAGGTTTACACCTATGGAGTGTAAATAAGGAGTGTTTGCATGTGATCCTCAGTCATTTCGTTTGTAAGGCAAGCGCTTGCATCCCACTATGCCACGGTGAAGTCAGAGCAAATGACTAAGTTTCTTTTGGTGGAATTCACTTGCTTTCCAGGTACCAGAGTATCGGCTGAGCTATGCGAGCAAAGTTCGACTTCATGGTGATGGCTTGACGATTTGTTCCCATGGTCCAGGCTGTAGAAAAGAGGACTGGAGATTTCTCGTCTCGAGAACGAGATCTCGCATTTGACAAAATTGTGATGCCAATTCTTCGGCTGGAATTTCATACAATTTACGTCATCGTATCGTTCAGTCGACATAGAAGAACTTACGATGACAACTGTAACGTAACAATGATGATGATGTAAATTGTTTGAAAATTCAGTCTCCATTGTTTGCTGCACTCAATAAACGTCCTGCATCAAACGGCTATCCTGCGACCTGATTAGAAAGTGTGAGGAAATACTATGATTGTTGAGATAGAAGACGTTTTTGAGTCATCATGCGCTATTTGTTTCAGCGAATGAATCGTAAATATGCAGACATATTTTTCCTCAAAGAACTTTGTCATATAAGCCATGAGTAATTCATGAGAGTAAAAGAGAGTATTAGAGAGAGAGAGTATTAAAAGAGAGTATTAGAATTCAATTCGTCACATCGGAGTATAATTTTAAAACACACATTACGAATTCATATTATCTAGCAGGCATTTTGTGATTGATAACATGACAATTCTTTAACGGAATCGTCTCTACACTAAAACAGAATTTTTCTTTATATATTATTCACTCCCCAACTACAGCTACCTGCACAAATCAAAGATAAATGTATCTTTAAATCATTTTTTATTCCATTACATGATCATAAGACGCGCGCCTCTGAAATAACTAAGAAATATTCATTTTACTTATTTTTCATTTGCCTGTCTTAGATTTTTTCTATGATACTCTCTTGGGCTACCTCCTCTTTCTTTGCAAGAGGGAGACAACAGAAGCAGGAAAGTAACATTAAAATTAAAAACATGAACTTGCAGAGGGTGATAAAATCGCGTCATTCAACAAGTAACCGGGCAGCAACAAATCATCAATGTTTGTTACGTGACCTTGCCTGATAGGGTAACACACATAGAAGGTAAAAGAGAGGTGACACGGCATGTATAAGAATTACTTTAACAAATATTATAGCGCGTTCTCCGCGCAGTGGGCCATATGTGTACCATTCGGTAAGTTGCTCACCACCTACCGGTGTAAATGAATGATATTTTTTGTAATGATTTCAAAAAATACCTGTTACAATTCGAGGTGAAATTTTATCGTGAAATTGAATTTTAATATATTTTAGGAAGGATAAAAACGTAGTCGAGCAGTAAAGCCGATTTCCCACTGCTGCTACTTACAACCTAACCACACGAACCGGTGGCAACCTCAGAAACGCGTTGAGCCTGTTAAATTCAATAGAGATATTCTAAAGGGGTATCTATGTAAGAGTGCGTATTTTCACGTGATGAAATATACGGTGCTAGTAGACGTGAAGTGTAATTAGGAGAATAAAAGTTTTTATCTTCGTGTTCATTATTTTCTTATGAATTGTAATCATGAGAATAACAGTTCTTACCTTATCTATTCATTATTTTCTTATGAAGTGTAATGAGGAGAATAATCGTAAAAGTTCTTATCTTTGCTTCGAGGATACAGCCTCATATTCATTATTTTCCAACTTAAATGAGGGGAAAAATTTCTCAGATGATCTACCCCTTCCTATTCTAACCTGAACAAATCTGAACTTATCGTTTGTCCTTTAACGTTGAACAAATCGTAAGAAGTCGACAACTTTGCCATCTGACTGACGTGCAGATAGCTTCCATGGTTAAATTTTGGGATAGGGTTTTGGGTCGTTCAGCCTTACACGGTAAATTCCTTGAGTAACAGATGAGGAAATTAATGTGAAATATTGATTTTAAGATATGAATGAAATAAGAATAGATGTTCACTTTTTGTCTCGATGGGAAATAATTTGGGAAAAACATTGATGAATTTCCACATCAGTGCCAGCTAAAGTGAGCAAACTTTAAGGAATGCATGAAACGCCTTTATTAGAATTTTAATTGAAAAAGAAACCAGTGCTAAATTCCCTCCCCCATCCAACATGATAACTTGCTAAATATAATTCCTGAATATATGCACGGATATAATTTCTGACGCGGTAGAACAAAGAATAAGCGAACCGTAAGTCCCCGTGCAATTTGCAGTTTGCCCATGCATGCTGCTCAGTAATACATTGCAGTTTGCCCATGCATGCTGCTCAGTAATACATTGCAGTTTGCCCATGCATGCTGCTCAGTAATACATTGCAGTTTGCCCATGCATGCTGCTCAGTAATACATTGCAGTTTGCCCATGCATGCTGCTCAGTAATACATTGCAGTTTGCCCATGCATGCTGCTCAGTAATACATTGCAGTTTGCCCATGCATGCTGCTCAGTAATACATTGCAGTTTGCCCATGCATGCTGCTCAGTAATACATTGCAGTTTGCCCATGCATGCTGCTCAGTAATACATTGCAGTTTGCCCATGCATGCTGCTCAGAAATACATTGCAGTTTGCCCATGCATGCTGCTCAGAAATACATTGCAGTTTGCCCATGCATGCTGCTCAGTAATACATTGCAGTTTGCCCATGCATGCTGCTCAGAAATACATTGCAGTTTGCCCATGCATGCTGCTCAGTAATACATTGCAGTTTGCCCATGCATGCTGCTCAGTAATACATTGCAGTTTGCCCATGCATGCTGCTCAGAAATACATTGCAGTTTGCCCATGCATGCTGCTCAGAAATACATTGCAGTTTGCCCATGCATGCTGCTCAGTAATACATTGCAGTTTGCCCATGCATGCTGCTCAGAAATACATTGCAGTTTGCCCATGCATGCTGCTCAGAAATACATTGCAGTTTGCCCATGCATGCTGCTCAGAAATACATTGCAGTTTGCCCATGCATGCTGCTCAGTAATACATTGCAGTTTGCCCATGCATGCTGCTCAGAAATACATTGCAGTTTGCCCATGCATGCTGCTCAGAAATACATTGCAGTTTGCCCATGCATGCTGCTCAGTAATACATTGCAGTTTGCCCATGCATGCTGCTCAGAAATACATTGCAGTTTGCCCATGCATGCTGCTCAGAAATACATTGCAGTTTGCCCATGCATGCTGCTCAGTAATACATTGCAGTTTGCCCATGCATGCTGCTCAGAAATACATTGCAGTTTGCCCATGCATGCTGCTCAGAAATACATTGCAGTTTGCCCATGCATGCTGCTCAGAAATACATTGCAGTTTGCCCATGCATGCTGCTCAGTAATACATTGCAGTTTGCCCATGCATGCTGCTCAGAAATACATTGCAGTTTGCCCATGCATGCTGCTCAGAAATACATTGCAGTTTGCCCATGCATGCTGCTCAGTAATACATTGCAGTTTGCCCATGCATGCTGCTCAGAAATACATTGCAGTTTGCCCATGCATGCTGCTCAGAAATACATTGCAGTTTGCCCATGCATGCTGCTCAGAAATACATTGCAGTTTGCCCATGCATGCTGCTCAGTAATACATTGCAGTTTGCCCATGCATGCTGCTCAGAAATACATTGCAGTTTGCCCATGCATGCTGCTCAGTAATACATTGCAGTTTGCCCATGCATGCTGCTCAGTAATACATTGCAGTTTGCCCATGCATGCTGCTCAGTAATACATTGCAGTTTGCCCATGCATGCTGCTCAGTAATACATTGCAGTTTGCCCATGCATGCTGCTCAGTAATACATTGCAGTTTGCCCATGCATGCTGCTCAGAAATACATTGCAGTTTGCCCATGCATGCTGCTCAGTAATACATTGCAGTTTGCCCATGCATGCTGCTCAGTAATACATTGCAGTTTGCCCATGCATGCTGCTCAGTAATACATTGCAGTTTGCCCATGCATGCTGCTCAGTAATACATTGCAGTTTGCCCATGCATGCTGCTCAGTAATACATTGCAGTTTGCCCATGCATGCTGCTCAGTAATACATTGCAGTTTGCCCATGCATGCTGCTCAGAAATACATTGCAGTTTGCCCATGCATGCTGCTCAGTAATACATTGCAGTTTGCCCATGCATGCTGCTCAGAAATACATTGCAGTTTGCGCAGCGTGATCACAGTAAATCGTCTGACTTTTCAGCTCGTAAGTGCTCACCGGTCTATGACTTTGCACGTTTAGAGATTTAAAGCATTAACATGACGTAAACATTCCTGCGGGTTCTAATTTCTCCCACAAGCTCGCTCACAACTGAGTTGTTGAACGATATGTCTGAAGAGATGTTCAGATTGAAGATTTTGGTGTTACTCGATTCGAATACGAAAATTTGTGTGTTCGATTTTCGTGATACTTATGAATTGTATGCTGACACGCAGAATTAGAGATACCAGCCAAAAAAATTGAGCTCTAACATCCTTGTACGACATTCAAATGAACGTCTTTCTCGACCCTAAAGTGCAGCAAAGCAGAGGTAAACCTGCTTCTCATTATCTTTAGCTTAACATTTCATTGTGAGTTGTTGTACAAAAAAAGTTGAATTATCATGTTTTTTATTAATTCTCTATCTTACGAACAGAATTGCTGATTCGTATGTCAACGCCGATGCAGCAACGTACGCTGCAGCAACTTTTGAAGCAACCCGCTTGAGTTTTGAAGCTTAACCATCTACGTCAGCATTTTTGTACTCATTCTCCTGTTATAACAATCAACCTCATTGAACTGGCGCTGGCATCAGGTAGTCACCGATATTAGAACGAGGAAGAAACTGTCACTCGGCAGAGAACTTTGCATCAGGGAACAAGTTAAAAAAAGTACAATGTATGAGGCTGTTTTCTAAAGGGGACCGTACTGTCCTGAGGGGTGCAACACGGTTAAGCAGTAATTGGAGTCCGATCGATTTTCTTGTAAAATTTCAAAGATCGTGAACCCGTTGCAGCTGATGACTTCTACTCTATTATAGAACCATGATTGTAACATGTTTGCGTCCTTTCTCTTCGCTTATCAAGGCAAGGTTGCTTGAGAAGTAGCCACAACCTCAAGTCGGAGCATGCACATTCATTAAAGACAGCTATACGAGTGTAAATTTTTATTAATGACAGCTATTCAAGTGTAGATTTTTATTAAGGACAGATATACAAGTGTAGATTTTTATTAAGGACAGATATACATGTGTAGATTTTTATTAAGGACAGATATACAAGTGAACATTTTTATTAAGGACAGCTATACAAGAGTAGATTTTTATTAAGGACATCTATACAAGTGTAGATTTTTATTAAGGACAGCTATACAAGAGTAGATTTTTTATAAAAGACAGCTATACAAGTGTAGAGTTTTATTAAGGACAGTTATGTAAGAGTAGATTTTTATTACCACGTTAACTGCTTCATTATCACGTTAAGTGCGGCGGGTTAAACGCAAGTTCAATATTCAACTCGAATTGATGAAAATTTCATTACTCAATTCTGGAAATGATAATACATTAAACGAATCTTGCCATCATTTAGTTTTGATTAGGTACATTTTAAAGTTGAAAATTTCATTACTGATCGAATAACTGCTTAGCGAAAATCATTCCAGTGATCACAGGGGGTGACACCGCACTTAACGTGCTAGGGATAGCTACACAAGCGTGACGTTATACGAGTATTGTACCGAAGTGCACAACTTACTGAACGTGTATGCTACGCTTCAGACCTTGGAAAAAAAATTGTGGTAACTACTGCACCCCAGCTCAGGCCTGCGTTGTGGATGAGAGTTTGTTTGGTTTTTGTGTTTGACCTTCTTCACCTTTTTGCTCAAAGCTGACTTATCGCACTCGCGAAGAATAATATCTAACTTAAAAAATTAACACACTCGCAAAGGACACTAAAATTAATTTCCTAGTAAAACCGCGAGTGAGAATTCAGAACGTCAAAATCAATGTTTTTTGCTGTATGCATCTTTTAAAAAATTACAATAATTTCAAAGCACGATAAAATCAAATTCCTAGTAAAATCGGGAGGGAGAATTCAGAACGTAAAAATAAACGCTTTATATTGTATTTGCTAAACTATTTGGTCTGAGAAAGATATTGATAAACAATTTGATCTGAGAAGGCATAAGGTTTAGAATCATAATTTTATACAATTTAGCACCATGGTATCGTTGCACTGATGAGAACTTCTAATCACTCCATTTCCTGAAACAACAGCCTTCTAGCCACTCTCAAAACGCTCCGCTAGACAGCGCGGCTTCTCGCCCACAAGGTGGCCAGCATTTCTTCCAAGATGTCGAACTCCGTTTCACTTTGCCCAGGAGGAATTCGCTGTTTCTAGAACGGCGTCTCTGAGCCGTTCCCGAGCACCAAAAAGTCCAGGAAGCACCCACAGCTGCTCTTTAACACTCGCAACCTCAGACCCAGCGATGCTGAGGCTCCGATTTGCGTTGATTGAAGGACTCCATAAAGTCCAAGTTCCCTGCTCTAAGCGGGAGACCGAGTTTGCTAGCAGATATCGCGACAGTGGTCGCGTTGTGGTCAGACTGTTCACTGTGCTACGATCCTTAACTTTTTTACATCCTGAGTTCTCCAGCTCTAAACTCTCCCTGTGCGTTCCCTCAGTACAAATCATGGTTGTATATTTGAACAAACTTTTTTTTTTCTTTTGTTAGTCATTGAAGTTTCCATTTGCAAGTTACACTGATTCGCTTTGAAAGTTTCATTTTTATTTTAGCTTGTAGATCTAAGTAGTTTTCACGTACAAGTTGCAAAACCAAAATACGACATTTTCTGATTTGAACGTGTATGGAAATTTAATTACAAGGGCATTATCATTCATGGTTGCAAGTTTTGCAGTGGAATTGGAGCCCTCAAAATAGCATTTCATCGATCAAAACATGATTATGTAAAAGTTCTCTCTGCATGAAACTAATTAAGTTACATTAGCTGGAGCTCGTGTTCTTTTTATGTAAAATTAAGCAACATGTGAGATGTGCTTCGCAGATTTAAAAGCGTTACTATAAAAATAAATAATTTTAAGCTATTTGATTGAGCCAAACGAAACCGTTCTACAATATTTAGTAGACAAAAAGTTGGAATATATTTCTCACTGTATTTCTCATCACTGAATATGAAGTTTGTTACTTTTTTGAACAACCAGGTGACAAATGACAATTATCAACCAACAGCCGTCCAACACATTTGCGTACGCGCACAGGAGGAGAAAACTCCAGTAAAAACTTACCAACACATGTATAAATCATAAGCAATTTGTAATGCCAATTCAACAGTGAGAATGAACTTCCTCTCTAACAGCGTGCAACAAACGCTCAAAGTCTTTTAGGTTGGCACAAAGTAATTAAATTTTCGCCTTACATAGAGGAAAGATGTTCCAGTGCTCTAATTCATCATAAACGAACATTCACATCGCACAGACGGTAGAACATAATCCAACAAAGATTAAAACTCACGATGGAGGAAATTGGAAGATGAACGTTTACTTCAATTTGAATTACTTTCTGCCCGTAAGGTAATCTATTCTGAATTACCTGAAATTTTGAAAGAAGGAAAATTTTTTCAAATTCATGCCAATTGAGATGTGCTTTCACATCATATTAATTATAATTAATAGGATTTGAATACTGTGTAGTCACAAATCGTTCTGAGAGTGATTCGACCCTGTAGACAACGCTGAGCCCAAGATATGGATTAATAAACTTTGAAACTAATAATCTACTTACCACAAAAATATAAGGCTGCTTGAAATAATTATTGATCGAAAAAAAATAGTCTCGCGTTTTCTAATTGCTTCATCCTTTTTTCCACTCATTTAAAAAATGTAAAACACAAAAATCTGATTTTTCTTTGACTGAGCGCAAGTGCATTGATAATGTAGCTTACAACTGTTGTGTTCATCAAAGTTTTAACCTTCCGTTCACGCTTGCTGTAAAATATCTGATTTTCACCGAAAATCTGTGTTAGGGTTTTGGTTCATTTGAATATATCAAAATTAAATTTGCTTCAGGTTTTATTTATCGTTTGTTTGAAAAAGAACGCATATCATCAATCTTACTCGTGAAAGTAACGCAGTAAAGCGGTGGAAGTGACGCAACGTAGTGGTGGAAGCTACGCAACGTAGCGGTAAAAGTTACGCAACGTTACGGTGGAAGTGACGCAACGTAGTGGTGGAAGCTACGCAACGTAGCGGTAAAAGTTACGCAACGTTACGGTGGAAGTGACGCAACGTAGTGGTGGAAGCTACGCAACGTAGCTGTGAAAGTTACGCATCGTAACGGTGAAAGTTACGCAACGTAGCGGTGAAAGTTACGCAACGTAGCCGTGAAATTTACGCAACGTAGCGGTGGTATTGACGCAACGTAGCGGTGACAATTACGCAACGTAGCGGTGGAAGTGACGCATCGTATTACAGGAAGTGACGCAGCCTAGTGGTGAAAGTGTTCATAGCGTTCATAACGCTCAGGGAACGACGCCATTCGAAACCATTAATTTATTGCTGGACGACGATGCGTTTCAATTTATTGCATCCTGGGCAGAAGCACGCCAGAGGTTCTTCCCGAAAAGGTCTGTCCAGTTCTGTTGTTACTGGTCACTCGTTATTTAAAATAGACTCGTATATAAAATTAAGACTCGTTACTACAGGAAATTTAGATCCCATGTTTGAATAACGTTTGAGTCGAAAATACTGCAAAATGAATGAGGAGATTTAGCTTTTACACGCTTAGTGAAAATAACAACACCCTCATGCGCAGTATGCCCACAAATTCCAGTGAGCACGTTTATCGCACTCAAAAATTAATAATTCATGTATCGTCTCTCACATGAAAGTGAGCGGAGAATTAATTCAGCCTTTGAAATACTGTCCATATTCAAGCAATGCTCCAATTCAAACAGGAGCACGACAGCGATCAAAGACTATATAGCTGTTGACCCGGACACAGCTGCGCATCCAATATTGAGGCCGCTTTTTCCTTAGGCAATTGTTTATAACCGCCCGGATTATTCGCTTTTGAAATTGGATGGCGAGCATCACCGATTGTAATGAAATGTATTCAAGCAAGAGTAAGCAAAATGGCATCGAACACATTGATATTGCAGGGTCGCGCTCTCGAGGAAGAATATTGAAAAAGTGAGGGGCTGACTCCTGCTGCCGTCGCCAGAAGCTAGAAACGAACGCGACAGGCAAATATCATTTCAATACTTAAAAGGAAAAGGAGTGGAGTTCGAGGTACGTAGATGGATCTTCTGTTCGGGCTTTGGTGCACGTTTGCTTTGTTTCTGAAGTTAGTTGTCTTTAGTGGTTAATGACTGATGCTCTACTGTTCGCAAATTTGTCGTAACTGCTTTTCTAGTTGATTTGTTGTAAAAGCAATTTTTTTTAATCACTAGGTTGTTTTCAGTGGTTATTGATTGATACTCTGTTGTAGATGAATTCATTGAAATTATTTTTCTAGTTGATTAGTACTAAAATAAAGAAGTAGGAGTATTTTTGAATAACAGCATTAGCACTATTTAAAATAGTGGGTAGAAATAGAAGTATACTTACTAATTGTTCAGAATTCCTACACTAGAAAGAAAAATAACTAAAACGCCATTCCCATTATGAAGATTGAATTCAATATTGGCTTTTAAAATACCTCATATTTAGGGCTAGGACGCCGTGACAGTTACCACTGATCCAGCTGGAACCCATTGGGTACACTTCAGTAATGTGGAATACTGGACTACTTTCTCCCTATTCCTAATAAGAAGAAACCCCAATCTCGCCCTCTGGGGACCGATCCCCTCATAAAAGAAGTGTTTTGAACTTCTGAACAACGGTGACAAAGCCTTAGAACTTGAGATACCGAGACGGTTTGAGGCACGCGTAGAAGTAAGCTTACAAGGAAGCTAAAAACAAAAATAACATTGTTTTTTTTTAAAGATTTAGCGTCTTATAGTTAGTTTATTTCAAGATTGGTGAAGACACTCTGTTAGTTGAAGCAAGTTAGTTGAAGCATTTATTAGGCTTCTATACTTGAAAATGACTTCATGCAGTGAAATCTTGTGGCAAAAACATGGTTTACTTAATGAAATAGTGCAATTTTGCCTGACGCCATTCGGATAACATAACGTGAAACCAAACAAATAGCGAGTCAAGAATTGAATTTTCTTGAGTGTTCAAATCAATGAACCAAGCGTTATGCATATGAATGGAGCGTAATAAAACCATGTTAAAGGTTTCAAATGAAGGGAATTTAGAGTAAAAGTAAAGATCTCGCACTTGAATCTCGAATTTACTGATTTTATTAAATTTTTATTAGGAGCAAAATACACAAAATATTGCTATTTATTTTATTATAAAATAAAAATACTAATAAAATAAACTATTGGTTGATGATACTCGATGCACCACATCGTGGCCTTCTTTCATCAACACTAAGTCTCATTTCTGAGTCATTACTCATGCTCTGCAGCATTTCGTTGCATTATTTGCTTCAGAGTTTTATATTTTAAGTTATTATGCAGCCTTCAAATAAATCTAAATATTCACTCGACCTTTTTCGCAAATGTGAAAGATTAACAAACAGAGGTCAATTTTAATTTGAACTGCGAGGACATAAACTTATGTTCTTATTCAAGACCTGTTCAGATGAGAACACTCGCCCCTGCCAGTTCATCCACCTGCCAAATCATTTCATCCACCGACCTGCTTTATCTTTTCTTTATTTATTTGCTTTATTTCGCCCTAGAGAACACTAGACCGTTAACCTGAGGCCGGCAGTAATGCCAGCAAAAGATTTTGGATAATCCTAGGCCCCGCAAAGATTTTAATAGGCAGTTCACGAAAAATATAACATCATGCTAAAACTAATCCGTTCATGAAAACAAATAAACTCCAAAAAGATTTTAGTGCGGCTGACCCACATATTAATGAGCATGTAATTCGTAATTAACTTAAGTGGCACAAATTCAATTCACCATATTCTGCAGACCCCACCCATCACTGGAGGAACGTTTTTCAAAATCAAGATTCTTGTTTCTAAATGAAAATTTAGGACATGGTTATGGTGTTTTTGAAACAAAATTGCGATCTAATGATTGTAAAATAGAAAATTATGGCCATAAGAAGTCACTCATATTTAGAAAGAATTTACAACAGTCTTCATTCAGAAGCACTACCATCCCAACTGTCAAATTCAGTGACGGGATGGTCTGGAGAAGCTCTGCACTTGTATGGTTCAGTAGAATCTATCCTATAATAAGAGCCGCGTCCATCCGTCTGTCTGTCCTGTCTGTCCGAAGCCAGCCAAAAGTGTGTGGTGAGCATATCTGTGAGACAAGCTCGGCCCCATCAACTCTCGAGAATTTGAATTTTTTTATGTCCTACAGCCTTCCCTTCATTTCACCTTCTTTCTTATTTTAAATAAAGGGTGGTGGACTAGTCAGAAATAGTTCTTAGAACTTTGGATGATTCTAAAAATTGTAAGATTGTACAAGATGAAATGTTAGACATGGCTCAGGCACTGAATCTTGAATTTGATGACTCAACCGGACAATGAACCTAAGTATAACACCTAGGAAATTGGCGAATGGTTCCAAAGTAACCAAATAAAGACCTATGCAATCACCGGATTTAAATCCAATGGATTAATCACGAAAAATATAAAAAAAGGGTGTTCCAAGAAAGTCGCCCCATCAACTTCAAAAAATTGTTGATGTTTAAAAAAAGCGAGTTTGATTTCACTTATATTTTGGCAGGATGTAGCCAAAATACACAGAAGCCGACTGAAGCCATAATTGCAAATTGAGATACTTCAATTATACATGAAACAGATTATTTATACCCATCAAATAATTTGTAACTTCTTATGTAGCTGAATTGCTTATTGACTTTGTGTATGCAAAAATAATTCATTTTTATACATTAGTTATCTTTATTGTTGATAATCGTACACCCTACGTAGTTTTTTCATAATTCTCTTCAATCAATCCTTCAAAGTTATACTCTTTTCTATTCAAATACTGAGTTTACCTATCTGCATCAAGACATGGCACTACGATGAGCAATCCAAAAAGTTGAAGAACCTATTAGAAATTCATTGAAGCAAGTTCACGTCGTTGTGCAGAAGCTGACTCAAAATGTCGCCTCACCTTAGGAGACAATCTCCCCTTTATTGCGCGCACGCACGCAAGATGGACAGATCGTGTCATTCGAATACAAAGACTCAATTCAAAATCAACGTAACTCGTAATACCAAAACTTTGTGATAGTCGAAGTTAGGAGTCCGTAAATCCAACGAAGTTCGCGTGCAGGAGTTCGATGGTAGTTTCATGGCTACCGAGAAACGTTCATATACACCAGGCTGATGACTGTACTGCCGACGGCGTGTGGGCAACGCGCTTGCTGGGTGAAACTTGCCATTTTCCGTGCTAGGTGAAATGTATTTGAGGCAAGTTGCCTGATTGATAATGATGTTTCAAATTCGTTTTCTGTGCAATGTGAAATGAATTTGAGGCAAGTTGCCTGATTGATAATGATGTTTCAAATTCATTTTCTGCAAAAAGTGAAATGAATTTGAGGCAAGTTGCCTGATTGATAATGTTGTTTCAAATCCATTTTCCGTGCAAGGTGAAATGAATTTGAGGCAAGTTGCCTAATTGATAATGATGTTTCAAATCCATTTTCTGTGCAAGGTGAAATGAATTCTGAGCATGTTGCCTGATAAATAATGATGTTTTAAATTCATTTTCTGTGTAAAAGGAAATGGTTTTCAAGTAAGTTGAAATAAATTTGAGGGAAGTTGCCTAATCGATAATAATGTTTCAAATTCATTTTCGGTGCAAGGTGAAATGATGTGAAGTAAGTTGAAATGAATAAGAGGCAAGTTGCCTAATTGATATTTGCTGGGCAAAATGTTTCATTTTCGGTGCAAGGTGAAATGCAGTTGAGACAAGTTGCCTAAATAATAATGATTTATTGCATCTCGCGCTCGGATCAGAATCATCAAAATTTCATCCAGTGAATCATCCAGTGTTTGTATAAATGTCTTTCACGGATCTTCACTTGTGTAATGTGTGTGTTCCATTTTTGTCGCACTGATTTCACACAGTATGCAAAGGTTCACTGCCATATTACATGCTAATATCTTGTTCCCGATTTCACACAGTATGCAAAGGTTCACTGTCATATTGCATGCTAATATCTTGTTCCCGATTTCACACAGTATGCAAAGGTTCACTCTCAAATTTCATGCTAATATCTTGTTCCCGATTTCACACAGTATGCAAAGGTTCACTGTCAAATTGCATGCTAATATATTGTTCCCGATTTCACACAGTATGCATAGTTTCACTGTCATGTTACATGCTAATATCTTGTTCCCGATTTCACACAGTATGCAAAGGTTCACTGTCATATTGCATGTTAATATCTTGTTCCCGATTTCAGTTATTGATGAAGATTTCCAGCTCATTCACGGGCGCTGAATTTCGTACTGGTAAATGTAAATGTTGTAATATAATGTAAATTTCTTCGTTTAACCCGTTCACGCCTTTGCCAGTTCATTAGATTTAATGCGCTTCCTTTACATAAAAATATTTGAATTTTTTTGTTCACGCCCTCGTCTTGATCAGAAATGGCAGCATAGGTTTTTTTTTATATCTCTTGTCTTTCACTTGTGCGTAAATTATGGTTCTTTTTTCTTTCCTCTCATCTTTGTTGAAATTTTAAGTACTTAAACCTCCACCTGATTCTTTCCAAATCAGTATTGAGAGTTAAAATGTCGAGACACTGCTTATATAAGTACAGTAAACATTCGGAGAACATTTTAAGAAAAGTGAGTTCTTTGCACTCAATGTTAATAATTTGAACACATGGTAGGATTTTTACTGTCATTGAATCAGGTCTACAGATAGGAAGAAATAGTTTTAAAAGTTATTACAGATGCTGAAAATACCGAGTAACTCGGCAAGTACCGAGTACTACTGAATCTCTTCTATCTGGGTCTCATGAAACCTTAAAGGTTGGTTTCATTCAGAGTGAGATTACACTGCGGAAGAATTTTTTGACAGCCTGCTATGTACTGTCTGAATTGTTCGATTTGAGTGAAATGATCTTTCGGCGTCGGTTGTGGTTGAAATCTATTTATGCTAAATAGGGAGAAGTAAATGTAAATTTAATCTGAAAAGGCTTAAACTGAGTCAATACGTGCACGTCATAAAGTGTTTATCATTCCTTATTTGATTAAGTTGTTTCAAGCTGTACAACAATTCCTGCCTACCATTGATGATTCACTGGGTCAACCAATTTCAAATAGAGTGGATTTCATTAAATAAATTAACGCTACTTGCAAATTTTTCATTAAATCAATGTTACACGTAGTTGGTTCATGCAAGTCTAACTTCCAGTACACATCAAAAGTACATATGACATATGTTGGGACAATTCAAAGAAAAAGATTTGGAAAATTCTCCACGAAATTTGTGAAAATATTTTAACGCTTTTTTCATCAATGTACAATGGTTACGTTTGAGTTTCAGGAACTTATACAATATATTAATTCTTATGTTGTTCATGGCTTTATTGTGATGGCATCTAATAATAATAATTTTCAAATAATCCTCTGAGATATAATTACCGGGATGACGGTAAATAACATGGAACTGTCATTGTGGCAGATATTTCATTGGAAAATATTCCTTTGTCTAGAAAATAAGATTGAATTCAACGCGAAAAACAGTAACTTCGTTCCATTTAATTTCGATGTTTTGCACCCAAGCTCATTGCATTGTCAACATTTTCAAAGTTAGCAAAATGTGAGTACGGATTTAATTGACTTTGATTTATAGAAGCGAACGCTGTTTGCACACGTAATAAATATATTTGAGTATCCAAAATGTGTTCGGTACAGAGACTACATGGTTTTATTAATAATTATCTGCTTAATAATAATATGATATTTATTTTCTTCTGAATAATTATGTGCTGCTCACTATGTGTTTATTAATTTTCTGCTGCTTTATTCTGCTTAAAAATTATTTGATACTTATTATACGCTTGATAATTTTTTGCTACTTTCAAGATAGTGATGGGGTTGGAAAAGTGCAATGATGCACACGAGACTTAACAAGAAATTAACACAATGATACGTTTTAAAGTAGAAGCTATAAGCTAGACGCTCACCAGAAGCCCTGGCTAGCAAGAAGCATGCGCTGATAGGACATAATATTCGCCTTGAAAAGCACTAGGAATTAAGGCAGTGAATTGGGAGCAAGTCCCCTAATTGATGCTATCTTACTTTTTAGGCGAATATTATCCTCGAGACAGTACATTAAGGTTGACATAGACATATGCTGTGGACGACTGCCTTACTCAAAATTTATAACCTAACATTTTAGAGAGGTTGATTATTTTTCTGTATTTTATAAAAAAGGTTTTATTTCTGCATTTACTCTACTAGTCTTATCCTGATATTCGTTAAAATATCGTGATTTGAACACCAGACAAAAACTATTACCACTTTAATCACATCTTACGACACCGGTGTCCACGGAGGGGTTTGTCATAAATAGGTCCTGCTAGTAAACACATAATTTGTACATCTAAAACTCCACCTGTGTAGGCGAAACATGGCGGTGGACCCCACGCTGTGGTAGCATCTGCTCGTCATAAGCAGAGGGCGCTGGAGCCTGGCGCATGGGCAGGCTGTGGAGAGCAGCAATTGAATTTGCATCTGGGGGCCGAGAAGTTCTTGATTGAGTCTGGTCCTGAAATTCGGGTGTGTTTACTTTAGACAATCATGAGGGGAGCAGGGGGCGCAACTCTGCCTGCCTGGCGTGACGATTCAAAATGTCGACTATGAGAGACTACGGAGGGTATTCTACGTACGTACATATGTCGAGCGGCGTATAAGGGAACAAAAATTGACGAAGTTTTAGGTAACCGACCAACGTCGAGCGGCGTTTAGTTATAAAGGGATAAAAAAGTTTATTTTTTAATCAGCTGGCATAATGGGACAAAATTTGACGCTGTTTTTAGTGACTGGCCATGAATGTTAATGAATTAGATTCAAATGCGTGAGGTCAGTTAAATGGGTCGGTTCGTTCGAAAAAATATTTGAAAACCAGCAAGATCTAATATGAATGTTTGAAATACCTGCGATAAATGAAAATGAATTTGGCCGAGCAAAAAAAAAAAAGACTCCTTCCATTTCCGATGCCTCGATGGGATATTAAAGCTCCGTTAGTGCCGTATTCTAAAATATGCGTAAAGAAATGAAGCACTGCACATAAAAAATCAGGCAAAATTTTGAAAACCTTAGAGGTTTTTCCATGGCTGGAGACTATTTCTCTGCCTAAAATTCAGTAGTGTCTCCCTTCATAAATTTATAAACGAACTTTATTTTCCTTTCGATGAGACTTTTTTCCCCTGGAGTATAATATTGCCATTGCAGTTCCTTGTGCAATATTGCCATTGCAATTTTTTATGTAACTCATTCTTCAGACTTCGACTCTAACTATTTCACGCAAGCTGAAGTGAAAACTGCTCGCTGAAAGATCGAATCGTTCTTCATCATATACGAAGTGAAAACAGAGGTCTGTGGATTGGAATTCGTTGATAATCACACAGTCCTTTTGTTTCGAAGTCATTATTACAATTGAGGACTCTATTGTAAATGAACCAGACTAAGAAATTTTTGAGGACAAACGTTAAATTTGTGAAGTGCAAGCGAGATGTTGATCTTAATGTTAGCATCACACGCTGAATAATCCCCCGTTTAAATTGTGTATCTGACAAGTTAAAATGTTTTCTTCTGCAGAATGAGAATCCCCTGAAAAAAAGGCTTAGTCCAAATCAACGCTTGTTAGATCACAGAAATTGCTTCATGCAGCACTTGCTGAACAGTAATGAAACTGCGTAAGAGTTTGTGAAGAGGTTGGCGTATTTTTGGGCGTGTTCATCTCTATCTTAGTACGTAAGGGACGTCTGTAGCCTGTGGTGTGTTGCTGTAAGAAATCATCGAGGTGAATTAAAAAGGTAATCATCGAAGAAAGGCTCAAATTAAGAAAAAAATACAGGTTACCAATTTGAGAACATTATGCCACGCACCGTCACGATCATTCTGAATACGATGTTTATTGATTTTTTATTCTGAATAAACTGGGGTGAAACCTGGAACACAAGGCAAACAATCAGCGGGAAACACTGATATTTCAGTACAAGAAGTTCATAGAATAGCGGAGACTTCAAACTTAGGTACAATTTGTTGCTAAATACGCAACTTGTATCGTGGTTTTGCCGTTAGGGAACGCCACTTAAATGTTTATGCAAACACTGTGAGTGTTAATGTTTTTTCACGTTGGAATGTTGAGCAGCATTTGCGCGTTTTATTTGAAGATCGTTGAAAAAAATGCATGTCCAAATATCAATGAGTTCTGTCGAACGCTGTAATCTATAAAACACCCAAAATCGATCTTCAAACCGAATTTCCACTTACAATATACTAAATTAAAATACGTACATTAACTTCAAATCAAGTTATTAAGGTTTTCCTTATTTGCGCATTACGATATGAAAGCTAATGTAAATGCTCCGGGTTATTAAAATATGTTACATTTTTGGGTGGTCAGTAAAATCAATGCTCATTGTTAGGACTAAGATGAAGACTAAAATTAAATTTGCGTTGTTCTAGGGAAGCATTCGGAAATGTTTACTCTATCCCTCGCTATTAATTCTTTGAGATCAATACCGCCATTACTGGCCAGAAATGAAGGACCGGAAATAGGCGTAGTTTTGAAAATAGCTCGGAAGCTCACCAGCGCTACTCGGGGCACCCGAAGTCGTTGCGAGAACTTAGCCGAATGCTAACGGTCGCATTTCCATTAGAAAACAGAATTTCCAGAGCACCAACTCCGAGTCGAATGTGCTGCTCATATTACCTTCATAATTAATATTATGTCATGAGTTTAAGGATATTGAAAAGTAGAGGCATTTCAGTACTTTCGATATCGCCACCCGAATGCAAATGGTCGCATTTCCACTAGAAAACAGAAATTCCAGAGCACCGACTACGAGTCGAATACGCTTCTGATGTGTCAATTTTCAATTTTAAACAATTTATTTACCACAAGTTATACAGAGGTAGACTGTTTCTCAAGGCTTGTACAATGATCAAATTTGAGTATAGCTACCACCTTCACAATTGATATTGTGTCGCGAGTTTAAGGATATTGAAAAGCAAAGGCACTCCAGTACTTTCGATATCGCCATCTTCAGTAATTGAAGTTTTTGTTTGTATATCGCTATCGGATTCATTCTATTTTAAATAATATGCAGAATTGGATTAGATTGGTGGCAATACCATGCCATACGGTTGGTCACCAATGGTTTGACCATTGGTGATAGTCAAACAGGAATGGAAACGATTTGAAAAGAATCTTTTCGTTTAATAATTGGAATCACTCAATAGTACTGGAGACCATGTTAAAAACACGAGAGTCTGAAATGGTAATGACAAAATTTAACATGATGGCGTCGTGTTCTTATATGATAGATCCAAGCTACAGAAACTTAATGATGCAATTTTGAGAACAGTGCTCACTTCTTCCCGTTCATCGAAGTCAATATTATTGCAGCGCTTTTTTTGCGTAGATTTATGCAATCCAAATTATACATGAAGGTAAAATCCAGCACAAATTGCAAAAAAAAAATCACTCCATGTTTTACCTTGAAGGGCCTTATGCGAGTTCAAATCCCATTGAAATAAACGAATGAAATGAACGGGAATGCATCGCAGATCAACTGATCTTTAAACAACATTGAGACCCTTTGAATGGAACAAAAATTTTCTAACAATTCTTTCAAATGAGAAATTAACAAAAGCTTACGCTCTATTTGAATCTATGAATTACCGTCAAATAAACAAAAACAAAACCTTGCGTGGGAGTGAACCAGAAAAATATTTAGTTCTGTTCAATAAATAAATTCTAATCGGTTGTGTAGTGAACTAACTGCAATTATAGGCCGAAGAATTCTGCGTCGGACCTCTACCGACTGTTTAAGAACTCGTTTTCAGCTCCATTTTTAGGCTCTCGCAGCCATATTTTTTGGGGGAAGCCAAAGCGAACAAACAAGCTTATTTTATTGGCAATAAATAGAGACGGCCGGAAGAAATAAAGCCACTTTTTGGTCTCTTTCCGATTGGGACTGTGCCGGAGATGATCGCTTAAGTAACGCCGATACATGAAGAATGACCCGCCTATAGTCGATAGATTTGTTACAACTTTGGGCACAGATTGGCTCCGGGATTATGCTCAGTAAATATATGGCATCATGAGGAATTGTCCACAAATTTACGTCCCTTTGCCAAATAGAAAATGTGTACTTCAGCGAGATCTATGCGTTTGAAAAGAAGCGGGCGAAAATTGCTCACATCGTTCAAACGATTTAAATGGTTATTTCGGAAACATGCTGCAATTTGACTTCTATAAATAATAGTAGAATAGTCAGTAATGATAGAAATTAGTGCTATTAAGAAGAATTTTGTTATCATACCTTATTATTTCTGGCAATGTTATTGAATCATATTTATTCACCCATCGCAGCCTCGAAAGTCACAAATGTGCTTGTAGTGTTACGCTGATTTCAGGAAATATTCTTTTAAGACGAAAAAATTTGCATTCGTACTAAACAAGACGTCTTCGCATGTGTAGTATGGCTACCCAGTCGGTAAATTATTTGTGACGAGGTCACTTGGCAAAGGGATTAATAAAATTGGCTTGGAGTCATGAAGGGAAAAACAGTGTGAACTGCATAGCTTTTAAAATCAGTTCAAAACTAGATGTTCAGACCTGTTCTTACTGGGTTGAATTGCTTTTAGCATTCCCATTTAAAATGATGTCGGGGTTGTGCAGCACTTTAAACAAACGCTACAAAAAAGAAGTTCATATTAAGAACTAGGGTTAATGTTCTATTAAAAATATCCCATAGAATCTTTTAGTTTAGTCAAAATTGAAAATTCAAACTGCGCAGATCCATGCTTAGAATTAAATTCCCCTCCACTCACTTCACGTGCTTCAATCGTGTTTTATAGGTTTGAATAGTTATCAAAGCGAGCGTAATCTGTTTGCTTTGGATGCGTAGATGAGCTTTTCTTTGTTACGAGTCTCCTTAATTGGCCAGAAACGAGTGACTGAATCCAGACCTGTCATGCCCAGCTACAAAAATTCTCATGGCAGTACTGTAAGAACTTTTGTTTTTGGATAAACGAAAGCTTACGTAATCTTTGCGAGGGGATCAATTTGCACATAATTCGACACCCAACATATGGGTCACAGGGGTGTTTCAGGAGGGATATTTAGTGCATTAAACTTAAATAAAAAGAACTCCAACAGTTTTGAAACACTGAGAAAGCTTTGTTCCTATCAGCTGGTTACGTGTTTCCAATATCGAACATGAGGGAATAAATCATGCGGTCTACAGGTCAGAGCTGTAATTATATAAAGCAGCTCGTTAAAGCTGCTGACTCGTTGAGGGAATTTTTATAATGCTGCTGACCGACCAGCAGTCACTGACTCAATTTTCATAAATACTTAATGAAAATTAAATAATGTCACGATATATTTGATATTCGTTATTTTCGAAACTGATCTCTAAAAGTAACTCTAATGTGAGTTGGATGAAGAACTTCAGTTTAAGACGCTGCAGTCGACGTGGTAAGGAACTGGAAGGGAAGGAACGGAGCTCCCAAGTGTGCCGGAGGAAAATTTTTTGGCTAGTTGGGTCCGTGAAAATATTTGTTACGAACAAGACAAAGAAAGCGTGAGTGAAAAATATTGCGCAGAGTTGTAACTACATAGTATACAAAGGGCTCTCAGTAATTATGTTACCCCGAAATATAATGTCTTCAGTAAGGTAGTAGATAAATAATGTATATACATAAATATGATATATAATAATTTAAATATATAATATATAAATGCGGCGTAACGAATAGGGAAATAGGGACCACGAAGAGAAAAATGGTTGTCAAAATTATGAAAATTTGCCAAGAATATGGAAAAAATCCGGTTGAAATAAAACAGAGTTAAAATATACCTGGAATTGGTTTTGTTACGCTTCAGCACAACACTTCATCTAAGCTTAATAATGAAAACAAGGATCTTAGGATAACCGAAAACAATGTATTCCTCGATGTTTAATTAAATTAGCTACGGTCAAGCTATTCACATTCAATCATGTCGGTACAATTAGAATTATTATAAAATCGAAGTGATTGAACATGTTTAAATCATTTCGGTACAATTAGAATTATCATGAAATCGAAGTGATTGAACATGTTTCAATCATTTCGGTACAATTAGAATTATCATGAAATCGAAGTGATTGAACATGTTTCAATCATTTCGGTACAATTAGAATTATCATGAAATCGAAGTGATTGAACATGTTTCAATCATTTCGATACTATTAGAATTATCATAAAATCGAAGTGATTGAACATGTTTCAATCATTTCGATACAATTAGAAATATCATAAAATCGAAGTGATTGAACATGTTTCAATCATTTCGATACAATTAGAAATATCATAAAATCGAAGTGATTGAACATGTTTCAATCATTTCGATACAATTAGAAATATCATAAAATCGATTCACCAGATCTCTACATTCAAGTGCTAAGACAATCTGTGTAGGATCATACGTAGGATCATTTGAAGAGAGTTGTCACAAGATTTTTGAATGAAGTAAATGGGAACCCAAAGATAGTCGGGAGCGAATATTATCAAATCGGAAGTGTGTTGAGTGAGGCAGAGTAAACTTAAACTGAGCAAAATTTTCACATGTCGAGTAGTGGGCTGGTAATTATTTAACTACTTTACATGAAAACGAAAACTAGAATCGCTAAGGAATAACTATACAGATTAATTACCGGAAGCTGTATGAGTGCGCCCGAAGGAAATGAGTAGTGGAAATTACTTCAAAATTCGTAGTAAAAATGAAACTAAAGGAAGGAGCGAATTGATTTCCAGCCTTAGGGGAAAGGTATTTGAAACATGAAGTAAAGATATCTTGCTCACATAAAAAATGTCCTATTCGTTATGGTTCACGAAGCATGTATCATTAGTTGCGTAGTTTTAGAACATATCATTCGAAATTTTTATTGATGTTCAAAAATAAAATGATGCAAATTTTTTCCGAAATACAGTCCCTGTCTGCAATTTATATTGATCATTATTCTAACTCATGAAGCAAACAGAAGCTTAGGGATATATCACTCGCAAAACTTATTGATGATGAAAATTGCCATCGACTCTTTTTCAAAATACTGTCCCTGTCTGCAATCGAGATTTAATCAATATTCTTAGCAACGAAGCAACCAAAGGTTCAGTTTCAAATGATAAGTCAATGCAGGCACTGCGTTTGCTAAGTATGCAGAATAACATTCGGCAAATCAGCGCTCAGTATTGTGTTTGGTTAGCATGCATAATAACAAAAGATAATTAAGCATTAATTCTAGGTCTGAGTGTGAGCTTTGGTTCATTTCTTCACTCTGCAACAACTCTAAAATTGCGTCGCAATGCACAAAACCTCTTCAAGTTGACTAATAACATTTACACATTTTCTTGCATTTGCAAGTCATCAATTCCCGTGGGAGCCTTTAAGTCGAGTTGTTTGGTCCATCAAGTTTTTGCAGCATAAAAGCGTCCCGTGATGCAAACAATGTTTTCACGGAAAATGAGTAAGCAGAGCATTGTCGACAAATCAGCCTTCAAATTTCCGGCGCATAGTCCCCTGAATCGCAAGAGGCTGTTGACATACGTTGATTGTCGGCATGGTGCACTGTTGATTCAGTCCCAGCTTGATTAATTTAGGCTGGCAGCGGCGTATATAGTCGCGAGTGTTCCCTTTTCATGAGTGCCTCCATGAGTATATTGGGCTACTATTGATATTATCTGCAAGGTAAATACTCTCATTGTGTTCCATCCTTATTGATGTTATCTTCCTGGTGAATGCCTCCCTTCTGTTGAAATTTTGTTAATAATGCTTGGAAACGTAAGAGCTGCGCTGTCGATGCTATCTACCTTGCAAATGCTGCCTTAACTTTGGTTCTGAGTTTGATATTACCATAGTAACGATTGCAGCTGTACGAGTGTTCTGTCTGGTCTGAATAAATGTATGTACGTGGTCCTTTATTGTTCTCAGCTCTCTCTCTCCCATTCGCTAATATTCCAAACGTGAACCTCGGCTTATTAATGACGTATCCATTAAGAGAATTTTATCTTGGGGTTTCCTGTGATGTTGTTCTGCGGGAATGGTTTCTTTTGGGTTCTTGCAGTAAACTTTATATTAAGGTTAGACGATGCGAGTATATATTATGTATTTTTACCAAGTACAGGATAATCAAAGCACTCACGCAACACAGCTCACATTTCTCGCATCTATGTCAGTTGCAGCGGCTTGTATTCTATTTAAGTACAAAGCTGACGCAAATTAATCTCTGAACTGAATTGGAAGCAGATTCAACATTGAAGTTTCACTTTCATCAGATGATGTGTGGTAACATTTTGCTCACATACATTTCAATCTACAACTTTGAAAATTTTTCCACATTTTGATTCTTGAAATTGTTGGATGGCATTGATCTGAGCGATGGGTTAACATCAGAGTTGATGTTAATGTGAGTTGATGAATTAGCGAGTGAAAGTTTGCATCGAAATTGGCTAGCACAAGTGAAAAATCGTTATAGTAGAATCTAGTTTGTGATTTGGTTAAAGGGTTATGTTTATCTCAGGAAAAAATTGAAAATTTATGAATTATGTTTGTTATCGATTAACATCATTAACACTGACCACAATCGGTTAAAAGGAAGTTCATATTCAACTCAAATTATAAGTCAATGGTAGTCCATAATTTGAAAAGTAGCAAGCATTTAACTGGATCACGCCTTCATTTAGCTTAAATGACGTATTATTGAATATTGAATTTGTGACTACAATTCAGTCAGCTGCATTGTGAAAATCCGCTCCGCGGCCACCGGTGGTTCACATTCCGTTCAAAGTGTTATCGGTGATGTTGGAATTCCATCGAATCTCTTTTTCGCACAGCCTTCGTGTTAACTTTCTCTCCTAAAAGTACGTATCAGTTGTTCAGTACAATGATTCGAATGATATTCTCGCCCCCAAAAAACGCTGTTAATTAAAGAAACGTAATTTTTTGAATTTTATTAATGATTTGGAGGAATATCAAACAGGCTTGAAAGAATATCGAACAGTAATAAAAATATTATCAGTGTTTAAACTTTTGTTTCCTTCCCAATGGGACACATAGTGCATTCAAAGTATCAGCAGCGTTGTTTAGCTTTTTAGTTCCACATGGTTTTCCTCGTTCATTTCATTCCGTTTTTTTTTTGTAAGATTTTGAGCGGATCTCGCAAGTCCTGAAAGCAAAGCGCAGCATGCATGTTGAAGCTCAGTTGGGCGACTGGCTGAGATTAAAAGAATTCCGAAATTTAAGCGCAAAGCGAACGTCGACGATGCTGGTTTACACACGACAGCACGTGAAAAAAATTCGGTTCCAAATCATCATAAATTTACATAATACGATGCCAAGGCAGAGAACGCATTCCGTCCTGGAGCTCGAACTGAGAAGCAAAGTCACTAATGCACTGACTCTGCCTCAAAGAACTTCTCGTGGTCGGAATGAAAGAGGCAAATAGGAGCCGACCATGTCGCATGCCTGTCGATCGAATACACACACCAAAAGACATGTTGTTCAACTAGAAGTACGGTACCATAGGCGAATAAAACACCCCAAAATTGTAGGTTATAATAATATTGAAATTTTGCAAGAAGGGCGAAATTTAAATGTTTGAAGAATCGAACAATGTTACTTGATTCATTCTATAAAACTAATTTCTCGATGGAAAGAAGTGATCCTCGAAGACCGCATAAGATATTTTATTCATTTCATATACTCGAGTCTTATCAGATATTATTAATTTCGACTTCGTTTATAATTAAATGTGCATGCATAAACAATATTGTTGAAACTTAGAATTTCTTCCTGTTTTTAACAAATACACATTAGTAGTTATTTACTATTTATAGATTCCCAAGTTTTCATTGACTTCTTTTAATTTCTTTATTCACCTTACCCATCGAAAAGAGAATCTTAGTAAGACTTTGAATTATCTGGAACGAAGCAGGTTTTTATGCGCAATGAAGAAAATCGTCGAACACACACATTTTGAAATTTTTGTCTGTATTTCTGAAGAGAATTTGCTAGCTTTTTGTATCATTCTTTGATGACACACGACATGTTACCTAACACAATGAAAAGAATAGTCTCACTTTGGTACAATTTATGATGGAGCAATATATTTTTAAATTTTTAGAACTGAATATACGTAGTATGTTGCTCAAACTTAGAACTGGAGTAAATTGCCAAAGCAGACATTTGAAGGACTTTGAATGGTTTAAATACCTGAGGTTTCTGTATTTAATTCAATTTTTTAAATTCCATCAAAATTCATTCGAACATTCAAAACAAAAAAGAGTTTAATTTTGTGGTTATAAATCGACACAAGACGCCTGAAAAACCGTTTTCAGATGACAAAAATATTTTCTGATCACGGTGAGGGCTGCCGCTCCAAGAGTATGGGAATATACGGTGAAAGCGAAAACAAATTCAAATACAAAACAAGTTTCGTCCTTTTAAGTAGAGCCACGAAATGCTATAAACATTTCGTAATAAAAAGTTCACTACAAAACATGTTTCATCTTTTGAACCACGAAATGTTAAAAACATTTCATAATAAACAGTTCACATTAAAACTCCCCAACGCAAACTCTCACACGTTAAAGAGAAAAAAATTTAAATGATTCAAATACAAAAGATGTTTGGTCCTTTTGAGCCACGAAAAGAAAAACATGCCGCAACAATAGTGCTAGGACCATTTTCAGAGATTTTAAGGAAGGAGATGTGGCTCTCCTCATAGCCTGATCTTAACCGAATAAGTTTTTCATTTTGGTCAGTAATAAGCACGGTAGAGGGAACGAAGTAGGGTCATTTCTATGGGGGAAAAAAAACTTCTTCTTGTTCGGCTAGCCAATAGAAAGTATTTATTTCAAACAAAATTTCTGACGTCACTAAAACGCCTTGTCTGTTAGGCCAATAGTGGAGACGGATTTAGGGGTAGCAGTGCTACCAGATGTAATATGAGCGCTGCCATTGGTTCGTTGACGTGACGTCAGCAAACCCACACAGTCGACGAAAAAAGACTGGTTTGGCCCTACCTTGTCTCCTCTACCGTGGTAATAAGTTTCAAAGCATGCTTTTAATCACGAGGTTCACCTGAAGCTCTGATCCGCTGCCCCGCAGCCTCAAAAGATACAATTCCGCTCGACATGTTGCTTAATGAAACAAAGCCGTCCAGGCTGACTCGAGCTTGTGATTCAGGTGCAAAGGAAAGTAATAATTGATGTATGTTGAGTAATAATATTGAGTAGTAATTGATGTAGATGTACGAAAACATCCTAAATAAAGACAGAAAAATGCTACATTTTGTTTGAAAGTTTGCTGCACTCTGCCAACGTAAATGTGATGGTTTGTTTGTAACTGTAATTTTGAAACGATTTAGTTCATACTACTGTAAATGAGCTGAATTTATTTTTAATTTAAATACTTTGATGTGAGAGTGCTTCTTTTCAATAATGCTCAGCTGAGCGAAATGTATAGATGAAAACATAAATGGCAATCAAGTGTGTATTTTTTTATTAATTTTACGATTACAATACATGCAAAATAGTTTTAGTTTGCAAGTGCAAGATTCTATATCTGTTTCTTTTCATTTTCAATGCAATGTTACTCCTCTAAAGATTCGTCTTTCAGAAAAAATAATTTATTTCTTTGGCTTTAAAGCTGCGTGTTAAAATATGGGACTTTTCATGTCATTATTTATCTTTTTATACGTGAAATATGCAATCGTATTTTGAACATAAAAATGAAAAATTTTTGATGCAGTTTTTGAAAAATTTTACTTTGAGTCGGAACATGCTCGGGTATGTTAAATTTTGAAACAAAATTCTACTTTATTCAGGATTTAAAAAACCATTAGTTGAAAAAGCGCTATGTAAATTTTTGTTTTTCAGTATTTTCACACGTGAAAGTTTTTTCTTTTTAATCAATCACGCTCATGATTCGTTGAAGCAAAAGTTCAAGAGTTGGATTCCCTCGTATATGCCAACGAACTATAATGTAGTTGCTCATACTTTGCACTAAATTATCTGCGTTACTGGTTTAATTAATGTTATTCTTTCACGACTTAACTCAGTAAAAAATTCACACGTTTTAAAAAAATTCATACATGCCCTCCCGAGATTTTCGAAGAACGTACTTCTTAACATGTTCACCGTGTTTCCGCAGTTGTTAACGGTTGGTTTGGTTTGGTTGTAACAGAATTGGGAAATCAACTCTACCGCTCGGATACATATTTGTCCATCCTAAGAATAATGCAAATGCAATTACACAATAAATCCCACCTCGTACGATAACAGTAATTTTTAAAAAGACGCGAACAGATGAGATGCCATTCATTTGTATCGGTACGTGAATGATGACCTAATTGTACACATATGGCCCAATACGCGGAGAAGGTGTTAACTAACATTTTCAAGCGAAACATTATTTCTCCAGAAGTCCTCAGAAGGCACAATTGCCACGTATTTCATCAATTAAAACTAGACACAATTCTGCCACCATACACACTCAAATCTCCCCTAGAAAATGTCATCCGACGCCACTTTCTCCATAGTTTCTCCTCCAATGAAGGCCTGCCGCCAAAAGTTCAGCGGACGCATCTCGGCACTCGGTGAAGTTGAGAAGAATTCAAGAGTCTCTCAGCTAGGCGCGTCTGAGCCCTTACTTCATTTGGTGCAACGTCGCAAGATTAAACCTGCAAATGATAGCCAAAGGCAGGTAGACCTGAGGTGCTACGGACGAACTAGCCCGAAGTACTTCAGTCTGGAGATCAGGATTGGAATCTCCGCAGCTCGCACGTTGAGGCCTTCACTCCAACAACGCGCAGCGAGTTTCTGAGACGCGGTTTCTAATAAACTCTACGCAATTGTGAGACAAGTTTCAAACAGTTGACGGACTTCCGGAAATTTTTACGAAGAGCCCCAGATTAATTTCGTTAGGGCGAGGTGTCGACACAAATAGACTGGCGCATGTTTTACAGGAGACGCACTCGCACCGAGAAGTTAGAATGGAAGCTATGCAACTTGTCCAAATTAATTGGGAATTTTGATGAATGTAGAAGCACCACGTCGTTTTTTTGCGACCAACCTGAAAGTTTGGGATGCTCAGACTGAGGAATATAACAAGTGGAATTACACATTTAATGATAACTGATACACGCGAAATTCCGGTGAGACGGAAGCTTTCTTCGCTCCGTCTAATAAGAAGAGTAAGTTACACAGAGGTACTGAAAGCTGGAGCATTCATCAATGCAAATGTAGCGAGTGCCGAGAAACGCATTTCTTTTAAACCTTACTCAGGACTGCTCTTAAGTCATCAACTCGAATTCGTGTGTTCACATACGTGTTTCAACCGGCACAAACGTTGTTTCTATACGAGTGCTGGTAAAATGCTGTTGGCGTGAGTAATGCAGTGATCACTATCGCTACCCTACCACATAATACACTAACTGTATTGTGATGAACATGTCCAACACTACGGATTCAACAAAAAAAAAAAAATCTTGAGGGTAACAAATATTGAGGAAGGATATTTGTCCAGATAAATTATTAATATACTTAATCTTTTCGTCCTGGCCTAATGATTCTACACAAACGATTAAGAATTTGTTTTTTATTTAGCTCTATTGTCTTCGGAAGTAATTCATTTCTGAAGTTTATTTAGGAAAGTAATTTTTCTTCAATCGAATGGTTATCAGGGAATTGACCGAAAAGGTGGTGACCACTGAAAACAGATTCATTGAAATTTCGTAAGGCTATTATGAAATAACTACAAAAAACTAATTTAATGTGCACAATGAGGATTATAGTTAGCATTAAAATAATATCCATGGAAATTTCAAAGAGGAGATATATTAAATAACTTCAAAGATTTAATTCATTCTGTAAATCCCCCTCAGGGGGATACAGCTATTGTATCTATGGGAATTAGCGCTCCCAGGGGAAAAATGTGAGGGCCCGAGCTGAGAGTTAGGTAGGCCTTCTTTTTGTTGAAATAAAATGTTTTTTGTTATGCTAAGGACCACCTTTTTTCGGTTCACTTCTGTCCTGTTTTTCAGCACCTCTGACTTTATTCTTCAACTTTTATCTTATTTCATGGACTTCTTTCCCATCTTACTGTTTCTATGCCCTTTCTGCATAGATTCCTCATTTTCTTATCTCCATACTAAATGGTGCCTTCCTCCTTCCTCTCTTCGATACGCTCTATTTATGCAGCGGTTAGGGAGGCTTAAACTAACTTATAATCTAATCTAGTCTCATTCTGTAAATCCTTCCGGCGACCAGCTCCATTCTCACTAAGTTAGTCTGAAAAATTGTGGAAAAAATCAATCAATTCTTAAAAATTCATGCATGCATAAAATAATCTACGCATGTAGATTATTAATCGATGAACTATTTCTACTGTTGATGACCGGTTTTTCTTTGACAGAGTGCAGGGATTTTGGAATACACGAGCCAAAATCGTTAGAAGTAGTATGTACAATATAAAAATCATCTGCTATTGATTCGAAGTCCTGTTCGCTGTGAGGGCGTATAGACGAGAGAGTCGGTTGAGCCAAAGGCCATCTGCCACTGTAGCTGATTACCTGGTATTGGGCTATCCTAATACCACGTCAAACTTTTTCGCTGGAGCATGCATGTTTTTCGCCGCCTAAGTGATTTAATTACTTGGGTGGCGAAAAGCATGCATGCAGGCAACGAAAAAGTTAGACTGGGTATGCAGTAAGTACGTAGAATGGCATAGTCGTTATGCCGACAGCTAAATGTACGCTGAACACAACTAAACTTACAGACAAGGGATGTTCTTAACAGTTCTGGAATCATGCATTTTGAATGAAAAATCATGTTTAGTGACGAAAATGAAACTTAATTTTTGTGCAGGGAAATGACATTTAATTAAAATGGATTTCCAAAACACATGACCTTTTATTGGTGAAATCTTATACATATGCAAGTATGCAACCGAGACCTTACATTAACTCGGAAACATTACTAGTAATTAAATCTTTCTTCTCTAATTATTTCTTTTTTAATTTGAACATGGACTATGAAAGAAAGAATCCAGTTTACAGGAATAAAATATTGCAGAAAAGTAAATTCAACATGTTGATTTACACAATTTCTAGAAAATCATAGTTATTAATTTCCAAAATATGGTGGAATAAACTAAAATCCTTAAACCCAATCCAGAGAAAGTATAGTCTTCTGAAAAAACCGATGTGTTAAAATTAAGGCTTATTTAGGTAACTTTCAAGTCCAAAAGTGGTAAGCAATTATACTCAATTTCGATGAACTTTATAGAACAGGGCTCGAAATTTGAATAGTCTAAGAACATGGGAAGCACGACTTGAATCTCGAAATAATAAAGAATTATCATCAATACATCCACGGTAAAACTTGGCCACAAAATCCAAGAGGCAATACCCAGGCCACGCCTTTTACTAATGGCACAAAAAATATTTGCAAACGTAGGCCCTAAAGGGAAAACCATGCCAAGGCCTTCAATTTGTTTGTCCATTTTCCAGCCAAAATAAACCCTAAGTTCGAAGCGGCAAGTGCTAGAAACGTTTTGAAATGAGTTTTCCAAGGCTTAAAACTACATCTATTGACGAGGTAAAATGAGATTAATATTTATTTGTATGGTTTCTTTCGACGGGATGTTAACCAGGTACACTTTCAACGTCAAATTTTTTCCAGTCATTTTTCAGCGTTCTGAAAGGATACAATCTTTTCAAAAAACCGAGAAGAATTTTCAGTTATATAACCATTCTTGACTAAAGGCTTTAACAAATTCCTTAACTTGACCAAGGTTCATTTAAAACTAATGCATTTTTACTTAGCAGTTCAAGTAGGAAGGCTAAAAATATAACTGCATCATTTTTAAAACGTTGTGAAAGCAATTTACAGTTGGTATTACGTGCCTGAAACTTATCATCGGGTGAAAAATTGATGGCACCGAATTCAAGTAAAATAACTCGAACGTAGTAAAGTAACCAATGTGCGTAGAAATAAAGCCATTGCGCAAGAGAGAGAAAACGCATTTAGAAGTTACGGGGTGAGCATCAACCAAAAATTATAAGAAGGACAACTAAACTCTCAAATACGCCTAGAAATCTGACCCTTTAAAATAGCGCTACTAAAAGCAGCATTCAAAAATACTATGGAGCTCTGTCGTGAAAAACGGAAACAACCAGTAAATGAATGCCTGCAAAAAAATGACATGAGCGATACTTTGGTAAAATGGGACACTGAGCGAGGTATGAGCTGTTATCCTCGTAATCTTACCTCTTTAAAAATTTAAAAGAGAAGAATAAAATTCTAAATAATTATTGAAAGTTTTGGTATAAATCCCATCTTCAGTTGAAAAAATTTCTCCAATTTTTTTTAGCGATGATCGGATTTATCCGGAAACGTTCAAAAAATGTTTGGAATTTTTGTCGAGAATTTGTCCGCGACACAATCTTTTAAGATGACTTATAGTCAGGTTCAAGTCAAAATTTTATTTAATCTTACGTAAAAGGAATAAAGGTTCTCGATACGAGCAACAAAGAACTACAACGCGAACACACGAACGACAAGCAACGCGAACACACGAACGACTAAAACATCAACGAATAAATTTATCTTGACGAACTAGAAGGATTACGCATAATTAGGAATACATGAAAGTTAAGGAGCAGCATAAGCGACTGCTTCAAATAAATTGACGAACGGTCGCCAGGCTCCAGGTAAGACAACAACAGACGTCGCCAGGCTTCAGGTAAGGCAACAACAGACGTCGCCAGGCTCCAGGTAAGGCAACAACAGACGTCGCCAGGCTCCAGGTAAGGCAACAACAGTCGTCGCCAGGCTCCAGGTAAGGCAACAACAGACGTCGCCAGGCTCCAGGTAAGGCAACAACAGTCGTCGCCAGGCTCCAGGTGAGGCAACAACAGTCGTCGCCAGGCTCCAGGTGAGGCAACAACAGTCGTCGCCAGGCTCCAGGTGAGGCAACAACAGTCGTCGCCAGGCTCCAGGTGAGGCAACAACAGTCGTCGCCAGGCTCCAGGTGAGGCAACAACAGTCGTCGCCAGGCTCCAGGTGAGGCAACAACAGTCGTCGCCAGGCTCCAGGTGAGGCAACAACAGTCGTCGCCAGGCTCCAGGTGAGGCAACAACAGTCGTCGCCAGACTCCAGGTAAGGCAACAACAGTCGTCGCCAGGCTCCAGGTAAGGCACCAACAGACGTCGCCAGGCTCCAGGTAAGGCACCAACAGACGTCGCCAGGCTCCAGGTAAGGCACCAACAGACGTCGCCAGGCTCCAGGTAAGGCACCAACAGACGTCGCCAGGCTCTAGGTAAGGCAACAACAGACGTCGCCAGGCTCCAGGTAAGGCAACAACAGACGTCGCCAGGCTCCAGGTAAGGCAACAACAGACGTCGCCAGGCTCCAGGTAAGGCAACAACAGACGTCGCCAGGCTACTGTTCGTGTTAAAAAGAGCGACGTTGAACGATCAAAATGGAAACCAGATAATAATTAATATGCAAATAAGTATGCGACAAGGTTGCAATGAGGAAATGGTTTCACAGTATTAATAAGTTGACTACAGAGAAATACATCATGCACCTTCAATAAAAAGACGCCGTTAGACATTGCTTGGAAGAACCGCAGTTACAGACAAGGAAGACAAGAAGGCGCGCGCTGGCTCGGCTAATACTGTAGAGGGGACAAAATATTGAACATGACCATAATTCTTCACAACGACTGGTGTTAAGTTTCAAGTGGGTATCACAGCAGTAATAAAGCGGCAAAATAGCAAAAATTAGCGCACCTGAACTTATTAGGTCGTCCAGTGTGCTTCTCACTTTAAGGCGCGAAGTTAATTAAGAGAGGCACCGGAAGAACCGGTAAGTGCAAGAAAAGTAAGTGAAAAGGAAGGCTACGTGTGGAGGAATTCAACCCACTAGTAGAAGGCCCCTTTTCCAGGTTAAGTTAGAAGCATGCAATTTTTTTAAGGTTAATTCAAGGTTAATTTAAAGGTTTCAAAGAAAATGGAAAGACCAGCTCAAAGTTTAGTAGAGACTGGTTTAAGAATTCATTAAGCACACACATTCAACCATTCATTCATGAAAATTTAAGATAAGCATAAGGAGAAGAACTTAGGTGAGCTAAGCGCCGAAAAATTGAGCCAGCACGGTTTGTCTCCACGCAACGACGTCCAGCTCCGCCTCCGTCAAGGGTAGCGATGACCGGAAACTGCGGCTTACGACCGGTAGCAGAGCGCAATGAAGGACTGCACGGTAGCAAGTCTAAGGCTATTCTGACCTCTCAGCTCCACCGCTCTCGGACTAGCTTGCGAATAGGTCACTATAGGTTGCTACTTTATGTGATTAGCAGACGTGCACCAATTTTGTGAGGAAATCCTCACATTTTATTCTTCGCTTTTGAATTTTTGATAAACTTGCGTTATCGCCAAGTTATTGCGATTTGTGTATTTTTGTGGCTTATCATACTACAGTCCATTAGCTTGTACCCTCCGATGAAATGCTTGGTATAACGTCTACAGAACATACAGCCTTTTGGGTGCTACTAGAGCGTAAGGTCTACTACACCATGTCACGAGATCTACCTCTAGCTAGTAGTATAGCGTGTGGTTATATTAGGTTACAAATGGATATAACTTATTTCCGTACCTTAATTTAGCGATAAATCCTTAAATTGTGCATCTCAAACTGCACCTGGGTAGGCGAGATATGGCGGTAGACCTCACTTTATAGTAGCACCACTTTTTGAGTAGCGTTTTAGCCTTTTTGCACCCTTCCCTGAGACTGTGGGCTTTGTATTCACTTTGCCTTTTCACAAATTGTGGGCATTACCTTTACGAGGCCTTCGTAAGGATCATGTACTTGGCTTGCACCTGGCCTTTGAACAGAATTTGGGTTGGCCTCATAAGGCCCTAGCAGTTAATATTCGAATCCACAGACTCACAGGTATATGCACTGATGTTTAGTTAGGCCTTTGCAGCGTCTTTGCGCAGATGTTTACCTTCGCCTTTGCAGCATCATAGCACAGATGTTTTCCTAGGCCTTTGCAGCGTCTATGCGCAGATGTTTACTTAGGCCTGTACAGCGTCATAGCACAGATGTTTACCTAGGCCTTTGCATCGCCTTTGCATCGCCTTTGCAGCGCCTTTGCACAGATGTTTACCAAGGTCTTAACTGCGTCTTTGCACAGATCTTTACCTAGGCCTTTATAGCGTTTTTGCACAGATTTTAGGAAGGTCTTCACAACGTCTTTGCACAGTTCTTTACCTAGGTCTTTATAGCGTTTTTGCACAGATTTTAGGAAGGTCTTCACAGCGTCTTTGCACAGTTCTTTACCTAGGTCTTTATAGCGTTTTTGCACAGATTTTAGGAAGGTCTTCACGACGTCTTTGCACAGATCTTTACCTAGGCTTTTACAGCGTTTTTGCACAGATTTTAGGAAGGTCTTCACAACGTCTTTGCACAGATCTTTACCTAGGCTTTTATAGCGTTTTTGCACAGATTTTAGGAAGGTCTTCACAACGTCTTTGCACAGATCTTTACCTAGGCCTTTATAGCGTTTTTGCACAGATTTTAGGAAGGCCTTTACAACGCCTTTGCACAGATTTTAAGCTTGGTCTTTGAGAATCTTTCACAGAGATTGAAGAATGGGTGTACAGAAGTCTTCGTTTCTATGATCATCACCTCCAATTTCAACCCCGATGTTCTCTACTCGCTTGATGATTACCTTGACCACCTTATTAAACATCCAGCAATGTATAGGGACCTATAATACATTCTGGATTTAGAAAATGACCAGCGCTCGTGTTGACGAATTTTTAATACCCAAGACGGGAAAATTGTTGCACTTTTCCATCTAAGGTTCGATTGCATTCCAAGACACTAAGATATTGAGAGGAATTCCTCGATCTATATCATTGGCGCTGGCTTGAATTTGTACATGGAATTTCAGTCTCTAGAAGTTGCTTCTCAAAGTCAAATCTAATTTCCGCTTTCGGAAATTTCCACAAAATGCTACAGACGTTCATTACACGAGGAATTTCTCGGATATATGCAAAGAAATGCATCCAAACTCAGAAGTAGCCTTCCGTAGTTGAACATACGTTTCAAAAAAAGTGGTCCGGAACCTAGAGCTCAGCTTACGCTTCAGAAACTCGGGAAGGTTTCATCTCATATAAGCTGAAAATATTCCTATTTAGGCCAAGAAATACGCTTCAAAATTGGAGTGTTGTTATGATATTAGCTGTAATTATTCGATTTTCAATTCAGATATATGACTCAGGAACTAAAGAGTATCTTCTTTAATATTAGCAGGAAATATTCGATTTCGGGTCAGGAAATATTCGATTTCGGGTCAGGAAATATCCGATTTCGGGCTGTACAAACTAGGGAAAAAGTTTCCTAATATTAGCTGGAAATATTTCATTTGCGGTCCAAAAATGAGCTGTAAAAACTGGATAAGGATTTCTCAAATAAAAGCTGAAAGTATTTTATATGAAATCCAAAAATAGACTGACCAAATAAACAATAAGATCACAAAAAATAAAATGTATAATTTTCTCTCTATAAATATGCATGAAATGTTCATGAGTGGGCAGAAAATGCAAGGGAAATACAAAAATGCTAAATAAGACGACATTGATCTTTCATCCATGAAATTGATCTGTCATTTAAAGAAGGATTTCCTGTTTTACTTCTTTAAATAAAAAGTGTCAATATCTACTTTGAAGACCTTGGGTATTGACAAGCTGGAATACTCGGTCAATTCATTGATAGGGTGAATGTTATCTCTGATAACATTACCAAATGTTATCAATACCAAATGTTATCTCTGATTCTCTAGACATACAGAAAAATACTTTTTGACCGAAAAAAAATTCCCTCAGCAATGTCCTTTCTAACATCAATACTAATTTGCCCTTTTACAGAAGAATTGAATAAGAAAACAATTTAGAAAAAAACTTGGAAGTCTGCAGCCATTGTGAAGTATCCGATTTTAACAAGTTTATTTCGAACACGAATAATTTCAAAACAATTCATTTACAGTAGTATCACAATCACTTTTTTTTCCAAGTGATTCGATTCGTGTATGCAATGCTGATTTGCAATATTTTTGCCTGCCGTGGAAACAGTTTTTAGACCACAGAGTAGTAAGTATGTTCTTTTCGAATACATTTATTTCATGGTTTGAAGCAACCAATTTTAATTCATTAAGTAAATGCGTCAATTAAATTTTCATTAATGAAATGCTGTCCAGTAATGAGATTAAAGGCATTGCGAGACCGAAAACAATAGAACTTTAGAGAGACTGAAAACTATTTACAGTTTTATTTCAATTATCGGTAAGTTCTGTGTGCAACGCAATTTTAGTTTTATTT
The DNA here is from genome assembly GCA_030386875.1 of Morinoia aosen. Taxonomy (NCBI): domain Eukaryota; kingdom Metazoa; phylum Arthropoda; class Malacostraca; order Amphipoda; family Talitridae; genus Morinoia; species Morinoia aosen. Next base: position 26,071,594 of record CM059578.1, on the reverse strand, counting down.
CGTGGCATATGAGTTCTGCCACGCACTTACAAGATCTTTGAAATAGAACCCTAAACAAATAGTTACAATCAATCAGAAAACTACTATTTGAATGGATTTCATGGCTCACTTGAACTTAGGTTTTCAATAAATACACAAATAAAAGAAAAATTAAAAAAAATCTACTATATGTAAAAATTAAAAATTATTTTTGCATGTTTGAGAACTCGCTCTAATTCAAAATACATGTGAATCGATAGTTCAAATGCAGATATTTTTTGCGTAAAACCGGCTGAGTGATGTGTATTGTATCAGCATGTTGTGCTAAAAAAGCTTCTACGCTCTACTCTGCATGTGCGTGCATTAGTAGGAGATCCAATTTTCTTCAAGCTATCATTTTGCACGCGGTATCAGCAACGGCGCTTCTTCCTTTGCTAAAGTCCCGGCGGCCAGTCTGTCGTTCATATCGTAGGTCCGATTCGCGAGCGGAAGTTGGGATTTTTACGAGAATTTGAGGGCAACCATAAAATTCTCTACGAGTTGCTTGCTTCGCTCCACTTGGTTCGGCTGAGCAAAACTCTGTAATTGAGAACAGATTTTCCCCTATATCCACTGACTGCAAAATTTAACCGTTTCTCGAGAAGTTGAGGGGAATCGAAAAGATACGCGTGTACGAGTTTAGACGTATGAGCTCGTAAAGGAGGTCAGTGCAGATATACTGAAGCTGTAATATTTATTTATTTGAATGGTTGATCCTAAATAACATTTAAGATTTTTTAACTATTTCAAAACAGTTGATTCTGCTGTTACCAGAAACGTTCTGAAATCTTCAACCTTGCAAACATAAAAAAAATGCGTAAAAGTCGGTGCAACTTTCGAAATTGTGATACTACTTGTTCATCAATGAAGCAAACTGTACTACATCTTGAAAAGCGTAGATGCATTAAACTGACAGATGCCTTATCGGATGCAACAAAATCTGAACTCTCATGCGGTAAAGTTAGCCTCGAGCTCATAATACAAGCAACACAGCTTTCTGTGGTTTTCGTTGGTATGTTAGGGGGCAAATACCACGAGAGGGTGCGGAACTCAATTCTAGCAAGAAATGGCTGCATTAGGATTTGCTCATTTAAATCTAGAGTATTTTTTGAGTTGATATACGAAAACAATTTGCCGTATGCAATTAACTATACAACCATGATCCTGTTACAATTTTTAAAATCATTTCTAATTCGGAGAAGAACTTTGTTCCTAATGTTACTCAGGCTTACTACAATCTTTGAGCCTGTGAAGGTAATTTTCAAATCAGTAATGATGTTTATAATAGGCAACAAGTCTAATATTTTTCTCAGAGAATTCCTTAAAAAATACATCATGGCGACCTTAGTGCAGCTGTAGAATTAATTCACAACCTCACAAAATTTGAAGGAAAATTTGCAAAATTATAGTTGAATATTAGCAGACCAGGAGATAAAATATTCACAATGGAGTAGGTCTCAGAGGAGGTCTCATAGGAAGTAGCAAGAGGGAAGGCTTCATTTATTTAAAGGTCGGTATAAAAGTCCGAGATCAACTCTGACCTAAATAACAACACACGAGCGAGAAAATGGGTATCCGAGTACAAAGAAATCGAGCATCTAAATAGAGAGAATATCGCACAAGGAGGGCCTAAAGCTTTATCTTCACCAAAGATATTTTTAAAAGGAGCAATTTTGTTCCACGCCATTGAGAGAAAAGAAGTGAATGACATCGAGTACTCAGCTGGGTCAAATTGTTGAAGACTGTATGTAATCGTTTTCTCCGACGAATGTGGTATTCAGACAAAACATTATGCTCAAGATGACCGCTATTGATTTCTGAAGGAGGAAAAAGTGAATAAAATGAAGACGCCTGTTAGATCAATATTCCTAAAAAAAATTCGAAGTAGTCGTAGGTACTGTGCTCCAAAGTTGGTATAGGATTAAATTCCTAGTTTATTAATTTTCATTATGAATCACAATTTATTGAAAACAACCACTTTTGATTTTAGATCTCAGTGGCTGTCGAATATGATCTTTTAAGTGGTTTTTCCAGCGAAGCTGGAAAGAACAAGCCGTTCCTCTCCGATTGAGTATTATTTAAATGTAGCTGCAATTCAGCCAAAGTAACTTATAATAAAAGCGGACATAAGAAGAGGTGTTCTAAGTCTATAAAGAAGCTTCAATTTCTTTGATTCTAAATGATGAAACCCTCTAACAATCAAAATGATCCTATAAATTCAATTCAATAAATTCGAAACAACGAAGCCGTAATGTTTCACTTTGTGCCTAGAGCACGACTAACATTTCCAAAAAAATCATCATGGTGTCAACCTCTCCACAGTCACTCAAAAAAATCTGATATTTTGAAACTGTAAAAAAGAAATACGTTCCACACAATAAACACAGAAATATGGAGCACAGCATGTCGTCATGCTTGACAGGATTTCCTGAACAAAATAATGCGTCGCCAAAATAGTGTACTTCCATGCATAGTGTCTGCAGTGCGCTGCTTCTTTGTTGTACAAAAGAGTTGTGGTTGTGAACGTTGTCAGAGATTTAATGAGAGAATTGTTGTATCACACGTAATCGCCTTCAACTTAAAAAAAAAGAAACTGAAATAACATTTGAGAAATTCCTTCTATTTTTGAAGACCTGAACGCAACAACACTGACGAAATTCCACCAATAAAGTTATTGATTGAATATTCGATACCTCACCCTCAATTTCGTTTTTTTTGAGACAATTTTAGCTAGATAATAAATTTGAAAAAGTAAGCTTGAACAGCCTCGGCAACGACAACGAATGAAGAGTAACTTGTCCAGCATGCTTCCGTGCATGACATTATAAAGGCGACCACAAGGCTCACATCAATGGGGTCAATCCCAGACAGCCAACCACGAGTCTTTTTATGCAGGACAAGGACAAAAGCGCCACATGCGTAGGAAAGAAGGTTCGCTTTTCCGAACAGTCAATGGTTAGCATTCCAATTATCGGGACACCGGAAAAAACGGTACATGCGTCGGAGACGAAGGTTCACCAAGGAAAGCATTCGAGACAGTCAATGATGAGTTTTACTTTAGTATACCCAACTAGCTGGGAACCGGAGAAGAGCTACAGGCGTCGAAGACGATTTGGTTGGTTGGAAATATTATGAAAATCCCTTCCGTGACCACCAGTGGCGCATGTTGCGGACAAAGTGTTAAGCAAAAGTTTTCAATTTTGACCCATTGCTGATAAATAAGAAAAACATAAAAACCATTCGTGCAGCTTAGATTTATACCTAATTTTATTACACCTAAACATAAACTATATGAGATATGTACCTACCACGAAAAACGGCTGTAGTATTTCATTAGAATGAAAAACCCGGAGTTCAATCTCCTATTCAGTAGGTACTCATTAGGCATTAAGTTCAATATGGAAACTGAAGCTAACAATAAATTACCTTTTTTAAATTGCTTGGTACAGCGCACAAATAACACCTTTTGCTCTTCTGTTTGTGGGAAAGATACGTTTACTGGCATGGGTTTAAGTTTCTTTAGTTTTTGTCAGTTACAGTTTAAAATCAATAGTATCAAAACGTTATTGTTCCGGTCATATGAAATTAGTTCCAATTATTTATCACTGCATAATGAGCTTGAATTTCTTAAACAATTTTTTTTAACAATGGCTATTCGCTACATTTACTCAATAGATGTATTCGGCAACTGATAGAACCCAATTGTTCTACGATGCCGCCAACAGTAGAGAAGAAGAAACTTTACGTATCGATGCCGTTCTTTGGTTTTCAGTCCGAGTAGCTGAAGAAGAAACTACACTATCTCACAATGAAATATTTTACGTGTGTTGACCTCCAGATTATATTAGTGAACAATTTTAGAATCGGTTTTCTGTTTTCATTCAATGATAAACTACCTATGTCTAAGCTCTCCTCTATTGTGCATAAATATTGTTGCCCATTGTGTGGGTCTGTGTATGTTGGTTCTACCACACGCGCACTAAAATGTAGAGTATTTGAGCATATTGGCAGGAGTTTCAGAACCGGTAATCCACTAAGGAAGCCACCTCACTCAGCTATACGGATTCATCCAGATCAGTGTAAGTCCCCTGTTCTGCAGCAAGACTTTTCCATCTAAAGTTCTGCTAACTCAGTCACTGATTTACGTATTATCGAATCCCTCTTTATAAGCCTCTTAAAACCCGATCTAAACGATATGCAGTCGTCACACCCCTTAAAAATAGCTTCTGTTTAACATTTTACCGTTATTTTTGTGTAGTTTTTCCTTAATTTATGAATGTATATTTTTCCGAGTATTTTTTCAGACGTCCGTTGATGATGACCTTAGGGGTCGAAACGTTCATTTTTAACAAAAATGTTTTTTAAAATCGATAGTCTTTCCTAATGCCTTCATTTTAAAGCTATGTCGAGTCGTACAACCTAATTCGATACATAGTAGGTACTCTGTTTAAAAATCGAATGAAAGGGATAGAGCTTTGCACTCCATTCGCGATGTACCCGTGGCTGTTGTGTAGTTGAGTTTAAGTCTTTCACTAATGTAAGTTTTATGAACTCCTAAGTTCATTTCAAAACATGAACCGAATATCCTCCAGCTGTTCGAGATGAAAAGCGGTCTCCAAGAAAAGTTGATGAATTTTGAAGCGATAAATAAATTCAGCCTTCGGAAGCTAGAACGTAATAAATGAGTCTTTGTCGCACTAACTGAAGTATCTCCTGCTTGAATTATCCGAAGTTTGTTCGGGCTCGGAAATCTTGATGTCCGTGTAGACTCTGTTGGCGTTGGGTCACAAGGCTTTCATCAGAGCAATATCCCTCTGGAAAAAGATCCGAGTCTCTTCAATAGAGCGGGAAGACTCCTCAATATCGAGGCACTTAGGATACTAATATCTTCACGTCCGTCGCCTCGCTAGGCTAGCTTTCACAAGGGAACCAAGGTCTCACACTGAAGGCATCTGGTAACGAAAGATCACTCGTACTCACGTAATGAAGTTTGTGGAGGGTGCAGTAGAGCGTCTCGACGTGCAGGCTAGGCGAGTGAAACTGAAACGCAGCTTTTGGGATTCGACAATCTCTTAACGTTTTAGTGCGCTTGGATTTTGTTGCTTTTGAATTGCGTTGTCGGAAAAATGATGCCCAAAATAAGGGGTTGATTTTCAAACACTTTAAGATGTCGTGTCGGAATAGCCTTCAACAAAAGTTCTTGTGTCGAATTTTCAATCTTCCTTTTTATGGGCATAAACTGCCAAGGGGAAATTATTTTAATTTCATTTCATAAACCTGAAATCGTAAACCCTGATAGGAGCTTAAAGTTATAGAAATATCTCATCAAATCATTTGGAAAACATATTTTTGCCAACATTAGACAACCGCTCAGCACATCGAATTATGTAGGATTCTAAGTCAAAATAAGACTTGTCATCTGCTTTTCTGTGAAAAAAGGATTAAGATTTTATCATTGCTGAGATTACTTGACTCTAAAACATTTATCAATTCATACACGCAATTTAGCTCAGCAACTGAAGAAAAATAAATGAAAATACCATGTAGTTTTAAAGAATTAAAGATGCAGTCAAAATAATGCGTCAATCACTTTTCTGATTTCTATATTGAATTTGTTTGTGACGGGTTTCGTTCGCCATTTTTTATCTTGACATGGGTGAATTAGTCTTTATTTGAGATGAAAATGCTAGTTTCTATGATAAATGATATTTTACACTAACATCACAGATATATGATAAGCAAATATCAGCTAGTAAATTTTTCCTACAATGTGCTAATGTAGGTAGAAAGTGAACTGTTTTCGAGTATCTAATTCTCTAAGACAAATCCTATCACATTGCATCTGAATTATTCAGTATTTACTTCTGGAAATTGCAAAGTATAGAGAATATTAGTCATTTTCCGCAAGATCAAGATGAATCATTAACTTTAATTCTATGAGATTAGTTAGACTATGAGTCATGTGACAGATTTTCTCCATGACAAGTTCTCCCCCATACTTTTCTTCTTGCCTCAACAACATGTTAGTCTCAGAGTTAGCGCTGATCAAATTTTCCTGCTGATTCTACAACACTTCTACCGATGTCACTAATTCTCGCAGGTAAGTTTTATGTTTTTTATTGAAATTTCTAGTATGTTGAAGCGGTGTACTCTACTCATGTTTCAGTACAGATATCATTAAATAACACAACATGACCTTCAATACCTGCTTTCAGGAAACAAATGCTCAATTAAAAATCATCCGTGTTGTCAGAACCTTAAGTGGAATGCCAAATGAGAGAAGGATAACGTGACACTCAGGGGACAAATTCTAACGAATAAATAATTATTACGGTGAAGTCTGATAACTGACGTGAAAGTGGCCCCAGATTTCACCAAAGCGCGTGTGCTGTGAGCTACCGAGTTACACAATTCATCTAGGAACATCAAAGTGAACTTGCTCTTATTTTTTGTTAGAATTTTTCGAGCGTTTCCTGCTATAAAATGACAGATTCGTTCCCAATTTATTTCATCACAGTACATTTTGCAATCCCTCTACATAGGAGCAATAAAGTGAACCTGCACTTATTTTTGATTCGAATCTTCCGAACGTCTCCTGGTAGAAAATGACAGATTCGTTCTCAGTTCATTTCAGCGCACTACATTTTGAACTAAATACTCGTTATTAGAGACGGAATGCCTGCACTTTAGAGCGCATCAATCTTCATAAAATGGCAAGCGTATCTCTATACTCCTGCAACTTTAGATGAAACCATTGGATTCGGGAAAACTAAATTTATACCTCTGGTTGGGTGATCTCAGTCCTAATTACACAAAGGAATATTTGGAACTATTCATCAGAGAAATGATCAATTCGAAAACCATAAGTCTAAGGTCATCTCCCGCCTGAAAGAGGAATAATTAACTCTTACGAAGACTAGCATATTTATGCTTCGCAACTCAACTAATTTACAGAATGGTTTGCGAAGCCCTTTAGATTGACAAGTATGTCTGAAGCTGCAGATCAAAGCTTTGTATCCGCATTTGCATGTGCGCACGAATCAGCTCTCGCTTTGACTGCAGAGTTCCAGTAAAAGTTGACCCGCTGGAATGACAAGGGAGAAAGTTTTGCTCTTCTATTAATTAAGATGGGGGAGTTATCTGCGTTACGTTGACGTTGACTACTTTGCACTTTCGTATGGTTGGCTGGTCAGAACTCTGAGAAAAATAAATCGTAGGGGTTTTATACAATACTTACTCTCGTTATGCACGTAACATTACTTTGGCATGATAAGGTGGAGAAAATTTGTATCCAGAAGCATTCATTCCATCATTTATGCTAGCATTTTAGGGCTCCTCATTCAAATATATCTAAAGATCATCTTGTTTTCATAAAATTAACGAACAACTAAATAGGTATTAAGTACAGCCATCCCAGTCTAACTTTTTCGCCGCCTGCATGCATGTTTTTCGCCGCCCCAGTATTTAAATTGCTTAGGCGGCGAAAAACATTTATGCTCCGGCGAAAAAGTTAGGCTGGGATATGACCAGAGTAATGTGACATTTTTCACAATTTTCAACCATCTTCTTTTTGCCCCACTGGCACAAACTCATTTAGTTTTGACATTTATCAGTTCGTGTGTTCATGAACCAAGTCACATTTTACACGCGAGACGCGTAAGCTGTTGACGTAGCATTAACGTTCACAACACGTCCCTCGAGACGACCTCTTCTGAATTGATTGACGCATCGCCAGCGGCTAGACATATTTTGCAAGAGGTTTATGCGCCGCCATAAACCAAAGTTATGGTTACTTTACACCGCCAATTTGCATTGACCGCCTCCCAAAGTGATCCCACAAAGAAGCTGGCTTAAAAACACCGCCGTCGGCCCTCATGCTCGACTTTAATTCAAAGTGAATCTGAGATTGGGGTATTCTGAGGAATTGACATTCGGGGGAAAGTGATTCTGCTGGGAAAATTCAGGTCTTCAGAGAGTAGTGCGGGAGTGTAATTTTTGAAGCTAGGTTGTGTTTCATTTTGTGAACGAGTCACAGTTCAAGTCCCTACTTAAATATCACACCGTTTGTTTTCTCGAAGAATTGACTTCTGGTAACTGTGTTAGTTTAGTAGCTACATCAGTTAATGGTGCAGAATGAAATATTAGTCATTTGTTTTCACTTTGAAAAGTGTAAATATTCAAATACTGTTATTCATTGCTATTTCAGTTTAAAAGAAATTATATTTTTTTTTATTTCATATAAAAGAAGAATCTGTGTACTGCTTCTCACTTGCAGCATAGAATACATTTAGTGTGATTTAAAGCAACCCAGAAATTAGCGCATCAAGAACCTGCTCTTAAATGGTGAGCAGTTTGGCTTCAAGAAAAAGCGAACTATAAAGTAAATCGATTGGCAAAAAAACTTTCTTTACATTTTAAGTCAATGACCGATCAAAAGCTATGTTAAGACAGTAGTGTTGAGAAACATGATTCAAAATTGGTGTAGAACGGAATTGTTAGTTTTTATGCCAGTTTGCGATAACTCATAATTATTTGTCTGGTGTTTTGAAGGAGTTGGTGACATGATTCGAACTTTCCGATGCAAACCGTGATTAAAAGGATGATGTAACCTCGTGAGAAACACGCATAAAACAGAGCAACCATAAGTATGAGGCAACTATATGAATACGGAAATACAAGAATTAGGCAACCACATGTGTAAAAAAATTTTGATATTTAAAAAAAATTTCAATATTCTTGTTATCTGACATAATGATTTGTACTTCTGAACTGGTGATGGAGCTGGACAAAACGTTTTCCAATTAAAACGAAGACAAATTTTTGAATTCTTGTTGAATTCTAACTTGCATTGTCATCCGAAATAAAAACACTTTAGACCAGGGATTCTCAAAGTGGGGTCCGCAAAACTTTAACGAATTTAACAGTGGAGACAGTTAATGTATTTATTAACAGCTTTTCATGACTCTTGATGTTATGAAACAGTGCGTGCATTGTATATATACATATATTCCTGAGGGGAACACATGTGAGGGGGCCTCAGCTTATTTTGTGTAATAAAGTGGTTCCTGGTTGAAATAAGTTTGAGAACCTCTGCTTTAGACTATTCAAAGAAAATTCCTTTATAAGCATCTTCCATAGTGATTGATGTACCAACGTAATAGAAGTTCAGCAGCACTACATTTGTGAGACATTTTCTGCTAGAACGTTCAATAGATTTCATTCCAGACTTTGTTTTCTGAGTATCTCTGCTGCAAAAACATGCTGGTGTAAAATTTTAGAACAAAAGCTGAGGATTTATGTGAAGAAGAAGCTCAGAAAGTTGAAGAACGTGAAGCGATGTACTTTGTTTTAAAAGTTCTTAGTAAGAAATAGCAGGTTATTGCAATGTTGTTCTTCTCAGAAGTAAATCGTTCGGCTTCGTTTGGATTTCTGCATAGCCGTAAATACATACGAGTATATCCTAATTGGTGAATTATAATTTTATTAAATTACACTATGATAGTTGGGCACAACATCAATCAAATACATGTGTTGATTAGACTTTTTCCAGTTTCTCTGTAGGATTCCAAAATAAATTTTTAAATTTAGCATCTCAGAGAGCCAATGACCGATACATTTTTAAATTAAAAAAATAAAATCCAAATAAAAAAATAGAAATAAAATTTTTCCAAAATAGATTTTCAAATTTAGCATCTCAGAGAATGTTTTGCTTAGTTTTTCTTGTTTTTTACACGTCAAGGCGTCATAAAAGGAGGCGATCCTCCATACAGCGTACAGAGAATCAGGTATAGAAGAGGGGGGATTGAAACCCTGAATTGAGTAAGAGGAATGAATACGAAAAAAATAAAGAAAAATAATATTTTTAGAATGATAGAAATAAGAGACAAATTCGAAGTCTTGCGCTGAGAAAGTTTGACCAACATGAAACCAATACTGGCTAACGAAAGATTTATTTATTGTGTAAGAAGTAAGCACGTTAGTTATGTTTGGTCGTGAAAAATTTCCAACGAATACATAAAAAATATAGTTCGCACGGGACCACAATAAGAAAATCTAGGGTAAAGTATGAGGACACACAAAAATAATGTGGAATAACACAAATAAAAAGCCAAAAGCTTGCGGCAAAATCATGCATTGTGAAACACCTGTAATAAATTATCATATTAACAAATAACGCACAACACAAGGGAAAGGCCGCGAAAAGTAATTCGGAAAAAATACTGAAGAACAGAATACTATTTATCCCACTGTAATAAATTACAATGATTCAGCTTTAAATTGTCTTCATACTTTTTTGCTCAATCTTTAAATTGACTTCATTTATTTACCTTAAATGTTCCGGTTATTTTACTAACCAAGCATTAATTACATTTGAGATATCGCTGAAAACTCTGTCTTAAAAACATAAATGTCATAGAAGATCATTTCTCACTAAATTTCTGATTTTTTTTTTTGCGTTTCCTTCAGTGCTTAGCTGCGGATAAAAGCAAATAATAAGAGTAAAAAAAGAAATATACACCCAATGGCTACCCTGTCTATAAGATTTTATAGTCCAGAATCTACAAAGTAGAATTACCTTGCAAAATTTATGTTTTGCGAGATGATATTCACTAAAATTGTTTTACCAGCTCGTAAATTCACTCATAAATTCACACTAAAATTCACTCGTAAAGTCATATATATTTATTATAGGCAAACCTAAGTGTTCAGTTTACCTCCCACTTAAGCTCAGACATTGATCAATTTTTTATTAATTTTCCATGCACATTATTTCTTACAAACTGACCCATATCCAAAATTGTTTTTACTCACTTGTGAACAATGTATGTGTAGTCATGTAAATAAGCAGGCGATAAGGAGAGCACTCAGCCGCAAGCTCTGTCATGACCGTGTGTGCGGGAAGTGGTGATCGTTTAAAGCAGCGTGAGATCTATTTCCAAAATTAAACAGACGATTCCTCATGGATAAATGATTGAGAAAATTTCAAAGACTTGTTTTCGAGTGTGATTTTCTGGAAAAAAGGCTTTGAGATTGAGAAATTCCTAACACTTGTTTTTGAGCATGATTTTCTGGAACAAAACGTCGTTTCGACCATTGCTCTTAGCTCGAAATGCATTTGGTGCTTGTGTATAACTTCTCAAAGCCTATGAACCGATTTTAGTTGTTTATATCGACATGAGTTAGAGCAAACACAACTCAATGGCAGTTTGATTACTCATTGAAATTTCTATTGAGCTGATCTACTGATGCATAAAACCTTCGTGAGGGAAGGGAACAGAGAGTTTGGATTGTAAACTATAACGTTCAGTCCTGTTTTCTGTGATATTAACAGGTGTAAATGAAAATCTCCCATCCCATACATGGCTACTGCAGTAATTTTTTTTTGGAGTTTCAAGCCACTGTTCGCATCACTAACAGCATTTGTGTTTAGCTCAACATTTAAATTCTCTAAACTGAACATTGAGTACGACAGTCGACTCAGTCCTCGAATAAACGCTTTCTGAGACACGACTCCGTAAAGGTCCTTGCGCTGTCACTTTAATAAAGAGATTAGCTTCCACTTCGAAAACAAAGCACGTTCAATAAAAATTTCCGACTGTAAGAGAGTTTTCGTCTTAACTTTTGTGCCTAGTGTCATCACAAGCAATCCATTCGCAGGAGAGATTTTCTCTTAGAAACTTCAGAGATGGTCTAAGTAAACAATTTGCCTAATCTTCTGAGCAGCGACGCAACACTAAGCTCGTGAGGGCGCTGTGCTGGGTAAGAGACCTGAGAATGGGCTCCACGATGGCAATATGGTCCTAATATCGATGGAAATAAGCAGATTCTTTCACTCTTTGGTGCATCCGAGCAATGTTTACGCTTTGCTCTACCGTCACGAGATATGGTATTAAAATTCCGGCTACTTGGAAGCGTCAAGAAATATTTGGTTAGTGGTATGAGCTCATTCTGGATCCCCAGAAAAAGAAACGCTCAACAGCTTGCTTTCCACTACACTTTTATCAAGAGCTCGAGGCAGGCGACAATAATTGCATCTGATATTGTCCTACAGCACTAGTAAAAATTTACGGTATTCCATAGCCACTGCAATTTACGTAGATAATAACTAAGGAATCTAATTCTTTCACACGAAATCTTATGAAAGAATATTTTCAACTTCCGAGCGACGAATTTTTCGGCAGAGATGTGGCAGAAGCCTTAGATTCTTAAAAGATTTTTGTGCTTACACCCGAATGTCTTGCATGTGAAAGCAAATGACAATATATGATAGTGCGCATTTACGTATGATGATGAATCGTGGTTATGAATTAAAATATACCTTTAGATGTGCGTAATTACTCCTTCGCGGAATAAATGAATGACTTTTTAAAAGCGCGTAATTGCTCCTGAGTGTAGATAATGGATGACTTTTTAGACATGCATATTTGCTCCTGTGTGTGTAGAAATGGATGAATTTTTAAACGCGCGTAATTGCTCCTGTGTGTAGATAATGGATGACTGAAAACGTATCAGAAAAAAAGTTCACAATAAAGACATTTAACATGAATTGAGCAACTTATATAAAGATCCTGAGTGTGTTACTCGGTATGTCACGAATTAAAAATGAAATATCCTTGTGTAGCTTATTTTCAATTTCGGCACAATGGACAGCGGAATGAACTCATACATTCAACCTTACTGCCCCCATTCCTTCTGAGATTATTTTGTGTGGAAGTTTTTTGAAGTTTTGTTCTTTATACGAGGCCATCCGTTGGCGTCGGTCATATCAAGAGATAAGATGTTTTCATAAAGCATCTCTTATCTGCTAACGAGTTTGCATTCACGTTCCACTAGGAGACTTATGGGACCATCCGCCCAAAAATGAAGCCTCTATCTTGTTGGCGTCCGCCATTACAACCCTTAGCATACTACACTGAACTCATTTCCCTTCCTGTCGACTAGTCTGCTTTTTTCCCTGCGCCACAATAACTCAGAATTATAAAAGAATTAGGATAACAGCGATTAGGCACTGGCGTAAAATGTGTGATAAGATAATGCGAAAATACTAGTCTACTTGCTTTCTAGGAATAACGGCTACTTCTATCTCTACTGCATGGCTGATATGGGAAATATCCAAGTTTTATTTATTGATGAGGGTTCTATTTTCCCAACATATTGTTAGACTAAGTCGGTAATTCATTTCAGACAACCGAAAGTATCGTTTGTACGATGATGAAAGTCAGATGAATTCAAGCCTTGAAAGTATCGAATTATTATCTAAATTATAATTTATTTGGCAGAAAGCATACCTCGCTTTCCGTATCATTTGTATTGAATTGCATTACTAGTTTTCTCTTCATCTTTGTGAATTATTAATTTCATTGTTCTCGTTAGATACTAAATGAAATTATGATCTAAAAACATATTAACTTATAGGTAAGCAAGTCACTCTGATTTTTTTCCAATAAGAAAGCGCACAGAAATAGAATTTAAATCTTTTCCACATCACTTGAGTGCTTATAATTTAAAATCAGAGCAAATATATCATATTTTAACAGGAAAATCTACAGTATTTTTTTCTAGTCACAAAAAAAAATGTTTTCTTGTTCAGAGATTATTGAGCACTCTTATAAATCCGTCTATGCAACACAAGCTATGCAGCAAAAAATTTATTTAAGAATTCATGTCCCTCTGAAATAGCATTGAGATAAAACTGAAAGCCCTAAGGTTATGTCTGCACCTAAAACAAAATAAACATACAAGAGGTAGATGGAAGAATTACGGCGCAGAATCACGTTCTTAAGTTGAAGAAATTTCAGTTTCTTCAGACAGCTGCCACTGCCCCTCGGGAGGGTTGAGTGGCATCGAAAAATTTGTGAAAATACGGCCTGAAGTTTTGAGCTTCTTCAATCATCTCATTCTTCAGCTCGCTTCCGTGTCTGCCCTCAAATGCACAAGTTGATTTCCACGGCACATCTAGTTCTTTTTTCTGACCTACATTAACTATGTTTGAGCTCTGTAAACTTGGATCTTAAATGTTTGCTCCCGCACGAATGAACGTACAACCACATTCAGTGGCTTCACGTTCCGATGACTGAAAACTTCCATCCCGTTTTTACTGTTTGTAATTGAAACCGGCAAAAGAATACTTCAAAAATGAAACATCTGATATTTCATAATATACATTAACGAAATGATAAAACAGCAAGAGACCTACTCGTAATTTGTTTCGGATGAATGTTAATCTGAATATTTTACTACTTTGAACAATACAAGCTATTTATGAGGCTAACGGACGTCTCTTGCACGACACAGACACTGCAAACCTCAATACGGAATCTCAATACAGACACACCCTCAATTCGGAACCTCAATACTTTTACACCCTCAGTACGGAATCTCAATACGGTTACACCCTCAATACGGAACCTCAATACGGTTACACCCTCAATACGGAACCTCAATACGGTTACACGCTCAATACGGAACCTCAATACGGTTACACCCTCAGTACGGAACCTCAATACGGTTACACGCTCAATACGGAACCTCAATACGGTTACACGCTCATTACGGAACCTCAATACGGTTACACGCTCAATACGGAACCTCAATACGGTTACACCCTCAGTACGGAACCTCAATACGGTTACACCCTCAATACGGTTACACCCTCAATACGGAACCTCAATACGGTTACACCCTCAAAACGGAACCTCAATACGGTTACACCCTCAAAACGGAACCTCAATACGGTTACACCCTCAGTACGGAACATCAACACTTTCACACCCTCGGTACGGAACATCAATACGATTCCACCCTCAATATAGAACATCAATACCGAACCTCAATACAGAAACAACCTCAATAGAGACACAATCTCCATAGAGACACAACCCCAATACAGACACAATTTCAATTGAGATACAACCCCAATACAGACACAATCTCAATACCGAAAGAACCTCAATACGGACACAAAATTGCAATAGTTTTTAACTTCACCCGTGAACCAAACATTAACTTTCACATGTGACATTGTTTTACAATTTTCAACTCCCTAAGATACTTAACTTTTTATAGTTCTGTCTTTACTGCACTTTTTTATCCATTTTTCATTACCTCATTCGTTTTTGTACCTAGTCTCACGGAGCTTAACTAAGTATTCCAAACAGTAATCGGACACAATCCACGAGAACAATTACAGTTAAAAAAATGACCCCTTTTCGTAATGTCATATCATCGATATGCTTCCCAGAATTGAAAGTTTCGAGACCACCCATATTGTGTACATTTATTTTTATAGGTTATGTTTCCTACTAACCAAAGATTAACTTTTGAAAACCTCCCTTGAAAGTAAAATTTACTCTGGAAAGACCGTGACTGCCCGAAGAACAGCAGAAATTATTGCGGCAAAGCTCAACCCAAAAACGAGAGGACGAAAGCGACTCTCGAGAAGTATCATATTCTACAATGCAAGTAAGATAGCTAGCGAAAGATGCAATCAATTTAGCAGCAAAATTGCAGTGGCAGAATATTCTAGCAAAAGAGTTCACCATTATGGGGATGTTAAGTTATTTAGTAACGGCTTACGCATGGACATAGGCTTTAGGTTGAAAACAAGAATAACGCGTGATAATACTGAGAGGCTTGTTTTTATGACGTTACTTGGTGTCACAAGTGCCGACAGATGCCTTTTATAACAGCGTATGATTCTTATTCATTGGTGCACGAAGACCACTTCATTTATTCAAGAAGTTTGCAAGCCAACTGACACCAATAAAATTTAGTTCATGTTTTCAAATCATAATGGACACTGCTTCACCAAGAGGAGTCCGTTTGTTGACAACGGCAATAACACGGCGGAGTCTCACACGCTCTGTGTGTGTACAGCCAATGCTTTTCATTATCCATGACGGATGGCTCTTCTATTTGATCAAAGTCGATTGGTAGAAGTTTGAAAATTATAGGGAATGAAAGGTCTTTGTATTGTGATATTGCGAATGCTGATCCTCATGAACATGAATTGTGTTATTGTTCATAAGAAATTCTCATTTCTTGAACGGGTCGAGACGTGATCAGACGTTCTTATCGTGAGGCCAATCTTAAAGCTCGTTGTGGTTTTGTGAATATTCACTTCCTCCATGTTGAGAAAAATGATGACTTGACCAATCAAAATGTTCAGAACACTATTCCATAGCAGTTTTAGCTATTTTTCAGCGAAATTGATTGAGAAGTTACTGTTTTTATGCACGCAAAGATTTAAATGCGTGTTCTAGTCTTTATGGTAACAAGAAACATTAAGTATGAACTGGAGGCGTAAATGGTTAATAAATTTCTAGCGAAAATGTTCTAATTTCGTTCATACACTGAAGCGCAGAAGTGGGATCCTGGCACGGTAGGGCTAAACCCGTCTTTTTGCGTTGACAGTGTGGTTTTGCTGACGTCACGGCAACGAACCAATAGCAGTGCATCTGGTATCACTGCAACCCTCAAATCTGGCTCCACTATTGGCCTAACGACATTGCATTTTGGTGATGTTTGAAATAAAGCCTTCCTATTGGCTATGAAATTTGTTTGAAATAAAGCCGAACATGAGGACGTGTATTTCCTCCCACAGGAATGATCCTACCTAGTTTCCTCTACGGTGGTTTAGCTGCAAACTTCATAAAAGCGTCGGCCTCAACAAGTTCTATGACCTAGGCATCGGTGGAGAAAATCAAGTTGATTGAATTTGTAGAGTCCAGGAGTGCGTTTCATTTGGTCATCAATAATTAATCAATTAAAAAAATTCAAAAAATTTATTTACCACAGGTGATACAAAGGTAGGAATGTTTCTTAAGTGTAGTACAATGGTCAAATTTGTGTATAGCTACCTGTGGGCCCGAATAGCTTCAGTGATTTCTGGGGCATCTTACCATCAACGTTATTCTAAGGTGTACAATAATGTTTAACCTAATTCACTTAACCTAATTTCGCATTGGACTGATCAATGAGATAATTAACTCGATATTAGATGCTTCGTTATACAGTATAGGTCATGTGAACTATATCTAACAGTATATTTAGTAAACGATTTAAGAGGAGATTGAAGCTCGGCGATATTAACTTTGGCAGATTACATTATTAGAACCAGTCATGTAGGAGACAAGATTTGACTTGGTGATCTTACACGGCTAGTATTCTGATAGGAAGTGAGACTCAAAATTTCTTTTGAATACTTTGGAACACTTACTTTCTCGGATCTCTATCTCTATCTAATATCCCGATCTTAATTTAAACCACCAGAAAATGATGACTTCTAGAAACTTATCTTACAATACATTTTTAACCAACATGCAGAAACTACCAGCATGCATGCCAGGCGTAAAAAACCCACAAGTACCAGCCCGAGGAGAATTTCGAGATTGGCTATCGCTACATGATTTTAAAGCGAGCTAACCTGAACCACAAATTCTCATTTTTGTGCCTTATTTTAACATCCTTCCTTTCTCAATTATAGCTGGAGCAATTATCTTTGGTTTGATTTTATTACTATAACTAGTGCACACGACTTGTTCAAAATGATGGGATTCAATAATTCCCTTGAGTAAATTTCGCAGATGTGGATGACAAATAAATACTTCCGTTCTAATAGTAGCTGCGTTTAAACTATTCTTGAACGTGAGCACTGGGGAAATACGTGTTACAAATACGATCATTCAGCATCCAAAAGAACGAGAAGAGAGACGGACGAATCAACCAAGCAAGCGACAACTGTGTCTTACAGGAATAACGCATGGAATAATTATTATGTAGTGTATAAAAACCACTGTTATTAGACTGGCGTAGGTACTAAGTCGTTACCGACTTCAGGATGATGGAGCGGTCACATCTTAAAAAACATCTACATCAAAAGTATGAACTGAAAAAATTAGCATCAAATTTAGTAATTCCCCAATTGACAAAATCGTAATGCAAGATCCTAGCAATTAATTTCCACTGAGTTTTATAAAAGACAAATTTGTTCAAAATTTGACTTCAGGAGTTGAAATTTCTTTTCTTATAGGACTACGTTTCATTCTTTTCTATCAAGTCAACAGAATAATGATTTTGGAAGTAGCATTTCAAGCAATGGCCATTCAAATAAAATATTTTCACAGAATAATAGCATTAAACCAAAAAAGTGACTGCCCACTTTCCAAAAGGCTTGGGAGATTAAAAAAATAAGAAATAAGTCTTAAGGTTACTATAATAATGTTTGAAAGTATTTTATATATGAAGATGGATAAAATATTCAACGTTCAAAACTCGTCAAAGTTCCTCATCACTGTCAGCAAGAGAGTCAATATTTGATATTACACCAATAACATTTTGCATTGCACAGAAGCTCATTACCGGTCAAATAAGGTGAATTCTATCTGAAAAACAATGCTACTCAATTTACACTGGTCTAGCATCGCATAGATGATCTAAATCACACAAGCGGCCTATCGATCAGCTGAAGGCTAGCGATGAAAGCGTTTGTTTATCGTTATTGTCTGAGCTTCAGTAGAAGGAGTGTAGGTTCAGTAGAAGGAGTGTAGGCTCAGTAAAAGAAGTGTAGGTACAGTAGAAGGAGTGTAGGTTCTGTAGAAGGAGTGTAGGTTCAGTAGAAGGAGTGTAGGTTCAGTAGAAGGAGTGTAGGTTCAGTAGAAGGAGTGTAGGTTCAGTAGAAGGAGTGTAGGTTCAGTAGAAGGAGTATAGGTTCAGTAGAAGGAGTGTAGGTTCAGTAGAAGGAGTGTAGGTTCAGTAGAATGAGTGTAGGTTCAGTAGAAGGAGTGTAGGTTCAGTAGAAGGAGTGTAGGCTCAGTAGAAGAAGTGTAGGTTCAGTAGAAGGAGTGTAGGTTCAGTAGAAGGAGTGTAGGTTCCGTAGAAAGAGTGTAGGTTCAGTAGAAGGAGTGTAGGTTCAGTAGAAGGTGTGTAGGTTCAGTAGAAAAAGTGTAGGTTCAGTAGAAGGAGTGTAGGTTCAGTAGAAGGAGTGTAGGTTCAGTAGAAGTAGTGTAAGTTCAGTAGAAGGAGTGTAGGTTCAGTAGAAAGAGTGTAGGTTCAGTAGAAGGAGTGTAGGTTCAGTAATAGGAGTGTAGGTTCAGTAGAAGGAGTATAGGTTCAGTAGAGAGAGTGTAGGTTCAGTAGAAGGAGTGTAGGTTCAGTAGAAGGAGTGTAGGTTCAGTAGAAGGAGTGTAGGTTCAGTAGAAGGAGTGTAGGTTCAGTAGAAGGAGTGTAGGTTCAGTAGAAGGAGTGTAGGTTCAGTAGAAGGAGTGTAGGTTCAGTAGAAGGAGTGTAGGTTCAGTAGAAGGAGTGTAGGTTTAGTAGAAGGAGTGTGGGTTCAGTAGAATGAGTGTAGGTTCAGTAGAAGGAGTGTAGGTTAAGTAGAAGGAGTGCAGGTTCAGAAGAAGGAGTGTAGGTTCAGTAGAAGGAGTGTAGGTTCAATAGAAGGAGTGTATGTTTTGATTTCAAAAGTTCTCACATTAAAACCCTTTCTTTGTTTGAGTCACTCACATTTGCTCTTTGTTATTTGTTAGGAGGCTCAATGTCTGTAGATCTAGGAGACCTTCACTTGTCTCTTGAGATGCAAATTATTGGTCGAATTTTATACCTTCTTCCACTGTATAAAGATCTAGATTGGTTTGTCTAGCTTTTTTGCGAAATACCCATTTTTCAAGCCAAGTAAACGAAAAATACCTTGATAACTTGTGGTATTCTTTGGTTACCTGAGCTTTGAATAGATTATTTTGATAACAGGGTAAGTACGAGTCATGGAGAGTCTGCATCATGAAGGAAGTGGAATGAAAAGATGAAAAGTAGCATTTATGGATGAGATATTTCTGATTTTTGCCTCACAATGCCTCAGCCCTATAATTATACCAGAGTGCTACATTTCAACAGCGTAAAAGAGAACTTACTTTTGATTACCTTTTTTTTATTTTTGTTGACACACAGAATTCAATGTTGTTTAGCCCCATCAACAGGAAACCCTAATTTAGTTTTTTATTTAGATTGACTTTCTGACCTGTGAACAACATTAATGAAAAAAACATGTACATCGTACGGTACTGCAGTATTATGCGATCTGCATTGGTTGAATTAATTTCAAACAACTCTTCATTTCAATTAAATTTTGTTTATTACGCTTTTTCCACAGGAAGACAGGTGAGCAGCCACCATGAATGACGGTCTAACATCTAGAGTGTATTGGGTATTTCTAGTGGCGTTTCTATGTGGTGTGCTGCCTTCGTTTCCCAGAAAATGTAAAATTTCTACAAGAAAAGCTGTTAAAAAGTTGCACGTTCTAGGAGTTTTGAAAAGAGACCGATCCATCAGGACTTCGTGGAGTGAAACATCACGTAAGCCATCATCCTGAAATAATTTCAACAATCAAACTTTTGTTTCCAGTATTTATATTGAAATTTTAATTACTTTGCTCACATCGTTTACGTCCGGAATCAGAGAAATCCAAGAAACATTTTTAACAGCGCAATATCTATTAGCTATGCGTCATTATCATTTCAATTGACCTCTAAGTGTTTCGAATTAGGATAAATGGTTTATTTTAAACAATTTATTTTCAAAAGGACATGTTTTTTTTGTTTTAGTTCATATTGCCTCATTTAGTAATTGACCGGGAACGATTTTCGAAGTACATAACTTGGTTAATTCCATTATCGCATACATTGCTTTTTACGACAACATATCACCCGGAAATTTCCATGTACTCCTTGATAATTGTTTTCGATTACATGTATACATGAAACGTTTAAACATCATGATAAACCCGCGAAATCCAGAAAGTGGATCAGAAGTTTATTAATTGTCGTTTAATGCAAAAATCGAATTTTATTCTATCACTTATACGAGTTTTTATTTCCAATTAGGTGTGCGTCTTCGAATTACTGTCTGGACATCGATGTATTTTTTCCTGGCACAAGTGGTGATATTGGTTAACCTAGCCGCCGGAACCTTTGTGTGTAAGTACAACCATCTCATTGTCTTAGAACATATAATGCCAAAATGCGGTTCATGCTATTTATTCGGGTACAGATTTAATTTCATGTTTCCGCAATCTTCAGTAACAAATGTTGTCTTTTACAGATACGTTCAAAACAGTGGCTGAAAATGATTCTGATTTATCATATAAATTTAAAAATTCATATTATTTTTACACTTTTAAAATGTTCAGTTATTCCTTGTAGTCATGTTTCAAGTATTGTCTACGTTCCTATCAGAAAACGAAGTTTTTCTCAGGAAACTTCGCCATGATCTAATTTCACCATTCGGATTAACTCTACATTTTCTCACGATTATTTTTATTCTTCTTTAGCGTCTTTCTTTCCACCTCGACTTTCACGAGCCAGCTAAAATTGAACTCTAGAAATCACACATGATTTTAGTTCTTTTTCGTTTATGCCCTACTGAGTCAATCTTTAAATAGCCAAAAAATGATTATATTTTTTTGTTATAAGTAAAGTACCAAGCACAAACAAACACCAGTTTTTCAAACCAATTTTATGTAAATTCATTCATTGAAAAAGCAAATTTCCTTAAGGTATAGAGATGAATAGGTATAGAACTCTTGTCCGATAAATAGAACCTGATTATTTATCATTATCACAGAACCTCTGACATAAAATATGCAATAACGTCAAAAAGAATTCGGTTATTTTTATAATTAAATTCATATATTTCTACGTTGTTGGACATTCGTTTGGCATAAGTATTTGAAAGATTGCTTTTTGCTTAGTAAAATTGGGAAACTCAACAAAGATTCAACAATTCAACCCAATGATGTTGATTATTTCAATTGCCTATTCGAGCACAACTATTATAAATACTGTAAAATAACTAAAACACTTCTACGCCCTAATATTAACGAGTTTGATAATTGATACTGTCCGAAACAATTTGCTGGAAAGTACACAAAATAAAAAGTAAATAAATGATGGCATTAGTATATACAGCACACCTCAACTCCCCTGTCCTAGTGAGGACTAGTATGTGTAGTAATATTCCTTAGAAACAATTCTAAAGTAACATAGTTTACATAAATGGTAGCCTTTCGTACTATTCTGCTACGTATGCGTTAGTATCGGCAGCAGGATAAGTACATTTTTGTAATGTAAGCGTCATGGCCTCATGAGAGGTCTAGGAAATAAGTTATGCATATCGTTCCATGTAATATATTTTAGGTACTCTTAAATCACACGATTATAAAATAACACACAACACAATTGGTAGCCACAAAAGTTGTATTCCTCGTATAGAGTAAGAAGAAAATGGAATGTATCAAAAATCTACGGTATTTCAAAGTAACATTTAAATTACTCTAAGCCTTCAGCAGCATCCAACAATGAAGCATTTTAAAAATCTACGGTATTTCAAACTAAAATTTAACTTACATTGACCGTTCCGTAACATCCAAATATGTAAAATATTAACACATCAAGTTTGAAAGAAACAATTGAAATTTTGAAAACTTCTAGATAAATACCAAGTGATTCACAAATATCAAAGCTTCCTATAATTTTTTGGGGCAAATTTTTCACCTAATCAAAATTCAATCGACATTATTTACACATTTTGGGATTGGCTAAATACTCATTGATTTTATTCAAGAAGTCAATCAAGGTTTGAACCATTTTTATTGGAAGAAAAATACAAAATGGATTCATAAATCATGACCTAGTTGAATTTTAGTTCTCCGCCATTCACTCTGTTCTGAAATTAATAGCTTAATTAATAGCACAAAAAAGGCAGATATTTATGTAAATAAATAATTTTAGTCCTTCTCAAATAATATTGTTTTTCAACAGATCCACAGGACGTGCAACTGAAAAACTCAAAAAACGTCACCTGGAGTGCTTCGATGTACTTCGTCATGAGCTTATATGCAGGTATCAAGAATAAAACGGCAAAAAAAAGGAATAAAATTCATTTTCTGAAAAGGAGCATTCAGACTAGCGTTAGCTTCGAAAACTTCTTTACCAATGAATGCTCTAAAAATAATATCAACAATATATAAAACTGTATTAAAATACGTGTAAAGTTATGTATTCATGTCAAAAGTATTCCTTACCAGGGAAAAAAGCAGATTTATTTTCAAAATGCTTTGCCAAATAATATCGTGGAGCTTTTATGACTGATAGTCTAGGAAATGGTCGACGTGATAAAAAGGTTCATGGAAATGAACTTTGCAACGTCATTCGTGGTTAATAGAACAGGGACTTAAAATCATACGGAAATTTTTAGAGTATGTGTTGCAGTATAACTGTGGTCAGATAGGTTAAAATATTTAAATTTTAATGTCGCCCTTGTTTAAAAAAAGTGTTTTCCGGTGTTTCCGAGTCTGTACAAACAGCGCCCCAAATGAAAAGAATTGAGCATCATTCTACACTTAGTAAAGTATTTTTCTTTAGCTAATATTGGTGAAATCCTTGAGCTCATTTGCAAGAGTGACGATTATTATGCTAAATCCTAAATAATTAACAATTTGAACTACTCAATTTCAAAACATAATAACAGTTTTGCTGGCTGTGTCTTATTTTTCCACAGATCACTTGGTTATATCAAGATAATTTGAAAATTTCTTTCTACTTCTTTCTTCGATAGCCATCGGAGATGAGCCTAGGTATGAAGTCATGGGAAAGCTACTTGTGAGTGTAAAAATCGAGAAATAATGGTTTCATTTGAACACTAACTGCGAAAGACAAAGCTAGAAATAAGTAATGAAATGTATGTATGAAACGAAATGATGACTTACAATTTACCTAATTCACAACATACGTACTGTTTTTACTTTAAATTAAATAAGAAGTTTTTCACGCTTCGTACCTCATGTTGAGGTCTAGCTTACGCGGTTGTGTTAGATCTTCAAGGTGTTGTACATTCTACAAGTGAACCTGTATAAGCTCGAGTTATGATAATTAGAAACATCATAGATATTTGGCATGCCATTTGTATTTTGCAGAAGCCAAGCATTAGAGTGAAATTGACAGAATCAATGCTTCTGATGGCCAGCAAATGATATGCAAGTTGGACACTGTTTGCATGCGACCAACGTTTGATTGAATAGATCAAACCACGATAACATTTATTCATTTGCTTAAAAAAAAATCAAGGATTGCAATATTTGGGTCATATTATTACATATAACGCATGAGCGTTACCTTCCATGACCACTCAAAGATGGACTGGCATGTGTATTTTTGAGATATGCACGAAATAATGATGTTTGACGAGTAAATAGGTACACAAAATGATTCTTTTTGAAGTATTGGGGAGAGAACAAGAAATATTATTCACATTATTTACTTCTTTCAATAATTATTTGCGATAATTCACGTTCTACATATGAAGAAAAGGCTTTTTTTATTTCACGAAAATTTTTATCCCCAGGTCTTCATTAACCCTTCAACGCCCACATTTTTATACTCATATTACCGTTATAACAACCACTATCACTAAACCGACACTGGCATTAGGTAGTTAATGTTATTAAGATATGGAAGGAACTGCCACTCGCCAGTGAAGTTCAAAGGACACATTAGTGATCAAATTGAATAAGAAATACAATATATTATTGTTGTTTTTGAAAGAGGACCGTACAGTCCACTTGGGCGTTAAAGGGATAAGCGATTTTACCGATCGCTTTTTAAGATGTTTACCTAAATTTATGTGTTCTGAAGAAAAATACATGGCTCCTTTACAAATTTTGGGCTTACAGAACAATACAGAGAAAACAGCAGCGCCTTATAAAGCTTTTTGGAAAATTTTTGGAGGACTTCAGTCCTCAGCACGCATCGCATTTTGTTATGATTTGCTAAGAAATTAATTAATATGTACAATTTTCACGAAAACTTACCAAACAAGTTTCTATTCAGTGGAGAATTTGAGTACACGAAACTTTTAAATTGTTGAGTCAAAAATATTAAATTTTGGGCCTTTCAACTGATAGACGTAAAGACGGCAACAAAAGTGCTTGTATCTTCAAAGTCATTTTTTATTACCAATAAAACCAAGATGTATTTTGACACAGGAGAAAATTCCCCCATTACTTTCATGAACAGTTACTTTCCTCCATTGTTTCCAACAGTTTTCAACATATCTTGGATTTATAACCCCAGATTTCCTCCATTGTTTCCAACAGTTTTCAACATATCTTGGATTTATAACCCCAGATTTTTTTTGTCATGGTCTATCTGATAGAAATTGGACTTGAAGGTATGAAAACATTTCAAAGATTTATTTACCACAATACTGCACAATGTTAAGATAAGAATGCACGAATAAACTTAACAGCTAACTTGAACACAGCAAACTGGGAAGCCAAATATGACAAAAGGCTTTTGCGGCAATCTATGAGAAGGTGAAAACTCTGACGTAAACCGAAGAACGTAATGATTACTTCATTGAACTAATTAATCATTCGAATGCTGTTTTTCCGATAACGTTTGTATTACTTTCACTAAATAGCAACGAGAGGTTGTTCGTTAGAAGCTTTCATGCACGTCGCAAGAGGCAGTGCGGCCGGATATGCAACCAATGCGTTATCAACTGTTAAGGATGTCAATGTTAAGGTGTTTTAAAAACCAATGTATCAACATTTCAAGTTTGTATTTCATTGTAAATAAAAGGTTTTTCTTTTCTCTCTTGAGTTCCAGTAGGCGTAATGGGATAGCGGCCTTACAAGAACTACTCCTCAGTTGTGCGTAGAAATGATACACTAGGATATGCCGGATCATGTGTTTTAATATCGGTATTGGTACTCACTTCGGAGAAAACGGACATTCATGCAACTTAAATTTACTGAGTATTTGAATGACTAGATATAGATTTTGAGCAGTAACTAACTATAAATGAATATAAAAATTGAGAGGTGACTAAAGTATAGAATAGTCGCTGCAAAGTTTTTCAGTTTCTTACATGAGGCACGGCTTGTCTCGTCTTGTGACCTCACAAGAAGTTCCAAGCTTGTGTGCTTTGATTTTTTTTCACTGCAATGAAAAATTATAAATTAAAGTAGGGCAATGTTTTTAGATAAGGCATTATGAAAGTTTTGCTTCTTGTAAAGTAAAAGCGCGTAAGCTTTAAAAAATTTTGGAGCAATGCTTCTCTGATGTCAAATGATTCAGCAATAAATTAAGTTATTAGCCAATCTAATTTTATAGCGCTTGCTTTATTTTCAGACACTGCTCGAAATAGGAAAAATGTGACTCAGCTGTAAAATTGTTTGTTAATTTTTAACGTCAAATTTTTCTCATTGAATTTTTATAATGTATACACTATAAACTAATTGGTTAGTTATGTTCAAAACTTGATTTCCAAAAGTATAGCGTTTTCTATTACGTTCAGAATACTAAAAATAATCTAATGGGATGCACAAATTATTCATTTTTTGACGAACGAATTTTTTTTTTCGATTTTGGTCATTTTGAGCTCCTACATATTATATTTATTGGATAAAATTAAAGTAGCAAATAATGGAACGATACATAACACGTTTTTAAGAGAGGAAGAAACAATAAGTTCGTTATAAATTTACCACATCATACTTTATTGAATAAGAAATTTTTTCACGGTCGTTGCGAGAAGGAATAATTTGTTTTCCTAACAGTATTATTCATACAAAAACGAAGTATTAAATACTGGTTTCTATTTTTTACATTTTCTACCGCTGATATGCGAAAAATGTATTCACACACAGAATGGGACTAAATTTCCTAAAAATCGCCAAACATGTACCTTAAGTTCCAAAATGAAACCCTTGCTACAGTGTTGAAAAATGAAAAATGCACCTGCGAAATTTTTACGCTTCAATGAGGTGTATTTTACTTCCACAATTTAGAACCAATTCTACATAAATGTTGAATCATTTTGGGCATAAGTAATTACTTGAATATTGAATTGCTTACACATGTTCAATGAAGATTGGACTGGGTATCTTTCTTTGTACATAAGCATAATTAAATATGGTTTCCTATGATTTAGGATTCGACTGGTGTGCCACCGGTGGCAGATTGTGCAATTTAATGAAGTTACTTTGACTGCGAATTGGCATCATTGTTAACATATTTACGTGCAGTGCACTCGTTGAATTAAGAGTAGATCGTCTAATGAAAATAATTTTAATAATGTAACCAGCACCATCTCGCTCAAAAATATACTGACATTAGTATCAAGTTCGTTGAAATCTCCAATGTCTGTGTACAGTGGCGGTTGTGTCAACCACCATCGTAATGGCGAAGCGGAAGAAAATGCAGCAGTTACTGGACGCGTGGCTCCTTTTTGCAAGCTTGGGTCTCGACTTCGCTGAAAAAAAGAAGTTAGACTCAAGATTCAGAAGTACATTAGAAACCATGAACCGGAAAATTTCTGACTGGACTTGTAGCAAAAGACTGATCAGAAACATCTGCATATATGCATTCGGTACCAGTGTCCTTTCGTTCTTCATCATCGGGCTTTTTGCAGGAAGCCGAATGTTCATCCTTCTGGTGAGTAACGGTGACGCCCTGGGCTTGTTGTAGATTTTTATTTGTGAGCAGATTGACTGTGAACACGTCAGACCGATGTAGTTGTGTTTTTTGAAAGATATTAGAAATTTAAAGAAACATTTATTCGGTCAAGCCTTTACAGAAGTTGAAAATAATTTTGATTTGCTTATTAATCAAAACTCTGAACCGTATGGGAACCTTGAAACTGGTTTCGTTAAAAAAACATTTCTATGTTTTATTAATGCTATGTTTTCAACGCGAAGGTCATCAAATGATTGCCAAGTTGGTTTCTATGGTTTTATAGCTAATGTTTTTTTCCGACGTTTTCCGTAGTACGAGAGTTAAGCCATTTCATGACAACTGCAATTTTAAGTTGTGTGAAAATTTTTTGCTTTTGTTACATAAACTAGTGATTTAAGGTCTCTCCATAAAAAAATCCCGGGAGAAATTTCAAATACGATGAGGCCAAGAGATGTTACCAAACCATGAAATGAAATGTTTTGAATAGCACCTCCGAATCACTGTCATAGGTTTTTTAGCCCTATGGGCTGTTGCTCCATACTGTTGAAATCAAGTTTCTTTTAAGAAATGTGCCTTGCGTTTTTGATAAGGAATCTCTGTCATGGATCGATATTTTCCCTGTTTTTCTCTGTGGGTGTTTATGACGCAGTAACTCAGTTTTAAGCATTTTTTTCACAATAACAATTATTTGAATTCTAACAGAGAAACACTGACAACGGTTAGCTGGAGAAGAGACTGTATATGAAAGAGAGTGGTGCATGTACGTAGTCACTAAAAATGAAAATGGAAATTTCAAGGTGGAGTTCAAAATGAAGGTTCTCTGACACTGGTGAAAGAATACCTAATGTGAATTGAGACAGCACTTCTTTACTGATCGTTTTGAGTGAGAGACTTGAAATTACTGATGCAGTTCGTCCGTCTAAACACTATTCGTTTATATCAATCGCAAAGCAACATTTTTTAATACCCTGCACGCATAAAAAGCTTTTACAAACGCATTTGCATTTATCCGTCTCGAGAACTACTTGAATGCTATCAATGTCACTTCTTCTAGGGCTTTCAACTGGCCGTGCAGTACCGCGCAGACGTTGGAACATTTTTCTACCTGCTAGTCGCCGCCTCGGAATGTGATAGAATCACGCATTTCAATGGCGTCTTACGAGAAGTTCTTCCTACTGCCACCAGACAAACTGCAAAAGACCTCAAATATTTCAGCATCATAATTAGGTGAGTGAAAATGTAAATATAGAAATACTAGAATCATTGAGTGCATTTTAAATTACACGATTAGAATTAATAGAATCATTGAGGGCATTTTAAATTGCACGACTCATGAGTAAAATGAATAGGAACCATACATTATAGTTGTTGAATGCATCGCAAGTTGAGGGTCAACTGAGTAAGCACAATGCAAAAATAAGTTTGATACATTAAAACTCAAGCACCAGGGTTTGCAAGTCAGTAACTATCTCGGCATTAAGTCTAAAAATTGATTTCGATGTGAAAAAATTTCACATTGTACAACTGGCACATTAGTTTTCATATTATTTTGGTTGAGGAAATTTCAACTAACGGCGCGTAGTATTTACGAGCCACAACCAGTTTTATGGTAAAGTTATTTCTGGTTATCGTTAATTCTGCTGATACAACTACGTAACCATGACAACATTATCATGACGGCTTACGCAGTTTACTTCTACGTACAAAAAAAAAATCCGATTTCAAGATTTTGCAATTGACACAGAAATTTTCCAGAGACGAAGAAAAGAGAGCCCAGGAGGTGCTGAAAATCTCGACTGGATTCAGCCATCTTCAGCACATGTTTGGTTTGGTTTTCACCATGACCAACGTTTTGTTTGACGTACGCAACCAGAGTGCAGGCTTGGTTACAATTATGTCCTCGGTGCCAGTGTTCATGTACTACTTGACAGTTCTCACCTTGATCTACTTCTTGGGAAACAGCTACGCTGTTCAGGTATGGAAAATATCTGTTCCATCTCTCTGATGCCTAATCATAGGAGTACTATTTCTTTAAAATTGGGCTCATTTTTAGAAAAATTATTGTGCGAATAATGTTCTTAGGTTTTGAAGTTTTATGCTAAATTAATAATCTACTGGATACTTATAATCAACTGTATTAATAATCCACAAGATGACGTTGGTCAAGATGATACAGATGCCATAGATAACGCCGCTGTTGCTCTTCCACAGTAGGGTAATTTTTTCAAGAAGTTATTTAAATTTTCGGAAATAGATGCTCTAGTTTATCCACCAATTAAAATAATGGTTGTGAAGCGTTAAGAGCTGCTAGATGGAGACGCAGTGACTAGGAACGTTTTTACTCCTGGAGAAAGACTTTAAACCTCATTGCACTCAATAGCAATAATTTTTATAACTGCATAGCAGCAGCCGAAAAATTACTTCACATATTTCTATTCATTGTGCATTATTATTCCAACGACAACTGTCAATCTAACCTAATAATACCCGTTGTGTGTTTATTTATAGATTTATTTACATATCTGTTTGGTGACGACTTCTTAAAAAACATAGGATGTCTGAGCTTGCGGTATCATGGATACCAAATTCCTCAGTATAACATTAAAAGATGGCCCTTACATGCATTGATATGTTTGAATTGTACCAGGATGTGTTCGTTTAGGATAAGTTTGGTTAGATTAGGATAGGATAGACTAGCATAGGTTAGGTAATATTGACAGAATTTTAACACGTGTTCACCTAGGAATTTCCACGGGTCCGTTGAATTTACCCGTTGAATACCAGTGGTTTATTTGTTTTGAGTCCGCTTCCTCCATTGTCATGCTCATAAAGATAGCCATAATAACCGTGCCTGTGATACGAGTTTCACCAGTGCGCAAGTACAATAATAGTCTTTATCGCGAAGTACTGTTAGGATGGATATATTTGTTTGACATTAACAATTTGAAGTTTGTTTAAGAAAGGAATTGAATCCCGTCATTTTTGGCGGGCCGTGCACACTGGTATATACTATAATAAAAGCCGCGTCCGTCTGTCTGTCTGTCCGAAGCCAGCCGAAAGTGTGTGATGAGCGGATCTGTGATACAAGCTTCATCACTCACTTATGGGCTTTCTTATTTCAAATGAGGGGGGTGGACTAAAGCTTTTTATCTTTAATTTAAGAAAGCTCAGGTTCAATTTAAAAAAGCTCAAGTTCAATTTAAACAAGCTCAAGTTTATTTTAAAAAAGATAAAGTTCAATTTAAAAAAAGTCAAATTTTATTTAAAAAAGTTCAAGTTTAATTTAAAAAAGTTCAAGGTTAATTTAAGGGGATCATCCCAGTTTGAGACCTTTTTTCGTCCAATTCGTTTGAAAATTGGCCAGTGTATGTCTTTTCTGAAAGTAAACCTTTTTTACTAAGGTCATTTTTTCGATTTAGGCCTTATTTTTTTTTTTTTACGAAAAATGTGTTTTTTGGTATATTTTTATTGATACTTCAGATTGGAACTCCTCCTTCAGTTTTGATGCTAGAACAAAAACAAAGACAGTTTTAGAACCTTTGGAACATTTCTAACAAACTCAAGTTCGGGTTTTTGCAAATTCGAATTATTTCTATTTTTTAAAAAAATTTTGAAATTTCAAAAATCAGCAACAATTTTTTTGGGTTTAGAGCTATATATTTCTTCAAAGAATTCGAATTTGAAAAAAGCGAACTTGAGTTTGTTAGAATTATTTCAAGGATTCTAAAACTGTCTTTGGATTTGTTCTAGCATCAAAACTCGAGGACAAGTTCCGTTTTGAATGGTAAAAAAGGAAAATTTTTCACTACAGCCCAAAATCGAACTATGTCTATTGAATTTGAATATAACGAAAATTTTTTGTACATGAATGCAGTTTCGATGATCTATTTTGATGTGCGACCAATGAGCATCATTTTCCTTGTGAATTTCAAGTAAAGATCTAAGAAATATCGTAGTTATGAGTATATAAAAATAATACATTTTATTTCAGTAATCACCATGATGAGACTTTATCAATTTTTTCCGTCCGATTTGTTTGAAAATTGGCCAGTATATGTATTTCGTGAAAAGAAAATTTTTTTATTCGTGTCACTTTTTCGATTTATGCCTTAGTTTTTATTTTTTTTTTGACGAAAAAAGAGTATTTCGGTATATTGTTTTGGATATTTCAAAACGAGACTCGTCATCGAGTTTTGATGCTAGAGCAAAACCAAAACCAGTTTTAGAATCCTTGAAACATTTCTAACAAACTCAAGCTTGCTTTTTCAAATTCGAATTCTTTGAAGAAATATATAGCTCTAAACCCCCAAAAATTGTTGCTGATTTTTGAAATTTCAAAAATTTTTGAAAAAATAGAAAAAATTTGAATTTAAAAAAAACCAAACTTGAATTTGTTAGAAATGTTCCAAGAATTCTAAAACTGTCTTTGGATTTGTTCTAGCATCAAAACTCGAGGACGAGTCCCGTTTTGAATGTAAAAATTTGCCCTCAAAATCGTCATTTTCGGTCCCCTTTCACCCCCTGGGGGGGTTCTAGTGTCCGTAGGGCCATAAAATTTCATGGCATACTAACCCATCCCCTAAGGATCCTTTTTCAACATAAAAAAATTTGGGCCTAAAAATCGTCATTTTCGGTCCCCTTTTCACCCCCCCGGGGGGGGGGGGGTTCTAGTCTCCGTAGGGCCATAAAATTTCATGGCACAATAACCCATCCCCTAAGGATCCTTTTTCAACAAAAAAAAAATTTTCAGTGGGGGGAGCCGGTGGGGCCCAATTGGGCTCGGGATGATCTCCTTAAAACAGCTCAAGTTTAATTTAAAAAAATCAGGTTTATTTGAAAAAGTCTCATGTAGGCTATATATATGAAAAGAACAAGTTCAATTTTGAAAATTTTATGTTTCTAAAATTGCATACCTATGTAATAATAATATAAGTAAAGTTTATTTGTAGGAATGCATATTTATTAAAAAATACTGGCACTGAAAATAGAGTAAATCGAATATCAGACAAAGCAAGCTGCTGTGATTTTGGACTCAATTTGACATTAAAGTTTTACCTATGAATCATTTGCTAAACAGATCATCGGTACTTATATCTATTGACAAAAATGATGCGAATAAACTTTATGTAATAAGTAACTGTGTGACAATTAGCAAACTGCACTGACTGAAAAGTTCAACATTACTGAGCTTCACCTTTACAGTCAGTGCAGTTTGCTAATTGTCCCACAGTTACTTATTACATAAAGTTTATTCGCTTCATTTTTATCAATTGATATAAGTACCGATGATCTGTTCAGCAAATGATTTAGCAAATGATTCATAGGTAAAAATTAAAGAATGTCAAATTAAGTTCAAATTCACAGCAGCTTTATTTATAAAAATTATTAGTATTTAGTAATTTTTAGTAGTAATTATAAAAATATCCATTTCAGTGTATGCTTACTTAGAAACTGGGATGTTATCAAAGGGTAAAAATTAAACATGAAAATGAAATTGTGAAATACAATATAACTCTTGAAGATCCAAACATAATTCAAAGAAGAACTTTAAAATTGAGCAGAAATTTTCATTATCATCACATATTAGCTCGACCAAACGACAAGGAAGTAAACAAAACAAAGAATTAAATTTTAAGAACAAATTTACTACACATATCTGAAAAAAGAAACTAATACTACAGTTATTAACATCAAAATAAGCTAACTGAATTTTCATTATCGGTAGTTATTACATAGCCTGAAAACTAGAACTTTTTATGTATCAGACCATAGCTTCAGGTATTGGGAAAGACTAGTAAAAACAAAAATATTGTGATGCCACGCACTCAATTGATGTGAGATTCAAAGGAGTGCAGGGAATAGTATCAAATTATGCAATTATTACATCAGAAGTGAAGTAGCTATTTTCAGTGTTCGAATGAACACGTTTCAAACTGAAAGTTATGCATGAAGTACCTCAATCTGCAACAGGGAGTTGAGAAAAATTGGACTGCACAACGACACTTGATAATTTTCATATGACTAGTGGCTTTTCAGTTGCACAAGTCCGCCCCCCTATACTCGAAATAAGAAAGAAGGCGAAATGAAAGAAACGCCGTAAGAAATAAAAAATCAATCTCTCGAGAGTTGATGAGGCCGAGCCCGTATCACAGATACGCTCATCACACACTTTCGGCTGGCTTCGGACAGACAGACAGACGGACGCGGCTCTTATTATAAAGTAGATTGTGTCCTCCTCCCGAGCGGTTTCTCACGGTTATTGCGCCCTCGTCGAGCAACTGTGGCTGTTCGTATGGCAGCTGTGATGGTTTTGAAAATTCATTTGCGAGATTCTAAGTAGAATAACGTCAATGACAGCTCGGGCGGCTGAAATGAAAAAGAATTACTGGGTATCGATTGGTTGTTTGTATATGTGATCATTTATCATAGACTTTGGAAACTTATTCCAATGAAGTATTTGTTTCACAACTTAAATAACGTAAATTTGTACCCAGTTGTAGAGGCTGGACTCTCTATTTCGTTTTTTCAGTACATTCTGAGTTATCTAATTAACTTGATAACATTGATCACTGAATTTAACATTGATCAATGCATAACAAATAACATTGATCACTGAATTTAACATTGATCAATGCATAACGAATAACATTGATCACCGAATCCCATTCGAGATCGAGAGCCGCTAACAGTCGAGTGTTTTGACCCTGTTTTGGGCAACTTGCGACTCGAAAACAGCACAGAATTTATACTTGGATATAGCCTGATGCCAGTGAAGCATCGTAACTGATGCACATAGTGTGGGTAGTCATAGCCATTTTTGTCAATATCATGCGAAATTTTTCCGAGATGTGCAAAGTTTTGAAAGTTTTGTAAATGTAATCAAATTTCGGCGCTAACCATTACTGAAACGCGTCGCAGATCTGTCTTTCAGGCGTATGATATAATTAAAGTGCTACGGCGATATTGAACTACGATGCATCAAATTGTTCAAGAGGCCTGAAAATTAAATAAGTAAAAATTAATTTGAAGTAAATAGAGTCACCCATTTTAATAATAGTCTGATCTCACTCCCGAAGGACATTTCATCTGAAATCGGTTCGGAAAGAAGCATCTCTGATTTTGATTTCTGGAGAATTACAGAACTTCACTGGAGAATTACAGAACTTCACTATGTATGTACATGTAGATGCACTTAACGCAATGAGCTGAACGTCTCTTGTGGAGCTGTGCAGTGTATTTTTCGGACAAGGGTAGCAAGGGCAGGGAGTGGGATACATTCATGACCTGATTAATAAGCGCTCCTAGAGTATTATTTGAATTTGCTGAAACTTCATTAATTTTCAACCTGCCATGTACACCCTGAGAGAGGTAAAATGGCCGTGACTTACAAACGAAGTATCATTGAGACACTTTCATTATGTGATTAATAGCAAGAGTTTTTGGCGTATTTTTGGCCTTTGCAGGAACCTCATCTAATCTTTACCGTCCATGTTCACCATATGTGTGGGAAATTGGCTGTAATTTATCCTTTTAATATCTGTATCAAATGGTGAAAAGATTTGCACTTGCATCAGTAACATTCGGTTCAATTTACAAAGATGAACCTCACGAAGGGCATCATCCAGTCTACGGAATGTCGCGACGAAGATGCTGAAACTGAGGTGAGTTCAAATTGACAAAGAAAGAATTTTCCATGTGGCTTTTTCATATTTACTTAAAAAATTGATTCCAAATGGTTCCTAGTTTCCCTCAAACTTTTAATGCTTAAATGAATAAATTGACATCAACAAACCTTACAATTTTTCCATTTTTTCAAAATTTTGGGATCAGCAAAGACAAATTTAATTTTTTGACCCAAGCTTTCGGCTAGATTAGCTCTAGCCGTCATCAGGGGAACGATGTATTTTTAATGATCCCAAAATTTTGAAAAAATGGAAACTTCACTACCAAGACGTCCTTTATTTTAACAATTGAAACCTTACAATGAGTACTCATACCACAGTATCACTCAATTTTGTCTTGTACAAAAGAGTGCAGGATTTTCTGCAGAATTAGTATTTACTGTCTCTCTCTAAAACTAGTATTTACTGTCTCTCTCTAAAACAATGAAGTCATTATTGGATTGACATCAATAAATCAGTCATTTTTCCTCGATACATGACGTAAAAATTTTATTCTACCTTCAGATTTCGCTATTTCTCGACGTCGTTTCGGAGACGGTGTACTACTCCGCGGCAAACGTTGTTCGTTTCACCTTAGAAGCGTTCTGGCAGGTAATGGAATTACCCAACACTTTAAGATTATATAAAATTCGAACTCTTACCAACAGGATATCATATACGATGTTTGAAAAAGAGCAAACTAATCATTGTAAGATTATATAAAATGCGACCTCTTACCAACAGGATATCATATACGATGTTCGAAATAGAGCAAACTAATCATTTTAAGATTATATAAAATGCGACCCCCCCCCCCCCAATCAACAGGACATCATAATCGTTGTTTGAAATAAAGCAAACAAATGTAAAAATAATCATTCCTAGAATCTCATTCAAATAGAACAACAGATAATTGGGCAGGTTATCTGTTATTCGTTTTTATTTTCACAATTCATCTTACAGGATATAATATACGATGTTTGAAAAAGAAAAAAATAATGCAAAAATGATCATTCCTAATCTTAAAAATAATTTGGCAAGTTATCTGTTGTTCATTCGTATTTTCACAATTTACCCTAATGAATATTGCAGAAAAACATTTAAATAGCGATATGCTTAAAATTCGATTCGATATCTTGATGGTTAGGTAATAACAGCAGTAAATGTTTTATAAATCAATTTTAAAGAGAGAATTCATCCTCTGACACTATCTATCATACTTCTAAGAAGTTTGGTAGTGGGAGTTTTAGCAACAGTTTTTGGTTTCTCCTCTGCGCTGAATGTATAGGTCCCAAATAGAGAATCATGTTAACTTGCTTGTATCGGGACGACAAGAAAGTGAACGATGCACAAATCTTTTTAGTTGAGATTGCGACCTTCTCGAGGACGCTGGATTCTTTGGTCACGCTATAGCACTTTCATAAAATCTGAGTTGAATGTAAACATTTCTAGATGAACAATTTGGTGGAATACAGTTGACGTATTCCGCTAAAGAAGTAGCCGATTTTAAAAAATGTTGCAGTTTGAAAAATATGAGTGCTAGAAGGCTGATGTTAGATAGATATAGATGTTATTGTAAAGAGCAGGAATTTTAGTTTTATTTTGTATCGATTATTTGATTTATTTGACTCAACAAAAGTTAAGGAAAAAATTAAAATTGTTAGGCTATTAATCAGCGATGATAAAACGAGATTAGAGAGAAAATCATCACCTGAGACACGGGTAAATAAAACTACTTTTCATTTTATTAAAAGAAAAACGAAATCATTTGAAACCATATAAAATGTAATGTCATCAAGAAATCTCACCGCAGAATAGAAATCGGAGGTTATTATTTTTCCGCATAATTAAAAATAGGAGCAGTTCGGATCAAATATTGCTGGATAACATAAATTTTTGTGATGAATGTTACATTCATTCGAAAGGTATGTCAAAATTATCAAAATAAAATACAACTTTAAATCCTGCTCTTTGCAATGAAAGCTATGTCAATCTTCTGGTACTGATATGATATTTTACAAACCAAATCTTTTTAATCGGTGACGTTTTTAGCGGACACTCTGTATAAAGGCGTTGTAAATGAAATAATTTCAGTTTTATGTTGCCTTAGGATATATGTAATTCCAATCCATCTAAAATATTTTTCCACTCCCTCTCCTGAATCTATTTTTAGCGTATGTAAAATGTAAAATGATTTCCATGGGTTCTTAAGGAATGTATTTTAGTTCACGATAACTAACATGAGTGTCTAAATTGTAACATTTATCTCAGGACGGGCAATACCTTTTCACTGTAGTGGCGGTGATGCTGCAGCTCTACGAGAGTGACTGAACTTCGCAAAAAAGAAGAAAATCGTCGAGTTCGACAAAAAACGAAGAAAGTTGTTATTCATCAGCATCTACCTTCATTTAGGTTAGATGAGGTCAAATTTTCAAATTATTTATACTTTCAGTTCTTATAACACGAGGTAATTTATGGTCATATTGCATGGGGAACGAGTGACTTTGAAGAAGTTATTGCTGATGTGATTACAATTTTCGGAAATTGATTCCTGAGGACAATGAATTGTTTAATCTTCTTTTTTGAGCCATAAATGATGCCTCATCTTTATAGAGGAATAAATTTCTTGGTCTTGAGTTGTTTCGTGCATCATTAAAGAGTTCTTTCTTTGGGATGACACCATAAATATTGTGGGTAAATATAAGTGCTAGATGTTCAGGGGCCTCCGAGAGCTCGTTTATAACTTTCTTCAAAGCAACTCATCAATGGTCTTTGATGTGACGTAGGTATTTATTCTGTGCAATACCTGGATTCTTTGTGAAAAAGCATTTATAAATTTGTTGGTATATATAATGACGTTCTTCACAAATTTCTCTTCATGATATCGTCAACAATTATTTTGCAATTCTTGGTGCTTGGTCTGAAATTAGGTTTATTGTGTCATCTTTCATTCATAGTATTTCATGTGTATTAACTAGACGATTTAACTAAGCAATTGTACAGCTCCACAGTGCTCCTCGTCGTCCGAACATCTAAATATCACCGGGTACATTATGAGTATTAATGCAAAAATACAAATTAACTGTTCATATTTTCAGGTTTATCATTTGGGGAGCATATTTGGAAATCAAAGACGAAATATATTTCTGCGGATTTTTAATGATAAAACGAATGCGTTATGTTAAGAAACGCATTTGAAAAAAATTCCGACGAAAACGAGTTAGACAAAGGTATAAATGAAAATCAAACAACGTTTTATTGTAATAATGAAAAAAAATAAGGTTGAGAGATATTTTAATGAGATCTTTGGCATTTGTACTGAAAATTCGGTGTTCAAAATAATTTAAAACATCATTATTTCATAACAATTTGATTTGGCATTTGTACTTAATATTTGGTGTTAAAAATGATGCCCAACTTTTATATTTTAGTGAAGGTACAAACCTACGAGCAGAAGATATTCCACACAGCTGCAAGAAATATTACCCAGAGAGCAATACTTCAGAAATGAATCCTTTCTTTCAAAAAAATTCCCAGTGGAAACGATAAAATTGACTCTGAATAGACAAAAAATTCCCCTTTCAACATCGTAACGCACTTTAATACGTTGCTATATCTGGAAATAGCAAATGAATAATTTCTTCTCCGAGGTATCTCTCAGCAAAAAATGCAGTTTCCTTTTGAGGCTAAATCAAAAAGTTCGATCATATCGTAATTACTGAATTTCTTCCCATTAGATGAACAGTTTGCCACTCCTGCAACAAAGCCGTGTTTTTTAGTCTTTTTTTCTTAAGGGTCCGAAACTCTTCCGGAGACTATCATAACCTAGGCCAAAAAATATCAAGGAAAACCTTACGCTACAATAAATGAAACTAAAACTTAAGAAAAAAAACCTCGAGAAACTTCACAGCCTGTACGAATGGTACATCTTTGCCACGCTGTAAAACGTATGATTTGTTCTTAAACCTGTTCCAGATTCACAGTTTAATTTAATTTGAAAAATAAATTAATTAGTCAGTCAAATAATTATTTAATTAATTTAGATATTTATCTTACAAGGGTCAAATCACACTTTCGTGATAGTCATCCGCCTAATGTGCCCTTTGATTTTTTAGCGTTACCACTGTAGAGAACCCAGCTTTATGTTGGTACAATGATGAGATTTCATCAGCTTTGTACGTGTACCTGTTCAAGAAAATAGGTGTATTTTATCCTCTTGTATGTTGTTCATTTTCCCCAAAAATTCTGGAAAATCGTGTTCTGTAGAATTTATCATCAATTAAAAACCTGAGCGAATTTAAAGGTATTCCATTATAGTAACGACTTGACTATCTCACTGCAGGAGTTTTCCATAACATAAGGGTGTTTGAATAAGTCCTGTGTTTAAGTGGAGATCCTGCTCTGTAAAGGTACCTCGCCTTGTGTGAAATTAAAAAAATTGAAATGGAAAATGAGCCAATGTACAGTATACCATTTGATGATTTGAACAATAGCGTTAATCAAGAATTTCAAGGGAAAATAGTACAAATGAAGCAAGGTTCATAAAATGAGAAAATGCTTCATGTAATGGGATTTTCTTCAAAGTTGTCAGATCATTGTGGAAGGGAAACAAATAATTGATCTATGGAATGCACTAATTGACTAAATGTAAGTAAAATCTTATCTATATTATTGTCAAAATATTTCGCCAAAGTTTGAGTTCTTTAGTAAATTGACTTTGAACAGCACTGAGTTATTTCTTGTGAGAAACTCGTGAATATTATGGTAGACAAAAGGATAGGACTTAAATCCTGTGTTTATGGCAACCTTTAAGTTTTTGATCATCATAAGATGACGCATTCGATTTTGCACAATGGTTTGTTTTTAACTTTGAAAAGGAAAACAATTTACCTTAATAGTTTGTTTTTTATTTCGAAAGGGAAGAAAATTTTGCTAAATAATTTGTTTTTATTTTGAAAGTGAGGAAAATTTTGCTCAATAGTTTGTTTTTTATTTTGAAAATGAAGAAAATTCTGCTCAATAGTTTGTTTTTATTTTTTGAAAAGGAAGAAAATTATGCTCAATAATTTGTTTTTATTTTGAAAAGGAAGAATATTGATGACTGATTTTTATTTAGAAACGTGATATAGTCGTTGGTTTTCAGATTCAGTGATTTCGTATTTAAAAAAATATTCCTGCTTGTAGCAAGCCATGCTTTTGAGAACAAACGGACCTGTTCTCTTACAGCACTTCGGCTTGAAATGACATGAAATTTCCTCTTTCCTGGCCTTGCATTTTGCATTTCAGTCCACATGGATGATCAGTATTCAGTAAAGAATATATGAAATCTTCGATATTCGTTCCGTATGAAAATTAGTTTTCGTATTTTCGCGAGCGCATTCACTCTATTTTGCAATATCCTTTCACGCGTCAAATTCCATTGACTAAAGACCTTTATTCGAATAAATCTAATAAATCTAACACTTTTATTTTCTTCATATTGGTGACCCAACAAAAGAGAGCAACGTTTGCCTTTGGTCGACGATTCTGTTTTATTACATTCCAATTGAGTCTAATTTTGAAAACATTCTCATTTACTACAGTTAAATTTGCGAGCTAAAATTAGATTTAGGTCCCTTTTAATTCGATCGAAGTTTGTTTCAAACGCGCATAAAACCATTAAAAATTAACATCTATGTCAACTCACATCCCAGTTCCAAACTAGCTTCCAAGCTAGACACAGGTGGGTACATTCCAGCGAGTAGAACGACGTTTCAAAGACTGAGTTCATTGAAAGCCGATGTGGCATTCAGAGCGGCACCAGTCTGCTCTGCGAGGTGCCGTGAGGCTCTCATAAGTTCGGAGAGAGACGCTGGCTGTGAAAGCCTGAACCCAAAGAACGTGGGTCAAATCTAGGAACAACCGAGCGAATAAATTCATCTCTTGAAGCAAGAAATATGGAAAAAAACTGTTCCTAAAATTTCAAGTCCCTCAATAAGTTTCTAACTGAAATTCTTCTCAATAAGATTCTCATAAGTTTCCGCAAATTTTAGGAAAATAACGTTGTACCTATGTTATTAGAGGTTAAATGTGAAACTATAGATGATGTGAAATAAGTTACCTGACAATTGTCACCAATAATTATGACTCATGATATTCTTTACAGTCAGTTAAAGCAGAGTTATGCGAGAAAATGGAAAAACATTGGAGTACTTGTTGAGATTAGGAACGTTTTCGTCATATTAATATACCGTTCTGATCGAAGGAAGAAAATGGCACCTGATGTGACATGGCGCAGAGCATGAGTTAGCTTAAAGTTGGGAGTTAGTTTCATTTCAAATTTCTTAGGAATTAGGAGGTTGGGTTAAAAAAGTGTATTGAAGTTCACAATGGTCTCAAAAATCGTTGAATAGTACTCTTACTCATCATGTTCTACTGGTACTAACAATTGAAAGTCGAACAACAATATTTTCAGTGAAACACAGGTTTAATGACAGTTATCCTGGTTTGTGTGTTAAAAAACTGGAGTCTTTTATTTTAACTCAATTGTAAAATCAGGTTGTGTAACCAAATTCAGCGATCATTTAAAAAAAGTTCTTATTTTTTTATTTTCCTTAGGCGAAACCAAGAGCATCCTGAAAACTTCCCGCCTGCGTCATCATCCATTCATCGTGACAACCAGTAATTTCAAAGTCAACTTAAAGTTCTCAAACACACACCACGCAACTAATATCACTACAGATCAGATTATCAATGCGAGTTCAGAAGTATATCTCCTTGAAAGAGGAAATTTGTGAAGAAACATCGAAGGTATTGGTAGAATATTATCGATGTTGCGATACCAAGTGAAGTCGAAGATCACTTGAGAGCGCTAATTTTACGACAAACGTTTGCGCCTCTCATTTTGGTGAGTTAATATTTTTTTGTTTTGATCTTTTCAAAGCAGCCTTACCAGTTTTCTTATTTGTGATCCGATTTAGAAGACTGAGAAAATTTAGCACAAGTATTCATGTATAACCGGTAAACTGAGTAGATAGTTCAAAGTGAAAAACCTTATTCTTCATCAGTGTTGAGGCAGCGACGTAATTTTTTCACGAAAAGGGTCAGTCACCCAGAGGAAAACTGTGTGAAAATATACAACATAGGACTATTAGTTAAGTCGCACCAACAAGAGAAACCCGGAAACGTTGCATAGAATTACAATTTTCTAAAAATACCATTTTAGGGAGCAGACATGAAGTGCATCGTAGCATTCCATTTAAAATTGTCGCTTGTAAACAGAAGAGCATTTTACTTTTCTGTAAAACACGAGCTCAGTAAAATATCAAGTTTAAGCGACCCAGAACTAGTGACAGCGGCAGTTACATGAATATTTTACCGTTATTCCGGTCTCTTGTGCAGCACTTTGCCGAACAGCGTTCAATGATATTTTTTGGACACAACAGCCATTTTTAACATATTCTTATCAGTGTACATGCTCAGAGTAGATCACAAATCGATTGTCTGTCTCTAACTCTAGTACTCAGTCTAATAAGTTTTGCCTCAACATTAAGAAAGCATGAGTTTCAAATTACTCTTGTTTTTAGTTCATGATCGACACAATTTCATCCCCGGCCATTGTTCCAATTGAACGTAGACCACAATTTATAGTAAGCTATGGTACCTTTTGTTGTAGGCCACAATTCATGATAGGCGATGGTACATTTTGTGGTACGCCACAATTCATGATAGGCTATGCGATATTTTGTGGTAGGCTACAATTCATGATAGGCTATGCGACATTTTGTGGTAGGCCACAATTCATGATAGGCTGAAACATTTTGTGGTAGGCCACAATTCATGATAGGCTGAGACATTTTGTGGTAGGCCTCAATTCATGATAGGCTGAGACATTTTGTGGTAGGCCACAATTCATGATAGGCTGAGACATTTTGTGGTAGGCCACAATTCATGATAGGCTGTTCTTACATTTTGTGGTTGGCCACAATTTACAATAGGCCATTCCTTTTTCATGGTTGGCCATAGTTCACGGTACACTATTCTGCAATTTTGTGGTTGGCCCTTATTTAGAGTGAATTATGGTGGGCCTACCATAATTCATGGTAGGCTGCCGCTTCATTTCGTAGTGGGCCGTAATTAAAATTGGGTAAATTTTACTGTTTAAGAAGTTACTCAAGCCGGCTGGATGGTGTCATGATATTCTTTGCTTTGTATATTAAACTTATGACTCCAGTTTAAAAATTTGAATATACTATACCTGATGTACGAGCTAACGGTAGTTATTATCAACACTATTAAACACCAAAGCTAAATTAATATAAGTTTCATTTCACCAACTTCATTTCATGAGCTACCAGTGTGCCAGCAAAGCCGTCCGTTGAACCAAGAGTTTCAAATTGGTTAGATGTCGAATGCTTATTACGAAAGATGAATTGATGTTCTAGGAATTTGAGAGAATTCACCAAAGAACAAATCATTTTCGGTGCACTGAGCATCCAAATAATTTTCACTGCAGCTTTTTGCATGACTTTATGACATGACTTTGCATGACTTTCTCATGCTTTTTGCATGACTTTGCAAAGAATATTTACGCAAGATACTTCAAAAAAATATCATTTTATAAATTGTTGAATAACTCGTTATGACCACACAGAACAAATGGTTGCAATTTCTTTATACACTCGCCGTACTCGACGCACTCGGAATAACAAAGTGTAATCAAAGTTCAGAATAATAAATTATCAGTGTACCCATTGTGAAAAAAATACCCGTCGACATCTTCACAGATTAGCTCTGTAAGACTTTGATTGCGATGTGAGCCGCCGGTGTAC
The DNA here is from genome assembly GCA_030386875.1 of Morinoia aosen. Classification (NCBI taxonomy): domain Eukaryota; kingdom Metazoa; phylum Arthropoda; class Malacostraca; order Amphipoda; family Talitridae; genus Morinoia; species Morinoia aosen. The sequence continues at coordinate 26,027,596 of CM059578.1, read as the reverse complement.
ACGGAGGGAATTTTCATAATGCTACTGACCGAGCAGTACTCACAAATTCAATTTCATAAAAACTTAATAAATGCTAAATGAAAGCAAGCAAGATCCAGTTAATCTTTGCTATTTTAATTTTTTTACCTATAATTGAGTTTCAATTCGAGTTGAATATTGAACTCCAGTTTAACCCATAGCGGTTAACGTACTGAGGTCCTCACAGGCCAGTTTAGCGCAGTTTAGATGGCGAAAGAGCTCATCACTTCTGTATCCAAGAGAGCAACCGCGCTGTCGTGTGGCTGCTGAAAATTTTAGTGCTTCACGCATAACAATTGATTGTACCAGGCAGCTACTGCGATAAAGTGAACATTTTTAGGGGCTACTATACCGGGAGGTCTACCGCCATTTACCACCAACTCAGGTGCAGTTTGAGATGAAAAAATTAAGTGTTTATCGCTAAATTGAACGTTGGGAGACAAGTAATATTCATTAGGAACCTAACGTAGCCTAACCTCACGCTATAGTACTAGTTAGAGGCAGATCTCTTGCCATAGTGTGGTAGACCTCACGCTATAGTACTAGCTAGAGGTAGATCTCATGCTACAGTGTGGTAGACCTCACGCTCTAGTACTAGCTAGAAGTAGCTCTCATGCTACAGTATGGTAGACCTCACGCTATAACAAAACAAAAAAACAAAAACAAAACCGTTTATTTCCAAGTTGTCACATGAGATACATATGCCAACATATTGGCTTTTAAAAGTTCCTTAATATAAGACGTCCTAAAACAAAAGATCCATACGAGGAGTATTAATTGACAAACCATCCGAGGTGTAAAAATAGATAAGCCATACGAGGCATAATAATCGACAAACTATATGAGGTGTGCTAAAAGATAAACTATCAGAGGTGTACAAATAGATAGACCATACGAGGCATATTAATAGACATAATATACGAGGCGTACTATAATAGACAAACCACACGTGGTGTGCTAATAGTCTAACAAAGTTCCATACGAGGAATACTAATTGCCAAACCATACGAGGTGTACAAATAGATAAGCCGTACGAGGCATAATAATAGACAAACTATACGAGATGTAATATTAGACAATACTATCATAGGTGTACAGATAGATAGACCATACGAGGCATATTAATAGAAAAAATATACGAGGCGTACTAATAGACAAACCATACGGGTCGTGCTAATAGTTTAACTCTGTCAAGAGTAGTTGAATGAGAAATGAGAAATATTATCTCTTGGATATTTTATATTCCAAGAGATTCCGGTACAGCGCTTCTTGCCTTTTTCCTACTTCGATAATTTCAACTAAGAACTTGGCAGTTTCGAAGAATTCTTTAGTATTTTTCGAATTACTTATAAGATCATCGAAGTTGGAAAAATACAAAAAAACGCTACACCGTACTAGATTGAAACAACACCGTAAATGACAATCAAGTATTGAGAAAAGATAGTCTCGAAATAATTTGTAAAGAACATCGCGCAACACAGCACGCACATCTAGGAATGCGTAAACATACTTACACTCAAAATTGAAATGCATGGCTTGTTCGGCATACAAATATAGAGATAATTTTTGCACGAGTGCTTTATTTCCTTTGTCTGTTTATACTTTTTAATTTCTTCTGTTCACAGAAATGCCCTTCGGGGTCGTGATAGATCGATTTATAAATCATAAAGCAAGCGCAATCAATTTGTTTATTTCTGAAATTTGGTGCAGTGTTAACTGATCGCAGAGCTTTAGGTAAAATGTAATGTGTCTTGAGGTTTTGCTTTTTTATGCAAAAAGTAGAAATAGAAACCGATATATGTACATGTGCGCATATATGTGTGCGAAACGTGTGCATGTTTACACTGATACATAAACATTTATGTTTGCGTGCGCACACGTACATACTCACGCACACACCAACACACATATTCATATATATACGTATTGAAAACGAATATAAGAAAAATGCTAATAGACATGAAAAATGATCTTACTCTTTCAATATTTAAAATGACAGCCCAAGCTCTGATGAATCGTAAGAAATAACCTGAGGAAAGATAAGGAATAGAAAAGGACTTCGAAAAACGTATAAATGGAATGGTTTTTTAATTTCCTAAAGGAAATTTTAAGAAAACTCAAGTTACCGCTGAGGAACAACAAAAAAAAAAAAAAAAAAAAAACATATATCTTCAATATATCATATCATATATCATATCTTCTCGATATTCTCTGCAACATCATGCGGACATGGGTACGTGGGATAAAATGGAGATACAGTGTAGGCCAGTTACCACTCATGATTGACAAATATCTACAAAATTTTGGCAGAAATGCGCAAACAAACATATACTCAACATCAAAATTTGCTTGTACAACATACGGACAGAAAGATAATTTTACCACGATTCATACGCTCAAATTACGATTAATTTCATTACTTGTATTTGTCATTAATCCGATTCACAGAGACGTCCTCTGGAGTAAGTGGGAGATCTATTTTTGAATCATTTCGCTAGTCCAATAAAATTTATTAACCGGATGGTTTTTGTGTAAAGAAATGAAATAGAAACATGTATATCTATTTATGTAGATATATATATACCTATATACGTACACACACATATTAATATATGTACTTATTGAGAATGAAATATAAGAAAAAAATACAAATATAAAATAAGAGGATAGAAACAACCTACCATCTATTACACCGATAATGACAGTTGAGCTCATTGTAATCCTAAGAAATTATTCGAAAAAAAAATAACTAAAAGGAAAAGATGACTTCGGAAAACGTAAAATGAACTGGTTTTTAGTTTCTTCATAGAAATTTTTAAGAAAACTCAGGTTACAGTCAAGAAACAACACAACTCTTCAGCATTATACAGACATGTGTACATGGGATAAAATGGAGTAACTTTGTGGCCGGATATCACATTTGAGTGGAGAATATTTACAAAATTTGGCACATATAGGTAGATTAAGCAATGGTCCAAAGTGATAATTTTGATAACACAAATTAACAGTTTTTTTCGATTTTAAAGTTTAGTGCTGGTGTGCACTGAACGCACGGAAAAATATTAAAAGACTAAATGAAAATGCTTAAATTAACCCCTCCCCCCAGCTCAGCCGAAATCGATTGAAAACATCTTCGAGAATGATTTTGAAATAGCGAGACAACGTTAGCCAAAATTTAATTCATTATAAACTTTGCACAATCCTCACATTTATAAACCTGTATATTGGTGTACACACAAAATGTATTTCAGAGTATGTTTTCCATACGGATGTTAAATATTAACACAGAGAAGAAAAAATAACAAAATAAAGATGAGGAAATACTCCTAATTATGGAAAAAACGTTCATTCTGCTGTATTGAACTCACGGCTGGGGTGATATAGTACGAGCTAGAGGTAGCTCTCATGCTACAGTATGGTAGACCTCACGCTATTGTACTAGCTAGAGGTAGCTCTCATGCTACAGTATGGTAGACCTCACGCTATAGTACTAGCTAGAGGTAGCTCTCATGCTACAGTATGGTAGACCTCACGCTATAGTTCGAGCTAGAGGTAGCTCTCATGCTACAGTATGGTAGACCTCACGCTATAGTACTAGCTAGAGGTAGCTCTCATGCTACAGTATGGTAGACCTCACGCTATAGTACTAGCTAGAGGTAGCTCTCATGCTACAGTATGGTAGACCTCACGCTATAGTACGAGCTAGAGGTAGCTCTCATGCTACAGTATGGTAGACCTCACGCTATAGTACTAGCTACAGGTAGCTCTCATGCTACAGTATGGTAGACCTCGCCGCTATAGCAGCACCCATTTTTAGGCTACTCTGCGCCGACGCTGACAAACACGTGAATGATGTTCTGATTGTAGCGAGCCTGCTCCAATTACGGCACAGATTTTCTAGAGCACAATGTGCATGGAAGTCAACTTCCGCTACCGGCGCATAGGGCGGCCTTATTGCTCTTTGCAGCTTCGGGCATGGGAACAAGATTGGTCTTCTTTTCGCCAAATTTTATTGAAAAATCATGAAGCAAATGAGTTTTGGATGTAGAAAATGGCAAAAGACTTTTGATATGTTCATATTTTTTTACAGTTTTGATACCATTTTTTAGAGTTTGAAATCTTAGAGCTAAATTAAAAATGGATTAATAGTTTAGAGAATCCTACTTCGAGGAGTGTTGAAATTTTCTAATGAGTGAGTCAACTTTTATTAATTAGGCAATTGAGAAACAATGACACACAATTTAAATAATTGGACATCATTTGACATCAACCAAATTACTCTGGAATAAAGCATCGTTTGAGAATTTTTTGGCAATTGACTCATAAAGCTAAAGTTATTTTTATTGACTGACTCCTTTGATGGAATGTGTGAAAGTTCAAGTAGTGTAACAGTGAATGCTGACGTCAGATACGGTTGGAGTTTTTATGTTACGGCATGGTACAGTACAAAACATGGTTGAGAGACATGATATATGACATAAATGTGGCGAGTTTTAGGATTAAATCGTTTTAGGATTAAATATGAACTGAATTGATGCAACAGAATATGTTCTAATTTATCAACTTTGATACTAATGCCCCAAAAATTGATAAATATGAGGAAAATATGCATCATATCATAAGTTAAAACCGGTTGACTTCCCAGTTCCTAATCTTCGCCGTTCGATACAGTGGCCGCTTCCATGCCACAGCAGGAGGACATTGCAAGTGTTTTGACCGAAAAAACACTATTTTTCGGTTGTCATGTCTGTTTTAACACGGCAGGTAAAAATGGACAAATAATCTGTAAATTCCCTAGTGACAATTTGGTTGTTAACGCTTCCCTTGGCTTCGCATCACCTACCGGCTCCGCACTGACATCAGACATGTTAGACGGAGTAAGTGAAACCATGGTCAAGTGCAGTCGTAGTTCGCTCGTTCTTACCATGTGCAGACAGTCCCAACTATTTAAGGCTACTTTTAGATGTAAAACGGAAAGTATTTTTAACTAGAATTTGCCGTTTATAGATGGACTGTAACAATTATCATGCTTCTCTCATAAATGAGGTGCAGAATATTAAGAAATTTGGTTTGCTGAAAAGATTTAGGCTTAAGATAAATCAGATAGCTCTTGAAATACCTTTTTTGTTATTATGTGGGGAAAAACCTCCAATACCCACCGAATTACGGGCCAAAGATTTGAGAGGAGAATAGCATCGCTTTGCATCGTGTAAATGTAAGAAGATGTCGAGTTAGTTGAAGCTTCGAATAAAAGCATAATTACAGGGTATTTCTTCACAATTTTTTTCAGTAAAAACCTTATTCTCCTTTTCTATACTCAACACTGATTCAGAAAGACTCAATACAAATTCGTTGGTTTTGCTCGCTCGAAGTGCAAGAATTAATAAACCACTTTCAAATTGAATTTTACAATCGAATGTGTGGCTTTAAATGCAGTGTCTAATTTGAATGTAAGCGATACATGACAAAAAAAGCAAGAAACCAAAGAAACTTTTCTTATGCGACCAGGATGTGAATGTGTGAGTACGCAAATCCAGAAAGGGGACAAAAATCTTTAACTTTCTACCCCATTTCGACCCCATATAAAAAGAAAACAAAACGGGAAATATATAATTTGACAATGTACTTTTGTTAGAAATGTTCCAAGGATTCTAAGACTGTCTTTGGTTTTGTTCAAGCATGAAAACTCAACGAGTTGGTACGTTTTGAAATATCAATGCAAATGAACTAAAAAACGAGCATTTCCAATTTTCTTCAAAAACTAAGGCCTGAATAAAAAAAATGAATGGAAGAAATTGTGTTTATTTTCAAAAGTGACATATTATGGTCAAATTTCATAAGAATCAGACTGAAAATAAAGAATTTTATAATTTGGACAAAATTTTTTCATTTAATTTTTTTTTGGAAATCACAATTCACAGTGTGAATATGAAGTAATGCATGTAAATTATCGAAATAAAAATTAAAACTGCATTCAATTACATAAATTGACCAAATAAATGTACGAGGAGTTCGTGAGACCCGTACCAGATTCATTAATTGTTTCTGGGGGTGACTAGACTTTGAGCTCTCGATAAATTGACCATTATATTACACTTCAACAAATAATTTTGTTCTGGCTTATACCCAAAACATATAACTTTCAACATTCAAACCGTATCAACTCATTGAGTTTTGATGTTAGAACAAAACCAAAGACAGTTTTAGATGCCTTGAAACATTTATAACAAGAGTATATTGGCTTTCTTACAAATTTGAGAAAAAAAGTTATATAGCTCTAAACCCAAAAATAATTTTCTTAGATGTAATGATACAATATCGCGTATCACAAAAATGTTTTTCAAAATGTTAAAATTTTACATTATACTTTTGTTAGAAATGTTTCAATGATTCTAAAACTGTCCTTGATTTTGTTCTAGCATCAAAACTCAATGAGTTGATAGGTCTTGAAATATACATAAAAATGTACCAAAAAACAATTTTTTGTAAAAAAATAAGGCCTAAATCGAGAAAGTGACATTGGTAAAAAAACTTTACTTTCAAATAATACATATACTGGCCAATTTTCAAACGAATCGGATGAAAAAAGTTCAAAAATCCGGATGGTGCCGTTTAAGTTCGGCAATTTTTCGGGAAGATCCGATTTAACCCTTTAACGCCCACATTTTATACTCATATTACCGTTATCACAACTACTATCACTAAACCGACACTGGCATTAGGTAGTCACTGTTATCAAGATGTGGAAGGAACTGCTACTCGGCAGTGAAGTTCAAAGGACACATTAGTGAACAAATTGAATCAGAAATAAAATATATTATTGTTATTTTTGAAAGAGGACCGTACGTCCACTTGGGCGTTATAGGGTTAAAGATGACAAATTTATCCATTTTGCCATATGTATGCGGCATGACTGAGAAATTTCGAAAAAACAGACCGATTATCAACATAATGTTACAGATCTTTCGAGAAGTTTTAGCCACAGTAAAGTAAATCCCAAAAATCTCTTTTTGCTTGCTTTAACTCTTGTTTATATTTATAATCGAGAAACTGCACATTGAAATACGGTTATGTATACTGTAAGAAGGTTATAAATTTATCTTCCTCCGAAACAGACCCTACTGATCATCGTTTCGACTAAGTAGCAACCTTTACACAGCACATGTCCAAATGTTTTGTTGAGAAACCTTAAACGAAGATGTTTTTGACACATTTTTTCCAGACAAGATGGTGTTTTGACTACACCCGAACTGTATTGCATGCCAACTCAACAAGGGAAAAGACAGATTGTATTTTTTTAAAAGCGATTTCTTGGGCCATGTCCGCCGATATTGGCTCGATAAATTCAGCTACGCATTACGTCTCCCAGCTACGGCCTTCGATATGTCACTAAGGTGACCTGGTCATTTTTAGAGGCGGGATTATTAGGGATCAAAAAACTACCCTTGCGCAGGCAAAAGTCTCGGGGAGCAAATTAGCACCTTGAATCGCATGTAAACGCGTCAGCACGGTTATGTCTTCTAACTTTTGATGTTTAAATAGTCAAAATCATAGACGTTTAGGGTTAGTCAAATCGTAGGCGTTTTTAATATGGGAGCAAGAAAACTAACATTGGGCAGGCAAAAGTCTCAGGAAGCAAATTGACACCTTAAATCACATGTGAACGCATCAGCTCTCTCAGGCTATTAGTCGGTTATATCTTCTACCCAGTCTAACTTTTTTGCCGGATCATACTTGTTTTTCGCCGCCTAAGCGATTTAATTACTTGGGTGGCAAAAACATGCATGCAGGCGGCGAAAAAGTTAGAAAAGGGTAACCTTTAGATGTTCAAATAGTCAAAGTTATAGACGTTCCGGGAAATGGCACTGAAAGCACTGGGAAATATTCGCTTCCGATTTGAATTCTACTAGTATATTATCAGTGAATTTCATAATCAAGTTCTAATTCATCGAGTCTCTCCGTTTCTGTCGACCTTATAATTCTGAAGCTCAATGCCTATAGCCTTCCATGGTCCCTGAGTAAATAAAAAGAGTTTCTGCGTGCAACTGCGTACCATATATTTGGCTGTTGTGCGTATATTTAAATGAACCATTTCATAATATGTTAACTCCTGTGTCAAAGGTTGCAAATTCAGGATTATAACGATAGATGCAACATTATTTTCCATGATTTAGTGCAGAATATTTGCCTTAAACAGCAGAATGTGTTGCGTAAAAAATAACTTCGAGTCTATATTTTATTCATTTTCTTTTACTTATCTTATTATCATGTCACATTTCTTCAAGCTGTCATATAAGATATATTAGATATTTCATCGAACCGGTTTCTACTGTGAGCTAACTCATTTACAGTATATTAGCTCAAGTGTCATCAAAGTGTCGAAGAAAATATATAAGCCTCTTTGCTCTCGACTCAGTAGGTAAACTACCGAGAAATGTTACCTATGTTAAGAAAGTCTCTATGTCACGATGCTCATTGAGATCAGGGATCGTAAAAATAGAGAGAGAGTGAAAGAAAACAAGAAAGAGAGAGAGAGAAAGAGCATTAAATGGAACATCCGGCTCATTCAATGGAAAGCAGCAGCTCATTCATCTCCATTCATTGATGCAGACCTGAGTGCAAAATAATAAAGGGAGATTTACTCTGGATGGAACTGTAAAAGAAAATCAAGTCAAAATAAAGATATCCTACTGTCCAACTCAGTCCAATCAGTGCATCTCAAAATAGTGCACATGAGCTCAGATCTCAATGCAAGCTTACAATTTTAGAAAGCAAAGATTTTAGGGGAAAGCATTATTTTCATTTTATATTCAGGGCACACCCAAACATCCTCTACTGCGATTGACGAATGCCGAAATAAATCGATTGTATAATCATGCCTAAATTAATCATAGCTAATTAGGTACCCCGCTTCACTCAACACCATCTTGTTCCACATGATTCGACTCACCGACTCATGAAAACATGATGCATTTGAATTTCATATTATTTTTGGACTGCAAAGGTAAATAATGTTAGGACAATTTAGAATATTCATACATCTTGTGTAAGAACATTCACTCCATGTGGCGAATCAGAGTTAAAGCTTATACCTACAATGTATGTTTGAAGGTACCATACATAAATCTGGTATAGCTCATCCCATGCAGTCTCAGATTGTAGTGTAATAACGCGCAAGAATTGTATTTAACGATTGGATTCATTAGTGCAAAGCGTGGTAGAACAATATTTGGAATTTCAAAGCTCGTTTGAATTTCAAGTACCTATTATCACAATGCTTGCTGAAACGATCTTTCCGTTTGAAAAACTGTCTTACTTGTAATAGTCCATCAATCCAGAATTGCATACCGTCAAAATTATTAAATTATGAGCGTTTTAGGGTCGAATATTGGATTAAAATGAGAAACAATGATTAAAATTAAAATGGAAAATGAGGCGAATTGATATAAAATAATTCGGGTTTCGAAGTTCCTTGTACGTTTTATCGAATATTTGTTCTTTGAACTGTACGCCTCGGTGCTAGATTAAGCCGGGAAAAGGACTAATGACTGAGAGAGACGAGCCCGAAGGAGTTCCCCAGGACTTTTCAGAGCGATGTCTCAGCTATAAAACTTTTAAAAGACACGGTGATGTCTCGACGATAGAACGACTACAGATTAAGAAAGCTGCTGAGTCGTTCACCTCCAGTAACTGAGAGTTAGAAGCACTCAACACATTAGAATGAGATTCTTACGAAAATCTTCTGTCCAAAGCGTGAATTGCTTTAATGCAGTTTGTGTATCGAATGTTAATAAGGCACAATTCTAGTTCCGGCCTTCCAGTCAATAAAACTGACTTCATCTGCAATCGTATCCAGAATGTTCCGATCGCTCATGCTATAGTGACATCGGTACCATAAACAATCGAAACATTCCATGATACGGTTGTAGAAGTAGATACGCTTGCAGATGTCACGATGATACGGTTGCAGATGTAACCATGATACGGTTGCAGATGTAACCATGATACGGTTGCAGATGTAAAGATGTAACCATGATACGGATGTAGATGTAACCATGTTACGTTTGCAAATTTAACCATGATACGGTTACAGATGTAAAGATGTAACCTTGATACGGTTGCAGATGTAACCGTGATGCGGTTCCAGATGTAACCGTGATGCGGTTCCAGATGTAACCATGATACGTTGCATAACATAACGTCGACAAAGCAGAGTAGTTTTGGCGTAGAGTATACCGTATACATAAGCAGTGTATGAGGGGTCTTGAAGCAAATGCCAAGTACCCTGACTTCCTGAGCCCTCAAAGGTATTGTATGTTGTACAATTAGGCTAAGCGGGAGCCCCTATTACCCAAAGCGAAAGCCTGTTTTATTAGGAAGGATTTGTGTAAGATTTGGTCGGAACTGACAGCCTAGTTACCTCGTTTTTCTGCGAGTGTTCAAATTCTGCGTTTCACGATGATTTAGCTTGCTGCATATAACACTTTTTCAGTAGTTGTTACATTCATTTAATTTTCTCTTTTCTATTTAGAAAGGTTCAAATGTTATGTACCGTAAGCAAGCACTACTGTGAGTAAGCAGTGCATCTCTAAATATTGCACAAGAGCTCTGATCAATATTCTTGTTTACACTTTTAGGGAGCAATGATTTTAGGTGACAGCATGATCCTTATTTCCATTTTATTCTTAGGGCATGCGCAAATATCCTCTACTGACATTGACTAAAGCTGGAATAATTGAAAAAATTCCATTTTATACTTAGGGCATGCGCAAATATCCTCTAATGACATTGACTAAAGCTGGAATAATTGAAAAAATTCCATTTTATACTTAGGGCATGCGCAAATATCCTCTACTGACATTGACTTAAAGCTGGAATAATTTAAAAATTTCCATTTCATACTTAGGGCATGCGCAAATATCCTCTACTGACATTGACTTAAATTAAAGCTGGAATAATTTAAAAATTTCCATTCTATACTTAGGGCATGCGCAAATATCCTCTACTGACATTGACTTAAAGCTGGAATAATTTAAAAATTTCCATTCTAAACTTAGGGCATGCGCAAATATCCTCTACTGACATTGACTAATGCTGGAATAAATTGACTGCATAGATCATGTCTAAATCAATCATAGTCAATTTAGCTATGTGGTATTTAGTGTGGTAGACCTCACGCTATAGTACTAGCTAGAGTCTAAATCTCATGCTACCGTCTAGTGTGGTAGACCACACGCAATAGCAGAACCAACAAAGTCTCTATTTTATCAATTTCCTCTCCATTGTAGAAATTTTTTCTACTTCTTGATTCTCTGCCATACATTTTGAACAGCTGACAAGCAGCGCAGTTGCTCAAAATATGACTTTTAACTTAAATGATAGGCAGAAAAGGCTCATGTTCGTCATTCTTCATCTGCATCAATGAGTAAATTTAAGCAATGAATCTTCCGAAGTCTCTCAAATGAAAATTTTTTTTGTACCTTTTCACCTGGTCACATTCTTATGGTCAGAATAGAATGTTGAAATAATTTGCGGGCTCAATGTAAAAATAATCTAAATCGAGCTCTCATCTTAGGTTGTTCATAATTATTTCCACTGTGTTTATAATTATTCACATAATTATTCACACTGTTCATAATTATTCACATAATTATTCACACTGTTCTTAATTATTCACATAATTATTCACACTGTTCTTAATTATTCACATAATTATTCACACTGTTCTTAATTATTCACATAGTTATTCACATTGTTCAGAATTATTTCCTTGAGCGATTTTAATCTATTTATTCATGTAGTTGGCCTTACGAGGCCTGAGAGATTTGTTCGATATTCATTACAGAACAACACTGTATTCAGGGATATTTAAAAAGAAGTAACACCTTGTTTAACTGAGGTAGGCTTATTCAAACGACATCATTTTAGCCACTGTTTATAGACACAAAGCTTTGAAACTAAACTTCGGAAAAATTTAAATAAAACACTGATGAACCTTTGAAATTTGTGGTCATAGAGTGTATAATTAATAAAATTCGATGTGATGGAAAATGAAAAAAAGTTTATTTCCAAAAAGTACAAACATGAAATGATGATACGTTGGCTTGTATAAGCAAACAGATACATGTAGAACTAAGTACGTATAAATTCGGCTGGAAGAACGAATAGTGACACTTCCACCGAAGACCATAAAAATTGAGTAAATTTGATCTTCAACGGCGATTGAATTCCAGGACAGGTCGACAATCAAGAACGTAAACAACCTTGATGCTCGTAAGACCCTTTAATAGGGTTGGTAAATAGATTTTCAAATGAGTTTAGACCGCCGAGCAAATTCGTAGAGAGGCTCTGAAACTGCCTGTTTTGTTCTGGAGCACACAATCGAACAACTAAGCAAACTTTCATTAGTTCGTACGCAATCATTATGGTATTTTTATAATGTAAAATAGAACAGTTTGCTAGTGCGCTGAACGCACAAACTGCGCTTGCAAATATATTTCATTTATTTATTTACCATATTTCCCGGAATAAATTTCCCGAATTTACCATATTTCCCGGAATAAATTTACCAAATTTACCATATATTCCGGAATAAATTTCCAGAATTTACCACATTTCCCAGAATAAATTTCCCAAATTTAGCATATTTCCCGGAATAAATTTCCCGAATTTACCATATTTCCCGGAAAAAATTTCCCAAATTTACCATATTTTCCGGAATAAATTTCCCAAATTTACCATATTTCCCGGAATAAATTTCCCATATTTACCATGTTTCCCGGAATAAATTAGAAACCTCTATAGAGGTTCATTTGAAACGTTTTTAGTGTCAGGCGTCAAAACTGTTCGTGAATGTTATTCCATCGGCTTGTACTGAGCATACCTCGGGCGGGTGACCCACTCTTATACATAGCAACAGTACTTTGTGCATCCACTTTGTAATCCTAACACAACAGCTATTAGTTTGAAAGCATCACAAACCAACCCCTTACGTTGGTTGCAGTTCATACGATTCAAAAGGAGTTCACTCATTGGATAACTTTCCTTGCCGATGGCTGCGTAAGCAACCGGGGTTGATGATGATATTTAGGCACTGGGTTTGTGTTCGGTTTGTGTTCGCTTTCAGGTTTTTGTTCGCTTCTACGAACAGTATCTTATCGTCTGCCGTGTGCGGAAATTTTAGTTTCAGCATCGAAGCATCAACAACATTGCCAAATATTAAGTCATCGTCATAGCTGAAAAATGTAGAGTTATTTTTGGCGAGCGCGACGAGTAGATATTTTAACTTTATTCTCCAGGCTGTTCCACTGCTGCAATCTGGATGGTAAAAGTTCAGCTTCATTCTTAGGGGGTACATGTCGGTTCAAATGATGTATGAGCATCGCAGATGCTTGGAAACACTATCTAACACGTCAAGTTCAGTTCCATCTTCCTCCATATCACTGTCCGATTTCTAGCATGTACAAGACCAGGGTTGCCAGATTAACCATTTCATGGCCAATTTACAAAAAATTGGCCATATTTTGAACGCCATGGCTATGAGGAATTCGCTTGGCCATTTATAAAAACATCGCAAAATTCAAGAAATAAAAGACCTGCAACATCTGGAGGATGTTCTCTCGTCGTAGTATAGTCAAAGTGAGGAAAAAATTCATTTGTATTGTGATTTTTAAATGAAAAAATGTCCACATATTTTCAAGCGGCCATTTTGGCCATCGTTTTTCGTAAAATGTGTTCATGAGCTGACAGATTCATCGGGCAACCCAGTACAAGACTAAGGCCGTTGGTTCCTTGAACTGCATTTTACAGCACGAAAACGTGATATATGATATGAACGTCGACAAAAATGAATGGTGCCGAGTCTATTTTTTTTACTTTTTGCTCATTATTTTCTTCCGCCACGTATACGTGGCCTTTCACGGTTAGAACGTCCCTTAGCGTTATGTACGAAACGTAAAAACTGAAATTACAAAAAAACGCGCAGCCAGTAAAAAAATATAATGGTTATTTTCGTGTTCAGAGACGCGAAATTCAAAAAAGGATGCTCTACTTTGTAAAAGTTAACATTTTTTTAAAAAGTGCTACATAATGGACAATCAGCTAGCTACAAACTTAGAAAACTACATTACAAAGTTCGCACAAACAAAAAACCACTGTCGTAAGTGGCTGCAATCAAGATTTACTCCTTTTTCCACATTTAGGCCCCCAAAATCTCACCCTTCCTATTCAAGAGTTCAGTCACTCTCGTAGAGCTGCAACATCACAGTCACCACCGTGAAAAGGTATTGTCCATCCTGAGGAAAAATAACCAAGTTACGAAAATATATTAATTACTCGAAATCAATTTCAATTCCGTAAGAAATCCCCTTAGAAATATCACTCAGTGGCAAATTTCAACCTCAGATTTTGAACAAACTTTTGAAAATCTTTTAGAAATGCGATTTAGGTTCTTAAGTGTTTCAGAAAAAATTGCGTTAACTACTATTTCCCTTGATCGCTTTTAAACTCTGATATAACATAATGATCAACTGAGTGAAAATACCTTGATCAACTCCTACTTTACCAAAACATCAAGAAAATATTTCTTGTAAAGAAATTAGTCGTTCCAGCAAGAGTAAGTTGATAGCACTGGAAAAGTTAAGTTTAATCAGGCATATATTGATATAAGTGCAATGGGTCACAAACTTTTGGAAAACCTACACCTTCAGAATTGAGAAAGTAACGAAAATTATTCAAAAATTATTCATTCTCATCAAACTTCACAAATTAATGTCAGCCTACATGTTACTAAGGAACGATGATCAAATAACTCGTATGCAGAGTGAACAATAATTTGTTGAACAAATTATAACATAAGTTTGAGAACGCTGAAATATATATTTTCACTCAACATTTATGTGATCGAAAATACCTCATTAAGGAATTACAATTACATGAAATTTTATTCTTTTTTGAGAGAGGTCCGTTAAATTTAATTTTTTTCCACTGAACATATCATCTGCTTTAAAGGTATTACGACAATGGAGCTAGGATACATTGCTGAATCCGCCTATGTGCATCTAGCTTACGGTGCCGCAAATGTCAATTCTGAATTTACACACCCAAATAGATATCCCAACAATCACATTCCATCGCATCAAAAATTCGCAGCTATACACCGGAGATCGTGCGAAGATGGAGATTTTGCGGGGCACTACTCGGAGGAGGAGGATGTTGTAGAAGATTAAGAGATCCAGCCAGAGAGGAAAAAATATTATAACATTTTCAAGATAATTAAGCCACACGTGCTCGTTCTGTTCCACGTAGAGTAACTTCATCTTAAGTTTCAGGGAGTGACACGCTGACAGTACCTGCCAAAATCCTTCTAAAGTGAAGCGAGAAATGCTGCCTGCGGAGTAGAAGATGTTGTCCGAAACGACCTCTCGGAATTTTGTAATCTGAGAACAGAGAAAAACTCATACGAAAAGTAATAATCATATTTGGTTCCTTGTATTTCGATGTTCATCAAATGAAGTCTGCTCTACGTCTTTGCAGAGGCTCATACAAATCTTTTTTCGAATACAAGTGCGAACGAAACTGCTTCTTGCAGCAATTATTGAAAAGAGTTTTCTGTGAATATGATTCTCTAAGGTCGCTGAATGGCTGTATTTTTTGATGGTAGTTTATATTTAAATATTATTTCAACATTCAAAAATGTGAAATTTATCCTCATCGTATTTAATTAAGTTCGCAAGACGATATGTTGAGCACAAAGTCTGACTCCTTTAACTGACCTCTTTTTCTGAATCTTTTCTGCAGAATTCTGTTGACCTGATGATATCCTTTGTGTGGTTCATCTAAATTAGACAAACATATATTAGTGAAACATGGCATATTCCAGTATCTGATAAAGTCCTTCACAACCGTACACCATCACCATTTCTTAAATGTTCTGGTGCAGTGACAGCGGGCTGTAAACACGGTTGCAGTTGATCGAAAACAATAAAATTTCAAACGATTCGGCCACAGGCCATCATCAGTGTTAAGAATTCAGTGAAATTGGTAAAGGGAACAGTGAAACTTCAGTGAACAGTGAAATAGTGGAATTTATACCTTAAATGATTGAAGTGGCTTATCTTGTTCTTTTATTTTTATTACGATTGCTACGGCTCCCTGATGACTTTTATGGTTTCATCGAAATCAATAATGTTCCAAGAACTCTAAAATGTTACAAGCCTGTGCTGCTAAATATTTCATGTCACTGATACACTAAACCAAAAATCCACAATAATATTGATTGAGCACTCTTCATGCTCAGTTCATTCATTCCATTGAGAATAGTATACATAATTAAAATCCAATCAGCCCTAATTAGAATAAATATCTTCATTGGCTGCCTCATTCACAATTTGATCGCCTCGTGTACAATGATTCCCACATTTTTACTTTTGCAGAGCAATATTTTTGCAGCTATTAATTTAAGGGGTGAAAATGCCATTAATTTCGTAGAAAGGTTAACCCTATAACTTTATCTCTCTCCATCATATTCCTCAATTCTCGATTTCTTAAATTAAAAGAGTAGCTACTTTACTCCAGCAACGTTCTGCATTTTTTATCGAACAAGTATCTTCTCATTAAAGGAGTATGCGCTACTTTTTTACCGCAGAGAAAACATATAGAAGAGTGTCACAATTAACCAGATTTGAAATTTCGATGCGACGGTTTTGAATATCCTATGAATGATTTCTTTCGTTCACTGTGTCTGAGTTGCAGCAATCTTAGGGCACATAAACATAGCTATGATTCTCAGCCTGCCAGCAGCGATCTCTTTGGTAAACAATCAAACAAAATGTGAACCAACATAGCGCAATTTTGTCCCGTTCGCTTAGCGTAGCTGCACATTTGAAGAAAATGGCCTTGAATCGATTTTACAAGCGTATCGATAGATGCCACGACTAGGTTCGTCACAACTTGGGCGGGTAATCTTGGCAGCCATCTGATCGGCCAAACACAATGATGGAAACAGTGAATGGACGAAATTTTCAGACTTTTCTTAAAGAAGTGTTACCCGAGTTGTTAGAAAACATCGATTTTACCTGGGTATCGATTGATGCCAAGACACCTGTAAAATAGATTCAAGGTCATATTCTTTGGTCTAATCATTAGACCAAACGCGTGTGCTGCTCAATATATTTTGTGCTCAATGCTGCTCAATAATGCTCAATGCTGCTCAATAATGCTCAATGCTCCTCAATATATAAAAATATTTTAATCCGATGAAGACCCCAGCAATTAAGCTGAATTTACTGGGATACGAGTATTCTCCTGATTTTGCATGTATTGGATTATGGCTATATATTTTTTACTGAGCTAAGAGGAAGGAAATATTTAGCGCGACCTTATACTAGGGCTTGAAAAACTAATACTCCATCAGAGGGCTTAACATTTCTCTAAACAACTATTATTGCTAGTTAGATTTCGGATAATTTCAATTCACATCTGGGAGATTTTTTGACAGAGCCTTTACGGTAAAAGAGTTCAAGATTGTGGTAATATAGAAATCGTAATGTTTTTTCAATGTAAAAAAGTGATCAATCATAATTCCGTCCATCAACAGCTAGGAAGCTGTTATAACTGAATTCCATATTCAATAACTGAAAAAACTGCGAACTAAGACGTTTGAATTCATACTCAGTCTTTTCTACATCCACCTCAAATCTTGTGCTGTTACCATAAACGTGCAGTTTTTGCTTTCTAAAGTATCCAATCCAAACCAATCAAGTCATCAATCAATATATTCATCAAGAACGTAAGAGATAGTGAAAATATGGGGTAGTTAGCTTGTTCACCTCTACAGTCTAACTTTTTCGCCGCATGCATGCATTTTTTTCCCCGCCCAAGCAATTAAATCGCTTGGGAGGCGAAAAACATGTATACTCCGCGAAATAGTTAGACTGGGACGTTCATCTTACCTCGACAGCATAGTAGTTACCAAGGCAGTAAGAGAAACTGAGGGACGACAAGTTGTAGATAAACAATGGAGCAGAAGTTATGATTGTAAGCACGTTCACGTTCATATTCCTTGCGTAAAATAACACGTTGGTCACGGCAAACACCGAGCTAAGAACGCGTTGCAAATGACCGAATCCCATGGACACTTTCAGCACCTCCTGAGCTCTTTTCTCTTCGTCTCTGGAAAAAGCTTTTTGTTAGTTGGAGCGATACAAGGTGTCCACGAAAAATTTATCCACTTATTTTAAATGTATGTAGTATCGTATTTAGGATACCATGCAACAGATCAAGTCCGATGTGTTTGTATAGCTTTCATCCCTTCTAAATGACGATAAAAAATCTTTTCAAAATGACGAGTATTTCCTCTATACCCAATGAAGAAAGTCGCCGCACAGCATCGGGATTCGAACCCTCGAAACCTTCACGGAAGGGCGGGTACTTTAGCCACACGGCTACGACGAGCACAAATGTGAAGATGGTAGGTAGACTGTCCTGAACGAGCTGCGAGATTGCCGCAGTGAATCCTAAGTTGCTATAAACTGTTGTAAAATTGTTTTAATGTGGATTTTCTTGTTTGAGTTAAGTTGACTGGTCAACTTAAGCGGTCAACTACGCTGCAGACTCTCTAAATCTAGACTCAGTGGGGAAAAAGTAACTTAAATTAAGTTTCAGCCATCGGGAAAAATTCATGGGTTTGCATTTATGCAATTATTTATTAAACTAACTGTATTTTGGTTATGTAGATTTTTCCAAAAATATGGCCTTATTAGATCGTCAGTAAATCTATCTTGCAGGGCTGTAAGGCCGCGTCTAAGTCTCACCACAAGGCCATGGTAGTGAATCAATAACAAAATAGTCTTATTACAAGGATATGGTAGTGAATCAATAACAAAATAGTCTCATCACAAAGCCATGGTAATGAATCAATAACAAAATAGTCTCATCACAAGGCCATGGTAATGAATCAATAACAAAATAGTCTCATCACAAGGCCATGGTAATGAATCAAAAACAAAATAATTGTCTCCTCACAAGGCCATGGTAGTGAATCAATAACAAAATAGTTTTATCACAAGGCCATGGTAGTGAATCAAAAACAAAATTGTCTCACCCCAAGGCCATGGTAGTGAATCAAAAACAAAATAGTTTCATCACACCGCCCTGGTAGTGAATCAGAAACAAAACAGTCTCATCACAAGGCCATGGTAGTGAATCAATAACAAAATAGTATCATTACAAGGCCACGGTAAAGAATCAAAAACAAAACAGTCTCATCACAAGGCCATGGTAGTGAATCAATAACAAAATAGTTTCATCACAAGGCCATGGTAGTGAATCAATAACAAAATAGTATCATTACAAGGCCACGGTAAAGAATAAAAAACAAAACAGTCTCATCACAAGGCCATGGTAGTGAATCAATAACAAAATAGTATGATTACAAGGCCACGGTAAAGAATCAAAAACAAAACAGTCTCATCACAAGGCCATGGTAGTGAATCAATAACAAAATAGTATCATTACAAGGCCACGGTAAAGAATCAAAAACAAAACAGTCTCATCACAAGGCCATGGTAGTGAATCAATAACAAAATAGTTTCATCACAAGGCCATGGTAGTGAATCAATAACAAAATAGTATCATTACAAGGCCACGGTAAAGAATCAAAAACAAAACAGTCTCATCACAAGGCCATGGTAGTGAATCAATAACAAAATAGTTTCATCACAAGGCCATGGTAGTGAATCAATAACAAAATAGTATCATTACAAGGCCACGGTAAAGAATAAAAAACAAAACAGTCTCATCACAAGGCCATGGTAGTGAATCAATAACAAAATAGTATCATTACAAGGCCACGGTAAAGAATAAAAAACAAAACAGTCTCATCACAAGGCCATGGTAGTGAATCAATAACAAAATAGTATGATTACAAGGCCACGGTAAAGAATCAAAAACAAAACAGTCTCATCACAAGGCCATGGTAGTGAATCAATAACAAAGTAGTATCATTACAAGGCCACGGTAAAGAATAAAAAACAAAACAGTCTCATCACAAGGCCATGGTAGTGAATCAATAACAAAATAGTATGATTACAAGGCCACGGTAAAGAATCAAAAACAAAACAGTCTCATCACAAGGCCATGGTAGTGAATCAATAACAAAATAGTATCATTACAAGGCCACGGTAAAGAATAAAAAACAAAACAGTCTCATCACAAGGCCATGGTAGTGAATCAATAACAAAATAGTATCATCACAAGGCCACGGTAAAGAATCAAAAACAAAACAGTCTCATCACAAGGCCATGGTAGTGAATCAATAACAAAATAGTATCATCACAAGGCCACGGTAAAGAATCAAAAACAAAACAGTCTCATCACAAGGCCATGGTAGTGAATCAATAACAAAATAGTATCATTACAAGGCCACGGTAAAGAATCAAAAACAAAACAGTCTCATCACAAGGCCATGGTAGTGAATCAATAACAAAATAGTATCATTACAAGGCCACGGTAAAGAATCAAAAACAAAACAGTCTCATCACAAGGCCATGGTAGTGAATCAATAACAAAATAGTTTCATCACAAGGCCATGGTAGTGAATCAATAACAAAATAGTATCATTACAAGGCCACGGTAAAGAATCAAAAACAGAACAGTCTCATCACAAGGCCATGGTAGTGAATCAATAACAAAATAGTTTCATCACAAGGCCATGGTAGTGGATCAAAAACAAAATTGACTCACCACAAGGCCCTTGTAATGAATCAATAACAAAATTATCTCACCACAAAGCCCTTGTAATGAATCAAAAACAAAATTTAAACAAAAGGGTCTTCATGGCATGACGAATGGCTCTGACTGACATTTTAGCAGCCAAGTTCTCTCTATCTTTACTATTATTACTATGAATAAAAGTTTTTTATTTTGAATAAAAAATTCGTCTGTAATGTGATCAATAATATATTAAAGAAACTCATTGAATAAAAACATCTTGAGAGTCTTGATGTCGTGGGTCATTATCATTATATGGACGGACCTAAATGGGTTGCTTTTTTGAAAATCCGAATTATCAATAAAAGGGCAAAAAAAAGGCGTCTCTAATGAGATCATTTTTATATCAAAGAAAGTCAATGAATAAAAACATTCAAATATCTTTACTCATTGACTATCTTTCGTATAATCATGATCTCATAAAAGACGTGTTTTTTGCACTTTTTTTATAATTCGAATTTGAAAAGCAACCGATTTATATCTGTCTATCTTTTTAGTGAGAGATTTGAAATGCCAGGGTTAATTTCACTTCAATAACACAGTTGAATGATACATGAACAGAGTTTATAAACAAATATCCGGTAATACTTTATATCCTTCCTAGGTATTCTCATAGAATGGGACCTCACTCCCAGTCTCCAACTAGGGCAAAATATGATCAGTTTGGTACAAAATATTCACAAATTAGGGGAATAATTATTTGCAAATTATTTTACGTTAAATTATATCCAATTTCTTTAGATTACGAGCATTTCAAAGGAACTCGATGAGTCTTGGGTATCGCTCACGGCAGAGGAAACAAGGTAGGGTCATTTCTATGGGAGAAAACACACCTCCTCTTGTTCGGCAAGCCAACAGAAAGGCTTTATTTCTAACAAACTTTATGACGTCACCAAAACGCCGTGTCGTTAGGCCAATAATAGAGCCAGATTTGGTGGTAGCAGTGCTACCAGATGCAATATGAGCGCTGCCGTTGCCGTGGCGTCAGCAAACTCACACACACAGTCGACGAATAAATGACTGGTACGACCCTCCCTTGTTTCCTCTACCGTGGTATCGCTCACCTGGTTATCAGGGCGAAATTTTTGAGGTCTTTCGCAGTTTGTTTTGTGGCCGACGGCAGAACTTCTCGCAAGGCATCGTTGAAACTCACGATTCTGTCACACTCCGAGGCAGCGGCTAGCATGTACAAAATTGCTCCAACATCTGAACGGAACTGCATTGTCAGTTGTAACACCTGGAGGATGTACCATATTTAAATTTGTATTGCACCATGAATTATAATTCTATCCGTGATTGGAAGTATTGTCCTCGAACTCATAGAAGATTCAAATAACTGCTATA
This sequence comes from Morinoia aosen, assembly GCA_030386875.1. Lineage (NCBI taxonomy): Eukaryota > Metazoa > Arthropoda > Malacostraca > Amphipoda > Talitridae > Morinoia > Morinoia aosen. The sequence continues at coordinate 26,005,465 of CM059578.1, read as the reverse complement.
TATATATATATATATATATATGTTTCATTAAAAAGCAGACCATATTTTGCGTTTATTAGTTTCTCATTATTCTTCTCGATTTTTCTAAATAGTGCTATGCATTCCTCATTTAAAAATTGAAATAGTTGTTGTAGATTAGAGATTTCGCGACCGGTTTCGCTCATCATCGAGCATCTTCAGGCGGATAAAATTAGTTAAGACGTGATGTTAATAAAGGGTGTTTATTTTATTCTTCATTTTCAGTGGCGATTAAGTTTGACCCGTGTGGAGAGGTAGCTCAGAGGAGAATGAGCCAGGGGTGTGTGTACGTGAGGGTGGTTTCTGTACAGTTGTGGTGGAAAAAAATGCAGGCCGGAAGATGTACAGTTGGTCAGGTGTCATATAAGTCGTGAATTAATTTGAGAGTACGAGTTGCGCCAGTGTTCTGTAGGTTGATTTTTGGTTTGTTTTTCTGAATCAAGATTGCTTCGGTGATGTTAAGTCTCTTCTGTTGCGTTTCTTTGCGTAATATTTTTGTATTTGCAACTAGTATTTCACGTGTTAAATGAGTGTTATGCTTTTCGGTGGTGTGTTTTTTAATTGCTCCGGATGCTAGATGCATTGTTAACCGTCTTGAGATGGATGTGGTAGTCATGCCTATGTATGAAGACTGAAGGAGCTCGCACTCTCCTATAGTACATATGTATTCATACACTGCATTTGTTTGTTTGAGAACTGTGGGTTTTGGGGCTTGGTTATTGCGGCAGACCAGGTTGGTGACGGTGTTGCTTTTGTAATAAATTATGAGCTTTAGGGTTTCCTGTGTGTTGGTACAGTGGGTGTTGGTCTGTATTATTTCTTTAAGGATGCGTTCGTCAGTTTTATAGTTCTTTGAAAATTGATTATGGTAGTAGACTTTGTGGGTGGGCGGGGGGTCTGTTGCGTGTTCAGCGTGTTGGACGGAGGAAACAAAATTGTTAAGAATATTGTCGAATAGTTTATTGGAGTAACCGTTGTTGATTAAGGTTTGTTTTAGTTGATTGATATTGTTGTGAAAGAGATTCCAGTTGGAGCATATTTTGAATGTGCGGTGGATTAATGCCTTTATTGTCCCGGTTTTGTATCGTTGCGGGCATTCGCTTGTTGCATTGAGATATATACCTGTATTCGTGGGCTTTTTGTAAACGGAGGTTAGGTAGCTGGTTGGTAGAGAGCCATCTATTTTTACGTCTAGAAAGTTGAGTTGGTGGTTGGGGCCTAGCTCATGGGTAAAGGAGAGTACGGAATTTGATTGGAAGGCCTGTTTCAATTGTGATAAGGTTTCGTGAGATTCTGTGACTATGAGGCAGTCGTCAACGTAACGACAGTAGATAGTGGGTTTGTAGTTGGGGGCGGAATCTAAGATTTTGTTTTCGAGATTGGTCATATAGTAGTTTGCGAAGGTTACTCCTAGGGGTGAGCCCATACTGACGCCATCTTGTTGTCGGTACATTGAGCCGTCGACATGTGCGAAAGGATTTTTGGTGGTGCAGGCTATGAGTAATTTACGTAAGAGATTTTGCTCGAAGGGGGGAGGGGGAAGTGTCGGGTGGTGATACGCGGAATTGCAGATTAGGTCGATTGTGGTCAGAACGGGGACGTTGGTGAAAAGAGACTCGACATCTAATGAAGCTAGTATACCTTCGGGCGTGGTGATCTTTAAAATTTGTAGGAATTCGTCAGTAGAGTTTATTTGGTATTTAGCCGGTAGATATGGGGTTATTATTTTGTTTAGCTGTTTTGCAGTGTTATAAGTGGGAGTTGTGACTTGGGATATTATGGGGCAATATCGCTGGGACGGATGAGCCCGCTTTGAACCAGATTCATTAACTGTTTCTGGGTGTGAAATGACTTTGAACTCTCGATATATATATATATATATATAATATACATATATATATAAATATATATATAAATGACTCGTAGTAAAATGGGATACTGTTCTTTTATTATCAATGATCAATTTCAGAAAAGCTATTCGTGTATTTACGACAGTTCATCGTTGCGTGATGAGTAAAGTTCAATTACAACTACTTTCTTGAATATCATGTTTCAATTCAAGTTTGCCAGCTGCAGTGCTAGTAACACCAGCAGCCATTTAAAAGCACTACAGCTTGAAACGTTCTTGTATTCAAGTAACCATTTCATATCATTCTCTTCCACATGGTGTAATTTTATCCTACGTGGGAAATAAAAATTTTTAAAAACTTCATTATTGGCTGGAGATAGAGTTGCCCACTAATTTCAATTAGCTTTCACCGTGACTGTTACTTACCAAGATTACGAACAGTTCGTTCCACGTAAAAAGTCCGATGAAGATGATCGATAGAGCGCAAAGGCCGAACGCAAATATCGAAATCTTTTTTATAAACATTTTGCTGGACGTCCAGTGAGAGATTTTCTTGTTCATGGTTTCGATAGTTCCCCCCAATCTTGGGTTCAAGTTCTTCTCCTTTGCAAAATCAAGACCTAAGCTTGCAAAAAGGAGCCATGAGTCGAGAAACTGCTGCATTTTCCTTTGTTTCGACATTACGAAGGTAGTTGACAGGACCGACACTGTAGAAACAGAATATTTCAGTGTACACAGTGCAAAAAGTAATTAAAAGCCCTGCTCTTCGCTTCGATGCAATGATAACCATAAGTTATGGTTGTGAAGTAGGCTAACGATCTATTCCCAGCATATTCCTAGCAAGTGCAAAAACCACAAAGTGATTCATCAATCCACAGAGCTTCATTAAATTGTATATTCTACGAATTGTTCGAAACCAATGGGGACTGAATATAAAGTACGTAGTTACTCCAGCTTATTTTCACGTCGGTTTAGTCTACGATGAACAAGTGCTGCTTTTCGATTGGTTGTGAATAACATCTCCATGCTCATTAAATCATTGATGTATAACATCATTAATTCCCCCAAGGAGCATTAGAAGAAATCAAATCAAGACTTGAACCGAGAATCAAGACCTTGTATCCTTATTTTATTCAGTCATCGAAGCTTGGATTATTGTGTAATGAAAAATTTTCTGAACTCAATAATCTATCTGAGAATACGGTTCTGCAAGTATTGTTCGGTAGAGGATTATTTTCTTATACTGGCACTAGGGCAGTACCTATTCAGTTTTTTCAACGAGCATCGTAAAAATGTTCCATTTACTCTGAATTATGTTGGAAAGTAAGGAATTCAAATACTAACAGTGTTCAACTACTTCTTTGCGCTCAAGGATACTTCTTAGCAAATAATGAACTATTTGATATTTTTCATCAAACATAGAATTTCCATTATGTGAACACATACCCCCGTAAAGGAACATGATGCAGTACATCGTCGAAATCCAAGTAACGTTGGCCGAGGCACCCAGCTGGATATCTTCTGGATCTACAATAAGATATATAAATTGATCAGAAATCCAATATTTGCTTTTTAGAGTACATATAATGTAAACACCATGAAACTCGTCATTGCTAAAACCGGTAACCAGAAAATGTAAGAAATAATACACCTACATGCGAAAATGCAAAGTTACATAGGGAGGCATGAAAATGAAGTCCGGAAACGAGCACAACAGGTTAAGACCAGTTGTGCTCATTTATTGAGATCTCCTCCATTTACCCCTAGCATTCAATGTAGGCCAAATGATTTCGCTATTATTTTTTTCACTATTATTTTTTGTTTTCGCTTATCATAGAATTTCCATGCTGCGTCGGCAGAATTGAAATTAAGTTGGAAAAGAAAAATTAGACGCTAAATAGTGATCGCTAATTAGTTAATTAGCTAATCGAAATCAGACGCTAATAGAAATTAGACGCTAATTAGTGATCGGCACGCAGCGTTAACCGATCGGAAATGCATTTTAGGTCATACAATAGATCAGGTAAAACCGTAATATTCGCATGTCGAACTGAACATTCCCATATCTACCTTTTTCGCCGCCTGTATGCCTGTTTTTCGCTGCCTAAGTGATTTAATCGCTTAAATCGCAAAGGCGGCGAAGAATGTGCATGCGTGCAGCAAAAAAGTTAGACTGGGTCAGTAATATTTCGGTCGTTGAATACTGTCTCTGTGTAATTTGCTGTGCAACGCATTATTGCTCCAACAAGCATACCTGTATAGGCGTCGTGTCCATATGTCAAACTGAACAGTTTGTATTCATCTTCCCGAACTTTTTGTGCCTATACAGGGTGTTTCAAAAATACACGGCATAATTTCAGGTATGTATTTCCCACATGTAGACAATCAAAATAGTTCATTACAACATATGTCCGGAAATGCTTCATTTCCGAGTTATGGCCTTCACAACATTGAAATTCACCGGAACGTTTTTCTTTCCGCAGGTCGTTGCCATTACAGAAGATGTTCAAAATGACCACCTCCTGCTTGAATACAGACCTCACATCGATGTCTCATTGACCTGCGAACACGATCCCACACTCCAGGAATGTTGCGTATGTCCTCAGAGCGTGCCACAATTCGATTCCGAAGGGATTCTAAATCAGGCACCGGAGACGAATAAACCAATGATTTTAAATGGCCCCACAAGTAGAAATCGAGAGGGTTCAGATCAGGTGAGCGTGGAGGCCAAGCAATTGGGCCACCTCTACCTATCCATCGATCAGGAAATCTTCGATCCAAGTACCGGCGAGCCGTACGACTGAAGTGTGCAGGAGCGCCGTCATGCAAGAAGTGAGCGTGCTGACGATCGATCAGTGGAGTGTCGTCATAAACATCAGGTATGATGTTTTCCAGGAAGTTTGTGTACGCCTGCCCCGTAAGTCTGTTTAAAAGTACATGGGGTCCAACTAACCGATCACCAATGATACCGGCCCACATGTTGAGGGAGAACCGCACCTGGTGATGAGATACAACAGTTGCATTTGGGTTTTCATACGCCCATACATGCTGATTGTGGAGATTTGTTATGCCATCTCGTGTGAACTGTGCTTCATCTGTAAATAATACTAAGGCAGGAAAGTTCGGATTTGCAGCACATTGCTGCAAGAACCACTGACAGTACCTAACTCGTGCAGGGTAATCTGCTGGTGACAGCGCCTGTACACGTTGCAAATGGTAAGGATACAATTGATACTCTTTCAGCAGTCTCCAGACAGTCGTATGGGGAACATTCACTTGCAACGCTAACCTTCGTGTGCTGATAGAAGGAGTTCTGTTCACAATCTCCAGAATCTCCTCCTGTTCTTCTGGAGTTGTAGATCTTGGTCGTCCCCTTCCCAATCCAGGAGAGTCAAATTTTCCATACTCGCACAGACGCTGATGGAGACTTACAAATGTCTTCCGATCTGGACATTGTCGCTGTGGGTACCTCTCCTGGTACAAACGACGAGCCAGCGCAGCATTGCCGTCTGCCTTACCGTAGATCAAGTGCATCTCTGCCAGCTCCTGATTTGTGTACATGACACACAGTCGAACGCCAAACACAACACTGAATTTAACCTTCGCCCAGGAATGATCTGTCAGAGTGCCCTCTTAATGTGTCCTTTGACGGCAACGACCTGCGGAAAGAAAAACGTTCCGGTGAATTTCAATGTTGTGAGACCATAACTCGGAAATGAAGCATTTCCGGACATATGTTGTAATGAACTATTTTGATTGTCTACATGTGGGAAATACATACCTGAAATTATGCCGTGTATTTTTGAAACACCCTGTATATGACCTGATGGCTACTAGACAATACTTAAAGAAGCCAATCAGTCAGCGATACATTTTTTTGTGATTTTAAATCGTAGAGTTGTTTTTAGCATATTTATAGATCGATGCTCTGCCATTGGGGGTTATTTTTCATTATATGTGCGATTATCAAATTAACGCAGTGTATCTAAATTGTTCAATAAATTTTAAGAAAAAGGAGAGTTTCGTAAAGAATCGCATTTGACGATGAAACTGGAGAAATTAATTGCTCACGTCATGGAATGATAGATCCAAGAACGGACGAAACCTAAGAAAAGTTTCGTTTATTTGGCGTCATTAAAGCAAACATTAAAAAATTCTAAATCAACAAATAATGAATGAGCTGGGGAAACCCTGGAAGCTTAGAATTCGCGATAATTAATCATGTTGGGGTTAAAAAAAGAATTATAAGTTATCGATAAACGTTAACACTTTGTAGAAAATTCTATTTATATTGAGAACAATCGCTTTACACTTTTTTCACTATATGCAATAGGTGAAATGATTGAGAATTTCGAGCTAAATAAGATTCAAACCATCGAGAAAAACGTTTTCAAGCGTTTCATTCAATGCATTTCAATAAGTAACCATCGCTATTGGCCAGGTATGTTAAAAGAAAAAAACAGGAGGACTTGCTGAGGTACAGAATGAAACAGAAAATATGCGAGGAGTTTTTATTGGAAGTATTCATAGATGTGTTCTTTAACAAATCAATTTTCTATATATTTCTTACAGAACAGGATAACGAACTAAACGAATTGCATTGACTAAAATTGATTAAGCCTAAAATAGCGAGAAAAGCCAAATGTATGAAGAGTTAAAGGTGTGGAGTGACCGCATCAACTTCATGTCAACACAAAATGGAGGGTGGACACAATGGTCGGTGTCAACACTATAGAATTGTGCATGTTATATCAACTTCATGTCAACACAAAATGGAGGGTGGACACAATGGTCGGTGTCAACACTATAGAATTGTGCATGTTATAACAACTTCATGTCAACACAAAATGGAGGGTGGACACAATGGTTGGTGTCAACACTATAGAATTGTGCATGTTATATCAACTTCATGTCAATACAAAATGGAGGGTGGACACAATGGTCGGTGTCAACACTATAGAATTGTGCATGTTATATCAACTTCATGTCAATACAAAATGGAGGGTGGACACAATGGTCGGTGTCAACACTATAGAATTGTGCATGTTATATCAACTTCATGTCAATACAAAATGGAGGGTGGACACAATGGTCGGTGTCAACACTATAGAATTGTGCATGTTATATCAACTTCATGTCAACACAAAATGGAGGGTGGACACAATGGTTGGTGTCAACACTATAGAATTGTGCATGTTATATCAACTTCATGTCAATACAAAATGGAGGGTGGACACAATGGTCGGTGTCAACACTATAGAATTGTGCATGTCATATCAACTTCATGTCAACACAAAATGGAGGGTGGACACAATGGTCGGTGTTAACACTATAGAATTGTGCATGTTATATCAACTTCATGTCAATACAAAATGGAGGGTGGACACAATGGTCGGTGTCAACACTATAGAATTGTGCATGTTATATCAACTTCATGTCAACACAAAATGGAGGGTGGACACAATGGTCGGTGTCAACACTATAGAATTGTGCATGTTATATCAACTTCATGTCAATACAAAATGGAGGGTGGACACAATGGTCGGTGTTAACACTATAGAATTGTGCATGTTATATCAACTTCATGTCAATACAAAATGGAGGGTGGACACAATGGTCGGTGTTAACACTATAGAATTGTGCGTGTTATATCAACTGCATGTCAACACAAAATGGAGGGTGGACACAGTGGATGGTATCAACACAATTGAGTTGTGCGTGTTTTTTTTTATCATACATACGTAGTTTAATGAACTTATTTGAGGTGATATTGAGATCAAAGCAAATTTGAAAAAAAACGTAAAACAACTTCGAAACTTATGAAAAATAAATTAGAGTCTCTTAATAAGAAAGAACTGAAATTCCAAATGACAGGAGCTGGTCTTTAAACAATTTAACTCATCACTTAAAGGTACAAGATGAAAAAATATGAAAGTGATGTGACTGAAGAATCCAGCTTGTCTTTAACCCCTGCAATTTTCACCTGGAATTGAATATTCAGCGTTGTATCACTATAATCTCACAGTATTAATGAGAACTTATGACGAATGGATGGTGAGTTCAGAATCATACTAGGGAAGACTCTGCTATACTGAAGCTTACATATGAGGTTCCCGATGATAAGGCCTGCCAGTTGAACCCCTTGCAGGGCGAAAAAGTATGTTGATGCCCAAGAAGAAGTTTGAAGACGAACACCTAAATAAAAAAATAAAATAACACTGTTTAAAAAACAGAAGAGTAATACAGATTTTGAAAGTGTTTTTATGAAATATTTTGAAATATTTAATGAATCGTACGTTTTAAATATTTTGCTGACTTGAAATAAAATATTAAATAGCTTTGGATGAAATGTGTCTGTGGAATCTATACATGACTCAACTATTCCTTACGTTTTCAAATCTAAAAGTACTGTCCTTCAATGAAACACCCAAGGCAACAAACTTATTTTTTCTCTTTAAAAAGTGTCTTCATTGTGTTTGTTAGTCTTCTGATCTATTTTATGCTTGGACATTTATTCAATTCAATGCAATTTTAAACAATTTAGAGTTCGTTAACACACTGAATGTTTTCATATTAACAGATGGTTTATCTCTTCACTAAAAATAAATCGACAGCAATTTTATTTCGCAGCATGAACTCCGATGTATCATAATGAATTAAGAGGAACTCAACGATGGATTGCAGACGAGATACATCAATAATATGAAACAGTTAAAAGAGGTAGACTTACGTGATGTCTCGCTCCACGTAGTCGAGATGGATTGGTCTCTTTTCAAGACACCCAAGGCACATAATTTTGTTACCACTTTTCTTGAAGATATTTTGCATCTGATGGGAAACATCGGCAGCACGCCGAGCAGAAAGGCCGCTAGAAGTAACAAGTACACTCTAGATACCAAAGCGTCGTTCATGGTGGCCACCTCGTTAAATTAATGGGGAAAATTAGACGTCATTTAAAGCATAAATAGTTAGCTTAATATACCTGTTTCTTAAGCTGGTTCAATCTCTCAGTGTCGGCCTACCCCAGAAAGTCATTTGAGTTTTTTTTTAGTGTCTAAACTGAACAGACATAAAAGCAAAGTCATTTAATTCAGAGAAATTCTTTATAATAGGGGATCAATTATTTTAAATAGCATTTCATACATCAGAAGAAAATAAAATAATAAAATACGATTGACATCGAATTTCCCGCCTCACTTTCTTCCTCGATCCAAATTCTAGTTTAAATTATTTGCAATATGTATTATTTAGTATTCCACCTAACCTTGATAACTCAAAACAACAGATATGAAACTCAGTCATGAATGGAATGAATGTGCTCTTCATGAGTCGTGCACACGTTTTTAGGCTAAGAAATGGAAAAAAATGACCGCTGAACAGAACGATGTTGCGTTCAATGGGCGTTTTTAATCAATTCGTGCGCGAGTTTGTAAGTAAAATTTCATGCTTATTCACGGATGGACGATTAAATGTTCGTTTCTTCTTAAAATTTACAATTCTTTCACTGATGGAAGAATCTTATATCTGCAAAAAATTTCTATACGATGAATTTTGTTCATGATAGACACACTCAACATTAAAACACTGGGTCTGGTGGCAGGTGGACGCTAATTTTTTTTACAACGAAGTGGAAAAGTAATGCAAAAATGACCACAAATCAATCCACTATCAGTGTAATTCCTTCAGAAAGCGATTTGAAAATTCTTCGTAAAATCTTTCGTGTACACTTAAAAACACCACTAATATTTCTGAAATTAACGTTCACTTTCATCTTTCTAGCAGTGAAATCAAATTATTTTGTTCAAATCGCCTAGAAAGACACAGTCACGGAGATGTTCGCCTTACACGAGCAACGACGTTTCTAAAAATGAAAAGCGTTTAAAGATTTAGTGATATTTTCTAAACAAATTGAAGCATAGTTAAGCCTATTTGTAATGCGAAAATACTAGTCCACACTGGCAAAACAGTCAAAAAATTTTCTAGATACAAACGTCAGACGAACTCAAAACACTGAGAATTATTACGATCTCCTTCAATTGAATGCGTTGAGTCATACTGCAAATTACTTCCAGCTGTAGTCACTATTCTATGATTGAGAATCACTTTTTTGCTCAATTTCACGATTCACAAAGGAGAAGGAAACATACATTCAATTCTTCATAAAACACTAGCACAAATGGCAGTTACGAAGTTAGCTGCAGCCAGCTCGTCTACAGACTGCAAACTGAAGTTATTTTACACGGCCACGGTCGATTGACGAGTAAAGAACGTGGCTCAGCCCATTAGGCTAAGCAATCAAACACTTTTATGAACACGACACCAAGCAATGACTGAAATGCGAATGACATACGAATAAAAAATGTTCAAAGGCGTATGACGCGCCTATAATATAATCATCAAACCGTTAAAATTGTGTAGAAAAATAACGATTCATTTTCAACTTGGTTAAAAATCACAAATGCAATGTTATGTAAACTTTGTTGGGCCGAGTTGTAGCTTACGAGAAACCAATGAATACCTTTTTAATGGATTGTATCAATTGCCATATGCCTCCTGAATTAGCTGAATAACGCAATGAAATTAAAAAATTAAGTTAATTCGTTATAGTTACATCCTGACTATCGTTATAAGAAACATTCATGTCTAAACCCCACAAAGGAATCGATGGCAATTACTTCCAGTGCGCGGACGGTGAGAGAAAAAAGCATCCTCTGTGATTTAATAGGTAGCATACAATAGCGCTTCCTATGAAATTCCAGGTTTCAATTGCCTTATACTCGATCATAAGAATACGAAGTGGACTTTCCAGAGGCACCTTCACTCCTGGGGCTGATGCCCTCACAATGCCAGCGAACAAACGCTCTTATCATTCGTATTCAGCTGATCGATAGACCACTTGTATGATTTAGATCAGCTTCGCAATGTTAGAAGAAAGGAAATAGAGTCTCGCTTTGTTTGTGAAGTGAAGTTAGTATTATTTATCTGTCAGTGTTCCTCTGCGAGATTCAGAATTTTATTGAGTGAGATCAAATATTTTCTCGCAAATTGACGGTGATAACAAGATGTTGGCTGTTTGAATATTTGATCTATTTCCAATAGCAAACTGCTGTAAAGTTATTATTGCTATCAACCTCATCCAAAAGTTGCTTCGCTCATTTAGTTTTTGTTTATGTACGATGAAAAATGTGCAAACATTTGCCAAGCAATGTTTCACCACTCTGACGATATTTTCCTTCCCATCATTGTGGTGACGGGATAGAAAGAGCAACATGACGAACGAGTAATCTTTCAAATGTAACAGAATATTTATCAAGTCTGAAAAATCAATTGTTTTCTAACTCTATAAGAAATAATTGATTGGCCATTATTTACCGAAGCACGTAAAATATAACAGTTAACAGAGCGTCAGTCAGCACAATTTTAAAGTTTTGAATAATTAAGGACTCTGATAAAGGGGCTTACGAGGTGTTCGATGTATACTGCACGTTATGCATTACTTTTTTTTTAACGGAGCGCATCCAGGATCGTATATTCTTTTAAATGCATAGCATCCAGGATCGTATATTCTTTTAAATGAATAGCATCCAGGATCGTATATTCTTTTAAATGCATAGCATCCAGGATCGTATATTCTTTTAAATGCATAGCATCCAGGATCGATTCTACTTCATTGAGCGAGAACGGATGGCCGAATAATAAACACCAGGAACGAAATCCGTACATAAAGAACTCACCGTTGCATTCAGTCACATGCATAACCCTCGTGATTATATTAGTACGAAGTATCTATTTCACAGGAGGGCATGCATTGAAAATGTTCCAGATTCAAAATATGGTTTAATATTTCATTATTCTGTACGACATGAACAAATCTCGATACGTTAGGATTGCAAGATTAAAACTTGGTTGAATGATGGATTTCAACTTGGTTGAATGAGGAGAAGAACCGGGGTGGCAACCCTAAGAACATTCGCAATGTATCTATGCAGAAATGATACGATATGTACTTACCTGCGGGATTGGAATAAAAGATCTTTTGTCAATACTATGCTTGCTTCCGCAGTAATTCTGTCTATCGAGTAACGCTCACTAGGGTGCGTTTTGAATACTACACCTGCTTTCTAGATAGTCTTCGTCAGCTAATATTGAAAAAAACATTTAATTAACAGCTAGAGCTTCACTGAACGCCGTACGGAAGCCAAAGACCAAGTGTGTCGTTTACTCTCATTGACAAAAAAATGTACTCTGAAAAAAATGTTCCCACTTGTTGTTTTTTGGAAAATCCCTAATGCACTTTAAACATAGCTCTACAACTCACATTACAAAAATTTTTATGGAAAAATATTTTTTTTCTTCGCCATAAGCCTGATGTTGGACAATGATTTAAAAACATTTTGAATTTTTGCGTTATTAAAATGAATTCCGCTGTTTATTACCTAATAGCTGAACAAATGTCTCTTTCAATGCCAGTGATTATATCTTGGTAATATCTGAATAAAAATTACCACTTTAATTAATATTCTTGTGATCACTTTCCCTGAAAATGCCCTAACACGCGCACAATCGCGTTATAACGCGTTTTTAAATAAGTTTGAAACAATATACCAGATACAGAACAAAAAAGAAAATGAGAATAAGTTCATTTATTAGAAAAAAATGCATTTAATTTAAGAAGCAATTGTATTTCCATGTGCCTGGGACCCCAAGAGGCTTCCATGATTCAAAAACAACAATATTTTTACTTGAATGACACATTTTCAATTATTACATAAATTAGGAGTTTTGAACATTCACGCAAGGAATTGATATACTGTACGGGGGAGGCGTACTTGTTCATTGAATCTAAATTCTGGGCTACTTTTAAGACAGCCCACGTACTTTCATGTCGCAGTGCAAAATACAAATGAATGTTTCAGATATCTCCTCCACGTTAACGAATTTTGTAGTAGGATACAAACTGAAAATGAGAGGCGTAGGGAAATTGCTATGACGCTCTGGGAGTAAATTGGCTCAGATTAGACCCTCCAAAATTACTCATCGTAATACTAATCCCTTTCTAATTGGGCGCCCAAGACAGGAAATCATTAGCCAGATTGTCCCTAAGATGAATGGGGACAACGCAATAAAGTTGAGTGGCAAGACTATTTATCCACTTTCCCCACAGAGGTCGAAACATGCTATATTTTTATAGCGCTCTGAAAAGATTTTCTGTCATTATACTATTGTGTTTGACGGAAGCAAAGTGCAAGCACGTCATCACCATTGGAAGTTTTATGAATATTTTTTGCGATTTTCTCGTTTAGGTTTTGAGAGAGAATGAAGCTACAAATGAGACCACGGAATGATACACGATTATAAACAAGTTGAATTTTAGCTGGAGGGCATTTTACATTTTGCTTGAAATTAGTACGAGTGGGAATGGTATGTTAGCGCAGCTTAGTGTGTACAGCGGGTTTTGCAAGTAGACTGTGATGCATAGAATATCATTTTGGGTAGGAATGGTATGTTAGTGCAGCTTAGTGTGTACAGCGGGTTTTGCAAGTAGACTTTGATGCATAAAATACCATTTTGGGTAGGAATGGTATGTTAGCGCAGCTTAGTGTGTACAGCGGGTTTTGCAAGTCGACTGTGATGCATGAAACATCATTTTGGGTGAGATGTTCAACTATATCGTTACCTCTCAATGGTATTCGAAACGAATATGGATGAGAGCGCGTTATCATTTAAGGGATTCAAATCCGTTTACCTAAGCTAAAGTTTTCAGACAGCTGCCACAGTCGTTAGATTGGTTATGGCACAGCACTTCTGAGCGACCCTCGGCCGCACCCCTCTCGTGAAAACTCAAACTTCATTCGTATTGCACTAGATAATTAAACTTTTCGTAGCATTAAATCTAGGATGAAATTAAAAAGTGCTAAATTTTTGTTTGCCACATCTGTGACGAAATGATAAACACCGGCTCGGGTCATGCTCCTACATCTCTGTCTGGCCAGATGTGATCCAACATTTTAGAGGATCCGCGAAAACTCGCTCATCTTTGTGAGAATTTATATCAGACCATTCCGCCTAGAGCCAATGCTTTGGGGTTTCTTACCATAGCCTCGGTGAATATATGAAGTTTAAATTCTTTAAAGATGAAAGTAATTCAAATTTTTGAGGTAAAGTTTTTGAGCCCATTGATTGGTCAATCAATTTCAATTTTGTTTTCAATGTAGTTCTTGTCTTAAAAACCAACACATGGTTCAGGAAAATCTCTCATTAAGTCGTATGACCAACTTGTGAAGTGAAAGTTCTTCAAAAATAACGGCGTGAGTCATGCTCAGCAACTTTGACATTGGTTCTGAAAAAATCCAAAAGCCAGTCATTCCCTACAATTCATGAGCTTCTCTCAATCGATGGTGGTGGCCCACAAGAGCAACTCATCTTCGATAATGAAACACATTTGTAGAGTAAACAGAGCGTGTATACCGTTCAATTTACCATTTTATTGCCGTTTTCTACAAAAGGAGACTTATTGGGTTGACCAGTGGCCATTAATATTCTAAAAAGCTAAAGTTTCACTTTGTAGGTGTACGCATTGTCGCTCATATTAATTGAAATAGATTTCTAGAACAAGAATCGATAATTTCTTGATCATGCAAAGAGTAAACATTGCAGCAGTGGCACAATCTCTGGTTTCCAATCACGCACAGGCACCAGAGCAGGGGAAGAGGAGTGAGAGTAACATTAGCACTCTACTTACACTCGGTAATTTCTATTCAATGGCAGAGGCGAAATTAGTTAGACGTTTGAAAACAAGAATGAAGATATCACCTTGTTTCCAAAACTTTGATATGTTAAATGTTAAGCTGGATTTTGTGAATTCCTTAATATAAAGTTCCAAAGTGAATGACATGCCATGTACATAGGCGTAATGATGACCATACCAATGGTTGAGCGAAAAATTAAGCGAAAAACGTGGATTTGTATTTCGTTGACTAATTTGCTTATACTTTGGAAGGCCTACCATAATAGGTGCAATTATGGCCATATCGATTGTTGAGCAGAAAATAGGGTAACTAATATGGATGTGTATTTCCATAGCCAGTTCGCACACAATTTGGAAAGACTTATAAATACTGGCCGCAAAAATGCATAAAAATGAACTAAAACAAAAAAATTAAAAATAGATTACGGAGCAACTACTACGGCACAGTCTCTGTAGACATAAGTTCGAGGTCGAATTTCATTTATTTTATATCCATTCGAATCAAAGCATTGTTTAGTTACCACGTTATTATTATTAACTTTATTATACTTATGTAATTATTTGTTAATATATGTGTTTTATCATTATTTATATTACTGATAAAAACTGGATTGTTTTTAAATCATTCCCATTCATATTCCCACATGCACTTGGGGAAAGTCTCCATTTACAATGAAGCGTGAGCCCCTCGATTCAGCTGTAATAATTAATGTTATTGAAGCTTTTCTTTAACTAATGGCAACTTTTAAATCCACAGCCATGAAATATGAAACTAACTTTTCGTTTTACCAAGTGCCTTATAACTTACGTGCACATACCTGTGAGAGAGAGCATGCTCGAACTCACGCCATTTTCATAAAATTTCTCATCCACATTCTGCTGACAATAGAGATTTCGCGAATAAAACAGGAACGTGGACTGTCTTGCGGATACAGAGGCTAACAATAACATTTCATGATATCAATAAAACAAACAAATAAACATTCGCGCCGATTAGTCATAATCGGAACACAATTTATTCTTCAACGAATTTGTTGATTTGGGACTCAATATTTTGTATCATGAAAGCAGTCAGTGTCCAAGTCAGTGGCTTCTTGATAATGAAGTATTTTTTTCTTCTTATCAGTAATGCAGGATCAGAAACCGACAGAAACAAACCGATTAGAAACATACATTGTGGATGTTTCTTACATTGATGTAGAACGAGTATCACAAATCGGTGAAAAAATTTCAACCTGAGTTTATACCGGCTAAGTGAACCTAATTTAAAGTTGAGGAGTATTGCAAAATGCTCTGTTTAGAAGATGGTGAAAGTAACGAGAGAAAGCGTGTCGTCGAGTAAATAAAAAATATAGATCACTCCACGTTTACTCAGTAGGAATACGGAGCTTAAAATAAGGGTGATGTGTGGAAGAGAATGGAGGAGCCAGGATGTTGTATCCAGACGACCGGATTTCTGCCCCATGTCTGGTCGGTTACATGTTTGTCCAGTTTCCAATAGGTGTTTCACGACTTTGCATCTATTTTACGACGCATAGGCAAGTTTTAAGCAGCTCACAAAAAACTATAGCAGTTTTTTTAAAGAAAATGATTGTGTTTTTCCCAAAAACCATTCAGAAATTTAGTTATGAATATTTTTCCAGTTGTGTAAAATGAATGAATTTCGATTCACAATGAATTAAAACCTGAGTAAAATGTCAGAAAAACATTCTTCTACTTTAAATGAAATTTCTGTTGCCAGAATTAGGGCGGAAGATCTTGAGTATTCATGATCATGAAGATCGCTCGTTTTTCAGTCCATTAATTAACTAAATCGTTAACTGAAACTTCTGTGCTGTACTAACAGAGGTAATTTTTACTTGCAACTAAGCCACCAGATTATCATACATTTAAATCGAAATAGTTTACATTTATACCCAAAATGTGCCGAAATTTGTTTTTCACCATCTAGCTCGCATCACCAGTGCAGATTTCATCATCAGGAGTTCAAAAAATCTTTCTGGACTTTTCGTCTTTTCTCCACTCAGCCTCTTCTCTCAGCGGCACACCTTATGTATGAAGGGTCATTGAGCATTTGTTAAAAGTATAATGCATCGGTTTTAAGACAGTTCAGTTTACAGGTAAAGGTTATTGAAATACCTTCATAAAAATGTGTGTTGTTAATTAATAGATTTTTCTTGCTTTGTTCGATTCACTAAAGTTGACACACTCAGCTCAGCACAATGCAATTTTAACTACCAACATCGTTTCATCTTGTTGCATCTCAAGAGAACTCGAACTCAACTTCCCAAAAACCAACGACTTACCTACCGTGTGCTGGATAAATTTACACAGGTGCAGCTGTAGACTAAATTGTAATGCAATGCCATAACACAAAAGAACGCAAATATTTAAAAACGATGACAAATTTATTTGAACAAAGCATTGGTACTAAGAAGATGCAAACACTACATTCAGTACAGACAATAATTATAGCCTTTAGCCTGGCGCTACTAATCCAAAATGTAATTTATAAGGACCCTCTGCCGGTGAAAGCCGTTATATTGAACCACGAGGAACAGAACTTCATTAGGGTTACGGGTGTGTGATTACAAGAAAAATGATCGCAGTCTTATTTCAGTATTGCTCACAAAGGCTGCAGTTCTGTCTGGGCCTCATTATGGACGCTGCAGTTCATTGTTGCTCCGTCATGTTGCTCAGTACGAGGGATACATGCATTACTGTACAAAGATCGCGTTGAAAGGTAGCCGTGCTTCAAAGTATGTAACTTTCTCGCTTTTGGACTCTTTTAAATACAGCATTTCACATCTCAGTTGTAATTCTCTGCTACATTTGACATGGCCGTAGCTGATTGTGACATCAACGCTCTGACATCAACGTTTTCTGAGAACATTTGACTGCAGTGCGTAAACTGGTAAGGGGACCGAAGCATTTTTGTGATGAAGCTGGAGCATACCGAGTCTGAGAAGTCACAGTGCACAGAATCAGATTATTCAGAACCACTCGTTTCATGGTGGAGCTCAGGCACAGACACTTGATGTTGAAATATAGGCTATTGCTGTTAATGCTCGAAAATGTATTTCTGTACATAAATATAAGTATTAGTATAATAAGTACTTTGACGCTGAAAAACTCTATTATTTTTTGTTAAATTAGTGATGAACGCTAAGCAGAGCTTTCACCTCTGATATGAAAAAAAAAAAATCGTTTGCTTATAGAGATAATGATCAACTTCAATCCTAGTAAGCAATATAAGAATTTTGGGATGTGTTTTTGTGATGTTAAATACGATCGTAGACAAAGAATGAAAAAATTACGCAATGAGATCTTATTTTAGTTAAGAAAAAAATAATTCAAAATCAGGAGGTTTACTTAGATTTGTGAAGCACGGACTCTACATCATGTTATGCAACATATTAAAATTGCTCCAATCTAGCTACGTAGAGTGATGCATTCTTCCATTTCTACCTTTTCGAGTAAGCTTTCATGTGCCAGTTACGCACACCTTGAACGTTCAAAGATAAGAGTACTTCGAGAAAACTTTCCTGAAAAAAGAATGTAGAGCATCGTTTAATTGGCAATGCCTAGAATATTTGTTTTTCACACGAGCGAGAACCCACAGCAAGACAAATTTCAGGGATATCTCAAGCTTGTGCTATCTGATGTAAATCTTCATTTATGGTTTATTACAACATGTACTTGGAACGAGTGGAATGGATCGTATTTATTTTACCTACCATATCTTAATTGCAATTGTAAACGGCCGAATTTGTTTATTTTTATTTATTGGTCTTATTTATTTTACTTAACACGTTCACTACGGTAGGTTGGGTTAGACTGTGTGTAGCAGAGTTGAAAAACTGGATTTGCTGCATGAATTTCTGGTATTTTAAAGAAGTGTGAAAAATATAATTGCGCGTGAATATTTTAACTCGCAGTCTGGAATCTCTTCTAAAATATTTTATGATATTATAAAATGAAATAAAATATATTGTATTATTATCATATTATATATGATTGAAACGCTATTCTTTCATACCGGTACGTAAAGGAACAATTTACCGAGCATTTACAGGTACGTAAATGAGCACACATATGGACCACTAAGTATTCAACGAGTTAACGCGTTGACTACGTATTGGGACAAATGTGTACCACTAGGTAAATTGTTCATTAATGGACCAAAGTGAATGAATAACATTTCAATAATTTCGCAATCTCTTTAAGGATAAATTTTATCGAACAGAGTAAATATTATCGTGCACTTATGTTTTGTAAATTTTTTATAAAAGAAGGAGGCTTATTCAAGCAGTACAAAATTTTATCCATTCTATTTCTTACAAACAAACCAAATTAACCTCTCGTTCAACGCAATCATAGTTAACGAGTTAAGGTATAATACTAGTTCTACATATACTGGTTCTACTCGTAACACAACAATATTTCAATTACCAATGGTCTCCAAATGAAAGATCTGTGACAATAACCAACCAGTGATCTATTTCAGGCAACATTAAAAGAGGCATGTGGGACACCGGTGAACTTTTCATCATTTGTACTTTTTTACCTAGATCATAATTGCACAAAGATAGAAGATTAGCTCTGATACGTCGTGTTCAGGACAAAGCTGTGCTAGATCTGTACAAAGAGCGGCTCTTGGAAATAAAACCCAGAGCCTTGTGTGACATTAATTTCTTTGTTACAGAGTTTAATGTCCTTACAGTGCTGTTTTTCTTCAATCTCCCCTAATAGTGTTTCATTGATCGTCTCCGGCAGGCTTTGATGGACGTCGAGATTACGCACATTATGAGCCAGGTTCAGGAAAGATACAGAGCTGTTTACTGGTGAGTTAGCTCCTGTTACTAAAAATCTCAGTTGCCACAGATACTACCGCTTTCCTCATTTCATTTTATGGGGAAACGGTTTTGAAAGTCCATACCTCTGGCTTTGAAGACTGTAGTGCAGGCGAGAATAATTATGGCAAAGTTGATGATATAACACGACGTTTGCAACTGTTTCGTTTTGCATGGCTTATATCTCGATGTGCAAGCTACGCAGACCTTGTGCGTTCAAAGACAGCAGTGCGTCGGAAAAACTTTCCTTATAATATAAGGGCTCGAATCTGATATTATGTTTTCCAAAGTACGAGTTTATAATGATTCCTGTTCAATAAAACATATGGCAGAAATTAGGGTCGGTGGTTGGTGGCATTACAATGCAATTTGACACTCTATGTATGTAAAGAATGCACTTGAAAATTATTAAAAATATTAAAACTATTCAAATAAAATCGTTGGTTGGAAATAGTTTTAGACATATTTATTCTTGGACTTGATTAAACACATGATACTTTTCTCTCCACTCATAAGGTGTTTCCATCTGGATGCATCGCAACACTCATCATGCTCGTCATGCTCGTCGTAGCCGTGCGGCTATCGAACCCGCCTCCGTGCAGGCAAACCCGGGTTCGAGTCCCGGCGCTGGATGGCGATTTTCTCTGTTGGGTATAGGGGAAAAATTCCAAGCACAATACCCCACTCTACCCAGGTGTCTGAAATGGGTACCGGTCTTGACCGGGGGAAAGCGTCATGGCGTCCTGGCGTTAGTTATTAGGCATTTGAAAATCCAATGTACAAGGTGATATGTATCAGGCTTGAAATTGGAAATAATGCATCCGTAGATGCTTTCATTATTATTATTATTATTATTATTATCATATCATAAACAGAAATATGTTAATTTTTTATTGGCTGTATACACACAGAGTTTGGGTAATTTTTTTGTTGTCCAACTACTCAAATCGTAAGCTTGGTTTCATTCAAAATTACTGAACAATTGTTTGGGGGACTTTGCATGTGCGTGTCGAGCACAGTGCTTACTAATTAACCAAAGAGGTCTAGGAAAATAGCAAGGCACTATGCCCTATTAGAGTTTTCACCAAAAATTTGTAACAGAAGTTTATTTGATGGAAGGAGCGTCCGTACGATCAACACTGCATGAAAAGATCCATCACTTGATTTATGATGGAAGGGAAATTCGCTGGGGAAAAATCTATGATAATTATTTAAAATCTATGATAATCTATGATAAGGTGAAAAATCTATGATAATCAATGATAAGGTGAAAAATAAATGATAATCAATGATAAGGTGAAAAATATATGAAAATTTATGATAAGGTGAATTAAAACCTAGCTAAATTTGCGCAAAATTGTAAACTACGATGAGAGGGTACAATAATTCTGCTTCATTCATCTGTAAAGGACCATCACAAGAAAGTTAGTACTAAAGGACTGTGTAAAAAAACAAGAAACGATGCCTAAGCCCGGTGCCTCGATTGGTGATGATTGCATGTTTTTTTTACGCCAAAATTACAATTTTAGTTTTTTTAGAGCCCGATGGAACAATTTAGTGCCCTCAACATCTGGGAATTTCAACTATAATATAATTGAGATTACCATTATAGAGATTACACCACAAGCGAGACAGCAGTAGATCGTTTACGATATACCAATGTTATGCATGCAACCACGATTTTCGAATATAATAATAGATTTCCTTACTATTAAAGTCCTTCATTTTTCTTCCATCAAAATCTGTTTTACTCAACGTACATTACAAGCTAGCATTGGCCTATCCGGAATTTTACTCAGAACCGTCGTTTGACGCACAAATTTCGAATATCTGCCACAGAATTTTTTGAAGTTCATTCCGAGATTACACAAAAGGATTATTATCAGTGTTTTTCTTTGTGAAAAGTTTGGTGCAGCGCTTATTACACTCATTGATGCAGCTCGCAAATTTCTGCAAACGTGATTTTTAATCGGTGTTCTTGCACGTCGCCGAAAGGAGCGACAGAGTTTGGGAGTTTCAACGTAGCGTTGTCGTGGCATTTATTTCTGATGTTTTTGTGCACGTTTGATTGATCAGAATTGCATCATCTACTCAAAAACGAGCATTGCATTGTTAAAAATCACTGTTTTCGTCTTTACTATGGGATCCTTTCTATTCAATTGGCTTGTGAGCGAATTTTAATTCAAAATAAGAAGAAAAACAAATTATCCTAATTCTTCTACTGGTTTATTAAAACTTAGTGACATGATATTTTTCAGTAAGGTTTATTAATCATGATTGATTTTCTCATATTATTCTTGCGTTTCATTCATTCGTATTCCACGAAGAGATTATCTCCTTAGACCATAATGATGCCCCTTATTTATTACCTCGCTTCAGTCAGATTAAAAGTCATGAAGATCTCTCTTCATCTCAGAAGTAAGCAACATTGAAGACGCCGTCACGCGAAGTCTGAACTCTCCGTACCTCTGCGAATCCTTGTTCAAAAACTCTTCAAATCAACGCGAAAAAAAATATGAACGCCTCTTTAACGTGCATTGTGTACGGGCTTTTGTTGGCTGCATTTGTGCTCGGTGCAACCCCGAGTGTTCCGATCAAAAGCAAAATTTCGACAAGAAAAACTGTGAAAGTTTTGTATAAATTGGGAATCCTCAAAAGTGAGCGACCTGTGGCGACAGCCTGGGCTGAAACGTGTCGTGAGTATCATCGCTTGGGTACTAAATAAATTACTGGTTAAGACTTTCACGATCGCCTGAAAGCACATTTAGGAAGCACTACTTCTCTTTACTTTGAAAGCACTACTTCTCTTTACTTTGAAAGCACTGCTTCTCTTTAATTAAGCGAATGATCATTGGGAATTTAAGAACGAAGAATGCGCTAAGCATTTGAACCGTATATAATAAAGGTTCCACAAAATATGAAATTAGATCATGAATACAGTGTTAGTTCTATAAAACATTTCGGAGACCAGCTCCATCTTCAATCTTTTAGGCTAATAACTGAAGGTGGAGCTAGTCTCCGAAACGTTTTATAGATCTGACACTGTGTACTTATTTTAATTTCATATTTTGTGAAATATTTGTTGGTAATAATAATTTCAGAGCGTAGTGTATTCTTCGTTTTTAAATTCCTAAAGCATATTCATTTTTGTATGGATAGTATCATTTTTCGTTTTATCAAGATCTCACAGTTGTAATTTTTTAGGCAAAGACCTTGGAACGCCTCTTATACGTAATCGTCCCTGCCAACTTCAAACTTAGTGATGACCAAGAACGTATTCAAAACAATGACCAAACAGAAGAAAGAAAAAATATCTTGGTTTAAAAGAGATATTATTGATCAACATTGTTCAGTCACTGTTGAATCGCCATTTACATTTCAATATGATGTAGTTCTATTGAGTACCAATTATTATCATTGACAATGGTCGAGAATATGAGCCAACTAAATGGAATAATACAGGGCGAGTTATCTGATCAGAACCTTCATGCTGTGGGTGTTGAGTCAGTAACTTTAAGTCTTAAGCACTCATACAAAAATTATTGTAAAACACTATAACTCCACTCCTTTAACTTTCAATATGGGAGCGAACATATTGTGCTCTGTTCCCCGAGAGTTGAATCCTGTTGTATGAATTCTATGCATTGTTAATATGTTGTGTTCTGCTTTGAGTGAATGTAATGTCAAAAATGAATGTCAAGAAGCTAGTTTAGAATTACACATAATGATAAGTAGAACGATTGTTCATATATTCCATATTTTTGTACTGCAACTCAGAAAATTTCAGAATAAATGACATTCAGCATTTTAAGAGAAGATGAAGTTAGTGGCATGCATGAGTACTGCTTGTGAGGCCAAAATGTCATGCCCTTCCTCGAATATGGGCTTTCTTGATGACTTATTAATAAATAAATAGTTTTCCTTCATCATATTTTTATTGAAATTCTGTCTTAATATACAGAATTTTTTTATGAAACTATCAAGAAAATATCAGTACTAAAAAGGAATTAAATTGTGTTAGTGTAAATAGAATAAATCCTAATTCTATTCTTAAACATCGTAAAAGCAGTACATCAACTTAGCATTATGGAACAGGAAACAGGTGTTCTGTACATTAAGGTAGTATTATGGAACCGGAGACAGGTGTACATTAAGGTAGTTAAATAACATGACAATTTTACCTCAGACAGAAAGTTTAGTGGTGCTGAGAAATACGATAATTTAATTTTCAACTTACTCGCCTAGGTGTACGGCTGTGCAGGAAACCAGTTAAAATTCATTAAAGCTAATCTAATTTTCAACTTACTTGCCTAGGCGTGCTGCTATGCACGAAATCAGACAATATACATAAAAGCTAATTTAATTTTCAACACGCCTAGGTGTGCGGTTGTGCACCACGGCGGTGACGGCGACGTACTTCTTCAGTGCACAGGCGCTGCTTCTCTCGTTGGCGGTCCTGTGGATATTTTCCTGTGAGTACAAACTGACTTTTTCCCCGCCTGCATGCATTTTTTCGCCTCCTAATCGATTTAAGCGATTAAATTGCTTAGGTGGCGAAAAATATGCATGCAGGCGTCGAAAAAATTAGCATGGGACGGAGGTTTGACGGCTGAAGGAATTGTTGTCAGTGTTTCGAAAAATTCAAGGATCTAATAGGAATTTTCACGTTATTCAAACCAAATTTCCTAGAAAAATCTATATAATGCCAAAAAGTTTTTCATTGTAATTTGCAACAAATGTCGTTGTGATGACATGAAATGTCGAAGTTTTTCATAGTAATTTCTAAATGCCTTTGCAATTTTCATCAAATGCAAAGCTTGTATGGATCATCATTGTTGAGCTCTGATAGTAGGTTAAGAATTATTGTAGAACAGATATGTTTCGACCAGGTATCAATTAACGCCGGAAAAATGAACGTCTACAGTTAGTGCCACGGTAATATAGACGACATTATTATATGACATTATTAAATAACATTACGTCGACATTATATTATATGCTACAAAAATTAAACTATGACTCTAGTTTCGTAGCAATATAGCCATGGTTTAATTTTTTTTGTAGCACACCGGTTACAGTGCTATGATACTGCCAATTCTGAAAACAATTTAACATCAAGAAACATCGGCGGGTTAATGAAGAATTTATCGAGAATCAACGTGCAATTAACACACTCACAGGCTAAATCGTTCATTATCTGAGAGCTAACACCTGTAACTAATGCACGAGTATATCCTTTATTAAGAAAACAGTCCATGTATCCTTCAGATCATTTTTATGAAAAGTGCATCTCTGATGAAAGACGAATTATCCTTTTTCAAATAATTGAGGAATTGTTGACGAATTCATGAATTTTTTTTTGTGAAGCAATTTAGTGAAGCAAATTGGTGAGCAAAGCAATTGGTTTGCTTGTTACATACATGTCGATTTCAATAAATAAGGTTTTCTTGTGAGTTTTTCATTTACAGGTTTTTACTTTTTTGTCAAATGCACTTTTCTACTCGTAAAACATTGATGGTTCTGCTGAGCGTGAGCCCGTGTGAAAAAATCATAGAGAAATTTTCACTTCGATTTGACTGCATTGCGCGCTATTTTCATCAGTCTTGAGGGAAGTTTTGAGCTTAATAGTCTATAAATTTTATAGGCTTTGTGAAAAAAATTTCAATACTGTTCAGGCCTTTTTGTGGTATACATATTTTATCTCTTTTGCTATGTTTTCGTTTTTCAGTAGGGTTGATTGTGTTTAGCAAAGCATCCTTACGCCAAATTTTAATTCTTTTCCTACTCTCAGTCATCCAGTGTTTAATATGGAATGGAATTAGTTGGTTTATGGAACCTGAATACGATGTATTTCCACCTTTAAAATCACTGAACTTTAATTACTTCTTGATCTATTTGTAGTATGGGTATTGATTACGAAGTTGAACACAGAAAGTCAGGGACACTCATACAGCATTTGTTCGGCACGGCAAAATTGTTGACAATTTTATTTTCTTCCAACCGACAAAACCAGTTGATAGATAACCAGTTGTAACAGAACACTTTTCTGATTATCAATTATAAGCGTTTCAAAATATTCTGTTTCTTTCGAACCGCATTTTTACTACTTTTAGAAGTTTATGAGTGGCACTGTCAGTTATGATGATACATTTGTGCAGGACTTATATGAACGTATATAAACTTTAATTAATGATGTTTCATTGTTATTCAAAGACAGTGACTGTTTTCTTAATTTTTAAAGTTTAACGGGAATATTTATGAATTTTATCCACGCTTTAATTTACTTTCTTTTACCTAAATGGGAGCCAAAATGATTTAGAATACGAATCCCAGTTTTCCTTGCCTTCACTGCGATTGTGGCAAGATGATAGATGACGGGCGGAATAGCTCGACGGGCTTTCTTCAAAATGCATTCACGAACAAAAGATCTTCCTCCAAAAAAGTCACTGATCAAACAAAGACCGAACAACGTAGCAATTCACTTTTACTGAAGCCTTTACATGTATTTTGAGCTTAGGAAAATGTATCCTGTTTCCCGGTTTCAATCTGCGAGGAAAGAGTTTACTTCTGCGGAGTGCTTGTGCGTAAAAACTGACTGTGAATGAGATTGTAATTTCTCTCTTTTTATTCATTTTGGTGCTTGGCCATGATTGTTGTCTAACGGCATTGGGCTTGAGAGCTGCAACCCGTTATCAGGCCTCATGGTGCTTTCCAGTTGTCCTGTTCTATTTTGCTTAACCAGTATTTTCTTCAACAGACGCAGGTTCTACACAAGTGAGTTCCAGTGGCAACTTTACGTGGAAGACAATGGAGCAGCTCATGCTTGCCTTCTATTTCTGTAAGGCTCAGACCAAACTATATTTTCATGTGTCTCTGAATTTCATTCAATTTATCATTTATAAATACCTAGGCGTCGTTTTGCCTGATTACTTATTAATCAAATTACACTATTGATCACGGACTAAAAGTACACTTCACGACCACGGACATAAATAAAATAAAAAGAAAAACAGTTTACTTCCAATAAAAATGGTTAAAAAAGAGATTACATCACTGGTTTTTAAAATATCTCAAGTTAAATACACTTAATTAAATGATACACACACATGAGTATTATTTAAAAAAGTTAGAGATGAAGCTCTAGCATTACCTACGTTTAAGGTTGGTTGAATTTCTCATCGAGTAGCTGCTGACTCTCGCAATAATTTCGGTAAAGAAAAGAAACACTCGTCAGAATATTTTTACTGTATGCTGAAGAGGAATTGATTTCTCGATTGAAACACCAGTGAAAATAAGATACGGCACAACAAAATTACAGTAGGTTATTTATTGACTATACATTTATTAGAAGTAAAATAATGTTACCGCTGGTATTGGTTGATGTTAAATGATTTCTTTGAATGAATTCATTATCACTTGTATGGTAATAATGATTTGGGGAATTTTATGAGTGTATCGAGTATGCAGTCAGTTCAGATTCTCCTTCGACATTTATTTTGTATGATTTCGACTTGTTTAGAGTTTGTGAAGGGCAATTTTCTTCACAACACACCAGCTTTCAGAGCTCCCATAAAAAGATGATTTGTAGCGTAAATACGAGGACTGGAATTGAATGCTCAATCTTAGGAATATATCCAATGTTTCGCTTGAATATTCAGCTTATGTGCATATGTCATTCGGGCTGCAAATGGAATTTTTAGTTTCTGCGATTTATGGCGGCTGTAAGATTAACGATTAACTCAACAATCTTATTACCTTCACACTTCCTACAATGTATACTGAGAAAAATTTTGTCACAAACCGAGACAGTTTTTAGTGTCATTGGCTTATACGATACATTTACGTGTGTCAACCATGACACACTTAACGTAAATCAATTTCATTTCACACAAATGTTTCATTTTCTCAGACTGGTTACCGAGTACACTAATGTACAGACGACATCTCAGAACGTATAATAATTAGAAGAAAAATAAATGAAGGTATCAGGGTTTTTGGTGAGAATTGGACTCCATTCAACAAATGCACAGTCGGGTTTCTACAAAAAGTGTTGATCCCTTTGAAACGTGAATATGTAATTTAACTCTCTCAACCACTTCAAAATGTGGTCAAAGGAAATACTCTAATGTGTATCAAAATGTTTCGAATATCCGTTTGAGACACACAGGTGTGCCAAAAATTTCTATCAGTGTTAATTTTTTAACGCTCGATATCAAAAGTCTGTGCAGAATGATTTTTGGATTTTGCCTCAATTCACATAAAAAATGACATTCTATATACTATTTTTGAGGGTCAATGGTGACTACAACAATCGCGCTTGTCAAACGACAAGCGTTGCAACGGTTTCTGGACTCGTGGCTTCTGTTTTCGAGTTTAGGAATGGATTTTGTCAAAGAAAAGAACTCAAACTCTGAACTATCTCACACCCTCGATACAATGAGCCGAAAAATTTCGACTTGGTCTTCAAGCAAAGCCTTTTGCTGGTGGATGGTGTGCGCCTTTGCTTGCTCCGCGGCGAGCATCTTGTCAGTTGGACTGGTCGACTCGAAGTGGGCTGCCCAATCCGGAGTAAGTCTTGACATTTCTTCAAAATGTAAGTAATTTCAATAATTGGATTAAGATTCGTTCAATGATATCCTTGCTAGCTGTGGCGAAATTTTTTTGTTTTCTCGGAAGCCAAATTTTGCCTTTAAAACTTAAAAAGAACGTTTGCTAGTCGTTGCAAAAATTTATCTGTTTTACTGAAAGAATTCATTCAATCGTACGCTTGCCAGCTGTTACGAAAATATTTTGGTTTCGCGAGAGAAGAATTTCACATTTAAAAAAATAAAGTGATTTTTTCATGACGAATATTGAAAATGGATTTCTTCATTCCACTGTATAAAATCTGGCAAATATCGCCCGCAAATACAAGGCTGAATTAATTGTTACGAATATATACCATTCAGATTCATCTGCAGCGGTCCATTTCTGAGGCCAAAATTTGTACTAAGATACTCATGGTTACCATATCGAACTTCCATCTCTCCATCCTGTGAGGATTGCATTCCCCAGGGCTTCTGCATCTTACTTAGGCGATCAAATGACCCAATTTTTCATCGCATAATAATGAGTACTTGCTCGTTTGAAGGTGAGGCATTGCAATTGCAACAAGTTGATGGTAAAGGTAAAGCGATCCAGTACAAAAACTACCAAAATGAAAGAACCAACAGCTGAAACAGTACAGGCAAAAATCGCCTATTAAGCATTTCAGAATAAAAAAACCTTATTTCTTTCTGTTATTTCCGAGTGTTTAGAGATTAGAGTGATGTTAAATTGAATGTCATAAAATTCTAATTCAAGTCCCCCTCTTTCAGACTGCAATCTTCGTAATACAGTTTCGCGCAAATTTAGGAGCAATTCTGTATATGCTGGTGGCAGCTTCAGCCGAAGACAAGAGTTCGTTTTTCAACAAGGCCTTGACAGAAATACTCCCGACTGCTACTTCACCAACAATAAAAGACTTGAAGTATTTTTGCCAATCAATCAGGTAAGTTTTACGTAATGTGGGTCCAAAAATTTTTGTCCTTATTTTTTTAATTTTTGGAGGAATATCTTGAGAACATAAAGGTACATTGCTAACTATGCGCTCGTGCTTTCAAAATTGACTATTGCATGAACTGCTTATAGTGTTTGAAATTTATACTCTCCTTTGGAAAACTTGGCTCGCATTCTGTAGTGTGATCAATTGCTCTGCATGTAAACATGTTCTTTCTCCGTCAGTAATAAATTGAACCGGCTAGCGAAATAAAATTAGTAGGGAGAACGATGCTGCATACTATCTTCATCAAGTGCCCCCAAAAGTTCGTTGTTCTGAAAATTTATCAAAGAGCTATTGGACCGAATTAAACTTGAATTACAGATTTTATTCTACCAAACTTTTATTCACAAGATTCTGGATCCCTGTAGTTCTTTTTTAATCACAATTTATGGAACTGGTGCCTCAAAGCAGAGAGAAAGGCGATGAGTCACAAAATTTCCTTACAACTCATCCTATAAATTTTGAATATAATTCAAATCAGAAGGTCGTGGCAGCCATTTTGTGTGCTCAAATGTTTCCTGAAAATGTTGGTTTAATGTTTGCATTGTACCAATTTTGAACATTTATATGTTATATGTTATATGTTGATATGTTATTGATGCGAGCATTGCTGACTTGAAAGATTCCACTGCCATCACGTAAATAAAACTTCGTGGAAGGATGTACGGGGTCAGAAAGTACTTGCAAACAGTCTAGGGAGTTTACTTTGTTATTACAAAGAGGGGTAGATGTATGTATGTCTATCTTAGTAAAACAGCCCCGACGAATTAAACTGCCTCCAGTTGCTTGAACAGTCGTGACGACACAAGGTGGATCCAATGCTTCATGTGTTTGTTGCGACTTCCTAACACGCTCTTCGGTCTAAAATAGGTTGAATCTGAACTCATCTCACAACATGACATGCTTCCAATCCTCAGTATTCCGTTTTTGAGATTTTTGCTCAATGAGAAATGTTTTTTTTAATTCGTTGCAGTCACTAATGGCTTTCTGGTGGATTTGAATTTGCCTAAATTTATTTGTTTTTAAACTTTCAACGCACAATCTTTTTCGAAATAGCTTCCGATTCTTCACAAGCCTCGCTGGTTGTTTATCATTTTTGTCGATGAACGTCGATTTTTACGCACCAATCACTTTGGGAATGAAACAGTCTTGTTTAATGCAACTACAAGTTTTTAATGTCAGCTTCTGCTCACTCTAGAAAGGATAATTTTACTCATTCCTCGCATAGACCTGATGCAGATAATCTTAAGTTACTTATGTAATTGGAAGATAATTTCATTTGAGTATTCGTTGACGTGTTTTATCACCCAGTATTAAATCAGTTGGCAATATCACATCAGAATTCGTTGACATATTCTATAAGCCGGGCATAAAAAATTTTTATTCCCCAGTGTAATACATTGAAAGATTTACCAGCATAAATACATGAAAAAGAATAATGAGTAAATATTTACGCTATAAAACAATGGAGTAAAAATTGATGAATAAACCTGGACGAGAAATGTTTTGCCACTAAACACTTGTGGGTCATAATAATTGAGAGAATTACGTATTAATCTTTTTATTTGAGTCTCAGAATGATTCATTTCCCTCGGTTATATTTTCCTATCATTTTTATAACACTTCTTCAATTCTACATACTAACTAATCATGAAAAAAATCGACGCAGTGCAGACTACTAGTTCCATTTAGGAACTTCTCTTTTGCGTAATTTTATGGAACAAGAAGTGACGAATGTATCACCATTTATATTCTTCCAGGAAAGAAGAGAAGAACTGTCGAGACGTATTGGAACTCAGATTAGACTACTAGTTCCATTTAGGAACTTCTCTCTTGCGTAATTTTATGGAACAACAAGTGAAGAATAAAGCACCATTTATATTCTTCCAGGAAAGAAGAGAAGAACTGTCGAGACGTATTGGGGTTATCGATCGGGATATGTCATCTGCAGCGGATCACTTGCTTCGTGTTCAACATCACCAACTTGATGTTCTACTTTCGCCGGAGGAGCTTAGACACCGTGCACATTTTTCAGTCTATTCCGATGTTCGCCTACAATTCGCTGGCGCTTAGCATTTTCTACATCCTTGGTGACAGATATGCCGACCAGGTCAGGTCTTCTAAGCTTTTCATGATAACATTGTTTACTGATCCCACCTCAATCGCTTCCATTAACATCATGATATATTTGAAAAATTTACCGTGGGCGATATAAAAAAAATATTGTCGGTGTGTGTACTTTTTATCGAAATTTTCATTTAGTTGGCTCTACGGCGGATTTAGAAAAAAACATTGCCGTTATGTGTACTTTTAATCGAAATTTTCGTTGGAACATTGATGAATAAAATGAAGCATTACACTCCTTCTAACTGCGTTAGCGTCTGTCATCATCGAACAACTTTTTTACATGTTCTCATTTGAAAATCCCTTAATGTTTATCCCACAGAAGTATCAATCATGAACAGGATTGACGTGTTGGCTCACGTCACAGTTTTGATATAGCAAAAGACATGCTACAGTACAAGATTTATGGAGTGTTCCTCGGCTTATGTGGGTTCCCGATTTTACTATGTAGCACTAAGATGCTTAATTGAAGAATATGCTCGTAATTCAAGCATTTCCTCAAGCGAAAAACACTCTTCTGACGTAGACTGATTAGAATCAGTATACTCGAGGCAGTATCAAACATACTTTATTGATCAAATAGCAAAACTTTTGTTGACTAATGTAGTCAATGCAACAAGATAATTTCTTAAATCAGAATGCAGGCTGCTTGAAAAAAAATTCGTTGTCAGCGATTTAGGATTGCAACTTTTGTTCTGAGACCTCAAGGAATGTTATTGGCAGAAACGCATTTTTGAGAAATGATCAGTTTCGCTCAGTTACCAGGCATTGCAATGTCTAACCCTAAACGTCATGAAGGTCCATAAATATCTTCTGAGGAAATATCAATCTAAGAATCGTTTTCAAAAATACCAGTTTACTCAGCGTGAGACCTTCACAAGATTTTACCTTGGTATGTCTAGCATGGATTTATATGAACATTTATTCACATTAAATTCTCTCCAAACCAGGTAAATAACACCAAATGCGTGCTCCAGTCAACCGAATGCAATAACGCTGACTCAGAAGAGGTATGCAATTCTAAGCCATCCTAATGAGATATATATATATTATTTTTTTAAGCATGACTACAACTGTTGGTGGTGAAGACATAAATTGAATTTAGCGCATAATTTCCGCAGATTAAAAGGGATTTTGGCATTTAACAAGAGAGTATGAAATTTTCAAGGGTTGATTGAACCAATATGGCTTGTAATGTCACTTCGCGAAATAAACCGATGTTCTTGACTCATTTTAGGGTTTTAAACTGAAAGGAAATTAGTTCCAAATGAATGTACACGCTATAGAGCTATTACGGGATGGATATGTATTTGATTGGAGGAGGTATACAATGTACCACCTGATGGTAAAGCCACCTGCTTTCCTGACAAGCGCATTCGATTGCCATGACGATATTCAAGTTAGGAGTAATACGCGTTGTCAACCCATTAGAATTCTCGAATATTAAATAACACTTTTTTTCGTCTCTAGATTACCAAATTCCACAACGCAGTCTCAGAACCCGTCGTCTTCTCTGCCGGCAAAGTCGCTTCTTTCACCATAGGAGGAGGGTGGCTCGTAAGAGCTCTTGTTATTAAGTGTCTGTTAATATTCCGTTGTGGTAGTGGCAGCATTTAGCGGTGTGATGAAGGACTGAAGTTTCGTACAAATATTGAGAGTTAATTTTCAAAGTATTCAGTTGAATACCTGATCTTTTGTAGTTAAATATTTAACTTTTACAGAGTCAAATTGTTTATTAGCTCCGATTGAGAAACATGAGTGTTTGTCGTGTTGGACTCAAGCTCTACATCCTCAAAGGATGGCAGAAATTCTGCGCCTGACACATCGTAGAAATAACCTCGCTTCTGAGACGAGCTAATCTTCACGGAGAATGTAGTTTAAACTTTGAATTGGATCCCGTTACTTTATGAAATAGAACACATTGTGAATTTCGTATTTAGTATTTCTCCTATGCCGTAACTTTTCAATAAAACGCGAAAAACTGATGCTCTGTACCTTGATTAATTCTGCAGCATATCGTACATTTGATCTGTTACATTATATCTTGAACTACATTGTAGTATCTCGTTTTCTTAAATCACACTTGATAATTTTATCATTTAAAAAGACAGTGATGTTAATGTTTTACTTTTGTTTTACAGGACATCCAGTTCATGTTCACTGTCATCACGGTGATGGTGCAACTCTACGAGAGTGAATTAATCACTGGATATGCGTAAAATGAAATGAATTGGTAACTGTTTTTCATGAAGTCACCACATTCAGAAGCATGCTAGCACAATTTCTGTCCCTACATTATTAACATTAACCACGCTGATCCAGGCAGGCAACCGACTATTGACCCTGTAACGTTAAAAATTTGTAGGTTCTTGAACGAAATATTGCGGTAATTTCTCTTAAATTAGTATCCGTGAAGCCTAGTAAATGTGAACTTCTCATAGAAAAATTTAGAGAAAAAAACAATATAAATGATTTCCTAATGTCCTATACAGAAAGGACGTAAGGCAACTGACTATTCACGAGCTTACTCAGCGCCGTCGCTGCGCAGCGGATACGTAGAAATGTCCCCTTTGCCGCAGTAGCCGACCGTCGTGTTCCAAGCGGCATTATTTTCGGCCAACGTCAAAGATACGACGGCGATCTGTGGCTTGAATTATAATGCGCGCATTTGCACTGACGTCAGCAGTGTTTTTCAACTACGTAAGTGTTGACTAAAAAATCTGCAAAATTTATCAACCGCCAGATCAAAATTCATTTGATTTATTTTTTTATTTATTTTACTTATTTATTCATCAAAACTTAATAATGTTATACACTGAAGATCTGTCCGCACAGTCACCTATTAGATAGTTTCATGCTGCTTGAAGAATCACTTCCGCTTTTATTTTTTTAAATTATGCGTAGTACAATCAAAGAGTTCCCCCAAATGTACTAATAATTATATTAAAGGGAAATATTTGTTATTTTTAACTTATTTAGTTCGTCATTTAGCCACTACTTCCACTTTTACCTACCGCGCTAATAACTAGAAATTTAATGAATCAGTTTAATTTAAAATTATTATTTATCCTAACCTAATATAGTTAACGTTACGTAACCTATTCGACCAAACTTATCTTAACAAATTTGTACAGCCATAAACTTCTCATCTGACGATATAATTGGGCAGACGAGAACTTAGCAGATAAACCACCTATTCCTTGGCAATTAGCAAAACAGTGGGAAAAAGTACTCAACGCTAAATGTTTTTTCCGCGTTAATTTATTATACAATTTTATAGAACCATAGTTGCAAATTGAATCAGTGCATCGGGCTTAAATGAACTTTTGCTACGGTCTTTTTTAGGCTGAATGCACAGTAGTTTCATTTTTGCAAGTGCTACGGTCCTACTATGAGTCATTTCGATGCTGGAGCTGAAACAATGTGTCAAAGCTAGAGTGCAAGGTTCATCAGAAAGAGTGGCTTTCGGTTTAGTTATGTTCGCTAGAACAATGCTAGCCAGTACTTGTTGTTATGTCAAAATAGCCGAATCTGAAATCCCAATCACATTCCAATGTGCCTTTGCGCAGATAAAAATAATGTAATTTTTCTTTGGGTCATACGGGCCTAATATCCAAAGTGTGACGAAAGGAAAGGTGGACAAATGGGACTGTCATAATATAGAGCAATTTAAATTAATTTCAATGATATACTAACATTAAAACAAACAAAATGAAAGAGAATTGTGACCATTCAAACCTTTCAAACGAAAGATTCACCCAACCAGCTTAAAAAACCTCCGTCATTATTGACCTCGAGGACATGAGTATTTTTTATTTTACTGTGCGTTTACTGTTTTTACTGTGCCATTATAGTGCAAATTCGAGTTGCTTTACCTAGTAGATAATCCTAGTTCGAGCTATGAGTTAAATAGGAAAGTATTGTATTTCCGACGTAAGAAATAGCTATGCTAGTAATATTTTACATAAGAAGTAAATGGAATATTTATCCCAGTACAGGACGTTGGAAAAAGCACAAACTTTAAGAGTACTTAAAGGAGACAGAATATAAATGTAGGCGCCGAAGCGTCTCGGCCGCCTACTGGGCCCCGAACATAAACTGCCACCCTGCGCAGGGCTCAAGGGGTGACGTTTTTCGTTTACCGCACGTTACACATGTCTTAATTTGCTACCATGGATCTCAAAAAACTCAATTTGAGAGTATAAGCAAGTGGTTGCAAATTTTATTGGCATGTCTGAAAGAAAAAATACACAAAATTTTAACATTATCGATTGCACAAAGCATTATCTACTTCATTTCAGGATCATCCGAATTATTGACTCAAGATACAAAAATCACATATGAACAGCAACTGTTTTTTCAGTAGATAATTTATCGACTGAACTATCGAGAAATGTGCCACGCAGCCGTATAACTCAGCAACGCAACAGGAGACTGATAGGAGACTAGTCAGTAACGCTCGGGATGCTAATCACCACTCATAACGATAACTACACCAATTCAGATACAATCAGCTTGTAATATTTCACCACTATCTCACGAATAAAGTTTCTTCTACCTAGATACATATCAATGCTCTTGCTAAATACGAACAAATGGGAAGAAGGAAAATACTTTTCAGATACTCATAACCTATCGGTAACGATTACAACGAAGGTAACAAACAGAAGAGGGAGCAGCGGGGCACACCGACTACAGCCAGCTTAGACCGCGCTATAGCTCGCGCTGCGATGTACATGGCATGGCGCCCGGAGCGGCCAATCGGCGGTTACAATAAATAAACATCAATTACCGAAATTTTAAAACTCATTCTTCAGGATATGAAGTTTATAGTTCAAGCTCTCGGACTCAGTTTGGCACATTATCATGTCCCTAAAATGCAAGGTAAAAATCAAACGGTATTTTTAAATCTGTCAACACTCAAGTACTTAATGTCAACGAATCAGTCACTCTGCGATGTGGTGCTGAGAAAATGGCATTTTTGCCAAATGAAGAAATGGCGAAGATGCATACGTCTAATGGTGCGACCAACATCAATGTTATAGCCCCACAAGGTTGTTTCAGGGACATTTTCCCTCTCGATGTTCACCCAGAAATCACATGCTTACAAACATGCTTACCTCGAAAATCTCACGTTAAAAAACATTCATCGTCATGTAGGCAAAGATGGAAGCCTCAACGTGATCAGAAGAGGAGAGGGTCTCCCAGATAACTAAGTCATGAAGTTGAGGAAGACTAGCTGCGTTGCTTCCGTAACAGGCTTCATGCAAGAAAGCATTCGAGCAGCAGTACGTGACTTAGAAATGCCAAACCACGTCGACGTATGGAACGTTCTCAATAACAGGAATAAACATTTTTCATTTTCACTAAGTTCAGGATATGTTCCCTGCCGACTACATCCCTCGCTCACAGTTTACACATTGGTATCGAAAATAAAAGCAAGACAATGAAAATTTCTTGAAGCTTGCTGTCATAACTGACGAAGCCGTTCATGCACGCAACAGATCGTTCAACATAATTGTATAACTTGTGCAAACGACGAAAGGATAACCCTCATGAAGAGCATTGACTTGACACAACATCGGTTTTGTGCCGAAGTTTTGGCTGGTATTGATGGTAACTATCTTATAGGGCATTTTTTAAATTGGATATTTTAGGTCACGTTTCAATGGAAGCGTTGCTTGCAATGCTGGACGACGTGCTTTCCCGTATTTGCTGTAGAATGTGGTTTTAGCTCCATGTAGCCTCGACCTATTCAGACCAGAACGCTCGCCAATATCTGAACAACGCTTTACCGAACAGGACGATTGAGCGTAATGAACCAGTCGCATAGCCTCCAAGATCCTCAGACTTGAATCTTTTAAATTTCTTTTTTAAGGGTCCCTCCCGATCTTACAGTAGGAGGTCTCATTAAAACTGAACGTTCATTTTTGCTGGGGAACTGCTAATCATTATCGGAACTGTGGTTGTGTAATTTTAGAAATTAAATATTAGCGGCAATGGTTTTATTATTTTTTCTTCGGGAAAATTTTCTGAATAAAGTTTAGGAAAGAATGAATCTTTTACTGTTTAGGTCTAGCGTTTGCTAGTTTTAGCAACTATTCATTCATTTCCAATTTAACAAAATTATTCTGAAATTAATTGTGTACACATACATTTATTGAGCGAATGCAAAACAAGTGTAGCGAAATAATGAATTGTACTTTTGACAAGCGTACCGAAACCGCGAACAATAAAAGCTAAATTTTATTCGATCGTGGAGAAAATAAGTAGGCCTGTCGAATACCAATATCAAAGGGTGTTGAAAACCACTACCGAAGGGTATTTGAAAACCTCGGGTTCATAGAATAAATTCTTACTAATGATCCTATGATTAACATTAGCCCAAGAAGTCACTGACTTATTCGGGCCGACTGGTAGGCATACTCAAATTTGACCATTCTTCTAGACTTGAGGAACAATTTACTTCTGTTTAGCTTGTGGTAAATAAATTGTTTAAATATCGGCAATTCAACATAGTACGAGGAGCAAAAAAAAGGGCAATATTAAGCTGAGTGTCGGACACAGATGAGACAACATGAGGACCAACGCGTCACGTAACTCTTTTTTTTGCAACCGAGATAGGCATCCCTTTTTCTCTCAGGTCAGCACTAGGAAAAAAAGAGAAAAGAAAAGCAGTTCATTTTCAATTTATATGATGCCTGAAATGTAGTATATTGGTTTTTAAAATATCTTAACATTAAGAATCCATAAATGGAAGTGTTGCTTTGCGGCAGCACAAGTGCTGCAGTCACCGTCACAGAAGGTACGACAGCTCTAACACGGAAACTATGTTCACCTCAGTTTCAATTGTAAGAAAAACGAACGCAATAGAAATGGTTAGACAATGTAGTACATTTACCTGACTGTAGCCCTGACAATGTAGTACATTTACCTGACTGTAGCCCTGACAATGTAGTACATTTACCTGACTGTTGCACTGACAATGTAGCACATTTACCTGACTGTAGCACTGACAATGTAGCACATTTACCTGACTGTAGCCCTGAGAATGTAGTACATTTACCTGACTGTAGCCCTGACAACGTAGCACATTTACCTGACTGTAGCCCTGAGAATGTAGTACATTTACCTGACTGTTGCACTGACAATGTAGCACGTTTACCTGACTGTAGCACTGACAATGTAGCACATTTACCTGACTGTAGCCCTGACAATATAGCACATTTACCTGACTGTAGCACTGACAACGTAGCACATTTACCTGACTGTAGCCCTGAGAATGTAGTACATTTACCTGACTGTTGCACTGACAATGTAGTACATTTACCTGACTGTAGCACTGACAATGTAGTACATTTACCTGACTGTAGCCCTGAGAATGTAGTACATTTACCTGACTGTAGCCCTGACAATATAGCACATTTACCTGACTGTAGCCCTGACAAAGTAGCACATTTACCTGACTGTAGCCCTGAGAATGTAGTACATTTACCTGACTGTTGCACTGACAATGTAGTACATTTACCTGACTGTAGCCCTGACAATGTAGTACATTTACCTGACTGTAGCCCTGAGAATGTAGTACATTTACCTGACTGTAGCCCTGAGAATGTAGTACATTTACCTGACTGTAGCCCTGACAATGTAGTACATTTACCTGACTGTTGCACTGACAATATAGCACATTTACCTGACTGTAGCCCTGACAATATAGCACATTTACCTGACTGTAGCACTGACAACGTAGCACATTTACCTGACTGTAGCCCTGAGAATGTAGTACATTTACCTGACTGTAGCCCTGAGAATGTAGTACATTTACCTGACTGTAGCACTGACAGTGTAGCACATTTACCTGACTGTAGCCCTGACAATGTAGTACATTTACCTGACTGTAGCCCTGAGAATGTAGTAAATTTACCTGACTGTAGCCCTGGCAATGTAGTACATTTACCTGACTGTAGCACTGACAATGTAGCACATTTACCTGACTGTAGCCCTGACAACGTAGCACATTTACCTGACTGTAGCACTGACAACGTAGCACATTTACCTGACTGTAGCACCGACAACGTAGCACATTTACCTGACTGTAGCACTGACAATGTAGCACATTTACCTGACTGTAGCACTGACAATGTAGCACATTTACCTGACTGTAGCACTGACAATGTAGCACATTTACCTGACTGTAGCACTGACAATGTAGCACATTTACCTGACTGTAGCACTGACAATGTAGTACATTTACCTGACTGTAGCACTGACAATGTAGCACATTTACCTGACTGTAGCACCGACAACGTAGCACATTTACCTGACTGTAGCACTGACAATGTAGCACATTTACCTGACTGTAGCACTGACAATGTAGCACATTTACCTGACTGTAGCACTGACAATGTAGCACATTTACCTGACTGTAGCACTGACAATGTAGCACATTTACCTGACTGTAGCACTGACAATGTAGCACATTTACCTGACTGTAGCACTGACAATGTAGCACATTTACCTGACTGTAGCACTGACAATGTAGTACATTTACCTGACTGTAGCACTGACAATGTAGCACATTTACCTGACTGTAGCACTGACAACGTAGCACATTTACCTGACTGTAGCACTGACAATGTAGCACATTTACCTGACTGTAGCACTGACAATGTAGCACATTTACCTGACTGTAGCACTGACAATGTAGCACATTTACCTGACTGTAGCACTGACAATGTAGCACATTTACCTGACTGTAGCACTGACAATGTAGCACATTTACCTGACTGTAGCACTGACAATGTAGCACATTTACCTGACTGTAGCACTGACAATGTAGCACATTTACCTGACTGTAGCACTGACAATGTAGCACATTTACCTGACTGTAGCACTGACAATGTAGCACATTTACCTGACTGTTGCACTGACAACGTAGCACATTTACCTGACTGTTGCACTGACAATGTAGCACATTTACCTGACTGTAGCACTGACAACGTAGCACGTTTACCTGACTGTTGCACTGACAATGTAGCACATTTACCTGACTGTTGCACTGACAATGTAGCACATTTACCTGACTGTAGCACTGACAACGTAGCACATTTACCTGACTGTTGCACTGACAATGTAGCACATTTACCTGACTGTTGCACTGACAACGTAGCACGTTTACCTGACTGTTGCACTGACAATGTAGCACATTTACCTGACTGTTGCACTGACAATGTAGCACATTTACCTGACTGTTGCACTGACAACGTAGCACATTTACCTGACTGTTGCACTGACAATGTAGCACATTTACCTGACTGTAGCACCGACAACGTAGCACGTTTACCTGACTGTTGCACTGACAATGTAGCACATTTACCTGACTGTAGCACTGACAATGTAGCACATTTACCTGACTGTAGCACTGACAATGTAGCACATTTACCTGACTGTTGCACTGACAACGTAGCACATTTACCTGACTGTTGCACTGACAATGTAGCACATTTACCTGACTGTAGCACTGACAACGTAGCACGTTTACCTGACTGTTGCACTGACAATGTAGCACATTTACCTGACTGTTGCACTGACAATGTAGCACATTTACCTGACTGTTGCACTGACAACGTAGCACATTTACCTGACTGTTGCACTGACAATGTAGCACATTTACCTGACTGTAGCACTGACAACGTAGCACGTTTACCTGACTGTTGCACTGACAATGTAGCACATTTACCTGACTGTTGCACTGACAATGTAGCACATTTACCTGACTGTTGCACTGACAACGTAGCACATTTACCTGACAGTAACACTGAAGAACTAACAACGCGCTCAAAACCATTCAACATTTCAGATTTCATTCCCCCAGGAAGTAATGCCTGCCATTGATTGGCCAACTGCCCCTGAAAATAGCTTGCGAACTTCGCTCTTCAATACCTCTTTTCTGCACCTTGAAGTCTTCGTGGGCAATGTCGCTTGTAGAGGTGGTCTCTGTGTACGAGCAACGTATAACATAGTTAGTTTGGTGAACTGTGCGGTACGTTGAGTTGCGCGAGCGTTATAATTCTGTGAGATAATATAACTTACCAGGACGAGATCTCATTTCCATATCACAGCGATCTCAGTCGAAGACACGGTATGTTTTTTCAAATGTCCTATATTTTTATATCATCACAATCCTCATTGCCTATCAAGCATTTAGATTTTAGGTGGGGAAAATCTTCTGCTTTGTTTAGAATTTGTTGAACGCTAATTTTTCAGAGTGCATGCGACTTGAATCATCTTTAATAGATAATCGAGAAGCCCAAGTATTATTTTAATTAAAAATAAATAACATTTGCGATTGATCCAAATTACCTGTCTCTGAAAAGTGATCCACTTCATTATTTTTCAATAAAAAGTATATGTATCACGGAATGGGGTATTTCCCTGCTTTCAAAATGGAAGGCAAATTCAAAATGAAGAGAAGAATTTCATCAATGATTCTTTTAGATCAAATATATTTTGGATTCAAACCTGCTAGACGAACTTCAAACTATCCCCTTTCAACCATGACCACATGCTATAAATAACAGTCACTAGGCATCAGCACCTGCTGCTGAACAAAATTAACTGCTTAGCTAAGTCAACTTTTTTACAGTTTTATTTAGAAGACTAAACATTTAGAACTGCACATGACCTAATCAAGAATGTTTTATTCGTCACACGAATAAAGCTGTTTAATTAACAAAATTAACTGTCACGCTAAATCCACTCCTTTACAGTGTTACTTAGAAGATTTAGCATTTAGAACTGTGCATTACGAAATCAAGAAAGTTTTATTCGCCAAATGAATGAAAAGACATTAATTTTTTCTTATAGGCTAAAATTAATGAATAATAATTTCTATTTTAGCTCGTTTTATCGGTAGGTACTTCAAAACTCTCCTATAGTAAAACACTAAAATGAATGAAAATGAGTGAATTATCCATTAATAGAATTGGGGATAAGCCTAAGTAACAATTTTTTCCTTATAAACTATTAGCATATAAGCTCAATACTAGCACAAATTACCCCCATCCATGCATTTTAGTGAATGGGTTACTTTGGTGGGGTTTCCATGCAACGACACTCATGATAGGATGATGTCTTACGAGGGTTAGTCAAAAAGTTCTCAGACAAATGCCATAATTTTGAACTGAATAGAGATTTACAAGTTTTTACAAGTTGAAACCTGTCATTAGAGCTTCCTTGGTAACTTGCAGCTGTCTCATCAGTCTATGTCAGGTCAGCATCGAGAGAGGTTGCATCTCAAAATAGTAATTTTCAACTCTTCAAATGGCAGATTTTGAGATCAGAGCTAATATCAAATTTTTAACTAAACTAAATTGGAAACCTGTTAAGATCATCGAAGCTTTAGAGCAGGTTTATGGAGACTCTGCACCATGTAGAGCAGTCATTTATGATTGGATTAAACGCT
Source organism: Morinoia aosen (assembly GCA_030386875.1). Classification (NCBI taxonomy): domain Eukaryota; kingdom Metazoa; phylum Arthropoda; class Malacostraca; order Amphipoda; family Talitridae; genus Morinoia; species Morinoia aosen. Next base: position 25,962,829 of record CM059578.1, on the reverse strand, counting down.
TTAAAGCGGGAAGAGTCCAACTTGATGACAACCCACGAGGAGGAAGACCCACCACAGCAACAAATGAAGAAAGTATCTCTTTTATCCAGAACCTAGTGGAACAAGCCCCTCCCCCCCCCCCCCCAAATTCTACCAGGAAGGCATTTACAGGTGGAACCATAGATTACAAAAGTGTATAGACAACAATGGAGACTATGTAAAAAAAAGTAATGAGTTGTTAAATAAGGAAATTATGGCATTTGTCTGAGAACTTTTTGACTACCCCTCGTATATCCGGTTTACTCAGAAGATTTAGTTACATTGTTTTAATACTATGATTTACTGTATTTCAGAGCACTGAAGATGGATTTTTTGATCCGAAACGTTTGTTTTTTATCATGACATTCTTAGACACGTTTTTTTTCTTTTTTCCCAGAAGGATGATGATATTGGCTACAAAATTCCTGAGCGTATGCTACACCATTGCCATGTTTTTCGCGATGTAGTTTGCTTCAGAAGGAGTTGTTAGACTTTGTAATTACAATATTACTGTTTGAAGAAATTTTCTCTGCAGGAAGCACCGTGTAAGTCTCGGCATAAGTTGTTTGCGCCTGTCACATGCAGCTCGTGGCCTGATATTGCTTACATTCGATCCACGAGCACTTCTGAAGAACACGGAATTGTGCCTCGCTTTCACAAATGGACTAATTCTATAACTCAATCGTGCTGAAATTAGAGGACTCATATGAAATGTAATTCTTCGGATCAGCGTGATTGAAGTTTTACAGGCACGGGTCCTGAATATTCAGGTCGGCATTAGAGATTTCAAACCTAAGAAGTAATACTGTAGTTGCTACTCAAAACGCCCAGTTTTTTTTGGCGTCGTGACGCACTTTAAGATATTTTAAAAACCAACGTATCCTCTTTTTGTACCATCTTTGTTGGAAATAAACTGTTTTCTTTCTTTCTTTCTTTCTTTTTTCTTTCTTTCATACTTTCTTTCTACAACCGAGTACAAATACCCACGATATGTGACTTCGCACTTCCACGGAGATTAGATTGGGTTGCCCATCTTCAGGTAAAGTCTACGAAATAGCTCACAAGCCAGTAGACTGCTGTAACTCTCTAGCTGATGCACTGTTAAAATAATTAGCAACTTTTACCGGTACTCGTGGAAAATTACCTTCATACTTCTCCGTGCTAAGATGCATTTTGGGATTTTGAGTTATTGTTCGAATGCATCATGGCATGGCACCGCTATACTAAAGACTAAAAGTAAAATCCAATAGTAGCAATGGAGGCATGTTTCGAAAAGTAAAACGAGAGAACAGTATCCTCAGAAAATTCAAAATCTCTGATAATTAGCAAAATTGTGGAGGAACACATGGAAAACTAGTGCTTCGTATACTTCTTCATTTCAAAGTCTAATTTTGGCCACCAAATGATTTATTTGAGTAATTATAATCTATCACATCACTCCTCTATACAGAGCAATAGTTAGTGCTCTCAGAAAAATGCTCTCAACACCATGAAGTGATATTTTAGCCTTGAGTAACAACTTCTAATTTTTCTTATGTCATTTAAGCCCAGACCAAGTTCTCACTTTCCATCTATTTTAACACCCCCAGCAGAGCGTTTATATTAAAGGTTCTTACAATGATACATTATTTTGACTGGTATCACTATGACATAGCAGCCAGCCGTGAGACATCGGGAGTGCTGTAGTACGTGTATCATGTTTGCAGCGTCGCCATAGAATAATTATGCAAGTTCATGGCGGTAACAGTTGATGCAGTAGTGTATCATCATCCTGTGAGTAAACAGTTACTTAACGTAGATTACGATAACACTAGAAATAGTATTCCATGGTTACTGAAGAACGGGTCGCTGACAGTGCAACTGATGTATCACATTATTTTGCAGTCTACCGATGTTATCGACGTTCTTGCATTATTCTGATGCATACCGATGTTACGGACGTACTAGCATTATTCTGAAGCATACCGATGTTAACGACGTTCTAGCATTATTCTGAAGCATAACGATGTTACCGACGTACTAGCATTATTTTGTGGCTTAGATTGGGTCTTTCTTTCTTTAGAGTGCTATTTTATTTGAATTCTGCCGACATTCATTTCCTACAGGTACGAATTAGACCGACTTATGTTGTCTCCAAGTTGTTTCTCTGCAAAACCTAGTCAAAAACGCATGTTGTTGCCTTAGTGTAAAAACGCTAGATTTTCACCGTAAGCTTTGCTCCGCTGTATATAACATTGACTGCATAAATTTTCAGCGTCTAAAAATGATACTTATGAGTTAAAAATCTATAGACTCTGAAGGAATTAAGTTACCTCTGGTAAGCAATACTCAGCGAGTCTCAAGCTTACTGTCAATACTTCGTCATAAATTTCATGACAAACATTCCCGCGTAAATTTCTGTCAGCGTTCAAAAATAGTCAAACAACTACAAAATATTTCATATCGAGCACGCTTTGCTATTTCTACCAACATTTCTGCCGATATTATTGGGTATCAAAATGACATAAAAGTCATTTTGATCCCTCTTTATCTCTTTTTGGTGACATCAGTCATAGCATCATCCCTTTAGTGCACACAACCCTACCATGTTGAAGTATTGTTATTCGTCACGTCATGATTTGTTAGGTATACTTGGCAACCCTTTTTGTGCTACGTTTTTCAAAGGCTGCCTTAGATCACGCTTCATAATATCACTAGGGGAATAATTAATACGCTGTTTTCTCCAGCACTTTGTTTCAAGTCAGCTACCGCCGACACCTTTGTCTTATATTGTTGTTGAATTTCAATGACGTATTTACCCACGTTTTTCACACAATTTCACTCGTGGGGGAATAACATGACCATTTATGTGCTCATCTCTGAACCTCCAGCAGAATTGCGTTTTTCTCATAAGAAATGAATATGGCATCCAACACATTTTGCGCAATCTATCCCGGATAAGCAGCTGTATAAAACCCTGTGATGATGTATAAAACCCTGTGATGAATTCATTACGTAAAATTGTATAAAATGAGACGAACTTGCCTGAATCGCAGCGTTCAACAAATACACATAATTTTTTATTAGTTCCCTAAGCGTTCAATAAAAAGTCGGCGCAATGAATTTGATATTATTTTCTATTTCAGTGTAGTAAATTGGATTGAAAGTCGCTTTAGGACAGGAGACAGCGTTAGTACTTTGCTTGCAATTAACCGATCATTGCCACTGCCACTACAGTGGAGTTCAGTGACAGAATTACTGCAGTGACGAGCGTGCTCATGATACGAGAAAAACTGCTCTACGAACTAACGTAACGTCTTTGTCAAAGAATCTTTAGCACCACGCTATTAATAACACGGTAATTTATAGCCGAATGACGTCTGTGTCAATGACTTTCCAAGCTACTGATAATGCGCTTATTTAGAAACGATTTGAAAACGTTTTGCCACCTATAAGGAAGGAGCAATGAAAAAATGCTCTAAGTGAAGTCCAAGTGGTCAGATATTTTTACATTCAAATGAACGCCTTAACGATGACGATATAGAAAGTTGTTTTTATTCATTATATTGCAGATTATCTGTGTTTGATGAAGGCGTCCGCGAAGAAGTAGTTATAGACGAAGTAAACTTTGGGAAATGGAGTGGATTGATTTTGGAATATCTATACGGTTTTCACTAATGACAATATTTGTCACTGTTTTCACTCCTGTGGGGAGAATTGCACGCAAAACCAATTGTGACGAATGCCATTGGGATTATATAATTTAAGGTAGGAAAATGTAGCGCCCAATTGAGAACAAGCTCTCATCTTTAAATGGAATCAACGAAGCAGTATTTAATGATCGAATTTAAGACTATTTGTGAGTTTTCCAGGCGATATTTACGTGAAATAAAATTTACAACTTCGTTTTGATCAGCTCGTCAAAAACAGTTCAAATTACTATCATTACTAAGCACAAATACGAAGTGTATCGAGAGCTCAAAGTCTAGTCACCCCCAGAAACAATTAATGAATCTGGTACGGGAAGACACTGCTTCCACAAGATTTTTTCAAATGAAATAAATTTACGAGGAGTTCGTGAGACTCGAACTCAGGACTAGAGATCACCGCGCCAATACGCTATCGACTGCGCTATCGATCACCCTAAAAGGTGATCGAAGCACAACGAAAGCAATGTTTGGCACAGTGAAAGCAGGCGCACTGTCCTGACAAATATATTTTATTCCCATATGTATCGAGAGCTCAAAGTCTAGTCACCCCCAGAATAGTCGATAGCGTGTTGGCGCGGTGATCTCTAGTCCTGAGTTCGAGTCTCACGAACTCCTCGTACATTTATTTCATTTGAAAAAACCTTGTGGAAGCAGTGTCTTCCCGTACCAGATTCATTAATTGTTTCTGGGGGTGACTAGACTTTGAGTTCTCGATACATATGGGAATAAAATATATCTGTCAGGACAGTGCGCCTGCTTTCACTGTGCCAAACATGGCTTTCGTTGTGCTTCGATCACCTTTTAGGGTGATCAATAGTGCAGTCGATAGCGTGTTGGCAGGGTGATCTCTAGTCCTGAGTTCGAGTCTCACGAACTCCTCGTACATTTAATTACGAAGTGTATTTATTGCCGTAATTGAAGAAGTGTTCGTACAATTTAAAGCTTAAGATGGTTGGAAAATACTTCACGATATTTCTCGCTAAAGAATTAGTTTGATTAATTGTGAGAAAAGTTCGATTTTGACATTCAGCTTGAAGTGTTCCAAAAAAATCTCCCGTATTTCTTTTCATTGTCGACCTTCTATACTTCTGATTAACTCAATTTTTTCAGTTTCCAAAGTGCACATTATGTTCCATAGTGCTTGTGCTGCATGTATTATATTTTTTACGAGCTTTTTTGTGAACTTTAGTTCACCTGTAACGAAAGTATCATGGCGCTTCTAAGTAATGTATTTCCTGGTAATTAAGCGATATATTTACCATGAGTTAGAGACATAATTTTCTTTCGCAGAGCCATGTATTTCGCCGTAAATATTGATATACTTCACCGTAGTCGAGGTGAAGATTCATTGAAGTCAACGGGCTCTATAATGATGATGATGTCCTGCTGATTGAACATCAAAGTAGACGCTTGATTATTTTCCTCTGATTAATATAAGTATTGATGAGCTTTCGTTCATCGAAAAACTTCGAACCGGAAAACACCAATTTTAACATTCTATTAAATATGTCTTTCCATATGAAATAATTCTTGGTTTTTTTTCCGTGAGGTCTTACGTTAACTTGGCTAAAATTTCCGAGATATTGTCGTGTGGAAGCCGCTGAGTTCACTATAATTGTCAGGGTTGATAACATCAAAGATTTAATCGCTTCGTCTGTAAACATTCATGAATAATTAAATTAGACACACCTACTTCTGACGAACAATTCTTTAAAATAAGGAATACCATCCCTTTCTTCATCGCTGTATGCTGAATTCTGTAAAGGGTGTTTGCACACTTTTACCCCCGCAACAGGGATGCAATGCTATGCCAACATACCTGCAGTTAGTGAATGGAGAGTGAGAATAAATGTTATCATTATCTGGAATCAATCTACATGTGACAAATGAATTGCTCTGGCTACAAATTGTGCAATGCGAGTATTTGATTGCGGACAGCTCTTTGTTTCAACGTGAAGTTACTCACTGAGTCAACAGAGTCAACAGTTTTTGCCGTTCTCTAAAGCGTCTATTTGCGCAGTTGCTATTGTTTCTTGCTCTCCGAGCGTGGCTTCACACGTGTGATTCAGTTTGTTCATATGTGTCTGGCTTGTGAAAACCGTCTTGAACATCATTGGAACAAATTTCTGTGCATGACATAAGTGCTTTTACTAATATTGTTTCACAAACTATTTTCAAATACATGAAGAACCCTTATTTATTACTTGAATTGTGCATTATATTTGTTGAATAACCAGGAAATAAATATTACTCCTACGAGATTGACTTCACACAAATCGTATAACTCGTTAAACCACTGTACAAGTATGTAGTTAACAACTTGAAATGTTACATTCTTTAGATGTTCAGTTCCCAATTCATCATTAGGGGGTTGTTTTCTGAGTTTATGACCGAGTTTTCAGTGTTACAAAATGGCAGAAAAATATGAACTTATTTTAATAAGTTGATGCGTATCTGAAATGCTTTATTTGATCTTGAGTGACATAATTTGCGCAGGGACTGCACTAATTTTGCGTCGATTTTCAACTGAGTTATATCTTTCTATCCGATTTTTTGGGGCGTTGATCGCATGTCTCTTTAAGGGTATTCATATCTTGTTTTTATCTGATACAAATAGCTTTATAGTGATAGAGGGTTTTCCTCAATTGAAGTTCTCACTTATTTTATAATAATTAGCCTACTGTTTTTCATGGGAAGTAATAAAATTTAAGCTTTGAAGGTGAACATTGTTGTCTGATGTGTTCTTCAGTTGCTCCTGTATTGCATCAAATATGCAGCACCTGTTTTGTCCGCTTTAAAGGCGGTCAGTTTTAGTGGTAGATCCTTCTGCCCTTCTTTGTTATGTCCTTCTAGTTTTTGTCCTTCTGTTATGTCAAATAAGCAAAATTACCGATATATGATAAAGTTTTTAATACTGCTCTTTTCAGTGAAATCTATTCCAGCCTTCAAGGATTAATATTTTACAACCTAAAACATTTATAATCGGCTCCTTCTTAGCGTACACCGTGTATAAGACCGAACTTGAGGGGAATTACGATTGATCACTTGGTGAACTCTGTAGGATTTTCCCATTGAGTTTGTGAGTCCAGCTTAGAATACCCTGATGAAAAATACAATTTTTATGATTCCTTGGTGTATATCTAATGGTTTCATGCGTTTCAAATGAAAGTATTCAAGTATAGAACGTGATTCATACGTCATAATTAAAAAAAATTATATCTGTGTTACTTTTAGTGCCTGAAAAGAGTAAGCATCTTGAAAAGTAACAAAATTTTTAAATTGAATACAAGTGCACATATAAACCAATTTGCTGCTGTTGTAGCTGTCTTCTGGATCGGGTTTTGAATTGTTCACCGACCTTCACACCAAAAGCCATGCCCAATACTGTTCTATGCTTATCGGTGTATCGATACTAACTAAATATATTACGTCGGAATGTTATTCCTAAAAAGACTTTAATACTATTCTTGGAAGGACGTTTTCTGTTGTGAGCATTTAAAAAAGAATGATGCCTTTATGTGGTCACAAGATGTGGTGGAAAAATTAGTGTTACGATGAAAGGAATAATTTAAATTAAAAAAAAAATAGGAAGAGATCTTACTTATTTCATGTTTATAGACTTGAAAAATAATATGAGAAACTGGAATGCCAACAATGAACCCGCTATAACAATTATTAGCAACTATTTCGTAAAACATACTCGGTCCTCCGAATAAATCCGACTCGAATCTCAAAATCCTTTCAATAAAGTTGTTCTTTAATTACTGAACAGTCAGGAGGCACAATTTTCTTGCTTGATTATTTTGAGGCAATAAAACTTTCATTCTTGATTTTTTTTTCTTTGTTCTCAGATCAGCAACATCTTGATACGTTCTCGCGGACTGTAACGCCCTCAGAGATAGGAAAACTTATTGTTTCTCGAAGCAGAATGACGATGTATACCTTTGGTATTATCTGGATTTGAATATATTGACCCTTCAATGGTGCACATAGTGCTGTCACTGGCAAAATGATCGATGTCCTTTCCTTAGTTTGAGACTGTTTACTCTCTGCAACCATTCCGTGATTGGATGAAATTTATGTCCTTCCGAATGACCTCATTCTTCATCGGAGAGAAACACTTGCGCTCTACTTGGAAACGAAATAGGAAGGCTGAACAGTTCATTGTTTTCTTGCACCTTTACCCAGGTTCCAAAGTTTGAAAAAAATTATTGACTGGTCAAACACTAGCAATGTCAGTGAAACTGGTAATTTTGTTCTACGCCCCTGAAATGTCAGGTTATTCTGCTTCTTCTTGAACTGAGATTCTTGTGTTCTAACAATGGAAAACAATCAATATACTTAACCTTGAATTCTTGTCTGAAATTGATTAATAGGTTACAATTGAACTGGGCCGTGATATTATGAATTTGCTTCTCTTAGGCATTCACATTTATAAATTACAATTGAGTAGAATAAAATTTATCAAACCTAGTAGTTCCCACCTACATTTATGAATTTTTTGGGGGGAATCGTAAGAGGATTTTGAGAATAAGAATTTACGCATTCAAGTCAGTTTATACATGGTGAAATTCACGTCGTCAACAAAGTTTTGTGTTGTACATTTACAAATTTTCGTCAATTCCTGAGTTTAAATATAGCAAGCTAAAATTAACAATTTTCATATCACTATTGAATGTAAATTTCATTTTGCCTATTTAAATAGTAGCTTGCTCACGCATTTAAGTTACAATAACTGAAAGTATATCGTGCTCTTAACTTGCATCTAATTCTGTTAAACCACGAAAACATTTTCTTTGATTAACCTTAAATATTCGAGAGGCTTTGCGACTGGGATTGCATCTGAACTTTTCTGGAACACTTGGAAAATATTCGTTGTCCTCCGAACCACAACACTTTTGAGTGTAAGAATAAAAATGGAAATTATGTAATACTGCACTAAGTAACTGCAAATTTTCAATTTCTTCATGTTTTCAATCTTAGTCTTGTCTTAATTCTGTTATGGAGATGTAATTTTAATTCCTGAAATATTTGTTTTGAATAATCAACGTTTCTACACTGGTCCCAATGTTTGTTTTCCGAGTGAGGTTTTCCACGAATTGAGTAACTGAAAACGCATAGCTTATTACAATGTTCTATTATTTAATTTATATTAGTAGTACATTCAATTGTATTGTATTTTTCATTATTGATGATTACATTATTGCATTATGCTATGTCATATTATATTAAAATAAAAAATTAGGGACTTACGTGAACGGAATGCATGTAAGTTTTCACTGATCAAACATCACATCAGAGATTCAAGCTTTGAAAGTGAAACCCCTCCGACATTTACACGCAAATCAATCGGCGCAATTATTGAGCTCGTGTTTGTTTGGCAACGCTCACCTTCAGAACAATGGTGTCCTGTGACGTGATGAAAACTCCTGGAACTACTACGGAATACATGATATTTTCTATCTGGCCGTCATTATTATCTAGAAGTCTCCTCCATTGATTTCTGAATGGCAGGGTGTTCATGAAACAAAGGACGTTCAATGGCACAAAGCATTTGTGGCACTCGCATCTTCCGATCAAGAGGACTGCTGAGCAGCGTTCTGACTTGTTCTGCGAGACTAGCTCTTTTGGAGCCCAAAATAGTTGTCCGGTTGGTGTTAACGGGAAAGAAGTGACAGAAAGTGTTGTGCACGGATAATGGGTGACAATAGGATCTCTTTTTGATACACGGTCCATAGATATTCCGAGGTGACTTTCATTGACCAAAATGTAAGCTCTTGAAGATGCAGGCAATCATAATTGCAATTGTTCGGGTCGTGTGAGCTTAGATCGAGGTTTGTGGAACCTGCGATTTTATCTTCGGAAGTGAGAGACATCTAGGTAAAATTTTAAGCTCCTCCGCGTACATATTGCTTCTGAAAACTTTTAATTTGCTTGCACGCAGAAGAAATAAGATTTGTTATCTCACTAATTGAAATTTGTAATGAACAGAGCATTTGTTCCGTACCAATTTCAGCCTGTAGGTTTATTATCTCTAACAAGGAGCGATTGATGTTACTACTGCCGCTTCGCTGAGGTATACGTATAGCGACGTTACTCCAGCTTGTAGTTGTGCAGAATGACATTATTCTTACCTGCAATTAGTGATGTTTGACAATATTGTTGCCTGTAAATAGTGGTGTACGATATTATTGCTGCCAGAAGTTATGTGGATAACTATCGCTGCCTGTGTGTTTTAAACATAAATGGTCGTTTAAAGTTTGAAAGTTTTATCCAGAAAGATCAGGTACGCGCCATCAGTAACTCAACCATTCATAAGATTATGTAAGTGAACCGAGATTTTGACCAACGAATAAATTGAAGAAATTATTATGAAAACGGGCCACTAACATCAAAGATGAATTTGCGTAATGTTTTCATTGACTTCAACCTGAAAGAACTTCGCACACTTCAGACTCAGTTTTTATTAGTGATTCAATCTTAATTTCGAGTTTTCATGTTATTTCCCCTATGTGTTTAATACGACGGTGTTTGTAAAAATAGCTCACTGAGATTATCAATATATATGTCATTCAAAATTTAAAGAAATATATAATTTAAAATGAAATTTTTATCTTAGATTGGTGTGATCTGTTTTGAAGAAGGTTTTTAAAACATACTTATAAAAGAGTTTTAAAATCTACCTCATCTGAATTACAAGCTTTGTGCTCGTCAATGAAACGATTGACCCCATAATCCATTCTGAAAGTTATTTTCATACTGTCATCATCACCAGTAAAATGTTTGTCTGTCAAGTTTCCGTCATTTTATTTATGTAAATGATACTGTTTATCTACTAATACTTCTTAATCGCCTTTTATTGTTGATGTGGAAGAGCTAATCTTGTGTTGACGTGTATGATGGCTTGCAACTGCGACGTCATTTTCTAAGAAACATAATTAGGTAAATATATATATTAGGTTATCATAAACAGAATATATATCTTAAGAATGTATTAGGAATATATGTATAAGGAATATATTAGAATATATTGGGAATATATTAGGTTATCCTAAGCCAACGTAGTGTAATCAGAAAGAGAACATTCGATGCATATAGTAGATAGAGAATTAAAAATGTTAAGGTTCCAATCTTTGGAAAGTTTAACTATAAAAAGGAAGACTAAAGCCACGCTTCTTAAAACCATTTCTTATAAGAGAAAGACAATTCATAAAAGTGAACGTTTCGACCATTATCATTGGTCATTATCAACACTGAAAAGATAAAACAATAGTACAGTTAAATGATGATCTATTGCTACATTCTAAACAATACATGGTGATCGATAAAAAACTATGAATTAACAATTTGTAGAGGGTATGCTGACTGCATGTCGTTCAGACTAGGTTTTAATTTGGAGATGAACAAGGATTCTAGAATTTTGAGTTCAGTTGGATTAGAAGCTCTACCTAATATCTGGAAATCTGAAAGTCTGATAGGTAAATCACATTTTTCAGCGTGTGCACGTATGGCAGAATGAGATGGTGCGGATAACAGATTATTGGTTCGATGGCTCCGACCAGCATGCTCAGATACTCGAATACGTAGGTTACGCGAGGTAGAGCCCACATACTCTGATGCACCACATCGTGCACAATTATGACTTTAAACAACAGAGCTGAGCATGCCCTTCGGAAGACCATCCTTAAATCTGAAAAAAGACCCAACAGAGAGCGGATTGACCTGGATAAACTTAAATTCACACTGCATGAAATATTTCGACAGTAGCTGAGACAATTCTAATTTTAATTTTTCAGACTGAGCTCCAAAGTACAGTAACGGAACATATAACAGTTTTCTATTGACATATGGGATTGGTTCAACTTTGGTACGAACAGAGAAGAGGAACTTTTTTAAAAAATTGTCATATAGTCCTACCGGAAATCCGTTCTTTACAAAAAAATTCCTAAGGAAAACAAATTCATTGTGAAGATTAGGATATGAACTGCATATGCTATAAGCCCTGTGAAGAAGGGTTTTAATACTATTGACTTTAAATTGGAAGCTGCAGAAACTAAAATAGCTAAGTAATAAACCAGTAAAAGTGGGCTTGCGAAAGACAGAACAATCAAAGTTATTGCACTTCCTAGTCACCCTCACATCTAAAAATGGCAAACAGTTATCATTTTCTTCGTCCATTGTAAATTTAATATATGGATGTTTCGAGTTCAGGTAATCTAAAAATAAGGTACAATGAGTCTGGTCTCTAAATAAAATGAAAGTGTCGTCAATGTAGCGTTTGTAAAAGGTTGGCTTAAAATGGCTAGGACAATCATCTATCCATGATTTCTCATGGTGGCATATAAAAATATTAGCAAAAGTAGGTCCTAGTGGAAGGCCCATACCCAAACCATCCAGTTGTCTGTATAATTTTCTATTGAAAATGAAAAAACTATTTTGAACAGAAAGCTCAAGAAATTTTTTGAATAATTCGCGGGTTAGGCCCAAAGCGATAGTACAATCACTAAATAAACAATTCAAGCAAATAGTTATTGTCTCCTGTAACGGAATGTTTGTAAACAGATTTTCTATGTCAAATGATGCCATATAAAGTGAATTTGCATTGGGGACTCTACAAATTGTTAATTCATAGTTTTTTATCGATCACCATGTATTGTTTAGAATGTAGCAATAGATCATCATTTAACTGTACTATTGTTTTATCTTTTCAGTGTTGATAATGACCAATGATAATGGTCGAAACGTTCACTTTTATGAATTGTCTTTCTCTTATAAGAAATGGTTTTAAGAAGCGTGGCTTTAGTCTTCCTTTTTATAGTAGATAGAGAACATTCGATATAGAAAGTCTAAGCTTCAGAGATTTAAAAAAAAGGTATTTCTACATGCGCCTCTTAATGATATTCTTTTTTCCAATCTGAGTATGATATGGTAAGTAAAATGGCTTTCTTCAAAATCGTCTAACCCTCCGTCGTTGAAATTTCAAAGTGATATGTGCAACCAATCACTGAATTAAACGGCCTTTTACTTTATTTTTATTTTTTTTGCTGTGATGTGAATGTTGTTTCAGCCTACAGAGCATACTCATGAGACCAAACTCAGACCCAACTGTTTTTGTGAAATATTATACATCTCTCACACGAAACAACAACACTAATGATCCTGAGCATTATTTGAAGTAGATGTTTGGATTACGTGACTGCAAATGAATAAATATTGGTGCAGTATATGTTTTTTATTTCTCAAGGCAAAAGAACATTTCAAGATGAACAAAACATTAGTCATTCGAGCTCAATTGCTCTTTGTTTTGGGCCTGATCGTCGGAGCCCTGCCCTTCTACCCAAAAAAGAAAAAAATTACCACGAAGAAGGCCCTGAAAATTCTCCAGAAATCTGGGCAGGTGAAGGAAGACTTCGCAGCAACAACTCACTTCGGAGAAAACTACCGTGAGTACTTGGACGCATCAGGTTCACAATTTGGTATAAGTAATTTCATCAATGCCAGGAAAATACTTTAAACTACAAACTTCATGCGTCATATACGAGCAAATTTTTGATTGTGAACTCAATCGGCAGAAGAATGTCCTAAAAATCAATCATACCGAGACAATGAAAATAACCGGATATGTGATAAAATTTGGTGTCACTATCTAAGTGTTGAAAATCCCATCTTTAATTGAATTTCTCTCTCATGTGAACTAAATCGGGAGAAGAAAGTCCTATAAATCAATTACATCAAGACGACGAAAATAACCGGATAGGATAAAAAATCCTGTCAATATCTAAGAGTTGAAAATCACATCGCTTATCTAATATTCCTCTCAATCGCAGGAATCTGTCTATGCAACTCCCAAATCAGCGCCACGTACTTCGTCGTGATGCAAATCGTCTTCGTGGTTCTCCTGGTCGTGTCAATGAAAGAACGTGAGTCTGAGCGTACCTGAAGCAAAGGTTATTTGTTATGTTTTAACGTTACCGGCGTACTTAAGGGTGCACTGTAGTAGTAATTAAGTTTACTTGGTGAAATTGATCGTCTGAGCGCACTTGATGCAGCTCATGCGGCATTCGTTGTGTTTTAACTAAACCCTCGTACATAAGTGCGCACGGTAATTCAGTTTACTTGCTAAAATTGATCAGCATTTCCTCACTGCGCTCCGTCCTCTACTCGTTCGTTCCGATGCTCAGGACGCAGTGGTAACATTTTATTCAGGGTTGGTGTATCACTATTTATTCATGAAAAATAAGATATCATATTAATCTGAACTCAGTTTCGACTGGTTCTTAAGAATATTTTTCTTTAGGTTTTCATTAGTTAGTGTTAAGCGCATCTACTTATGTTATTCCCGATCCCCCTTTGAACAAACAGCAGTTGTGCTGCTCTATCGTTTTTTGACTCGATATCAAGCGTGTTTTTGATACTCAGTTGAGGCTAATTCGATCTGAGAAACTATAAATTGTCAGAACTTAATATAGCAATCCAACTGCTTCAAATATAGGTAATGGAACGCATACAAATTTCGTACGTTTAGATTATCAAAAATAATGAACCGATACAACTACGTCTAATTTAGGTTATAAAACTCATACAAATTTCGTACGTTTAGAATATCAAAACTTAATGAAACGATACAACTACGTCTAATTTAGGTTTCAAAACTCATACAAATTTCGTACGCTTAGAATATCAAAACTTAATGAAACGATACAACTACGTCTAATTTAGGTTTTAAAACTCATACAAATTTCGTACGTTTAGAACTGACAAGGATGGGACTGGAGAGGGTGAGCGATAACTACACTGACGCCATGATCTGGGCAGCGTACCTCGGTAAGTATGTTTGGGACCTGAAAGTGCACACTTCATGATTTAATTCTTCTTCCAAATCAGAATGTCACCAAACGAGTAGAGAAAGTGTCCACTTTATGTTTTGATTCTTTCGCAAAATCACAATGACACCCAATGAGAAGGGAAAGTGCAAGCTTCATGTTTTGATTCTCACTCACAATCAGAATGACACCAAACGAGTAGAGAAAGTGTGCACTTCATGTTTTGATTCTTTCTCAAAATTACAATGACACCAAACGAGTAGGGAAAGTGCACGCTTCATGTTTTGATTCTCACTCACAATCAAAATGATACAAAAAAGCTATAAACTCATTTAGTTGTTATTCAGTAAATTTTTTTGCGATTTCTCCTCTGGTCTGATAGTCAAAGATTAGCGCAAGAAAATGTGATAAATTTATTTAACTGAAGTTTAAGTGGCACCAAGCGCTCGTAGAATTGAAATATCTGGATTGGCATAGCTCTTTATCTTTGGAAATGACGGTTTAGCAGCTCGATTAAACGGAGAGCCGAAATAACAGTAGAGAATGGAAGACGATGACACTGGTATAGAAAGTTCAATTTAGGGTACTTCGGCTATCTATCTAGAGAAATAGAGAACTTTATTTACAGAATAAAAAATAAAAAAACGTTTGCCAAACTAAAAATTTTAATATACATCAAACACCTACGACCATTTTTGCCAATTCTGTGGCAATTGGGAAGGCTAGTCCTTAAAGGTAACGAGGATAAACTCTTATTTTTTCCTGAGAGCACGTAGCTCACGAGTTCTGCGCATTTCTGATAAGCGCTATGTCCTCAACATGCGGTAGAGAATAATCCTCTCCAATGCACTTTCCTGCGCACAAGAAGCTCGCCGCGAAAATCTTTGAGATAAACATGATTGGCGTTTCCGTAGGTGCAGTGACCGCAACATTTTCGTACTGCTTATGTTCTCCCCAACAGAACTCTTGCATGATATTTTTATGGTGAAGGAGAATTAAATTATCAAGAGCTAAAACACTCAAGTTTTGAGTGCGCTCACCGTTCTTAATGGCATTTCAAGACAAACAGAGCATAATGCGTATTTTCAGTTATCCTATTTTCTGGTAAAGTTAATCCATATGAAGGCGGAAGCGTGTTGTCAACTGAAATGCCAATTTTTATCTGTTTCATGTTTGCTTCGCGTGAATTTTTATCCTCTATACTGTGAAGTAAAGTTAGGAGCGACATAGAAAACGTTAACAATTCTCTCGCATCTATGTTCTTCCACTACACGATAAAAAGTTACCGTCTTCTTCGTAGCTGGAACCATCTGAGAAGAGTCCTTAACTTGACCTTTCATGTTTCGCTAGTTCATTCTTTATAAAATTCAACAATGGGGTTTCCAACCCTGATTCAAACTTACTTGAGTCCAAATTTGGTTTGGTGTTGAACTAAGCTCCAAGAAGGTGAAGCATAGCAGGAGTGTACTTGTTCAGTGGTTTCTCATTCAGATCGTCTCTAATTCAGAACTGCTTTTGGCAAAAATTAAAATTGTAAAAATTTGATGAACATGATTTAAATCACTATTGATTTTTTAAATATGTTCCTAACAAGAAGCTCACATAAATATGAATTCATAAGTGATAGATGTATCATGACAAGCATTGTAATATCCATGACAACGGCTTAACAACTGAGGGCAAAACAAAGATTCTACTCTCTTCGTTTGATTTAAGTTTCAAGAAAAACTTGATCACAATTGTGACAGATGGAAAGGTAAACGTCATCAAGTTTTGAACAAAGAAGGTAGCTTTGTTTGGCAAAGCTTTCCCTATTATCGATTCCCGAGCATCACCAATATAGAGAAATAATTTTCCTTGGTGTAGGTGTGATGATTGCAAATAAATAGTCTGCTTGTCAAACAAAGGCGTCGGATATTCAAGACTTTGTGATTAGCTTTTCCAGTGCCCGTTGTTTCAGGATCAACGAGATTATCACATAACCAATTATAAAAAATCAACTGAATTAAAGAGGACAAAAATTACTGCCAAGCAGGGCATTAGGACCGTCGAACCCATGGAACAAAATCATTAACACGTTGTTCACGACGTGAGCTGCCAATGTACTCGGAGGTAATTTTCAAAAAGAAGCTTGCCAACCAGTGTTCACAAACTCAATTTTCATGATTACTTAATCAAAGATGAATAAAGGCTTGACATGTTTTACATTTTCAAAATTGCTTACCACTATTGACTTTAAACTTGAGATGAATATTGAACTTCCGTTTAACCAATCTCGGTCAACGTGTTACACGCTTCTCTAAGATAAAACAAATACAAATAACAAACATTTTCATCTATGATAAATTGCCAATTGTTAAGCTCGTCCTTAACATCATGTATTAGACCAGACAAGTTGAATGGTTCATAACAACAATAGATCCCATTGTCTTCTTCGGTTTGCGTTGTGCGAAAATTACCCGAGACTAATTTATCAAAGCTTTCAGTTTTTATTGATTTAAATTTTGTATGTGCTGCGAACACCCAATAAATGCATGTGCAGAGTGTTGCAGCAAAATCCGACACATGACACCTTACCAATGTTTTTCTCGTAGCCCTTATCCAGGATGGAATATGAGCGCAGAGTAGCGGTAGTAGCTTCTTTTCACTTAGGGAAAAAGCCTGCGGAAGTGATGGTCTGGTTTGGGTTCTAGAGGACCAAGATCAACACTTGGAGGAAGTGAAAGGCGTGTGAAAACAAACACAAGTTTACAACCAAACAAACGTTGTGGACATTTAGTTTGGTAATAAGTTCTACCTTGTCTTCCATTTACTCCAAATGTTGATCATGGTCCTCTTGGACCCAAAGCAGACCATTACTTCCGCAGGCTTCTTCCCGACACGAAAAGAAGTTACTACCACAGCTCTGAGCTCACATTCCATCCTGGAAAAAAGTAACGATAAACGTTAGTGAGGTGTCAAATATCGGACTTTGGTGCAACATCCTGTATATATACACGTACATACAATATTGAAGTAACAGATTTATGCAGAATTTAACATTTGAAGGATTTCAGGACATGATGGCCGTGCCTTAGGATTTGGGAATGTAAAATAAAACTTGATATATTATTTTCATTCATACTCGTCATGAGCCAAAAGAGCCCAACAAAACATAACTTGGTCTAGCCTAGCTCATATTAATAATTAATTGAAACGTTTTGTTGCACACTTTTTAAAAGGTAGTGAAATATATGGTGTCGACGCCAGCTAATAGTTGAATCAACCGCTTCATCATGCTGAAAATTCAGTGAAATAGGTCGAAAAATTTGTGTGTATTGATTACTTTAAGTAAACGATGCCTTAAAAATAGTGTCATTTTTGAAAAGCCCTCAAAATTTTACTGGAGACAAATAAAAACGTTTAGAAAATATATTCTTCCGAGGGGCAGCAGTCCTATCAAAAAGGATATTCTATCCTCATGGAATTTTTTACTTCGTCTGATCGAAATTAATAAG
Organism: Morinoia aosen; assembly: GCA_030386875.1. NCBI lineage: Eukaryota > Metazoa > Arthropoda > Malacostraca > Amphipoda > Talitridae > Morinoia > Morinoia aosen. Next base: position 25,944,802 of record CM059578.1, on the reverse strand, counting down.
GTTTGTTTGCCATTGAATGACATCCCCATAGTAATTTTTTTACTAAGTTTGGTAAAAATTATTGACATTGTTGGCAATTGAAGAACTTAATTAGCTCATTTATGCGTTGCAGCATCTGTAGGGACGTCAACGTACATGATCACGAAGAGGAAGGAGCTTCAGCACCTGATAGATTTCTGGCTGCTGTTCCCTCCCGTCCAGCTCCAGTCACAGCGCACCGTGGCCCTGACGGGTGAAGTGTATTTAGCAGAGCCAAACAATCACAAAAATAAAGGAAACCGATGGGGCTACAGCAGGAGGCTCTTCCAGTGGTTGTTGTTCGGCTACGTCATAGCGATCATATCGCTTATTCCTACCTTCATGGCTGGATCGCCGACATCTGCTGCTGTAACTCTGGTAAGAATCATCGTTAAGCATTATTTAAACAAGTTAATTCTTTTTAATTTGAAAATATTTGAGTAAAGTTTGATTTCACAAGTTGATACTTCCGAACTTTTATCAGAATGCAAAATTATGAACTTAAGGAATGTATTTTTTAAGTAAATTTCCTACAGGGGCTCGTCCCTCAGCAACATTGGAATGAGAGTTATTTTCAAACTTTAATTGGATGTGAGGAATTTATTTCTATTGCCACTCTGCTCATTTGCACTCATTACAATTTTTCAATCGCTCAAAATGACAATGTTTTTTTATTAGTGCTGATAACCTCGATATAAACAGTCAATTTCCATACAAAATCTTTGTACAGAAAGCAAGCTGGGCTCGTATGATTTCCCTCCGGTAAAGTCTATTCAAATAAAAGGTATTACAGAAATATAAGACATCAAAGTGCTTGACGCTGCTCATGAATCATTTCGAGAAGTGAACTTAAATCTTATTGCATAGCGATACTCAGACCCTTACGTTTTTGCTTACTTATTAGCTCTGTCCTTCCGTACCCTAACTCTCTAATACAGTCATTTGAAGACAATGTAACAAGAGTTTTTTTCTCTCAATGTATAAGTTGATTGAAATTCAATCGAAAGTTATTCTAACACAAAATCGAAATATAGTAAAAATCGGGATCCGTGTTTAAGTCTTTTACCTAGAGACAGTTTTCACGAGTGAATAATTCGTTAACTCAAATGATTTTTCTTGACAAAAATGAAAATCAACGTAGCTAAGGATATCATGGTGAAAACAAACTTTTCGAATTATAAATAATCCGTCTTCAGTTCGCTGAAATACCAGAAATCAATGTGTTCACAAGTTTTTTAAACTCTAGTTCTTCTGAACGAACCAAAAATAAAACATTGACATTAAAAAGACAATAAACGTTATGTTAAGATCAGTTTTCCATGGTTGAGTTAATTTTGTTAAGCTCTAATTCTTCTGACTAAACCGAAAATAAAACATGGACATTAAAAAGAACACGAACGCTACGCTAGAAGAAGTTTTTCACGGTTGGGGTGACATTAAAAAATCAATAACTGTTAAGTTAAGAATAGTTCTTCATTGTTGGGGTACTCGAGAACTGATCCTGAATTTTGTTTCCAAGATCATGGAGTTCCGCGCGGAGCAGAACGTCGTGCTGTACATGGCGTTGGCTTCCGCCATCGGCGACCGGGCTAAGGCTTTCAACTCGGCGTTGAAGGAAGCTCTTGAAATCGGCCTCCCAGAGACGACCCTGAAAATGAAGTTCTACTACCTGATGACGAGTTAAGTGCCGGCACAAAACGAGTGCTTATTCTGTTAATAGAGTTGTGTTTGGTAGGTTTTTGTTTGTTTTAATGTTCGTTGTTTTTTCGTACTCGAAGTCGATGACTTTTTTTGCTTGAAAACTTACCTAACAAGAAGTCAAAATACATTGCCTTATCGAAAAACGCTCCCGGTGTACGTTATGGATGAAAGAAAACCTGTGAGAAGTGAAAGATAATAAACACTACTTGTTTGAATATACACCATGAATATACACAAAAAGTTACTCGAAAAATCCTCGTAAGGTTCCATATCAAAAGACACTTCAACGAGCCATTGAAAATGCCACGAGGATCCTATGGATGACTCGTTGAAATGCCTTTCGGTTTGGAAACTTACGAGAATTTTCCGGGTACAACTTGGTTCCAAAAACCCTCTACACTGCTACAGTGGACTTGAGTATTTCATTCGTCAGAACGATGAACTTGGACTCTTCGGCAGAGAAGGGAGAATCTTTCCTGAAACTAAAATTCTGGTGTGCAGGGGCAGCCAATTTCAAATTCGAGTTGTATTAAATGACTCAAAGACAGCAACATACAGTATCCATGCATCCGGTATCATATCTACGGAATAATAAAACCTCCCTGAGTGGAGAGCTGGAAAAACTTTGGCGATTTTATTTTTTTTTGTATATTTCGCCAGATTTTGTACCATTCAAAATTGTCATTTATGTTTGTCAAAAATTACTAATGTTATCACGTATGTTTGTCAAAATCACTTAATCCCCTGTGTTGAATGTAATAATGTCCTGTTTGTAATATTCAAAATTGTCTCTTCTGGTTGTCAAAATTGTCTAAATCACCCTGTGCCTCTATCAACGTGAAAATATTGATTAAGAACTACTGTCTTTTAATGAATAAATGACTTCGATACTAACAGCGATAACATCGATGATAGGCGTGCCATCTGTGTTATGGGAGAGCAGTGAAATATATAACGACGAGGTGAAGAGCTTGAGGAATTTTTTAGAATAACAATGAGTACCGCTCGCTGTGAATGATTTCAGAACTGTTTGATTATTGTCCAAAAATTTATCCTGACCTGCATCAGTAGCGTTGAATTTGGCTGTTGCCGTAAATGAATATTATATTTTATTTCCGGTTCGGGAAATGATCTGTATTATTGTAATGGAGGCATTTCAAGAAATTCATACTTTTTTTTGTAACCAAACTTCTCCTCGTTGAGTTCTACAGGTAGGGAAAATTGACTTACTAGAATGAACGCATTGGGGCTGCATGGGACAAAGCGCTGAATAATATTTAGGGTTTAATTTTCTTGTTATAGAACGCACTGTAAGTATAACTGTACAGTAATGCTAACCATCATGTAAAATTTCTACCCACAAACCGTATAACAATTTCGCACATAAATTCAGAAATTGCATCAACCTACTTAAACGAATTAGAATGATAGATTTTTTGGTCACCAAGATTTTTACTCCGCGATCGAATCCACAGTTTATAGAATGATTTATTTTTCCTCCACAGGATACAAGAAAACTACGCCCAAGATTTAATGAAATTTTCTCTGTTTTTTTGTCATCTGAAACGAATGTTCGTGGTGATCTTCAGCTTCACGAGCTTGATTCTTTGGGTTAGAAACGAAGATGTCGCGTTCGAGTCAGTGATCCAGTACTTGCCGACAGTGAGCTACAACATTGTAGCCATGATACACTTCTACACTCAGGGCGAAAAAATAAAAGGCGAGGTAAGTATTTTTACTGTACTTTCTCATCCGGAAAGTTTCTCAAGATAATAAGTTATTCTTCACTATCATAAAATCCTCTTCAAGTAAGTTGATGTGACCACATCGTAGCCATGATACACTTCTACACTCAGGGCGAAAAAATAAAAGGCGAGGTAAGTATTTTTACTGTACTTTCTCATCCGGAAAGTTTCTCAAGATAATAAGTTATTCTTCACTATCATAAAATCCTCTTCAAGTAAGTTGATGTGACCACATTGTAGCCATGATACACTTCTACACTCAGGGCGAAAAAATAAAAGGCGAGGTAAGTTTTCCTCACTGCAACTATTTATCCGCAAAATTTCTCAATATGATAATTAATTTTTGGCAATCATTAAATCTTCTTGAAGTGAGTTAACCTGACTAAAACTAATATACTGTATATATATGATATGGTGACAATTAGCGGACCTTCTCGAGGTACTTTCAGAGAAGTTTTGACACACTTGTGTGTTTCAAAAGGTTTTTCAAAGAAATCTTGATACATTTATGTTCATCATGTATCACCTTTGACCACATATGCCAGTGATCGGAAAGTGAAAACATGCATTCATTTCTCATACGGGAAAAAATTTCGTCTTCAAAAAGGAGCAGTTTTGGTAATTTTACTATGGAATATGAATTTGGTAATTAGACTATGGGATATAATTTTCTCTAGAGTCTAAAATAGATTTTCCTGTCTTTCTTTAAATTCTTAGATATTGCCAGTCAATATGTGTATTCAAAGGCTGGTCTGAGGAAGCGAAACATTATTGTACAAATGCCAACCTACGCTACGTGTGTCATGGTTGGCAGATAAGTGGGTCGGATCAGGTCATGACACACAAAAGCGTGTGAAAATACAGTAATGTAGTGTTCTGATGATGTCTTTTGTGTGTTGGTTTTGTGACAAGTTGATTCACAACAGTGTATCATTCACAACAATGTATCGTTCACAACAGTGTATCATTCACAACAGTGTATCATTCACAACAATGTATCATTCACAACAGTGTATCATTCACAACAGTGTATTATTCACAACAGTGTACAATTCACAACAGTGTTTCATTCACAACAGTGTATCATTCACAACAGTGTATAATTCACAACAGTGTATCATTCACAACAGTGAATCATTCACAACAGTGTATAAGTCCGTTTTTGTTAAAGACTGCCTCGTTCGATACGATGAGGTTTTCAAACAACTTTCATAATGCTTGAAAAAACACTTCTAGAAAATTATTCTTCTCGGTTAGTTATTGTCAAACATTTACGACAGACAGGGTTTTGTATAGAAAGGAGTTCAAGGGCTTAATAATTCTACAGAATAATGACAGAGCGAGACTTTTCCACGTCTTTGAATAGGAATATCAGTGTTTCCGTCTATCTGCTGCCCCAAGATGTCAATTGTTTGCGTCGTTTTTGTAGTTTGTGGGCCACCGGAATTTCCTTTACTACTCTTCAGCACAGCAACATAAAGTGGAAATTTTATATTTATCCTCTTTTAATGTTAACTTGTCCATTTTGTTTCTTTCGAAATCACCTCAAAGGCTACTTTCTTGCTTCAGTTCAGGTTATTGATATAAAAACTCATTGTTCTTTTGTTAGCGTCGTTGGTTCAAATTTTTCGCGGTATTTGCCTTTCACAGCAATGCTTCATCGGATGTCATGAGCTTACAAAATATGATGAACTTTGATGTGAATATTTATTACAGACGCACACGTTACGAAATTAACGCATTCAACACGACCTGCTATTGATATTTTTGAGTGACTAATGTGCGAAATTTACACAAAGAATATTTTTGGCCTTACCTTATATAATAGAATGATTAGTATTCTTCGTTCCACATTGCACAATAGATAGATGATTGCTACGCCTGTTGATTGAAATTCAATTGAAGCCATAGCTTATGCCCCTCAAGAATGCTTGTGAATAGTGCTAGGTTCAACCACAACGCATTTTATCGCAACTCATTCATAAATTCATAAAGTGATTTAACTTTTTTCCGTAAAAGTTTAAAATGATTTAATTTATAGGGCAAGTTTACGTAAAGATTAAATGGCTAGTACGTCATCCCCTATAAAACATTTTCTGAGTATGTCATGGTGAATTTCCTTTAGGAACTCAATTTTCTGTCAACTCTACTATGTATTCTTCGTCTTTTTGGTTATTTTGTTTCAATCAAAAGATCATATGGATGATAAAAAGAGGCAAATTCAATTTTTCTTGTTGCCCAACGAGTACAGGTAGCCCCTTTTAGAGCATAGAATACTTTCAATACACTACGAAAATCGCAAATTACTCATATCGCATTTTCTATTATCTGCTCCATCGAAAATACACATGTAACCACTGCTACTTAGTTCACTGAAATAGACTCTTTGTGATGCTAACGATTTATAAACTATTTTGCAAATTCTTCCCAGTTCCTATGATTCCTCAGATACTGTATTTCTGCTATTCGAACGCAAGTATTTTAGAATCTGTCACAGAAAATGTCAGGGTTCGCTAAAAATTATCAAGCATTGAGAGAACATTATTGGTTAGCCAGCAGACTAGCAATGGGTTCCTGTTACGTGATCAAAGTTTATTCATGCTATTTGTTTATGATGTAAGTGTTGAGGCATTTAATAATCCCTGTTGGTGAAAGAAATGGGAGAAAAACCTTTTTAACAAGATTTAATGTAACCCTGAACCTTTATTAATAAATTTAGACCCTGAATTTGAACTTTATGATTACTTGTGTTTGATGAAAAAAGATTACGACGCAATGTGCAGCTTTACAAATCAAGTCTGATATGATAATAACAGTCGAGATGAACTGGAACCCTCGAACATTTGAAACTAGCGTTGAATACATGTCCCAACATTGGTCGTTATTATGACACATTAATTAGTAATCATATACCTAACAAGATATACTGCACACTAGGAACCAAACGCATACAAGGATCGTATTTTAGGTGGACCACCGGTATGTCGCTGCTGGAGTCCCCGCTTCAGAAATTCTATACTTATATTATAAATACCCCTATCTCCATTTAATTTAATTAGCAGTCCTTGTAAAGTTCAGAAATAATTCGTTCTTGCTTAGCCACTATATAATGTTGAGTATTTGCATTTCATTCCAAAACAGGTGTTTATGAAAAGAGCACTTCAAAATTTGGATCTACTTTAAACGAAAAATAACTAATAGAATGAAAATCTCTGATATAAAAATCCCTTCAACATCTTTTCTATGTTCGAGACTATCGACCTAGTGAGTGCTTCGTAGCAATTTTCCAACCTCGTTTTTCTTTCAGGTGGATGAGCCAAAAACGATACTTCAATGTTCGAAGCCTCCGAACGCGCAGACGGTGGATCAAGTGAGTGCTGTATTCTGTAGCGCGTGTGCAATAATAATTTTTCTTCCAGGTTTGATTGCAAAATGCCTTATTGCATTTTTTGCACTAGCTTAGAAAAAATAGAAAAAATAGCAAAATAAAAAACCCCGAACGCGCAGACGGTGTATCAAGTGAGTGCTGTATTTTGTAGCGCATGTAGATTTATTTTGCGCCCTCATGGTGGAATGCCTAATTGTATGTGTTGCGGCAACCTAAACAAAATAGCAAAAAATCCATTAGCATTCGTAGAAGTGAAGTTAAATAGAGTCGTAAGCCTTTTCGTGAAATATTAAATGTTATTCGTTGCAGTTGCACTGACAAAAAAATGGAAAAAATCTTAATGCATTCGTAGGAGTGAAATTGAAAAAAAGTGATTAATTAATGAACAATTTTTCTGAAGCTATGGGCACATCTTTCATGTTGACGAGCACAGATCCCTTACCACTAGATGTGCATAATTTTGGAAATGTACGACCAATTCTACTAAAGAACTCATTGTTTCTGTGCTGTAACGCAGCAAAGTTCTCTGTTCTGTGGATCGCTCAACACATCTTGAATTTTCAATCTATTTTGCAGAAATGAGGACCATTTCTATGGAACTTGTTTTGCTAGGCTGAGGAAAAAATCCCGAAGGCTTTCTTGGACCTTCATTTAAGACAGAGTGAAAATCCTTTTTTAAGATACAGTACTTAGTGAAAATAGTTTTGTTTTTGGAAGCAGTCTTCGTTACCAAAAAGAATAGAGAACTTTCAGCTCAAAAGTATTCACTGGAGTGCAGGAACACTCGAGTTATGGTACGATTAACATTAATATTTGAAGGTTTTTATTTTTGAAACCAAAATGATTCCTAGAATTTGTCATGCTACGAAATATCTTCTGAAATTAGCTTTAAACTTCTAAAAGAATGTTTGGAATAGAGGGGTAGGGTGGACCATGGAAAGCTCTGCTTTGTAGGCAATATTTACATATACACAGAGAAATTATTATTAAACATTAAGATTTCGCTTCAGCAGCTTATAAGTTGGAAATGAAATAGTTCTGTGGAAGTTCATTTTGTCGTGAAGAATTTATAATTATTTCATTTTTTTTTTTTTTTGCTTCTTTTTTATTTCTTTTGTGAACATAGGACATAATAGGTTTTAATTGGCGTTTGGGTTTTTATTTTACGAGAAACTATGGAAATTTCATCGACGCGAAGGGCCTCTTGAAATTGATTTATACAGGACTTAACTTAAGCAAACAAATTTTTGAAATAAAAACTTCGGGAGAAGGGTTTCAGCATGGTTGAATTAAGTACTCATTTATTGAAATTAACCGCATTTAAATGATAAAAGCCACGAGTGGAGTTTAGAGGCTAAATTCACCTAATGTTAAATTCACCTAATATTAAATTCACCTAATGTTAAATTCACATAATGTTAAATTCACCTAATATTAAATTCACCTAATGTTAAATTCACCTAATATTTTTAATGGAATCCTTCACTATGTGACTGATCATCAATGCAAGAACTGAGTATTACTGGTAATACTATAACTAACTGGTAATATTCCAGCTATTTATGTCAAAAAAACTACTTTAATGATTCGCTACCTTGTTTCTTTACACAAATAGTAATTCAGAACACCTCAGAACATTCCATCACCGGTGAATTTTGAGCTGTAGTGTAATATTTCTTTTTTTGTTTACTAGGAATCCAATATAGTCACAGCAACATTTGCTGCGGATGCAGTCAGAATTCCCTTTACTGAGTTGGAGTAATTTTCTTCCGTTAGCCTCTGTCTGCAAAGAAGACTTAGTGTCATTGAACGCAAAATGGTGCCGTGAAATCAGCTGATTGCATGAACTAGCTTCACTTAATATTTTCTATTCTGATCCGAAAATATATTTTGATGTTTCGAAAACTTAGATATTTTTTCCCTATGTGCAAGCAGAAAAATGAGGCAAAATTTTTTAAGGATGTAAATCATTTACACGTGTAGTCATCGTGTTACCACATTTGTGGACACCCAACGAGTACAGGTTGCGATTTATAAACTATACCGACCTCCAGCCAATATGAATTAATTTTTCTGTACTTGCTTGCTACCAAATGTAAACACTCATCCGAAAAATTTCAGTAAGTAAAATGGATTAGCTATTGAACCAATCGGTGTCATCGACTCAAGAGAATCGATAGCAAAATCCAGGGATAGCTCTGATTTAACATCAATCAAAGAATGACGTTACTTTTTCCTACCCACAAAACGAGTCTTTACGGTAGAGTCTTATCGTTTTTAGCTATGCGAAAATAACATGAAATGATTTAGTAGCATATACCTCTATAATTATTTTCGAAAGTGAGTTCCTATATGACTGTGGAGTAGAATATTGTGAAGTGAAATTACCAATCAAGTTCTACAATTTATCAGAATGAATTCTCGGATGAAAGAGAAAATTAATGGAATAGGAAACATTGTTGTCAGTGAAGTTCTGCGCGGGCGTTACCTCTCAAGTGCATCAAGAATCGACCAATTAATTTGAGACATCTAAAAACCAAATTTTAAAATCAGCTTCAGAAGGGGGCTAATACATATTTTCAAGAGGGATGAACATAGCTCATGGACATTGATCCCGGGCTTTAGGATAAGAATAAAAAAAATGCTCTGTTAAATTAATCTTGAACTTTATTCATCCCTAAATCCAAATTTCTCGCGTTTAGCTTACTATACAGTTTTGTTACCACGTGATTATTTAATAAATGTTTTTTCTGACGACATGAGACAAATTATGTACGTTCAATTATCTATTACTACCATTCTTTTGATATTTATTTAACTTTAATGACGGTGTTGAATATTACAATGCCAGGGAATTTTCTGCACAAGAAGAATGTGACTTACAGAGTCCAATGTTTAGTTTTTACCAACTTTCGAAGTACAGTTTGAGGCATGCTAACGCATACGCCAAAAACCTACGTATTATAGATAATAGAAAACGGTGTACATTATTTTCTCATTGCCTCAAATATTTTCGAAAGTCGTACTAGCTACCATGAGAGTGAGGCATTCAACGAGTAAAAATGATTGAAACATTGTCTTCTGAGTTTACCCTGATTTTAAGACTGCACCGAAGAATATTATGTCGTTAAATAATTATTTATGTATTCAAACAGATCTTGAAAAATATTCAGATGGTTTTATCATCCCTCATTGCCAGAAATTCACTGTTAAATTTTAATTGTTCAAATCACTTTGAGAGGGAGATGAATGTCATGATTAAGTGAATACAAGTTCGCAGGAAAGTATGTTCCCAACTTTGAAATAAAGGACAGATATCAATGAAAATATTTGTTTTATTAGGCCAAATTTACAATTGCCTTGAAGCACACAATTTATACCTTGATTTTAAAATCTTTCGTAAATATTTGCATTTTATGTTCTCAGGCAGAAAAGTTTTACATGGCAACCATGGAGTCCTTCACATTCACGGCTGGGAAAATCACAGAGTTCTCAGTACAGGGACTATGGCAGGTGAGGTATAATAGTGAGAGTACACTGTTATCATTAATATTAAAATTCACCTCAATTTTGTCTCTTAATTATTATCATGCGATGAAAAATGATGATTTGTTCATCTGTTTTGTCTGTTTTTGTGGTTAAATTATATAATTTATGTTGCATTCACTGAAATCCAATAGGAGAACTAATGTTTAAAAATTTATTCAACAGATATAAAATTTATATCGCTATTACGTAACTTTTTACTAATTAAGTTAGTTTACTTTGAGTGAGCAAGTTATGAAAAATTGGTCTTTGTTAGCATGGAAAGAGAAGAACAAGGTTTTCATACAGAGAAACGTACCACCTTTCCTGAAGTTTTGGATAATAGGTAATAAAAATGGGTCGCAAAACTCCGTACCCTCTATTTAACTAAGGTGTCAAGTTATCATTTTAATATCAGTACAATTTCAAATTGAATTCCATTTAAACGATTAATTTTTTCCAGCCGTTTGCAAGACTATTAATATGAAAAATTTAAACTAGTAAGTTCTTCCCTTTTCTACTTCAGGATGTTCAGTTCCAGTTCACCGTGGTGACCGTGATGGTGCAGCTGTACGAAAGCTCTTAGGAGTCGACAGAATCTGCAGATATTCGTTAGAATAATTCCTTCTTGCCCAAGCTACACTTATATCACAATCGGTCTCCAAGCCGAGTCTGTTCGGTTCATGCATCGTCCACGTAATCCTTTCCTTTATTGTGTAGCAGTACGAAAGTTCTAAGGAGTCGACTGAAACTGCAGATTTCATTGGAATAATTTTCTCAGGCACTAATCTGCACTTATAATATAGTCGGTCTCCAAACTACGTCTGTTCGGTTCATGCATCGTCCACGTTATCGCTTCAACAAATGTATCTGAAAAGAAGTAAGCCCCATTAGTGCAGTGCTCGGTTAACATAAGCTTGAAAACCATTGGTAAGTGGTGGGCCACTGAGCTGTTAGTCGTGTTAAATTCTGCACCGAGATGAACACGCGACACTTAACGGGAGAATCATTGAAGCGATTCTGACGCTGCGTGTATTATGCTGAGAGCCCCCATCAATTTTTGGAGGATTCACTAATTTTAACGGCTTGAATTATTCCGGAAAGAATTGAAATTTTCATCGGCACTTTTGATCGACTCCAGCAAGAAATTGTTAAATCTGTTGGGTGTATTTCCCGATCAAACTTTTCACGATCACTTCTCTTTTAGCAGAGCTCTGGGTTCAAATGCGATGAATCAGAAAAATGTTTTATGAAGGCTTCTTTTATTGAAACACGTGTACTCAAATAATTTTTTATTCGAATTCAGAGATTGGACGGTTAAAATACAGGTAGCCTTTCAAGCCGGACAGATTCGATGGTCATGTTACAGGCAACCTAACTTTCTATTTTCTTTATATCTATGTACATTGGGATTGATAAAATTTGATTGAAAATGAATCACTAAAATTGCTCGTATAATAATCGAGTCTGTCGTTAGAATGGTATTTATGACAGGCAGAAATGCACATCGTGCTTTGCGATTCACATTCTTTAACTCTAGTCATGATATCGATTTCCCTTGCAATTATGGAAACATTTTGTTAGTAAGTGCATCAGTTGACAACTAACAGGCTTAGGAACCATACAGAATACAATATTCTGAAAGAAATACCGAAACATCCTATTATTACGGTCCCATGGAAGCATGCTCGTCAATATAGACAGCGAGTTTCCATTTTTGAACAAAATTTTCTAAGGTCTAGAGAAGGATTATGTATGTGAGTTGAACAAGTGTCTATTTTAATTCAAGAGACTTTGATTTCGTTCTATCGTTTCGTTATTCCAACTTCTTGTTTAATTCGCTATATTCTCTTTTACAGATTTTTACTCATTGTATACTTTGAATTTGTATACTCAAATTTGCACACATGCTCTTACAGTTTAATACGCGGTTCCCAAAATTACTTCCGCGGCTAAAAAATCTTTTCCATGTTTCGATAAATCCCCATAGTGGCTCCCAAAATTACAAACGTAGCTCCGAAAATCATATTTATAGCTTAAAAAACACTCACGTGTCACAAAATATCTTCTTTGAGGCTTATGAAACTAAACACCTACATTGTTCCAAAAATTACATTCGTGAACCAAGTTACGGACGTGACTCACGAAACCGCTAACTCTAAAACGACGCCTTGTTTTTGAAGTTGAGTCCACACGTCCACTTCACATTACTATTCACCCACTCGTAAAAACGAATCAATAACTTGAATAAAAATAGTGCGATTATGAGAACTCTAATTTTTTATAACCGGAGTCTGAATCCAAACCTCATGCAGAGACGAACCGCGGGGAAAAAAATGGAACGTCAGAAGTTTTGCGCTGCTGTTTACCGTCTGAAATAAAATCTCCGCACTTCCGATGATATTTGTCCCTAGCTGACTTTCAAGAAAAACAGTTACAAGTGTTTCTTCGATCAAGTGAAACACTTTTTTCTGCGTGCGTGTTTTTGCTAACAGATGTTATTAATCAGAGCAAAAAACATGGAAATAACATACAAACTGCTCATTGCTCCGTATAGATATGCTCTTATTGCTTAATTAATTTGGAGCTGACTGATACTCGAGATGAGAGCTGGATAATGAGAAGTTTATTATACAACGCAGCGTTATGCTAGCCTCCATGTTCTAATTTGTTTCTATTTTCATTCAGTGTTTCTCTATTGGCGACACTAGAAACAAAAATCAGAGAAATAACGCCAATGAAAAAAATAGTTTTCATCATTTAATAACAAGAAGCCTTGATTCATATGAAAATATCCATGTTGCATCCTAAACGATTTATGTTGAATTAAAACATTTCCAAATAGTTCACTGTAATAAACTATAAGCCAGATCGCTTTGCAATTCCTAGTGCTGATTTATTCAAATAGAAATACTTTTTGAAATACCAGCTGCATCTAAAAGGCTTCTTGGAAATAATCATTTTAAGCGAGGGAAAAAATAAAAGTTTACCAATAAAATAATAGCATCGTTCTGCACATCACTTAAAAAACACATCATGTGGAATAAAAATCATGTAAAACACACATCAAATAACACAACATGTAAACCTGAACTTGCGTACGAAAGCTCACGGGTCCAATTAAATATGAAACCGTAGAAATATTTTAGAACCGGGGCATGAATTTCTATTGGAAAATCCTTGTTCGGTAAGAGATAGGATGTGCATCAATGTATTTTGTGGCTTCTTCGTTCGGTTCGCTCTCAAAATTGTAAGGCACTTTGATTTTAACACGTTAACTACGTTTGAGTTTTGAGTAGCAGAGTGAGTAGCAGAGTTTAAAAACTAAGTTTACAACTCGAATTCATTCTTATCCTATGTTGAGAGTGTAAATAGCGTAATTGCATTATTGTATTTCAACTTGTAAGCTCTAGTCTATTTTGAAGAAGGTAGTGAACTAAATGGAGTGCTATTTATTCTCCCCTGTGCGTTAATGAGCAATTTACCCAATGGTACACATTAGCCCAATATGTGGTCAACCTGGTAAGTTACATCTCTTGGCCGTATTGCTAACTTGGAAATGCTTGGAATTTGCTCTGTGAATTCGGACTTTGATTTCTCTCCTAATTGTATAACCATGCCTTTGTTAAATTGTGTTTTGGTTACCTTGGATAATTTTGTCTCAGAATAAGTTTTGCCAGAAACATGAATCCTTGCAACGCCTTCTTGAGTTAAACATTAAAAAATCCATCTTGCGGCGTTTTTGCTTGTGTATGCTTGCATTCATATGCACATTCATGTAGCTTGCCTTCATATCTGTAACAACGTTCGCATCCTTCAGATTATTATTAACCTATTCATTCAAAAAACCTCAACTTTATACGCGTGCTCAAAAAGAGACAATAGGTAGATATGATGCATGTCCACCTCTGCTGTGATTAATAAAATGACAAAATATTGAGCATCTTTTCTTCAGTTTTTGATGTGCGTAAAGTCAATGAAAATAGTTAAGGATTTATTCTTCAGGATTTGATGTGCGTAAAGTCAATGAAAATAGTTAAGGATATATTCTTCAGGATTTGATGTGCGTAAAGTCAATGAAAATAGTTAAGGATATATTCTTCAGGGTTCGATGTGCGTAAAGTCAATGAAAATAGTTAAGGATATATTCTTCAATTTTTGATGTGCGTAAAGTCAATGAAAATAGTTAATGATATATTCTTCAATTTTTTACGTGAGTAAAGTCAATGAAAATAGTTAAGGATATATTCTTACATTTTTGATGTGCGTTAAGTCAATGAAACAGGTTGACGATATATTCTTCAATTTTTAATGTGCCTGCAGTCGATTCAAATATTTAAGAATTATTTTCACTCTTGTCTATGCCAAGCCTTGAGATTTTGTGGCTTAAGGAAACTTCCTGTCATTACGATACAATCGGCATTAATTGTTTCGGAAAATACAGTACACCAAGTGGCGCTCCATGTTTATTACCCAAATGGCTTGATTTTCTTATTGTTTTTTCAGACGAAGTACAACGTTCCATCTTTTATGACGACGGCAATGAATGTTGACTACAATACAGCATTGGTTCTGATATGGTTTTATGTATTCATTTTAGTGAGATATGTCATTAGAAGCGAGTGAAGAGTTCCACCTTTTCATTGCACTTATTTAGAAATGAATTTAGTTACTGCAAAAAGGAAAAGATCTGAAAATAAAAATGAGCGTATTTTTTATCAGTGTTCAATCTTTTCATAGCGCATATTTAAGAATAAATTCATTAACTGCTAAGCCTAAGCGGAGATGATTTGAAAAAACCTATGCCGTATTCCAATCATGGTTCCATCGTTACCTTCACTTCATTAGTAATGAATTTATTCTCAACTGAGCAGAAGAGATTTGAAAAAAAACAGACTGCATTTGTCTACTAGCTTAGCTCAGATTAAGTGTGGAGCGATAAGCAGATCCAAATGACCTACACCAGCACAGCATGGAAGCAACATCATGTTCACACGCACGCAAAGAAGCGCCTCGAGCACCAAGTCGTCTCATCGTCGTCCAACATCGACAATGGCCGTTGGGACATGTCATTGAGGCAAAACAACCGAAGCCCTGCCGTAATAAATGCTAGTCTAGGCCCTACAGAGATGATATGTAGCTCGCTCTTATGGAACAACTTGCGGCTAAAATGGTCAGCCTACCTCAATAAATTGTCATATTGAGAGTTGTTATGGCGTATGCTTACGGAAGAGGCGCTTTGCCGCTGAGGTGGGCGGAGCGTGCGGCCAAAAGATGAAAGGGAGCGAGGAGCTTCTTCAACAGACGCGTCTCTGGACGTCGCGCACGAAAGTGAGAAATACGAAGATGAAACTGGTGACAGCTGGCGAGGAATGTTTTATGGTATTACCGTGCGAAAAATGGCTAGAGAAAAACTCGTTCTTAGCTCAAACGTTTTCGAAATGTGATTTCTGACAAAACTGTTTTGAAACGATTTGGCTCTGTATATCAAGGAAATGTTGTTTCTTATGGAAGCAAAAGTTTATAAAAATGGCAAGACTATAATATTTACTTTAGTAATAAGAGAACATTTCTTGTTGATGAATTTCATACGTCACAAAAAAACAAGGCGCATAAAATCTCATGGAATTTCATTTCCCTGTAAGTGGCTGGTTTACTTTTTTGGCGACGATCGTTTTTGCCCTTCCCCCTTCACACAAAAAAATGGACGTGCTCGCAGTTTATGAAATCTGATAAAATTACACTAAAATAAGACTTTGCTTCTTCGTTTCTTGTCGGCCATGCGCTATTCAAGACCAATATTTGCATCTTTTTCCATGAGCTTTCTTGTAAGCCATGCGCTATTCAAGACCTATATTTTTGCATCTTTTTCCATGAGCCAATATCTTTGGTTCCAACTACTTATTCACGGCCATGAATTCATTCCTCAACCCTGATGAAGGTTAAGATTAAAATTATCCTTCAGATGAAAACTTTCTTAAGACGTAGAAGAGTTTTCCCACCTTGCAACGTATGGGTGGTGTGGTTATAGTTTCATTACATTTCACATCGTCTTTCGTCAACGAAACAGGGTTCGTAAAAACAGCAAATATCTGTGCTTATTATTTGGGGAATAGTAAGTCAGGATTTATGAATGAAATTTTTTTAACGGAGAACTTGTCATGTGTGTTATCATCAATAGTAATTTTTATGAGTATTTAATATCTGAATTTAAATTGTGAGTGTTCCTGAACTAATAGGGAAGTGGATGGATAGTTGAATAAATGAAATGTTATATTTTTCGAATTTTGAAATTTTCTACAGTTTCAATAACATCTTAGGTGATGGTGAAATACAATTCGAGTCAGTCATTTCATGAGTCACTTGGAGTTAGCCTCACCCATGTACGATACAATCCCCTCCTGTTATCTATTGTCGTTCATTTTATTACCATAAAAACCTGTATTATCAGAATTAGGATGAAGATAGTGTTAATAAATTGAAATTATTCGACAAAGTTCGTATTTATGTTCTCAAAATATCATCTGACATTGAATAAGTACACCAACAAATAAAAAATGAATAAATACATTTAGTAAGATGTATCGTGTGCTGTAAAACTATTGACTCATGCAAACACACACGTATATTTATTTGTACATTTATCAATACAGATACATTACTAGTGTAGTAAATCTAGTAAATAATAAAGTATTCTTGCTGCATGCTAGTGCTGCACTTACCTAGGGCATTAACAGGTTAAATTTTGGTGATTTAACGGGAACTATAATTTTGAACGAATCGACAGAGAGTAACATTAAAAAATTCGCAACCGCTCAAAAAACAAAAGCCATATTTTTAGCGCCTCATTCGAAGACAATGTTGTTCCTCTTACATCAAATTCAAACAAAAGTGAGTAACTTTAACTAACTTGTGAAATGGTCCCCGTAGAACGTTTTTTTAGGATGCAATCTGTGTATCAAACATTCATTGAATTTGAGGCACAAATAACTATTTTTCATCAAACGATATAATGTGGCAATAGTTCTAGTTCCTTCATTGACGGTGGGAGAATAACTCCTGTTCCTCAATTGCCAGTAACTTTTATTGTTCTTTCAATGGTAGAAGAGTTTCTCGACCTTACCTTAAATGGCAGAACTCCATTGATATTATGCGTGCTTAGGTCATTGCTTAAATCCTCTGATGGGGGTAAAATTCTTCAACTGGGATTTTTTTCACTGCATATGTGATACTGTTGCTCGTGCGTCTCATATACGGATGAAAACGGTTTTTAATTTTAGCAAATTTCAGTCCTAATTTAAAGTTTAAAACCGACGTGTTTAATATCAACGATGTCGAGCTTTTTAAGCTGGGTTCATCAGTGAAAGTTTTGAGATTTGCTACGGCTCAAAGTTTCACACTTAATGTAATTCAGAAAAGGAAAAATGAAATATTATTTGCTAGCGCGCATTTCGGAATACACAAACTCCGTCATTGGAGCTCAGAGACAAAAGAAAACAAAAACCCTAAAGTAGAGTTCAAAGAAGACGCTTACTAACGAAAAATTAAAAGAATTGTATAACTAGCATTTCACACAACCTATATTTCCATCAAAATATATTTATTACAGAGTGCAGGTCAACAATTCTTCACAAGATGGTCGGAATTGCTCGAATTTTAAAGTAAGATTAACATTTATTATCATCGCACTAGATCATTTCATGCGACCTGTATTCATTTTTCAGTGAAAATAATAATCTCCCCAAGCTTTGAATAATAAAGTCATTTTTAATACAGAAATTGAAGTCAGTTATAAAATATTCAGACTTCTTATAAGGGAAATTTGGTAGGTTAGACAAAATTTTCATAGTTTTAATTGCTGGTTCAAGTTTCAAACCTTCAGATTTTTCTAGTAAGTGCTTATACTTTCTTTTGCTTGCGGACAAGAATCTTAATGAATTAAATTTTAGTAATATCGTTTTTTCCGGTTAACGTGCGAGAACTATTTGTACATTTTTTATACAATTTACGCCGGTACAAACTACAAACACCGATACCAGAACGCACTTTTAATTAATAATACCTCTTTTTTAGACCAGACGTTTTGTTGAAGTGCTGATCACATTTACAAGTAGATATTTCTCATTTAAAATCACAGATCAATCGATCCTGTTATTTTCGTTCCGAAATAAAAACAGGTGTTCCGCTTATTTTTTCACGATGCATATTTTTAATTTAAAGTAGAACTTAAGTACGTACACGTATTCATTCCCACAGCTGTGGGTTCTGCTAGTTTGTCTTCTTACTGATCTTTAATTAATAAAAGGGTGACTAAAGTAGCATTTTCAAAATTTAGACTTAGGTTAGGTGTAAAAGATGTTATGTCGAGTTGTTCTTTTTTTTCTAGCTTAATTAAATAAAAATTTAATACTTGCTGTATAGTTCCACGTAAATTTATACCAGAATACAATTCGCCTTAAAACTTGTATCTTTAAACAATTCAACTTGCTGGTCAGCGCAATTCGACCTAAATCTTTCCCAATGTTATTCATTAAGACAAAAAGATTTAGATTTTTAATTCTTCGCCCGTATCGTTTCGATTAGCTGCGCCTCTTAGTTTTAATACAAGGCTACTCAGACGCAGGTAGTCAATTTGGTTAAATTAAATTTTCTCATAAATTCTGAATCAGATTTTATCATCCCATACAGAACAAATTGAGTTTCATCGTCTAGCAACGTTGATTTCAATGACATTCCGCGCAGCCAGATCCGGCTTGAGTGAAGATGGTTTTCAATGGTCCCACTAATTGATTAACTTGGAAAATTGCGACAATCCGTAACAGAGCTTTGCCGTTTTAATGACTTGGTTAACTATGAAAGGCATACAACCCGTCGTTTTTTACTAACATTTTTAGAATTATCATAGAGCCATCAAAACGTTCAAATAGTCCGTGGCTTGAAAGGTCTGAATAAGGGTGGTTCTGAAAAAATTGTAGCTTAGTTGTAATAAGTCAAACGTTTTTCACTCGAAGAATCAAACTACATTATTTTCAGCCGGGAGAAAACGAGAAAAACGACATTCGGCGTCGTCGTAGGAAACAGATTTTGTTTTCAAAAATGGAACCCTTCCAGATCCACAGACGTCCAGGCAAGATTGGTCCATGCTTGTGGCCACAAACATGTCTCGTAAATCCGTGACTGGCGATACAAAACTTGGGTTCTTTTTCTTTCACTGAGCGTGGTGCCGCTGCTGCTCTATTGTTTTTATTTAAAAAAAAAAAAAAATTCTTAGGAAGTTCAATATTTTAAAAAATTAATTCTTCTTAGGAATTTCTATTGCTGTGTTAAAGCGTTTTTTACTCTATAAAAATTAGTGATTCTTAAGAAGCTTAAGTATCCGTTCAGTTGCAAAAACTGAAATATTTATTTATACGAGTTTCCAGAAAAATATGAATGGTTCTGGTATACCTGTATTATGAAAGGAACAAACCAACAGAGTACGATGTTTACTTTTGACTCTATAGCATCACCAACCTTTGGGCATAAGTGTGAAGAGACCGATAGTTTGCTCATGCATCAGAGAAATGCGTTACCTAATGGTTTCACTTCATTGGAAGGATTTCCTTCCAATAAATTCCTCAATCGATGAATAATAATAATAATAATTTTCAACGTTCAGTGCAATCTTAGATTGAAGAACTTCTCTATACTTTCGTGGCGCAAGTTTACTTGTTTTTTTAATAAATAATTTATTTCAGACCATATATGAAAAAATAAGAATCTTCACACACAATTTCTGGATCAAATGAAGGTTGAGCCAAAATTCCTTAGAAAAGCTTAACATTTAAACGAAATGCAGCATTTTGCTACGACGCAGTATGTTTTTCTTTGTGCACGACAGCACATCGAAGTGAAATTTTTTTTCCTCTGTCAATAATTTGTTTGCTTTAACATGAATGCAAACTTTACGAAATACTTTATGAATAAATTATTCATGAAATTCAAAGTGCTTTCCTTCACATCGCATTTGCGAGCTCACACCGTCCACGTGAAATCACACATCGCTCATTAGCATACATGACTCGCGTAATACCAATATGTAGGAGGACAATCGCAAATGCTATGGGATCACACGGTCGGTTTTTGCCTTACGCTGACGATAATTGGACTGTATTTATCGCAGCGGTAAGAAAAGAAAAACAGGTTATTTCGAATAGAGTTGAAACATGAAATGTTTATCATTGGTTTTCAAAATATTTCGACCTAATTACCATCTGTAGGCTCTCTTTCTGGCCTACGATATTATAGGGGAATAAACTTCCCTTTACCACACGGTTCAATAAATTGATACTAGCCCGTTGGGTGCTCACGTGATTTATTTCAGGGAACATGAACAAACATCACAGTCTTTTTAACGGTAGTACAGTATTAGCAAGCAATGATAATAGCAATGACATTGGCAATGACATTGGCAATGACATTGGCAATGACATTGGCAAGTTTCAAAATATTGAGGAATTGCGAGGTATCTGGAAAGATCAAGAATAAAACTAAATAAGACGGTAACAAGAAAGAAATGAATATGCATATGTCATCAATATATGTCTCAGTATAATCAAATCCAATGTACTTAGAAATAAACAAAGACAATTCAATAGTGAACTACACGCTGGTCGATTGTCACGCATCTGGCGCCTAGAAAATCTACCTAGCATTAGCACGCTGGGATAATTCTTTCAACTATTTAACTATTTTTTAAGAAGCATGGACGGCGCCAACACCATCCTTAGCTTATAATTACATTTTTGTTTGTAATATTAATGTAAAATGTCAAAAACAATTGAAAGAAAAGCAAAACAAAAATGAGTTCCTTCGCATGGGCAATGAGGGAAGATTGGACAAAAATTCTTTAATTCAGTATTTTTACCTAGTAAATCTGCTTTTATTTCTCAATTCCGAAGTTAAAATTTCGCGCGAACAAGGTCTTAATTTTCAAATATTTTTATACGTACAAAAGTAGTGAACAAAGTGACGAATTTATGTTGCTGTAATTTTTTTAATTTTATATCAACAGAGTATGGTAAAAAATATATTCAAATTTCTGATGCGGGTTTTCAATTCGTGTCGAAGAGAAAACTTATAATAAATTTCAGCAATTTGAATGTACTATATTGCTTTTCAGATTTAATGAAACTAACATGCATGTATTGGCGGATTATTGGGCGAGTTTGCGCAAATAGAGCTTTTATTATTTTTCATGAAATAGTTAAGAAATTTTTAATTTGTTTCTCTCTCAGACCATTGAAAATTGATAAAATGTGATTTTTTCAATTCATAAACTGACTGGATATTCCAACATTTATTAATAGAAATAAAAATGCCCTTGCACTCTTTTTAGCTAAAACATTTTTAGTGAAGTGTCCACAAAGGTACATCACACTGCAGAAATATCGTTTTCTGAAACAATTCATCAGTGAGCAAATTCGAATAATTTATTTATGTTTACAGAACCAAATATAAGTATAGTTTAGAAGCGATAAAAAATTAACCCAACATATATGTATTTGAGTTATACGTTTAAAAAAGAGCCACTAGAGTACAAAAAATTGATATACAATTCTTACAATACTTTTATTCAAAAGTTTATTAGTACAATTTTTAAACTCTTTGTTTGCTTTAAGCTATCCATACGTAACGTAATATATAAAACTTCAGAAGTTGAGTGCGACAAAGAACTTAACGGTTATTGAATGCATACACGGATGATCATATCAGAAGTAGAAGTAAATTTATGAATCCATATTATTCTAAAGCTCGATCTCCTCACAACTACCTCTTCATTGAAACTAAAACTTTGGAATTCGATTCTTAAGAAAACCAGTGACAAGATATCATGCAAGCT
This sequence comes from Morinoia aosen, assembly GCA_030386875.1. Taxonomy (NCBI): domain Eukaryota; kingdom Metazoa; phylum Arthropoda; class Malacostraca; order Amphipoda; family Talitridae; genus Morinoia; species Morinoia aosen. The sequence continues at coordinate 25,922,544 of CM059578.1, read as the reverse complement.
ACTCATAACGAATCTCTATTTCTATTAAAGTATTAGTGGCATTCGGTAACAAAACCTGTTTATCACCTAGTGCCATTACCGCTACGTGTGGTTCTTTGTTGCAGCAACGAACATTTCATTCCACCTAATTTCCCTGTGTACTTCGATCTGTTTACTTTACTGTGCACAAGGGTACAGTTGGCAGAAGTACTAAAAAGTTTCGAACGAGAGTCTAGGGAGCATTTTTTGACACTATCTGGAGCTCGCACGATCATACGCAGCAAACTTGTGCGCGTTACTCGGATTTATTTTGCCTCCATCGCGACCATATGTAGCATTCATTCGCTTTATTCTTAAATAACACTTTAAGGAAGAGACCACTCAGTCAAAGATTAGGCTTTACAGTTCAAAACGCTAAGATTTTTGTTGATTCCTCACGTTGATACTCGAACCTAACGTGAAGAACACCTTTTTGTGGCATTCTATACAAGTGAGAATGTGTGGACTGCAGTATATTTAGTGAAACTGATTTGTTGTTAGAAGCGTATTATTTTTGAAAATATGATACTCTGAACTGATTATAAATTGATGATTTAGCGATAATTGGGCACTAAGTAGATTATATCTGAACAGGTATGAGAATCCGGAGACAGCGTGAGGCACCATCACACCTCAAAATGAACGAGTGCGGCCAAAAATATACGAGGGCATAGTTGCAGTTAGATCTTTAGCGGTTATTTTCTGCACAAACTGGCCTATTATTATCGTAAATTCAAAATGTAATAAATTCATTTTTTACCATTATTCTAAAGCACGATCTCGCCACAGTTAATTTTTCTTTGGAACTAAAACTTGGAATTCGATTTCTGAGGAATCTCGTGACAAGATATCACGCAAGTCGTTCTAAAGTAATCTTGAATCCCTATTTTCATACAAGCGTTCCAATGAGATTCATTCCAATAAAAGTACTCAAACCTTCCCTAGCTATGTAGGTCAGCCCTAGCAACTATTGGAGCTTACTCAGCACTGAGTAGCTGAGATTATTTCAGAAAAAACTCAAGTTCTTAAAAAAATAAACTAATAGTGTTGATTCATCATTGTGCTTTCTTCGTTACGCTTCAGTGCAGTCGCCCGGGTAATCTAATCCCAAAATTTTAAACAACTTGCCGGGGGTACGACCGAATTTGCATATTTCATTCCAGTTTTAAAATGTATTTCGAGAATTCATTTTTTCCTAATAATACTTGCATAGGTTTCAGCATTCGTCAGCTATTCTGTAATGAAAACAGTCACTGATGTGGTAGTTGGAATGATAAATCTTTGTGCTATTTGTTTGGATCACATGATTCTATGCTCCGCATTAGCTGTGTTGTGGAATGATTCCATTTATATGATATTATTTACCGTACACCCTAACGCAGAACACAATCTAAGACCCCTAAAATAAACGGCCAAAGTAGCGAATGTTTCACACCTATCTTTTCCCACATAGGTTTCCCTTTCCCTACATTCATAATTAATTATGTGTTTTTAGCTAGTCATTTTTTTATTGCTTGCCATATTTTTTCGCAGTTTGAGGCATTGTCAGAAAATAAAATCTAACGCAAATTAGCTGAGATGTTACAGCGAACATATCAGGTGGACTAGCTCACGGCACAAAGCTGATATATGTAAACTTACTCACACATCGTAATTGACTTGCCATTTTCTTCTCGTACCAGTTAACTTATGTCTAGAGTAATATTTTTGACCAGTTATATGGTAATTTTAAAAATCTCTTTAACGAGCCGTGTTTTCCGTGGACTACTGAAATAAAGAATATAACCTTCTCGAGATTTTTCAAACAATCTTTTAAGAAATTTTATTCATTGACTTCTCAAGAAATATTTGTATCATTAATTTATCGGCTTGACACAGGTAAAGCGGCATAAGTTGCCTAAAAATCTAATGTTTCGTACAAATGTGACGAGATTATTGCAGAAGAAATAGAAGAAGCAAGTAGTGAAAGCTCTTTCTGACTAAAAAACTATAGCAGCACAAGGAACTTGCCGTAGTTGCTGGCATGTGTCGTACTGTTGGTCGTTTTCTACGTGGTGCATAAGAAGAGAGAAGTAAGAAATAGAGTGGTACACGGTGAAGAGAGAAGTAGGAAATAGAGTGGTGCACGGTGAAGAGAGAAGTAGGAAATAGAGTGGTGCACGGTGAAGAGAGAAGTAGGAAATAGAGTGGTGCACGGTGAAGAGAGAAGTAGGAAATAGAGCGGTGTACGGTGAAGAGAGAAGTAGGAAATAGAGTGGTGCACGGTGAAAAGAGAAGTAGGAAATAGAGTGGTGCACGGTGAAGAGAGAAGTAGAAAATAGAGTGGTGCACGGTGAAGAGAGAAGTAGGAAATAGAGTGGTGCACGGTGAGGAGAGAAGTAGGAAATAGAGTGGTGCACGGTGAAGAGAGAAGTAGGACATAGAGTGGTGCACGGTGAAAAGAGAAGTAGGAAATAGAGTGGTGCACGGTGAAGAGAGAAGTAGGAAATAGAGTGGTGCACGGTGAGGAGAGAAGTAGGAAATAGAGTGGTGCACGGTGAAGAGAGAAGTAGGAAATAGAGTGGTGTACGGTGAAAAGAGAAGTAGGAAATAGAGTGGTGCACGGTGAAGAGAGAAGTAGGAAATAGAGTGGTGCACGGTGAAAAGAGAAGTAGGAAATAGAGTGGTGCACGGTGAAGAGAGAAGTAGGAAATAGAGTGGTGCACGGTGAAGAGAGAAGTAGGAAATAGAGTGGTGCACGGTGAAGAGAGAAGTAGGAAATAGAGTGGTGCACGGTGAAGAGAGAAGTAGGAAATAGAGTGGTGTACGGTGAAGAGAGAAGTAGGAAATAGAGTGGTGCACGGTGAAAAGAGAAGTAGGAAATAGAGTGGTGCACGGTGAAGAGAGAAGTAGGAAATAGAGTGGTGCACGGTGAAGAGAGAAGTAGGAAATAGAGTGGTGCACGGTGAGGAGAGAGATAGGAAATAGAGTGGTGTACGGTGAAGAGAGAAGTAGGAAATAGAGTGGTGCACGGTGAAAAGAGAAGTAGGAAATAGAGTGGTGCACGGTGAAGAGAGAAGTAGGAAATAGAGTGGTGCACGGTGAAGAGAGAAGTAGGAAATAGAGTGGTGCACGGTGGAAAGAGAAGTAGGAAATAGAGTGGTGCACGGTGAAGAGAGAAGTAGGAAATAGAGTGGTGCACGGTGAAGAGAGAAGTAGGAAATAGAGTGGTGTACGGTGAAGAGAGAAGTAGGAAATAGAGTGGTGCACGGTGAAAAGAGAAGTAGGAAATAGAGTGGTGCACGGTGAAAAGAGAAGTAGGAAATAGAGTGGTGCACGGTGAAAAGAGAAGTAGGAAATAGAGTGGTGCACGGTGAAAAGAGAAGTAGGAAATAGAGTGGTGCACGGTGAAAAGAGAAGTAGGAAATAGAGTGGTGCACGGTGAAGAGAGAAGTAGGAAATAGAGTGGTGCACGGTGAAGAGAGAAGTAGGAAATAGAGTGGTGCACGGTGAAGAGAGAAGTAGGAAATAGAGTGGTGCACGGTGAAGAGAGAAGTAGGAAATAGAGTGGTGCACGGTGAAGAGAGAAGTAGGAAATAGAGTGGTGCACGGTGAGGAGAGAGATAGGAAATAAAGTGGAGCACGCTGACGAGAGAGATAGGAAATACAGTGGTGCACGGTGGTGAGATAAGAAATAGGGAAACATTTTAAAGAGTCCAATGAAGTTTTCTTGTATTTTTAAGAAGCTATTTAAATTCAAGGTGGCTGCCCACATAAAAGCGTCGATCACTTCACTTCACAAACAACTAATGTACTAACTGCACAATAGGAGCGTAATTAGCAAAAGAGTGTAGTTAATTATTGAGTGTACAGCGTAAATTGTTCTGTAGAGTGTAAGGTTATATTTTTCATGACCTTTATGAAGTGAAGCACAAGCTAATTGATATGCTATTAATCTGCTTCTCAAATTTGAAATAGTTTCTTCATCATTCGAGGCTTTGACTGCGTGAAGCGAGGTTATCGAGAGAAAGTCATCTATAACATTAGGTTTTTGACTGGTATTTCACCAGAAGATGCAGTACTTGATTTTCCTAGTGTGACTGTAATAAGTATTTACCTAGTGATTAGATTTACCTAGTGTGACTGTGATAAGTATTTATTTAGTGTGACTGTAATAAGCATTTACCTAGGGTGACTGTAGTAAGTATTTACGTAGAGATTTGATTTACCTAGAGTTACTGTAATAAGTATTTACCTAGTCACTTGATTTAACAAGTGTGACTGTAATAAATATCTAACCAATGTGACTGTAATAAGTATTTACCTAGTGACTTGATTTACCAAGTGTGACTATAAAATAAATAATAAATATTTACCTTGTGTGACTGTAATAAGTATTTACCTAGTGACTTGATGTACCTAGTGTGACTGTAATGAAGGCAGGCAAGGGAGGCTCCTAGTATATATCGCTTCCGCCAGTGTTATAATTGGCTCTCAGTGTTCACTAATTAGGTTAGAAGCGCACGTATCAGTTCCCTGAGGCAGTGTCGAGGTGTCGGCGCTGCCTGCCGGGGACGAGGCAAGTCTGATAGAACGATTATGAGGAGTAGGGCACTTTTGCAGCAAAATTGCTGCAAGATTTGTATTAAATGTAGGATAAATTGATCGAGGTTTTGTGGAAGACTGCTGATGGAATGTAATTTTTATGATAAATATGTATATTTATGGAATAAATATAGAAGTAAGATAGAATCTTACTTGGAAAGTAGTAAGGCCCTTTGGAAGAAAAACTGTTGTAAGATTTGTATTCGATTTAAAATACATTCACACACGTTTTGTGAAGGACTACTGATGCAATGTCATTGGTATAAATGTTGCATTGCCAATGGGATATCTTTTAACTGTTAGAATATTTGTATTAAGCTTAGAATAATTTGATCAAATTTTTGAGGAAGACTACTGATGCAATTTAATTTTTGTATGATATATACGCATATGTATTAAAAAAATACAGAAGTAGGAGAGTAAAGTAGAAAATCACTCGTCCATGGCGTAATGTAGAAATTGGTCATATGAATATGTAGCAAAATACAAGAAAAATTAATTAAAAAAAACGTGGAAGTGAAGCAGACGAGTCTGCACGTGATTGAAAAAACATCGATTTGATGAAAAAAAAAAACGCAAGGTGCCGGGGCAAAAACTCAGTCATTCTGTGAATAGGAATTCCTTCAAGGAATATGTTAAGATTTCTTTGAGGATAAACTCACAAATACATAAAATTGAAACTTCAGATGCGAACATGGTAGATTTGAAGACTACAGTATTCTAACATGCATTTAAATTATAGAAATTTTCTTTATGATCTCACGGGCACAATATTGAGTTCACGCGACATGTGGCATCATTGCGTGGGTGTAGAATAAAGATCGTAAAGATTGAGCATGGATGGACAACATGAGTTAACTGCCTCCATTACGGCACGATCCCATGCAAATTCACAAGATGACATCAATTGTGATAAGCAAAACTTGCTGAAAGACTTTGCATTTAAATAAGAATAACGGATAAATGCATCAAAAGATCATCTAACGAGGTATGGTATTCGTTTGCGTACATTTATTTATTTAGAATAATAACATCACTACCTAGTCTAACTAGCATCTATGATTATCTATGATTTAGCCGTCCTAACATGGCTTCTACACAGGGCGGCGGAAATTATAGATGCAATAGCGTAAAATTTATGCTCGGTAGCTGCTCGTGATAGGGTATGTTGCTCTATGGTACACATATTTTTGCAAGCAACAATAAGTTTCAACGCCCATCAGAATGATCATATAAGTTTTATTTCAGCGGATTGAAAATCGCATTTCAAATATGGTGAGGGTTTCTCTTAAAATATAATAGGTCCTCAAAAGGAAAACACGGATCTGAAAATGAATCAAACGCTGTATTTTGAATAACTTGTCTTGTGAAAATTGCTCCGTGTTCGTTCCACAGTTAAAAAAAAGAATTCGTCGTAAATTCTTCTTTGGATGAAAAAAAGGAAAATAATGGGGTTCAAGAGCTTTCACTTTTATTCACATGTGTTGAAATGGTCGGGATGTAGTAATGTCCCCCTTATATATGCAAATGTAATAATCTGGCGGAGATGAAAGTTACGGTGGATACACAACATCATTAAGATACCATACAGTGCCACCTATGCAGTAGCGTCATTACCAGGAAGGGCCTAGTATCATGGAACTAACTAAAAAGAGCTAAAGCCTCACTTGAATTGAAAAACGTTGCATATTTTAGGGCGTATCTAATGAAGGTAAATACACTCAGGTCGAGTAAAGCACCTTTTTTGTATTTATTATATTTGGTCTAATGAACGTTAATGCACGTGGTCCGAGTAAAATAGCGCTTGGTTTAGGAAATATTAAAGGCGCCAGGCTGATAAGTTCATAACAACTCGCTTTTGTGCCGCTAAGTGAGACGAGGAAGGTGCTATTTCAAATTAAAGAAAGAACCATCGTTCGTTCAGTTTTCATAACATGAAACAAACGAATTCAAACTTCTCAATTTGAACTGGAGGTATAATTTATACAAAAATAAGAGACATTTTTCGAGGCCACCCTGTATAATGAAGTAGTCAATTTTGACACAGCTTGGGACATATTTGATCAAAACATTAGCTTCCTATATAATGATCCTCTCTAAAATACTCAATCATATACTCATAATTTGTCTTTTAATGGGATGTATAATGGTAAATTTAATTTCCTATCTTAATAAGGGATGTAATCTTTATGGGTAAGAGTTTATGAACATTAGCGATGAAGGGCGTCACACAACTGGATACATACATAAATGAATACAATCATATTGATGTATAGATATTGTATACTATAATAAGAGCCGCGTCTGTCCGTCGGTCTGTCTGTCCGAAGCCAGCCTGCAGTGTGTGATGAGCGTATCTGTGATACAAGCTCCAGTCCTATATATTTTGTCGGGCCGTGTTCGCGCATCCTCACCAACTCCAGAGAAATTTTATATTTTTATTTCTTCCTGTCTTCATTTCTTTTCGCTTTCATTCTAATCTGAAAGTGGCGGAAAAAATGAAGTTGAAAGCCGCTACGTGAAGCTTCGGTTAGCTCTCATTATGACACCAACGCAAGATAGTGAATGAAGCGGTCTTTAAATTCAAGTTAAAATAAAGTCTCCAGTTTAATTGTGGCGTGAAGTATTCATTAATTGTTAGCAAATTCTGCTCAAGCAGTTTTTTGATAGTATCGACTTCAATAATAATAATTAAAAAACCACTACTATTAATTTTAGGTGCGCAATACGGCTATAAATATTAATAAAAAAAGTTGCAGCTTGAATTAATAGGATTATTATTGTCAAACTTTTTTTTTGACATTGCTGTAAGAAAATGGCCGCTTCTTGAAAATATATCAACGAAGCTAGACAAATTACAAAATGCATAACACGAGATAATTGGAAAACTCTACAGAGTTTGCAACCAGTATTCAACTTACTATTTCTGCTACGAATGAAAAGTCGACGGAATTTGCAACCAGTATTCAACTTACTACTTTTTTTCAAATGAAAACTCTACGGAGTTTGAAACCAGTATTCAACTTACTGTTGCTTATGCAAATCAAAACTCTACGGAGTTTCGAAACAGGTTTTAACTTACTAATTCAAGTGCAATAAAGGTCTAGAAGGTATGAATCGAATAAAAATGATCTAGTAAAGTTAGTAGCCAACGAAAAATTTACCTTCAAATTTTGTAACTCACAATACCGTTTTTATAATCACTTTTATTTGACTGGCGCGAGCTAGTATATATATAATATAATATGAGCAGCGTCCGTACGTCCGTCCGTCTGTGTGTCACACCCACCAGCCAAAAGTGAGTGATGAGCGTATCTGTGATACAAGCTTCATCCAACTCCGCAATTTTCGGTGCCTTAACCCAGCAGATTGGGGGTCGGAATGAATATCCCGTGTATTGGTAGGTTAGATTAGGTTGTATAGAATATCAGCCGTTGAGACTTAGCATAGTATGGGAAAGCCGTTGAATAGAATCGCAAATCACTGGAAAGCCATAGTAAAGCTCAGTTGTTCCGATATCTAATGCTGTCATTTTTTGATAGGCCATGTGTACTAGTATAGCCTAGCATAGAGATTGAAAACTGTTTTCGCTCGTGCAAAAAAATGTACCAATGAAGTGTAATTTCATCCCTTTATGTATTTTGGACATAAAAAGCATTGAATTAGCCAACAATCGTATTTACGACTTTATTCAGCATACTGAATAAACTTGGGGGGGAACTGCATTCACTTTGATAACTAGCATTTGACAAGCTTATGAATAGGCAAACGCTTGTACGTAGGTTCACGAACACAGTGTACTCGTCACGGTAGAGGAAACAAGGTAGGGTCATTTATATGGGAGAAAATACACCTCCTCATGTTCGGCTAGCCAATAACAATGCTTTATTTTAAACAATCTTTGTGACTTCACCTAAACGCAGTGTCTTTCTAAATGGTCTAAATTCTAAATGGTCTAAATTCTAAAAGTTAATGGTCTAGACTTGACCGAACTTTTGTAATTTTTATACGAGTACCACGGTAGAGGAAACAAGATAGGTTCAAACCAGTCTTTTTCTTGTTGACGGTTAGGTTTTGCTAACGTCACGGTAACGAACCAACAGCAGCGCTCATATTGCATATGGTAGCACTGCTACCCCCAAATCTGGCTCCATTATAGTACGTACATATAGAACGTACGTACGTATAGAACCTACGTGCAAGCGTTTGCCAATTCATAAGCTTGTCAAATGCTAGTTATCAAAGTGAAAGCAGTTCCCCCCCAAGTTTATTCAGTATACTGAATAAAGTCGTAAATACGATTGTTGGCTAATTCAATGCTTTTTATGTCCAAAACACATAAAGGGATGAAATTACACTTCATTGGTACATTGTTTTGCACGAGCGAAAACAGTTTTCAATCTCTATGCTAGGCTATACTATACTATAATGGAGCCAGATTTGGGGGTAGCAGTGCTACCATATGCAATATGAGCGCTGCTATTGGTTCGTTACCGTGACGTTAGCAGAACCTAACCGTCAACGAAAAAAAGACTGGTTTGAACCTATCTTGTTTCCTCTACCGTGGCACTCGTATAAAAATAACAAAATTTTGGTCAAGTCTAGACCATTAACTTTTAGAATTTGCGTTGAGTAACTGACAACCATTACAGCAGAATATGATCACCAGGATATTTAACGGTAAATTCGACTGCATTCGCGAATTTAGAATTAAAATATACATTTGCATAGTCAGATAAGGTTTGCTATACTAATCACTGATGGTAAGTCGTGTGTGTCTGAGTACGAGCTGGAAATAAAGTTACTGTCGCTACAAAGAAAGTTTCACACATCACCTTTCGAAAAAACGCAGCAGGTAAAATGGTGACCGGTGATAAGAGACGAAAATCAATTTTAGACATCACTGGATAGAGAGCCCATTGTACAGGATCATCAAAAGTTTTGCGCATGCCTTATAGTTGTCAAACATTCCGCACTTATACTGTTTTATATCTACCCTTTTATCATGATGTAATCCAATACCACAAAATTATGATCCATTGATCGGTTTATTCCAATACATTGAATTATTTATGCTATAGCGTTCTAAAGTTTTGCCTTATTTGTCTCTAGACTTCGAGATTTTGCGAAGATTTTCTAGACTTCAAAACATCTGATTTGTTGCGTTGTTTTGATATGTTCTACAATGACAGATGTTTTTCATTGTACATTCATTTCCATACGAGAGATTATGGCACTTATCCACTAATGATTCTCATACAACAAGCTAAAGACAATATCAGTAAATGCTGCGGAGAGTTAACAAAAAGATCGATGGCAAATTCTACACTACCGAAAAAGGAACACGTCTAACAAGCCTTCCCAACCAGAAAATGAAACTGGACGATCTCAAAAGCTGCACAATTGAAATTCTCAGGTCTAAGCTCCAAGATCATTGGACTCAATTTGCATAGCCAATCAGTCTCAGAGGGGACACGGAATTGGCGAGCTTTCTTCTCTTCGTCAGAAAATACCAACTCAATCGGAAGGGTGCCCACATATTTTGGTTAATAACTGATGATTTTATGAAGTTATACGCACAAATCTTCCAGAATCGTTTCTATTGTGAAGTATTTTTTTTTGTGGTTTTGTTTTTCGTAAGTTGTATGCATCATTTTGCACGTTTGTAGTCGCACTGAATTGCTGTTTTTCGTTTTAGTTTTGTTTTTTATATACATGCTGAAATTAAGTTTGCCAACTCAATCGGAAGGCCGCCCACATATGGTGGCTAATCACTGATAGGGTTTTGAAGAGGTATACGTACTGAAATTGAGCTACTAAATTTCATTCCGATTTCTACTTAATACAGTACTCCATACAGTACTGATCTCTACTCAATACAGTACTCTATACAGTACTGATCTCTACTCAATACAGTACTCTATACAGTACCGATTTACTCTATACAGTACAGTAGCGGAGGAAATTCACCGTCTGGGAAAACCGAAAGAGTGCAAATGTAACGAATTGCTGTGCATAAAAAGATGATAATTAGATTGAAGTGACTCAAAGGTATGAAGTCTTCCTATGAAGAGCAAATCTTATGCATGAAATTCAAGTATAACACCAGCGTTAAAAAATAATGATATTTACCGGTAAATTACCGTTGGTTTATCGAAAAATGAACAACCGTAGAATTAAAATTTCATGTTTATTTTTTGTTTGGTGTCCGTTGCTTCCGTGTGTCTGTGACGCTCACAAGGACGCTCAATGACCGTATCTGTGGTACGAGTTTCACCAGTGCACAAGTACAAGAATATTTTGATGGCGGGTACTGTTGGGATGGACATATTTGTTTGTGGTCCAATTTATTCAAGGAAAATATTGAATCCCGTCATTTTTGACGGGTCATGCACACCAGTAAAGACTAATTACCTTCGATTTCTGGGTGATGTGAAAATCTTAGTCACTGCCTGACAAGATCGATTTCACTCTCTAATGTATTAACGAGACACTGAAATTTAATCTACTACAAACGTTCTTCAAAAAGGTAATAAATAAAAAGTAAGTATTTTTCATGTTCATTCCTATTAAAGACGATATTTGCAGGCCAATATTTTAATGAAATTCACTGATGTCGGATGATTTGGTAAATAATTGATGCATGAATAATAATAATACTGTAGATGCACCCAGGAAATTGCCAAGCTAAATTTGATAACATTTTTGTAGTCGCTACATCATGTTTTCATTGGAAAAACCTGATAAAGGTGCATGCTTTCAGTAACACCAAAAATTTCAGTGAAACAGTTAACTACTCCCAAAGCATTTTCTTGAAACAGGAAGATTCTCTGAACCATGCAATCAACCAGCAAAGAAGACATCCGTTGTCCTAGCGAAGAATCCTTGCAAAGTGTAATGCCTATACACAGTACGGAAAATCCATTAATTAAAATCTCAGATCCCTTTTATTTGGTGCTCCATCCATTGTTTCTTGCTCAGCATCCTCAGAAAAGCGGCTCTGTCAGACGTTCCATTAAACAGCGCATCTCCGCAACACAAAGCTGACGACTTCATAATTATTTTCTATCAAGACGTAGCACCATAATTAGAAGTTGGGGAGAGCGCTTCAATTTATCCAAGTGACTCGCCATTTGCATTTCTGGGCCGTGACGGATTGTCTGCTTTGCAACAACTGAATTACGAACAGAACGAAGCTATGTGTATGAGGTCTTGAATAAAATTGGCTGCAGGGTATGAGGTAATCATTTGAAGGGTGACCATCATTTAGACTTGCTTGAACTGCAAGAGTATGAGGTCTAGAATAAAATTGGCTGCAGGGTATGAGGTAATCATTTGAAGGGTGACCATCATTTAGACTTGCTTGAACTGCAAGAGTATGAGGTCTAGAATAAAATTGGCTGCAGGGTATGAGGTAATCATTTGAAGGGTGACCATCATTTAGACTTGCTTGAACTGCAAGAGTATGAGGTCTAGAATAAAATTGGCTGTAGGGTATGAAGTAAACTTTTGAAGGGTGACCATCATTTAGACTTGCTTGAACTGCAAGAGTATGAGGTCTAGAATAAAATTGGCTGCAGGGTATGAGGTAATCATTTGAAGGGTGACCATCATTTAGACTTGCTTGAACTGCAAGAGTATGAGGTCTAAAATAAAATTGGCTGCAGGGTTTGAGGTAATCTTTTGAAGGGTGACCATCATTTAGACTTACTTGAACTGCAGGAGTATGAGGTCTAGAATAAAATTGGCTGTATGGTGTGAAGTAATCTTTTGAAGGGTGACCATCATTTAGACTTACTTGAACTGCAAGATTGAATGAAAACGTGGTTGGATGTACTGAAGCTAAAGGGAATGTTCATTTCATCGCAATTTTACATTTATTTCAACTGAAAGGAGTACCGAATAATACGTAACTTTGCTCACAGACTTCCGCTAGTGCAAGTTTCGACTATGCATTTTTAAATGGCATTACTCTAGTGAAAGCTAAAAAGTCAGATAGTTATGTATTGGAAAAGGTCATTTTTAGTTTTATATAAAAACTAACGCGATCACCATAGGTTGAATCACTGGAAAAAATTCCGTAAAAAATAAAAATGCAGAAACCTAATTAAGAAATGAGAATAAGGAACGTTAATATACAGCCGTTATTTATCGGTACTTAGTACAATTTTTCATAGAAATTTTCTTTGACAAATTTATCTTCACGAGTATTTGCTTTCAACAACTTTTGCTTCGTGAGATCGTTTTAGAAAACTATAAAGAATTTGTTTGACATAGGTTGAATTTGCATCATTACTTATTCAGGCTTGCATGACAATTTCAAAATTAAATCATTAGCGAACAAATTTTCTAACTTCTACGAGTCTACACTTGATTGTGATAATTTTTTGGATTAGTGACAAATACTGTTAAATAGTCTCAAAGTAATTTTGAACCCAATATGCAATCCTCAAATCACTCAACGTTCTGGAGCAAATTTCTAAAAATCTTCGAAGTTCACATTAATAATGACATTGTGTTACCTAGTTTTTCTATAAGATTTATGATACAGGAGTATGATAAAAAATTAGGCAACCACTACTTCGTTTCAGATGTGCTTGCGTAACTTTAAATCCTTTGTTGCCAGAGAATAGTTTACGTCCTGAACTACAACCTACAGTCCGCACTCAAAAACTAAATTTTATTTGCACTGCGAACTTGCTGAAATTATTTATTTTATAAAATTTTTCATGAGAATTAACTCATGTGAGTGAGGCTAAGTGTTTTGTTACATCGGTCATATTCACGACCTGATCAGCCTAGTAGGAAGCGAGATGAAAACACTCCTTCAGCAACCCAGCGCCAACAACAAATCCAAGCTCCAAATATGGACTCAAACTCTGCATAATGATCGCCTGCAAGATCACTGACAAGATCTGAAGGATTAAAACTTCACCGCGGAAGATCTTCATCAATTATCATTCAAGTCGGCATCCGTCATTTCCGAGTGTTGTTGGGGTGACATTCCGGGTTCATTAGATGAAGATTTAACAAGTTGGGGAACACAAGTGCAGATGCATTAATTTAGATGGACGAGCCCTCCCCAACTTGAATAGCGACCAGAGAATGGTGGACATTTTTTTAGAATGTGAGGGGCCTGTTATTCTGCTTTGGTTGGCGACTCAGCTCGTCTCAATTGAGGAGCTGAAACAACAATAGGTTTGGATTTAATTTAATGCACATATGTTTATCAGAGGAAGGATTAGTAATACTCTTTTGATGAAAGTGGTAGCTAGAAGGTGTGTTGTCTTTTGTCTCAAGCGAATAGTTGAAAAGATAATTTTCGTAATTCATCCTACGAAAATTACGTCAACGATAAAGTTCTGAATTATGGACTGATTCAATCACCTAGAAACTGCATTTATGTATAAGTTTATCAATTACAGAACATCTTTCATTACAAGAAATGTGCTTTCCAGGGTAAACTTTTGAAATGTTGGAAACGAAAAAATGAAAATAATTTACGTGCTTGTGCAAGTTTTTAAAACACTGGATTAGCTTTTCCATGACACTGCAACATTAAAAGAAAGTCCAGTAAAGTCACAAGTGCATATCAAAGAAACGTAGTAAGGATTTTCTTCATTCTCTTTTCGTTTCATCTTTTATTTTTTTCCTTGTTTCCTTTTTTTGTGCGTGTGTTCACTCCCAAATAATCCAGCCAACCCGAGATCGACGAGTGATTGCTGCACTAGCAAGCTTATATAAGGCTTGCTTGCATCAGGAAATTTGGCCTTAAGGGCACCGATTGTAAATCTCTGGACGAACCATTAAGCGAGATCGAGGAAATTGTCTGACGTCGGGAACTTGTAGCTTCACATGCGATTGGCTTCACCGAAGGAATTTGGCCAGCAATCCTGACAAACGGAGCCGGAGTCTTGAAACCAAGGCTCTTCGGCCCCGAATGTGGGCCGGCTAGCATTCAGAGTCGTTTTTTGAGGTTGTCTCTGGTGCTTTGGAGTACTGAAGACGGCGCTTAAGGTCTGGAGAAGCCATAGTGGAGGTGCTCGATGTGATTACGAACAACCGAGACGTATGGTTATGGGTGCCTTGATTTGCCTAAACAGCCCAAGCTCCTGCAACCCTTTCGATTAACTTGAGAAAATTAGAAACTTATTCACGGAAACGTTTCAGGCTGCTAAATGGAGCGGCTCAACAACAGTGATGATATTATTTGTTGATGTTATTGTAGATATAATCTGTTATTAATAGGGAACTAGGAGATAGCTTAAGCAATATTTAAAATTTGAACATGTAGGACATGGTATCACATGACTAAGGATAGCATTACACACTTACATTAATTTAGTAATAATAATTGGGCGTTTTTTGGTTGGTGTTTTTGCTTGTTCAAAATTCATCGCATTGGCAAAGTTTGAAGAACATGGAAATCTTGAGTTTGATAAGGTGATATTTTATTTTTCTAACCGAACGATATTCCAATGTTTTTATGATAATCTCCCATGACGAAGTTCTCTTATTTTATTGAAAAATGTGTACAAAATACAGGGAAGAACAATTTCTGTTGTCTCATAAAATGAAGTTTAAGCTAAAATGGTTTGAGCTAGCGTTGATGGAAATTTTTCTATTTACTGAAACCAAGAAAAATTTGATGGTAAAAATACCTATTATACCTGAGCTATACCAACAAGCAGTTTCATTTTCTCCTGGTATACAGATGTCTGCCTCCTTCAAGACTCACTTGTGTACGTTAATAATTTTAAGCTATAGTAGGCACCTGCTCAATGCGTGTACAAATGTAAACATATAATATATAATTATAATACAGTAGCATTTTTTAAAATGTTTATGGATAAAAATGATACAAGCGCAAAAAACGCGATTACGAAGACGTTTTTTGTATCATTATCGCCGAAAATTATTGCTGAAATGACTCAATCATTTTTTTTAACGATGGTATTAAATCATTTTTAAATTGAATGAAACTCTATTGATGGGCTTCTTGTAAATTCGAAATGTCTTATGAGGTATAAGAACTTATAATAGGAACCATATTTTCATTGAAACAATTAACATATTAAATCTAAAACTTGATACTAAACACTTCTAAACACTCATGGTTCTCTAAAAAAAAGTTAAATAACTTGGCGAATAGTATTCTAATGCTGCTCACATGCAACAGTAATGAATCGTTGGCTTCGAATTCTCATTTGAAAAAGGTACTGAAAAGTGAAAATTAATCTCAAAGTTAAATGGATATCAACATTTCAATGTACAGCTAAAATGTGTAAAGGTTTCATTCGTCACACAAAGTCTCATTTGTGTTTTTCATGTAGACCTAACTCATTGTCATAAAGAATATTTTAATATATGGCATGGGAGCGGTTAAATTTCTATTCAAATTTTAGCACGTGTTGAACTGCGTAGACAATTCCACGGCTCTGCAACGCTGTAATTCTGGCAGTGCAGCTACCCACTTATTTGAGCTGCGCGACTCTCACATTTCATGCGTTAAGCACGGGACCTGAAATTATTCCACGGAGAATTTAAAAGCTTATGCAGGGCTGGAGTAAAAGAGCAGTTGAGTGTCCTAGTCATGCATGCTCATCAAATTAAGCTTATCCTTTCGAAGCCTCCTCTCAAGTGCTCCCGCTAAGGCTTCAAGCGCTCGGGGAGGGCACGTTTTCTTTCAATATAGCTTCTCTTAACCATTGTCTTGGAAAAAATAAAAGGAAGGTGCCGTTTGCGCGGGCCGTTAGAAGGCTCTAAGCACCATCGACACCTCGCTATGTTCTCTAACGCTCGTACTTTCAGTCTGCGTCCAGTGCATAACGTTCGGTTCAATGGCAACCCGAAGCTATGGAAGCTCTTCCCTGCAGTCTTCATGCTCCTCACGGGCACAAAATGCCGCCGCTCTCAGTGAATCATCCGACCTCGGCTCTGTAAATTCATGTCTCGGACAATACAGAGCGGGATGACTGAGTGAATGCGTTATTTGGCGTTTTCCAAACTTTATACGAGGGTTCCAGTGACTTCAGACGTGGTGAGACAAAGGAAAATTGTTTTCTTATTGAAAAAACATTATTTTGATTTGTTTCGATTGCTCGTTATGACGCATCAAACTAGTTCGGAAGTCTTTCACGGTTCTTGATGAAAATTCAGAAACAGTACGGGGTAATTCTGGTTAAGTGTGAACAGTGGTATGGTGTTGTTCTTTAGTTTGTGTTTAAACTTGTGTAGTTTTATTGTATATCTCTCACGTACTGTCTCAAGCTGTGGTAGTAAACATATAAAGCATTAAATTATGGTTATTATTCGCAATCCGATATGATGAGGCACACGTTGCAACATTTCAATACTGAAAATAAGAAAAAAATATAAATGCACTCGTGGTGGAAAAGCGGTCATTTCGTTGCTTGTTTCAAGTATCTATTGTTTCGCACCTAAACAACACCATTTAGTGTATTTCAAGGAGTCATTCAATAGTCAGTATCAGCTGTTGCTGATGAGTCAAAGTATGGTATTCTTATGTCGTAGAGTACTGGTAATACTGTATATTCCATATTGCCCTGCACGAGCGTTATTAAACTGAATCACAGAAATTTATTTTCACTCTATTATAAGCGTTACTGTCACTCTCAAATACTAATTAGAAAAATGTCTTGACACGAACGAACGCTTTACATAAGCTTAAATAAATTTTCTAGTCTTAGATGTTACACTGCCACAAAAAATTAGAAAAATGTTAGAAACTATCGGTTAGATAAACATCTCTTGAATCCACCTCAAGAACATCCAGATTAAGATTTCAGAGACCATCTCCATAGGAAAATGAGGAATACTTCGAGGAAGGGAAGAAAACCAAGCAAAAGTTTATGACCAGAATCGCACAAGGGTTCAGGGCTATCTCTTAATATCTTCTTACCTAATAATACCCTTGGTGTGTTTGTATATTTAATTATTAGTTCGGTGTCCGTTTCTTTAGTCTCTCTGTGACGGTCATGAGGATGCTTCATGACCGTATCTGTGATCCGAGTTTCATCAGTGCACAAGCACGGGAATATTTTAAATCGCGATAATATTAGGATGGATATATTTGATTGTCATTCACATCAGGAAGATTTGTTGACAGAAAATATCGATTTCCGTCATTTATGACGAGTCGTGCACACTAATCCAAATATAATTAGCGTGTTTATTGGTCATTATGCTTTGGATAAATTTCAATTCATGAAATTCACTACATGTTTTCGTAAATCGTTTATTTCGTACCGAACGACGTAGTTCTTTTTGCACCATTTTAGTTAGATGAGCACCATAAGCTATGGTAGGTTCGGAGCAAGGGAGACGTGTAGGTCTGGGCAGCTCATGATGAATGGTGAGCCAACATGGCTTCGTACGGCGCGCCTACTCTCGTTTCACTATCGTGCGTTTACAGAGTCGAGGCCATGTTAGACCTCGATTGTATTGCTTATATTAGGGGTATTGCGGGTGGGTGTCAATGGAGTCACTGAAGCATTGGACACTAGAGTAATTAAGGACATTGCAGTCAGTTTCCTAAGTCTGTGTTGTGAGTCGTTTCCTATGGAGTTGTGATTTTAGTTTCCTATGATGTTCCAGTCTTAGTTTCCTAAAAAATTATTATTCAAGTTTACATATATGAATCTAACACTGTTATTTCTTTACTCAACTACTTAGTTAGCCGCCTTACAGGTCGTAGCCGATTATCCTAGAAAAGACATGAAATCCTTATCAATTGAAATACAAAAATATAGAGTGAATTATTTTCGAATCTCTTGTCACGTCCTTGTACGTAAGGTCGCGTGATGCTCATTGAATATTATCAACAAGTATTATGACACACAAAATGTTAAATGTGTAAAAATTCACAAAATGTGAATTAAGCTACTTTACCTACCTTAGAGTAAATATTTCAGGAGTAAGCAGAAATTCTATCCAGCCAAGCTACAACACAGACATATTTGAGAATACATTTTTATGCATTCAAATCATTCGTACCACTCCTTCCAAACATTTTCTCATAAAAATAGCTTCAGTAGAAAAATCCATATTTCTTTGGGAAGTAACAGATCGAGATCGCTTAGCATAGGTGAAGTCATTGATTAGAACCCTGACCATCTAGCTTGCACACAAATTTTCGCGCAAATAGCGACGCCATCAACCAATTATTCCTCGATGTTGTTATTAATATTTTTTTCGATAGTTGGCACACCACGAGAAACGATCACAAAATTCAACTTTCTTCTGACGTGTATATGGAAGTGTGGCTTAAGAGTTAGCTCATCTTTCATTTCATTTTGCATCTGTTATGAACGTTAGGGGCATACGAAGTCTCTGAAGAGTGCATCAAAGTTACATATTGGATGACTTGTCACGTCCTTGGCGTTTGTAGCGGGACGTATCAATTAAAAGTTCTGATACGCCAAGTTCGGAACGACTGTCCGGCACAGATGCAGAGGTGCCGGCGAGTCCCGAGTTTGGGGAATTCATTCCGAGTTATCGGATGCGATTTTCCGGAATAGGAATCGGCGGAGGCATCCACATAATTCTGGTATTTTTTGGCAGGTATCTGATATGTTCCTGAAAACATTCGGGCCAGGTATTGAGAACGGGTTATTTGATGGAACTCTGATGTTCGTGTAAAAACTTACATATAATTAATTCTATTTTGTGCGTCAATAATTGTAGCATGAAATTTTCGAACTGACGTAAATGCAAAGTAATGATATTGTTAGCCGATCTATAGGGATTTTTCCCTATAGTTGCAGTTACATTTTTCTGCCTTTTTCTGAAAATGAGAGAGATGAAAACAGTATTTCTGAATGGTTGTGGGAAAAACAGAAAAAACTGTAAGCCGCAAAACAAAAAATGTTTAACGAAACAGTAATGAAATTATATTTCAACTCCATTGAACAGCTTTTTGTTAGTTGAGTTTACAAATGATGGCAATGAAGAATAGTTTTTCCCGTTCTCATCCTGATCATCGGCTTACCCAATTGACTAGAGAACCAATTAATCAAGATGCGCTGCATATTGAGAGGACTTAATCCTACGTAGGGAGTAATAGTTACATTGGATCCCATGAATTCTGTAAACAGAGGTGGAGGCTATGGAGGATGGGACTATAATACGCTTGAACAACTTCGAATTGATCGAGTCAACTCAATAGGTTGTCAACGTCGAACACTGAAATGCTGTAGATTATATGAGTTAAACGCAAATTATCACTTTTGATTTCAGTCTGAAATGTTGAAATGGCTGTTGCATATCTTGGAAAATAAATAATTTTCTTCTTTGTAATTATCAACCCCAACTTCTGTACAAAAAATCGGTACAGTAGCCGGCATAGGGACAAAAGGCATATTTATCGTAATTACTTAAGCATCTAATGAATATTATTAAGTGTCGCAGGCAAATAGTACTACGTTAAGTAATATTCTTGCCTCAAGCGCTACAACATATGACTGACCGTAATTTTCTGTGGTACTGCACTTACAAATCGTTTTCTTTCTGGTTAACAAGCGATCAAACGCTACAATTTCAACAATTGGCAATATTTCTCAAAGAATGACAGTTTCATTCGTTGTTCGTCGACTGCTGCTTGTGTCTTATTAGCGCTTTCAAGGCTGTACTACATTGAATCTGCCTTCCGTTTCCAATTAGGATTCAAAATTATTTATACAAGCTAATTTCACTTCCCTTCACATTTTTGACATTTTGTGATAGTTTTAACTGTATAAATGAGCGATCAATTCCCTGAAGGGACCAACACTAATGTAAGGTTTGCCCTACGAGTCGACTCTCAATTTTTTTGTCTGGACAAAAAACACACAAAATCGATCTTCTTACAAAAGTTCCTCGCTAATGCATAGCGTAGCGATAATTTTTCTAACGCTTCTGAAAATATCTTTCTCCGTTTACACCGAATCAGAATTAGAGTATCGTTCTTTGCCCCTGGAGCGCTCTTTCTACATCGTACTTAGCCAGTTCAGTAAGTCATCTGTGCTTCCAGCCCTCCGTCCTCTAGGAGACACATAGCTCAACTTTTTCAATAAAGCGTCGAGTGCCAAAGCGCAATTTGTTTCCTTCGTCATCGATCTCATCCTTATTTCCATTCCGATTGTGCTGAGGCTAAGTTCTTTTCTTCTTCGATCTACGCTAACAAAATAGACTCAAAAATTGAAATGAAATCACTATCGGGAGGAAATTGCTGCAAATTGGTTCCCCTAAAGCTTATGAAGAAAGTGAAAACGGGATTTAATTGCAGCCAGAAGTAAGTGAGGTTGGAACGAACGGAAAATTCACACACGCTTGAAAATTTAGAGTGCAACGTGCAATGGATTAATTCTTGATCGCGATTACTGCGGAAAAATGAAAGCAGAATTCCCCTCCAAGTCTAGTTTCGAAGGTATTTGTTACTAATTAGGGCATATTTTGGAACAAAGAAGTGAAAGCTTCATTATTTTCTCTTCAAATAATGGTATGGAACTTCATTTATAATATTGAGTTGGTTGTCATAAGTACTGGTTTATTAAGGCACTCCTTTATGTACGTAGTTGTGGTTGATGATTGTGATTATTAATTAAAGCACATTTTGGAACGAAGAAGTAAAAGCTTTATTATTTCCAATTTAAATTAAGGTATGTAATTTCCTTGATAATATTGAGTTGGTTTTAATAAGCACTTGTTGATTAAGGCACTGCTATATGTAGTTTGCAGTTGATGATGAAATGCGTCATAATGATTGAGAAAACGCAATATCATAGCCTCATGTTCATGGAAACTTTATGAATCGCGTAACGCATAATCAAATCTGCATAATTGGGTCTTAACTCAATTTGGTTTCCACTGGCTTTGAAAATCCTGTGTAGCTTTGACGTATATGAGGAACTTGAAAACGAGTGAAATTGCTAGGAAATTAGTCATTTTCAATAGGAAAACGTTCCAGAGAAGTCATTTTCAACAGGAAAACGTTCCAGAGAAGTCATATTCAATAGGAAAACGTTTCAGAGAAGTCATATTCAATAGGAAAACGTTCCAGAAAAGTCATATTCAATAGGAAAACGTTCCAGAGAAGTCATATTCAATAGGAAAACGTTCCAGAGAAGTCATATTCAATAGGAAAACGTTTCAGAGAAGTCATATTCAATAGGAAAACGTTCCAGGGTAGTCATTTTCAACAGGAAAACGTTCCAGAGAAGTCATTTTCAACCGGAAACCGTTCCAGAGAAGTCATATTCAATAGGAAAGCGTTCCAGAGAAGTCATATTCAATAGGAAAACGTTTCAGAGAAGTCATATTCAATAGGAAAACGTTTCAGAGAAGTCATATTCAATAAGAAAACGTTTCAGAGAAGTCATATTCAAGGGGTAAACGTTTCGGAGTCCAGCCCATCATCAGTTCAAAAAAGTACAAATCATTATGTCTGCAATGAAGTAAAAAAAATGTTGGAGACACCTATTAAAAGATATCAGGAAAATAAATATATTTAAAAAAAATAGATGAAAAGCATTTCTATCCAGTTATATTTTACAACTGGTATGACCTGTCAGTATTGTTGAGGGCCGGTTTTCGTTTTTTAGCTACTTTGACTACACTTATTGAGTATTACCCCAGGGTAGCAGCCATGCATTTAAGTTTTTCTGATATCAAGGCCGTAGTGAAGTGAATAGTGTGATGTGACTCATTGTTTAATTTTGAGTGTGTAAATTTTTTCACCTAATTTTTTCACTTTGCAGTATAACTGTAGGAATTTGGGGAATTTTTATATTCAAATTGGATTATCAATAAGCCATGGATGCACATACACCATACATGTGTACACATAAACTATGCAAATACATACTCAAATAATGCATATAAACCGAATTCACATTGTAAAGTTCATGTACATTCATGTCATAATTAAAATTCCACTTATTTTTACTTCCATATATCCGCATATAGATGCTTAAAAGAGACATATAAACGAAATTCCCATTCCAAAATTCATCCACATTCATGTCGAAAATGAAATTACTTTTATTTATACTTCCATCTCCAGAAGCCTCTATAACGGTGACCTATGCTCCGCATTCAAATATCAAATACTGATCCAAATTTGATGAGCAAAATTGATGATGAAAATTAAAATTTCCGGCGTTACTTTCAACGCGCAAAATAAGAAACGTAATCTCCTGTGAGCATGTTTTTTTATTGGTCTCAAAATGATATTTAACAACTTTGAAAATTTTCATAGAAGCCGGTTCGTCAATTTATTTTTTGTTTTGCTTCACTCATATTTGTTTCCGAAATGAAGAATAAGCTGTCTTATTGGAGTTGATAAATAAATGACACACACACACAAAAACACACACACACATACATACATACACAATCTTTGAGGGGAAATGTCGTCGTGAGCAATTGATTTCTGTCGCATAAATTCACTGCGATAGAAATATTTCTTTCAAGATTCTAAATTAACGCCGTTAGTGCACGATTACATAATTTCCCATCCGAAACCGCTTATTAAATCAATTAAATCATCTTGAACTTCCTCTTTGCCAAAGTTTTTAACTCTGAAAGAATCAATTAACATCGAATAATGATTTACTTTGAAATTTTTTTCTCTTCTCGCTAACAAAGAAATAGGACGTGGATACTTCACGATTGATTATGTGGCGAGCAGTAAAAAAATTACGTTAAATCATTATTCGGAGTTAATTGAATCTCTCAAGTGTGATGAAGTTGAATTAATTTGCACTATGTTTAAAGTATTTATTATTTTGCACTAAGTTTAAAGTATTTATTAATTTGCACCAAGTTTAAAGTATTTATTAATTTGCACTAAGTTTAAAGTATTTATTAATTTGCACCAAGTTTAAAGTATTTATTATTTTGCACCAAGTTTAAAGTATTTAATAATTTGCACCAAGTTTAAAGTATTTATTAATTTGCACCAAGTTTAAAGTATTTACGGCGCATGACAGAAATCCGTCGTTCGTAGGTCATGAAAATCATTAGTTAACGCACGTTAACGAGTGAATGATGGGGTGGAAATGTATGCTTATATCTTTTAGGTATTAAAAAAAAGTAGTTTTGGAAAATGATACTGAAATAATATTTATTGCTACGCTTCTATGAAAAATTCGATACAATTTGCGAAATACTCCATGATCATACATGATATAAAAGTGTAAATTGTGTGAAAGTGCTTCACAACTTTGTTATCAAATACCTAACGAAAAGGATCTTTTTCCTTCACGTACGTCTGCATGATTGTAATGAACTAGATTCATAAATGCTCATCAAAATTCCAAAGATTTTTGAGGATATATTTCTGCTGATATTGAGCACATTCTTAAAGCTATTTTATCTCTGTATTACTGAATTTGCTCGAGCCTTCAATTATTTTGCAAAACTATTGATAGGAATGATTTTGCTGCAATTTGAATAGAATAAAGTACGTTAATAATTAAGGTACTCACGGGGTGAGATGATTAATTAATATACAAGGTAATTGAAGCATGTATAACCTCACTTACAATCAATGGTAACTGACTATGAAGGTTACAGGAAGTGGGCTAACTGCAACAGCCAAAAAGCAGTGATGGAATGAAGCTCTAAATTTTTTATTGCTGATGATTTTAAACATGTAGAAGTCTAAAAAATCATAAAAGAGCAACAAGCTCCTTTCACGAAATGAAAAAACGCAAGTCATCATCACATAATGAAAGAACGCCAACTTCAAATCAGAAAAGGAAAGAGCGCAAGGTCTTTACTCTAGAGTCTGGAATGAGAAGGCCCTGTCACAGAATGAATGAGCGCCAAGTCCTTACCACGGAACGAGAGAGTGCCAAGTACCTATCACAGAATAAGAGGGTGCCAAGTCCCTATCACAGAATGAGATAGTGCCAAGTCCCTATCACAGAATGAGAGAGCGCCAAGTCCCTATCACAGAGTGAGAAAGCGCCAAGTCCCTATCACAGAATAAAACAGCGCCAAGTCCCTATCACAGCATGAAAGAGCGCCAAGTCCCTATAACTGAATAAAACAGCGACAAGTCCCTATCACAGAATAAAAGAGCGCCAAGTCCCTATAACAGAATAAAACAGCGACAAGTCCCCATCACAGAATGAGAGAGCGCCAAGTCCCAATCACAGAATGAAACAGCGCTAAATCCTTGTTACAGCACGTTGCAACAATAACAGACACGCAATAGGATAACTCAACAAGAAAACTCATCGTTTAGCAAACTGAAAGTAGGGTCAATTTCGACTGCAGTAAAAGAACGAAGTAGAATGACAGCTGTTACGGACTAAGTGCCATGAAATATTCATTCGTTTCCATTTAACAGAGGACGATGAACGGAATTAGTTCCATCGCAAACTGTAAAAACGGGTTTAAACGCTGCAGTTCTCAGCGAACTAAATATAAGCCCACCGACCGGCTCCCCATCGACTGGAGTCATATATTTCCATTCCGTTTCAACTTTGCATAAGAAATGCCTATGGGAAATCAACTGCAGGAAGAATCTGCCGCAATAGAACGAGTTTTATTTTAGCTCGAAAATATCATACGCTCGCAGACTTTAGACTGATGCATGGGGATCTGAATCGAGCTCCTCTTATTGAGTTACATAAAGTTTAAAGAAAAAAGAGGGTTTTTTTATTGAGAGAAATTTCGATAGTGAATTTTCAATTCACCGTTTGGATCCAAGCTTGAAAAATGCGTTAAATTTAAAAAAATTGTTCAGCCGTTTCGATTGTGGTCTCTAAGTAAAAATTTTACCATGACTGGATGCTTCATTTACGAAACAATATTTCGAATTACAGTTTCCAGGCTGTCTTCTAAATCACACTAACAATGCGGTAAATTTTCGAGAGTATGTTTTAATGTTGACCAGTCTATTCTCTGGGATCTTTGAGCTGAGACTAGTTTTGATTCAATAGAAGTATATTAAAAACATCACGATTATCTACTGACAAATAGAGACATGAAATAATTCCTACGTATGACAAATGCTATAAGAATTTCGATTGCTTCTCCCATCACTTTAGGTAACGAACCAACACTTATTCATTTAAAAATATGTTCTCAAACAATGTAGGAAATTATTCCATCGGCAAAATGCAACATAGTTGAAAAAATATTCGTAGCATGTTAATGGAAACATGCAAGACACTGAAATTTCTCAAACGCATTACTTTTTTGATATTATTTCTTTTCCATAAGTTCATATGCAATGGCTTCAAACTCGTTCACTTTCTCCTTCGTTGCTCAGTTATTGAGCTGTCGAACGAATGATTATTATTTTTCCGAGGAACTCCTCGCATATCTCATTTTTAAGCAAATAAAAAAATTACAATTACCCTTGGATACAAAATTTTTTTCCTCACCATTTGAAAAACTCTTTCTGCTGCCGATAAATGGGCGAGAGAAAATTGGCGTAGGAGCAAGGTTAATGTTCGGACGGGCTATTTTAGGAGCCGACCTCCGTTGGAGAACGAGGGGTTCACTTTGAACTTCATATGTATAAACGAAAAGTGAATATTCTTAAAAAATAGTATCTGCGTTATGAAGGTTTGAACTGTGGAAACGAATAATAATATTTGGAAGGTAAAATGTTACTGGGTTTTTATATCTTATTTTATTATTTATTTTCGATTGATGTAGTAAGTTTGCTTAAGTAAAAAGCGTAGTAGTACACCCTAACGATATTTTTTCCCTTTTTCATTCTATGTTTCGAAAATCAATGAACCTTTTTGACAGCTTCAATACTCGGTTGTACATCCGGAAAAACTACTTATGTGACCAGAATTTCTTATAAATATCACATAAACGTCTTATGAGGAATTCTGTAAGGAAAATGCTAGTTGAATTTCTGGTTTTCCTAGGGCAAAATTAACGATTGAAATTTTAGATATATTTTTTTAAAATTCCTCTGTTTGAGGACAAACGTTTGTTCCAGAGTTCTCTAAACATTAAATTTTTACCAAAAAGTTTTCTATATTACCGTGTAAAGTCTTTCTGAATGATCAAAATGAAATATGTAGCTCAGAGTTTTCAATTTTCTGAGATTGATTTCTTGATCCGTCGTTCAGCTGTAAAATAAGATCTATTTATCAGTCTTTAACTTGCCGTGACCACAGAATGTGCTTTTAGCACAACCTTGCACACATGTGTCACCTTCTTCCTTCTTAAATGTGAATAGGGTTTTTGCAAGAGTGAGCTCCATTGATGAAATACTTCTTTCCTTTGAAAGGTATTATCCGAGTTGGGAATAAAATCTTAATCTCATATAATGAGTTTTCAAGGATTTTCATGGAGATTCTAATATGTACCGGCATTCCAACGCATGTCCAATTGGCAAAAAAGGCACTGTTGCCTAGAAATGGGGGAAAAAATGCTTCAGAATTCGAGATTAGGGATTTCCGACCTCGTATACCTCCGTATCATGTGTTATTCGGCTTTTTCTCTTCAAGAAGTTTCAATGTCATGACTTCATCAGTCAAAAAAACAGAAGTAAAAATGATTACAACCTGATGCATGATGGTAAGTGGAACTATTTCATTTTTTAGAAACCTGATTTTTGGGATAAAAAGATGTACTAACGTTGCCACTACAATTTAATTTTTCTATAATTTATAGAAGCAAAAGCACGTGGAAAGTAGCCAGCAAATGGGACATAGTAATAACACTGCCATCTGCCACTTTTTCTTTATCAAAAAGGTCAATAAAAGCACGTGGAAAAAAGCCAGCAAATGTGACATAGTAATAACACTGACATCTGCCGCTTTTTCTTCATTAAAAAGGTCAATAACCGCACGTGGAAAATAGCCAGCAAATGTGACATAGTAATAACACTGACATCTGACCCTTTTTCTTCATTAAAAAGGTCAATAACCGCACGTGGAAAATAGCCAGCAAATGTGACATAGTAATAACACTGACATCTGCCCCTTTTTCTTCATCAAAAAGGTCAATAACCGCACGTGGAAAATAGCCAGCAAATGTGACATAGTAATAACACTGACATCTGCCCCTTTTTCTTCATCAAAAAGGTCAATAACCGCACGTGGAAAACAGCCAGCAAATGTGACATAGTAATAACACTGACATCTGCCCCTTTTTCTTCATCAAAAAGGTCAATAACCGCACGTGGAAAATAGCCAGCAAATGTGACATAGTAATAACACTGACATCTGCCGCTTTTTCTTCATTAAAAAGGTCAATAACCGCACGTGGAAAATAGCCAGCAAATGTGACATAGTAATAACACTGACATCTGCCCCTTTTTCTTCATTAAAAAGGTCAATAACCGCACGTGGAAAATAGCCAGCAAATGTGACATAGTAATAACACTGACATCTGCCCCTTTTTCTTCATTAAAAAGGTCAATAACCGTACGTGGAAAATAGCCAGCAAATGTGGCATTGTAATAACACTGACATCTGCCCCTTTTTCTTCATTAAAAAGGTCAATAACCGTACGTGGAAAATAGCCAGCAAATGTGACATTGTAATAACACTGACATCTGCCCCTTTTTCTTCATTAAAAAGGTCAATAACCGCACGCGAAAGGGACAAAAGGACGAAAGGGAAACGAAAGGGACAAACTACAACGAACTTCAATAGAAGAACGCTCGATTACCGCTTCGTTTTTCTTGAGAAAGCGGACCTTTGTAACCTCAAGCATGGAATTCTTTCCAAACAGTGCCAACGATGAAAAATATGTGCTCGTCGAATTGAAGTGGAAGAAAGAATGGCTTCGTGTCATGATAAAAGCAGTACCTCCAGCAGCATTCTCAAGCTTCATATCAACGAGGACTGTGGGATGTTTTGAGAGCTGTCCAACCTTGAAATCAAAACATTATTTCAAAAGTTTTTGAAATCTTTATATCATCAAAATCTTGTGACAAATTAATTATTTTCGTCATTCATGTTATCAACTCATTTATCGATTTTTTCACTGTTCCCTTTGTCGATTTATCAAACTGTTTAAAACCCTTTTACGCATTAATCACAGTCAGGTCACGCTTTATCAGCCTGACGTATATAAAAGCTGAGACTTTTGAAAATGTACGCACGTGTGTTTCGAAGAGACGTACGTGAGTTTGCTTCATCAGACATGGACTTGAAAAATGAGGTAGTTTACCTGTAAACGCTAACTTGAACAGAGTGTTGCAATAATAAGACTGAACCGTGATTCTAATCAGCGAATGGACGTTATGTTTTTGAAGATCTTTCAAGATATGGTCATATTAAATGCGACAAAAGTATCATAAGACATACAGTGGGGGTAAAAGTATTTACGCACTTAAAAGTATCATAAGACATACAGTGGGGATTAAAGTATTTGCACCGTTTAATCTAACACAAAACTTAGGCAGATTATTCTTCTCAATGGTTAAGCTTTAGGGGTAAAATACTAGAGTGGCATTTTCAAGTGAGCTGTTTTATTTTTAACGAAAACATGTGTGACAAATGACAAAAATATTCAGCCATTTCTGTAAAATGACTTTAAAATAATAATTGTCATATTTTTGTAACACTCTTGTTCACAAAAACTTCTTTACCATTCCAAACTTGGGGTGGATGAAAATATGCGTGTTTCTGCGAAAAATTGCACTGTTTGTTCACACGGTTCTAGAAGGTCCCCTAGAACAATAAAATAGTTTCAGAATCTTCCATGAAAGATATCTGGTAGATCCATTCCATTTAGCAGGAATTTAATTTAGACAAATTTCAACTGAATTAGAAGTATCACATTCAACCGTAGATTTCACGATTTGTGAACTTAAGGATTACGTAACTATCAACTTGTCAAGGTCAGGTACACGCACAAGTTCAGGACTGAGAAACGTTTTAAAAGTGACTAAATTGAAGCCGTGGATTACTTGAGTAGAGTTACAAGTTGGCTTTGAAGCATCAGGTGCAAAAGTAGGGATCAAAACGATCAGCCGAGGATAACACAACAGCCAAATGTTGAGTTCGTTTCTCCAAAATTATCCCCATCAAGTGCTACTTAAATTAGAGCTAATAAAAATGTTTCAAAAAACAATTCATAATTGGCGATCATTGCACGCGTAAAACTAGGAACACGTCATTAAAATTTTCTTCTTGGTTCTGAAACTTCCTTAATTTCTGTGCACTTGAGTTTCGAAATGTCAGTACCAGCTTACTGACTGGCTGTAACCAACTATAAAGTCAGATTGTTCCTCACATGATTCTGATGGGATATTTTTCTCTCCTAGTACGAGTATATGTCTGTTTTGGAAACAGTTCAAACTTGAATATACAATCCACCAGTCAAATATTCGTACCACCGCATTTGAAAAAAACCTAATTAACTGAGAATCACTGCTGAAATCAACGCTTGTGAGACTGCGATGGTAGAACCAGGAATATAATAGTAATAATAATAATAACCAGCGCATTTGATCTATCATAGATGTGTCTATGTTTCCAAGTTGTATTTTTGTGCAAAACTCCAACAACATTGTTACCAACTTTGTAACTGATTATTTTTTTTTAGAATTCATATTAAATCCATCATCAGAGCCAGAAAAATATGAGAGGAACGGATGAAAAATTAAAATTTTCCCGAACAAATACTAATTTCAAAGTGAGCTCTTGAACGCGCGTAAAAGATGTCTAACAAATTGGGAAAAGTTTCTTACCAAATGAATGCAATGATAACTTAAGAGGACTTTATACATTGATTTCAGGAAAGTGCTAAACAAAGCACAACGATTCTCAAATTTTGAATTTCAAAATTTCGCAGGAACTAATTCAATAACGAAGAAATTAGTCCGTCTAAGTGGATGATTTTTGGCTAAGCAACGTTCCTGAGTTGATGAATTAGGTGTCCTCGTAAGAAGTAACTACTTTCATATCAGTACATTATATTCTCACTACGCGTTATAATATATTATAGTATAATTACTTCCATTAACGAAATGAGATTTCCCATTTAGAGAACTCACGTCGAAACACGCACTCCGTTTCAATTTGATTTTATTGTTTGTTCTGAAGATGTACTATTCGCACGTTTAACACTGCGATCCATGCCAGTGATAATGAACAGTTACTTTCATATTCAGGGAGACCGTCGCAGCATCATTCACGATCTTACGATGAATCGATCGCTATCTTTTGACGAAAGGTGCCTCAAAGATCATTCATATTTTAGTCTAGATGAGAATTGATGTTTAAATTCAAAAAATGGCGTCAACGAAAGTCTGAAGATTCCGAATGAAGAAAGGTGGCTTATTGTAGAATAGAAGAAGGTTTTTCCTTAACAGGATGTGGATGTGTTTCCACATAATATGAAAAAGGACTCAGATTTATCAGAATATCCCCGTGTAAGTGTAGCTATTTTTTGCTGTAAATAAATTGGTTTTAATGTGTGTTCTAGGGTGTTTTACTCTCCACTGCTGGCCTCTGCAGTGATGCAAATATTCATGATCTTTTCAACCACTCCGAAATAGCAGTCCTGACTATTGCACCAATAGATACATCAGGTAATCCTACCAATGCATGTATATTGCTTTGACATGGAGTAAAAGGCATTATCATTAAAGCGTTGCCTTTATCTGATCATTTGCGATCTATTTTATATTTTTTTATTATCATTCAAGCGTTTTCCACCAGTTTATTCCGTGGTTAAATGAAACTCAAAGAATTATTTGGACACACGGATCAGATTTTATCCTAGTAAATTCATCCAGCTAATTACGTTTTCACTTTTACAGTAAAAACCGCTAGTAAAAATATTGAGCTGCGTTGTGTCGTAGAATACCCGAACTAGTTGACAAGGGCTTGAGCTGCCGTTAGCCAACAGCAGCAGAGTTAAGAAGAAGAGTAACTTGGCACAACCCAATTGGCGAGGCAATTAACTCTGTCCCTGAGAAGTTTGCTTAATTTCAATGCTTAAAAAAGAGCTCTTGCACTCCTCGGGGAAGCCATGCAGTCTTCCAAGGACGACGAGTTTGGCAGACGACAGCGTAATTGAAATGCCTCCTTCCCCTTTTCTTCTTCTTCTTTGTTAGACAGTTTGCTCTTTTTCGTACAATGGGAACTGCTCAGTTATTCTTTCCGTACGAAGTAATTTTTTCCAGCACCCTCAATATCTCATTCAAATCAAACTTATTATTATACAAAAAATTTGAAGTAAATGAAATGTCCAATGCTGTTCATGAATTGTTGTCTCCATTGATGCAGTGTAACGAAAATTTTCCTTTGAAAACGTAACTGAAATAGGTATAAAATTGGAAGGAGTTCCTAGTAATATCTCCCTTTTTACCAACCGGAATGCTCAATTTCTGAAAATCGACGTTTCGAGTTGTGTCATTTTACACTTAAGTTTTTTACATGCGGGAGAATTAATTTGCTTCACAATAAACTGAAGATATATGGGCGAATAGATTACTGCCCAAGTTTAACAAGATAGGAAAATTTGAATTCAGTTCAAATATACTCTGAGTCATTTGACTGCCCAGGCGGAGAACTGAGAACTACTCAAGTAAAAATCAGATACCTTATGAGAAGCCAAGTCGAAGTCTCTGCTTTCAAAAAAGTGCAATTAGTCTTCTATTTGGAACAACATGTTATATAGTATTAAAAAGCGCTATAAAATTACAGTATTGCAGGGCAAGTAAGTTGCTAACATGAAAACTAGAGAGTGTCTATTGCATGTTTCTTCGTTTCATTTATTGTTCATCGTGGTGTGTAGGGAACCATCTTGCGCGGGACCATCTTAGTCATACCATGATTTAAGGTTCTAAAATCATGCTATGACTAAGCTGGTCCCAAACTAAGGCTGAAATCTGACAGTTTCGTGGCGCTGCACAGACCGAGTGGTACCGCTCACTGTAGACGATCATGGCGAAACGTTACCTTTTGGTCTCCGTTTGACAGCGGTCTAGCACATATTCAGTGTTATGACGCGCATTGAAAGTGTTATACGGAATTGTCAAGATAATTCCACAAAAATCTGAAGCCTTACGACTCCAGTACTAAAACTCGTATTCAAAATGTATGGATCACATCTACAGTGTTGTGAAGGACGTTTAAAGTATCACGACTCATGCTCTCAATGTTAGGACACATGGGATAAAAATGTGAGGCAACGTTTTAGCATTGAGTGATGCGCATCAAACACAAATGAGATTCCAAACTTCAAACTATTGTTGAAGTGCACCGCTCAAGTTCAAGTTTGAATTAGGGCTTTATCATTTGCTGAGAACTTCCTGTTTTTGAGACGGAACACATCAAAGAGTAGAGCACATTGCTTGTGTAATTAACGAGATCCTGCTAAAATATTCGTAAATGAGAGTCGGCGAGGCTATGAAGAGCCATTATTAATAAAGTCTAATTAGGAAAATTCTCGGTCAAAGAGAAGCATGCGATGAAACTCGCACTTGATAGGATAGCGGTGCAGGAAGTTGATGTAAGCCACGGATCTTTTGTGAACTTCAAGATGTTGAGCAAAATATTTTTATTCTGGATGCTCATAACGCTTAATATTTTAGAAATGAAATATTCGTTCGAATTCAACAAATAACTGTCATCATAATCTTAGAGAATGAGGAAAGAAGTATGATCTCTGCTTATAAATAAGGTGTACTTGCAATAATGTTTGTTGCGGTCACTGACGCCTGAAGCTATTGCTATATATCTCAATCGTACTCAACAATATCATGGAGGCATGGTAATGTCGCTGCCAAATCCCATCTACAATAGTTACAGCTACATCTGCAGTCATAACCCAATCAAACTTTTTCGCCGGAGCATGCATGTTTTTCGCCGCCTAAGTGATTTAGTTACTTGGGCGACGACAAACAAACATGAAGGCGGCGAGAAAGTTAGACTGGGAAACGCTGTTACAACCTGTGCTGCATTGATAGGTAAAACGTGAGATTCATGAAATCCATCATACGTGATAAAAGCAGTAATATTTACTGATTACCTAGGGAAATTTGGTTCGAACGTTAAATGTAGTTCTTGAAATTTTTCATCATGTTACAAGACTTGTGAGCCCTTAAAGCGAAATTTTTACTGAGGCTATCGCGTTCATCAGCCTTTTGAAACGCATTGATAAAATATAAACGAGGGTACAGAACTGAACTTTATTTCCAGGCAGCGAAAATTCTTACAAATGTCTGCATTCGAGGAAATCGAGTATTTTGCTGAGAAAATCCGAAGACATATTGAATCATTAATTTTCACCGCTTGAAACACTTCAATAATCTTCTTGGTTCAAAGGCCATGTGTGAAAAACTCAAACACATGAAGAAATTAATTGAATTTTACACGCAAAATTTCACAAGTTGAACTGAAAACATTCTCTGTTCAGAAAACTTTCAAGAAACAATTTTTAAAGGGTATAAAATATACTTATAAAGCAAATACTTCAAGTTAGACAAAAATCATTTAATTTCCCGCATCTTAAAAAAAATTACGCAAGGTTTCATCATTTGCTAATTATCTCTTCATTTTAACAGGACTCGAGACAAGCTGCGTCCCACTAAAGCCAGGCTGTACTTGAAATTAATTTTACTCACAAATTTGCCATTAAATATAGTTTCTGCGAACGTGGGGATGGTTAAAAAAGACTGAAAGATCTGTTTACGAAACCTTGCCGCAGAGTCGCTTGCAAATGAAATTCTTAGAATTAAAATTTGTTATAGACCTCCACAATATAACATGAAAGATTATAATACTAATTTCGACGACGATGCACGTGATCCTATTTCATGAAAGCTTTTGACAGCATTTATTTTCTGAAATAAAAAAATATAAGTTAAATTTAAACTGCGTTCTTTGGAAAAACCAGATCCCGAAACTACAAATGTCTCATTACTAAACACAGGGTCATGAATTTTATTATTGCGGAAATATAAGTTGAATTTCAACTGCGTTCTCTGGAAAATCTAGATCTCGAAATTGAAAGTTTCTTATTTTCTGAACGCAGGGTCTTGAATTTTGCCCAGCGTAGTTGCTGAAGCAGCGGGAAGATGTTGACAACCAAGCACACGGGCAAAGAAGGTTATTACTGTTTCTAAGAATCTGGATTTCAATAGCCATTGAATAAGGCTTGTGGAACTATTTTCTAGGAAATAATATTCGCAGGATGCGTATTTGTTTCAGAAATCACTGGGGAAACGTTGCCTTGGTTGATTTTTCGCAGTAATCTAGCCATACTCACATTTTATGCCTCGTGGTGCAGAGAGCCGTAATGGAATATTTCTTTCAGATTAAAACCAGAGCTGACTAAATAAGCACATGCAGAAACTGCTCGACAAATAAGGTAATTCTTAAGGTTCCTTTCGTGTAAAACGTTTACCCTAAAATTTGGTATAATTCCAGCGTGCATTGCAGTAGACCACTCCAATGGAACTGTCTGACTTCGAGACTACCTAGGGTTCCCTTCGGGTCGAATGCGTATTGAAAGAACACTTACCCAACGATAATTCCAGCGTGCATTGCTGTAGATGAACGACCACTCTAATGGAACTGTCTGACTTCGAAGCTACCGAAGAAAGCACACGTAAGTCCCGCAAATGAAAAATCGATGCCGCTTGGTTTTGTTGGCCATCGTACGGTGATCCTCGGAGAACTCTTGCCTCAAGGTCAGACTGTCAGAAACAGAGATGTGAAACAGTTATAAGAAGCTTACCGGAAAATTGAACACATAATGGTGTTGCCCATCAAAGAACATCAACTGGATTTTCGAAATGATAGTGTTGGCCGTGAAAGAACATCAAATGGATTTTTCCAATAATAGTGTTGTCCGTGAAAGAACATCAACTGGATTTTTGAAATGATACTGTTGCCCGTGAAAACATCAACTGGATTTTTCCAATAATAGTGTAGACTGTGAAAGAATATCAACTGGATTTTTGAAATGATACTGTTGCCCGTGAAAAAACATCAACTGGATTTTTCCAATAATAGGTTGGACTGTGAAAGAACATCCACTGGATTTTCGAAATGATACTGTTGCCCGTGAAAGAACATCAACTCGATTTTTCCAATAATAGTGTGGACTGTGAAAGAATATCAACTGGATTTTTGAAATGATACTGTTGCCCGTGAAAGAACATCAACTGGATTTTTTCAATAATAGTGTGGACTGTGAAAGAATATCAACTGGATTTTTGAAATGATAGTGTTGCCCGTGAAAGAACATCAACTGGATTTTTCCAATAATAGTGTGGACTGTGAAAGAATATCAACTGGATTTTTGAAATGATACTGTTGCCCGTGAAAGAACATCAACTGGATTTTTCCAATAATAGTGTGGACTGTGAAAGAATATCAACTGGATTTTCGAAATGATAGTGTTGCCCGTGAAAGAACATCAACTGGATTTTTCCAATAATAGTGTGGACTGTGAAAGAATATCAACTGGATTTTTGAAATGATACTGTTGCCCGTGAAAGAACATCAACTGGATTTTTCCAATAATAGTGTGGACTGTGAAAGAATATCAACTGGATTTTTTAAATGATAGTGTTGGCCGTGAAAGAACATCAACTGGATTTTTCCAACAATAGTGTGGACTGTGAAAGAATATCAACTGGATTTTCGAAACGATAGTGTTGTCCGTGAAAGAACATCAACTGGATTTTTGAAATGATACTGTTGCCCGTGAAAGAACATCAACTGGATTTTTCCAATAATAGTGTGGACTGTGAAAGAATATCAACTGGATTTTTGAAATGATACTGTTGCCCGTGAAAGAACATCAACTGGATTTTTCCAATAATAGTGTGGACTGTGAAAGAATATCAACTGGATTTTTGAAATGATACTGTTGCCCGTGAAAGAACATCAACTGGATTTTTCCAATAATAGGTTGGACTGTGAAAGAAAATCGAGGGGATTTTTTGCCTTGTAAGGTCGCTGTCACTCGCAAATTTGTTCATCTAAGAATTTTGATCGAAATGGAGTAGTCATTTTCCCCAATTTCTAAAATGGTTAATGCTAGGTTATCATATATTTTAATGTTAGTTTAATATTAAGTGCTAGGTTCTCATATATTTTAATGCTAGTTTAATATTTAGTGCTAGGTTCTCATATATTTAATGCTAGGTTTAATATTTAAAGCTAGGTTCTCATTTTGCGTTTGCTGATTTCACAAGCATGGAGTTTTGAGGCTTATGGAGGTTTAATGGTACTATGAGGATACCAATTGGTGTCTTTTTCAACTATGCTTCACACGTTATAGTCCCCAAGAGTTAAATCTGGCGAGTTTGGGGGCCCCAACATGTGGCTGCCATGATCGTAAAAATTCTTTGATGACTGATTTGGGTTTCCTTGCGTTTGTGAGCAGGATAGGCGTATGGCTTTCTATTGAAAATTTTCTCTATTTAGGGCTTTTTTAGCCGTGTGGCTTTAGGACCCGCCTCCGTGCGGGCAAACGAGGGTTCGAGTCCCGGCGCTGGTGGCGATTTTCTCTATTGGGTATAGGGAAAAAATTTCAAGCACAATACCCCACTCCACCCAGGTGTCTGAAAAGGGTACCAGTCTTGACCGGGGGAAAGCGTCATGGCGTTCTAGTGTTAGTTATAAGGCATTTGAAAATCCAATGTACAAGGTGATATGTATCAGGCGTGAATTGTAAATAAAGCATCCGTAGATGCCTTCATCATCATTCATCATTTTTAACAAACGTCTTTAGAACATCTATCTATCCAGCAGCATTAAAATCCAGTGGATGTTCACATTAAGACTATAAGATCCTCAGATAAAATTTTAGATAACATGAAATTAACTTCCCTACTCACAATTCTTAAAATCATCACAGGGTCAGAGGTATCAGATCGTTGAGAATTTCTTGTTTTCTCTTTGATCTAGCAACATGTAAAACGTTAGTTATTTTTAAATCGCTTTGTTTGGCAGTTAAACAATTATAACTGCACTTCTTTTCATTTCCTGGGTTAACATCTTGTTTTGAATGAGTTATCTGAAATAAAAACAATATAATTGATTCGAGTATATATTTATCTAACTCGAGCCCTGTTTTTATTTTATGAACAGAATCTTAGGAGAAGTGAATTGCATCCTACATTAATGTTCTTGACAACCAATGCCAATGAACAAAATATTTTGTGCGAGTCACCCTCATGGTAACTCCTACTGACTGAGTAATAGTTAGATCCTCGTACAGTACTGTGCATCAGAAAAAAAAATTCATAGAAATGACAGCCAATATATTTTTAACGAGCTCTATTAAGGTTATCAATAATAATCATTAGTAATGTCTTTAGTAACAATGTATTATTGAGGCATGCATAAGTATTAAGATAATGCATTTAAATCTTACTGACTCTGTAAAACGGGGAAAAATTTTTTAATGACACTCAATTCCACAAAATATCATATCACTTAGCGTTTCAAATTTACACGCTAAAAAATAATAAAAAAAATCATCGAACTATTCCCCAGAATAAAAACAATCCCTGTTATCTCAGTGCCCATAAAACTGAGTTTTTTCTCTCATGAGCTAAAGAAATGAATGAGGTCCAACTTTGTGTAACGCAAAGCTTCGCTAACCAAATCCCGTACCTGACATCGAAGAAAAACAAAACAAGTCTGAGACAGCTTGATAGTGCCTTGTTTCCTGTATTTTTGTCACTTCCAAAAGCGCTAACCGCTTCATGCTTCTTGACGACCATTCAATCTCAGTGTCCTAAAACTACTAAATTGAGCAGCCTTTAATGATCGCCATATTAGTTCTGGACCCTAGAAGGGGCAAACTTTTTAAGAGCGCTGTACAAACTTCAAAGTCAGGGGAAAATCTTAAACGCGAGGCTATGGCCTCTGCTCGCAGGTTATCGAAAAGCTTCCCCCTCTCGAGTTTGCAGTCAAAGTTGGCATGATGGAGCTTAGAAAACTTCCCCCGGTCTGATCATGCTCGCATTAACGTCCTAAAGCTTTGCCAAAACGTGGGAATTCGGTCGGAAACGCCTTGGTGCCGGAATAGGCCAATAAAACTGGGCTCTCACTATGAAGAATGGCCAATGTGTCGCTTGGAAAGACGGTCCGGAGGATTGTGTGCGTTATTCTGAGGTTGAAAAAATGCACATTCTTTCCACAAGAAGCTACAATGTTGTAACACAAAAAATAATACATATGAATAGGACGAGTTTTTTTGAAAATAACGAGTTGGAAAAATATGTATATATCAATAGGACCTTTTTCTTTTCAATGTGTCATTGAATGGAAGTTATGTTGGCTGAGTGATGTGACTAAAACATTGGTGACGAAAAATATAATGAAAAGTTAACGCATTTTTCTCTTTATCAAAGTAAAGTTAAAATCCAAAAATAGAATGAGCTATCTCAGGATGATAGTAAGTCGTCTACCATTTAGAAGAAAGAAGGCTGAAGAAGGAAAAACTTGACAAACGGTTAGCTAAAAAAGCTATATCACTAACAATTTAAATATATTGCTTGAGAAAATGTTTAAAAATTTTTCGTAATCAAGTACAGAGTGTGCAATTGCTCAAGATTCCTTTCTTTGCTATTTATAGCATACCAACTTATAATATATTGAAATTCATTATATGTCGCTTCGAATATAACAGTTTAGAGTGGTATACGTTATGTCTACACACAGAAAAAGATACTGTCATAGAACACGGAAACAATTTCCCGTTAAGCAGCCCACTTTTCCTCAGGAAACTGCATTCACGAAATCAAATACTGGCATAATTTTTATAACCTTATATCTTTGTTTAATTTTTTTCCGATGAACAGGTTGAGAAGTAACTACATAGGCATTAATTACATAGTAAGTCACTCGTTTCGAGAAGCGATACAAAATGTTTGTCACATGAAAAGTATGGGATCTTATAAAAACCGACACAGTAGAGATTAGAGCACTGTTTATATACAAAGTTAAGAAACTAATATCACCTAAATGACCACAATTGTTGACCAGAAAAACATGTGCCATTTTAAGATACTGTTCATCACCTCACTAAACATATCTCGAGCTTTATGGTTACCTCATTGAAAGTTGCCGCGTTTAATTCATTTATGGTATCATATTCACCGGTACAAATTCTCTTTTTCAAATATCCCTAGAAGTGGAAATCGTAAGCAAGATCGAGGTGGCCACGACCCGTCGCTTTAATATGAAATCATTCACGTCGGAAGTAATTTTTCAGCATTGATGTAAATTCTTTTTATAGAAAATGCTGAAGTATTTCACAGGTGGGCTGGGGTAGTCAGACATTTAATAAAGTTACACATGATCGAATGGCTTGCTAAGTACGCATAGTCTTCCGATGTGTAGTTATTTGAACTTTTAAATACGCTCTGTTAATTAAACTGTACTATAAGTGAGGTTCCATGTTGTGTGAAGATCTCCGACAAGGTGGGAATGAATTTCATCAGACATGATTAAGTTCGATATGAAGTCATTTCCAATTAGTCACAAAAACGTACGTGCAAAATTTCTAAGCTTTCGATAGTTCAGAGAGCTGTAGCTCATGGGTCAGCTGAATTTTATAAGGATAATATTTCAATTCTCTTTTGAAAACACGTTGCAGTGCCCATCGAGATGTTGCTGTCTGAGTGGAATGTTCCCATGCGAAGTTGTAGGCGGAGAAGCAGCGCTCCCAAATACGAACGGAATTGAGGCATTGTTTCGATTGGTTCTCAGTTTTTTAGGTTCCAGCATGGGTCAGGCGCTCGGCCAAAGTGAGGGCGGGTAGCTGGACACCCCCCCCCCGTGGGGTGCTAGCTACCACTCGTAAAATTGAGTTTCCGATAAAACCCTTTCAACGTCCAGTCTGAATAAAATCTTTGTTGAGCTCCAAATACCCACACCTCAACGCAGTGAACTGCTTCTCGGTGGAGTTGCCTACGAAGAGTCCCCAGATAAAGTCACAAAAACGATGAAAATGGTGGCGACCATGAAGAGGTATGAAACTGGAACATCTGATGTGCTGGTGAGGCGCCGAATTGGCGTCTTATGAGATGGAACTTTTTTCTCAGTGAAATATGTGGAATGCACCCGCTGTGAATAGGGGTTGAAAGAAATTTTGTGAATGCTGTTACTCGGTTTATTGTGGCGGAGGTGTTAGAAGTCGCCCTTCTATTAACTTCATGGTTTTTTTCCTTGTGAGGTGATCAGTTGACACTTGAAAATTTGAATTCTGGAACGCTATACAGTATGAACTGATGAGAAGGTAACGGGTCCCAAAATGGCTGTTGTTAATAATGCGAAACTATCATTGTATAAATTGCGATCATAACTTTGGTTGAATTACCTAAGCGACAATTAAATAGTCTCTGACCGAAGTGTTCGTTAACTGAGTTTATTATTATTATTATTTAAAGCGTTCTTTGTCAAATGAAGGTCCGGATTCTCTGTTTTCATAGGCATTAACTGTCACATTTTTTTTAATTTTACCCTATTTATTACTTAGAATGTTTTTGAAATCTATTGCTCGAAATTGTAAAAGTGTACGTTTTTACCCTCATTGCTATTCTATAAACGGGATCGATTTTTGCCGATAAAATCTTCGATTCTTGACAGCGATAAGTTAGCACTATTGGTACTGCAGATTAAATACAACAGTTCAAAAACCTTCAAATTTATTCAATAATTTACAAATTTTCAGAACTTTCTATTCTTCATAATTTTGTTATTATCAATTTAAAAAAATGGAAGTTACTTATGGGTCCCCAATACTTGAGGTCCGACTATTTCAGTTAATACTGAAGCATCTTATGGAAGCCTTAGTTACAACTAAATACAATTTCATCATATCTAAATAAAATAACTAGGAAGTGTTCTAGACTGATGCAATAATTGTTCAGCTGAGACCTTAAAAAATGGTGCCAATTTACAATATTTTGAAATGATGCAAACGAGGACTCACTGCATATCCAATAATGGGTTTTGAATTGGTTCATTTCCGAATATATGGGTTGGCAACTTGAACCCCTCAAAACGGAGGAGACACCTATGTAAAACGTTCATTTCAATGTACAATAATTATTCTCCAGCCAGAACACAAACGTCCATGAACAAATAAAAAACATTGGCGGTTAATCTCACTTGTAAGTTGCAAAAAATTTTATTCCTATATGATAAATGTGCTTATGCAAAAATTAACCAACGGGAAGTATCAATTTGAAAAGAAAGTTACATAAATCTTATTAAAACTTTTAGTTATTTAGAATCTTCAGTACAAAACAAGGAATAACCAACTACCCAAGCTTCACATTCTTAGGTGCTGTGCTCAACAATTTGATATTTCTTTTTAGCGAATAATATTTGAAACTGCTACTAACGCTTATACAGCACAAAGGCTTTTTTGTTAAGGATTAGCTTCCAGAATTGATGAGTGGGGAGAATTGAATTGTAAAAACGCTTTTCGTAGACACGAATTGTTCTCAAACATACGAGTCGTTCTACGAAAATCATCTCCTGTACATTGCAGTCACCAGTGAAACTATCGTATTGTTTCTTTCAAAGTTTCCGGAGTGACCTTTGAAATATCCACTGGCATGGGTCTCTTTGAAAAATTTTCCTTGGTAATTGGATGGCTTTGCCTGGGAGAGCGTTTTTATAGGTTTGAAATCTGAGGAAGATTGAATTTGCGAGAATTTCTTCAAAGAACCAGGACTCAGGGAACGACCGACGCAACTCAAGGAATACGGAAAACTTCCAACAGGAAATTGAGGAAAAACATGAAACTTCGAAGCAATCGAGATTCATCGTTTCTGCGGGAACCCTTAGAGTTACACAAAGTTACACAAAAATACAAAAATCAGCAATGCCGCTTCGAATGCAGGCAAAATGTTGCGTTAGTGTAGGAAAATAACATATTTTCAATCACACCAAGAGTCCTCGAAAGTATGTAAGAACGAAAAATAAAAGTATAAGTCGTTTCGAGCACCTCAAGTGACGATAAGCCCTAAATCCCGAACGTTGAAAGAGAACTCAAGCACTCTCTCAATCGAGTACATTTCGCATTCAGTGAGTGGTTGAGCTCTGATGCTGCAGATGGTACAGTAGATACACAAAACTATCCTCCCTCTGCCACTCGCTGAAATGAAATCAAGACCTCCACTCTCCGGACACTTCTTCCAATTTTGTCGTTCTTTTAACTAGTTTTGAAGTTCAAGCTCTGTGAATCATGTAAAGACACTAAATAGATTTCATTGAAGAAAGGTCGAATCACTTTCATGTATAGTTTTTTCTCATTTATGAAGTACATCTGCAAAAAATTCATTACACTCATTCGAAATTTCTCCAAACTCGCTTTAAGAATCGAACTTAGCTGAGTATTAAAAACAAAAAGTTTATGTACTGTCAATCAAAACATCGTTAATAACATTACAGTATCCACAAACAGTGAATAATGAATGCTTCATAATATTTTTTTTAGTACAGATATGTACACTGGCCAGAACTCTTCGCTCGCTCGTCAACACGTTCTCCGTCTTTTGAGTCATCTGTGTACCAGTCGGTAAATAGCTCATTCACGAACTGG
This sequence comes from Morinoia aosen, assembly GCA_030386875.1. NCBI lineage: Eukaryota > Metazoa > Arthropoda > Malacostraca > Amphipoda > Talitridae > Morinoia > Morinoia aosen. The sequence goes on along the minus strand of CM059578.1, from coordinate 25,879,419 downwards.
TATAAATGAATGACATTCTTCTGTTTCGCTACCTCTTTAAGAAATAACTGCTATCATACCAGGAGAAATATCTCGTACAATTGTACTTTTCATATTTCTAAAAAGGATAAAAATGTATTCCTTATGAAAGAAGGATAAAAATGTACTAGAAGAAAAATCGATTTTACGGTATTTTATAGACCCAGTTCACATTGCGTTTTGATGGAGTTTCAGCTAACTGTTGACATTAAATCTGAGTTGAATATCAAACTTCTGTTTAACTCATCGCTGTGAACGTGTCAAAGGAAGAGCTTGAGCCGGAGTGAAGTCTTGCAAAACCGTTGCGGACGTCGGAGTCCCGCACGAGCTCTGAGAGACTACGGCATCTCAACCTGCTTCTTGCGCTGCTAGACGGCTAGCCAATGAGTTTGAGAGGAATCGAGGTATTATTAATTTATACTAATCATCATTATAAATTATTATTCCAGGTCCTATTTTTACTGTGTTCGCCATTATTATTATTATTATTACTAGTCCACCGAAATTTCATTAATACGAAATAAACAGAGGACGAAATGAGCGAAAGGCCGTAAGAAATTAGAAAATACAATCTCTCTAGAGTTGATAAGGCCGCGTGAACACGGCCCGTTAAAATATATAGGGCTGGAGCTTGTATCAAATTTACCAAACATTTACTGGATCATGTTTCTCTTTACTTTTGCTTATGTATTTTCAAAACTTATCTTTGTGATAACTGGTTGGTCAGCTTCATCATGAAACCTTCCTCAGTGACCAAATATGGCTCACGCCGCAGTCAAGGTATTAAAAGTCAATGAACTTATTCAGGCCAGTAGTTAATTGCATTGCCACCTATCCGCTTTTCATGGTCCATGCTTCACTTATTCTCGGTGTGAGTGCATTTAATAATTTCATTGTTTCAACTCCTGGTTGCACACGCTAGGAATTTCGCTCTTGGCTACCTTTTTGTTTGATATTTTTGCTTGTTGATGTTGAATTATTATTCTTACGCAAAAAAGTTCGACCTCAGTCATGTGCAGTGACAACTTCAGTAATATGTTAGAACACTTTGAAAAACATGACATGGTGTCAATCGCAATCCCTTGATCCTGCAACCCCTCTTTTTATAAACAATCCCACCCTTTTTCCTGATCAACTGCGTGTTACTCAAGAATATTATCTTCCCTATGACCAGCATCTCACTCATGAATACAGTCTAAAATCACTGCAACCGATTTCCATACAAGCTTCAGCACCGTCATGCTACCGAGCATCTTCAAAGACGAGAAACTCCACCAGAGCAGCCAATGTCCCAAATTTCGTGTACGAAGCCTTCTCAGTCGCCCTCAAAACTAAAGGAATTGAAAGCGGTGAAGATCCTGGGCAGAAACGAACATCAGCTTTACTTTTTTACTAAAGTTTCAACGTTACTGGAGCAGTGCCGCTAGGGTGGACTTCAGTAAGTGCACCCGGCGGAATGAAGCTATTTTCCCAAGCTTTGAAAGTCCCTGTATTGAAGGTTCAGATTCCACGGCAGCGAGGTTTTCGCAGTCAATGTTCGTTCTCGGTTCCTTGGTATAATCCAATTGGTTTGGAAATGCACCGAAAATATCAGTCCGCTCAGAGGATAAAAATCTACCTCTGAAAACAAGGTTTCTAATAAAAAAGTGGACAAGAGGCCCTGCCCTCTCAGAAGAGTTACGTGTACATCTGAGGGGAAGACAACGATTGGTAAAATCTAATTTTGTTATAAGTTTTCCTTCACTTGAATAGAGTAGTCTTCAATCAATTAATTGTGCATTGAATTAGAAAGAGGAATGTAATGCCATGGGAAAGAGGAAAGTAATGCCATGGATTCAACAGTTTAATGTTTATACATTTAAATTATTTTCTTTTTTAAAATAGTACATAGGAATTTGTACGAAATGTGGTATTTTAAGACTGCATTGCTATATGTGGAATAAAATAAATGCGCTTTTGACTTTCTCAATCCCATTGACGTACTAGGTTAAGAATATAAAGAAACAATTGTCATCTGACAACGAATAAATCGAAAGGTTGCAGTTTTCACACGTCAAAATTTTCAAAATTTCGCCACAAAATAATCATTAGAAACTTATACAAGTCTTTATATATTTATTCAATATACGATGACTAATTGTGTTAGCTGACGCACTAGTTTTACAACCCTTTTTTATATTTTATCTTATACACCTACAATATTTACAGTTGGACAACTTCCTAATAATATTAGAGGGTTTCCTACTTAATTTAAGGACATCTGTTTTTCGATGGTTTTTTATAACAGGTTGAGTATAAAATTGTGTAACATTCAAAGACCCTAGGGAAAGCATGGCTTGTAAGTTTTATCGATAAGTGCATGATTCTCCTGTTTTGTCGATGGTGCATGTTACGTTGGCTCTTCGTTTGTGATGATACTTGAAATATGACTTGTGGGTTTTCTTGTTGTGATATTTAAAATATGATTTTTGGGCTTAAAAAATTGAAATTTCCTATCATTTTACACATATGTGAGGTTCTATAAAAGTGATCTAACAAGCACAGTGAGTTTAAGTTTTAAATTATTCACAAAACAGCTTAAGGCTGTTCTAAAACATGAAACCTTTGTTGCAATGCAATTGAATAACTTGGTAATTCAAGTTCATTTTGGCCTCTAATTTGCGACGAACTTCAGTACCTTAATATCGCATTGACCTCAGAGCATCGTGACACGCAGGTGAGGGCAGGCTGTGGGATGTTGATCAACATAAGATAACCACAACAAATTTCGTGATTCAACGTTCATCAGGCTGAAGAAACTACATAGTTAAGGGAGCTCTTGTAAAGAAAAATTGTTTATCAAATCCATAAATAATTGTTTTACCATGGAAAGATATGATTGCCACGAATACCATTTTGTACAAGTCCGTCTCGGGAAATATTTTCGAAGCATAATCCCAATTTAAATTACACCTGTATTCTAAATGGTTAAAGTGAAAAAATCAGCACCCTTGAGGTCAATTAAGAATTAGATGTTTTACCTTTACACGTGTAATTTGAAATGGTGGAAGATGCATCTGAAAACATGTCAAGAGACAGGGTGCACGTATTGTGAATACCACATGTGCACGTATTGTGAAACATTAGGATACGTATTTCCAGCAGAATGAATGAGCAGTAGGTATAATACGCTGTGCTAATTACAATCGCTTAGCAATATAGTTACAGTTTTAAGATACCCTTCAGCGTCTGTTACCTCGCAATTTTTAGCAACGCGCGGATAGGAACTCTTACATATCATTAGATTAAATATCATTTAGCAAAAATTAAGAAATAACTCTTTTCCACCGCACTACCTTTACAGTACGCTCTTAGAATATCAGTTATATAGCATTCGTATTAGATTTACTATTGGTAACGTTGATAAATTAGTGAAAATTGATCCAGAATACGAGTACCTCAAATTGAAAGTTCTTAACAACTGTTGTTCTTAAGTTCGGGAATGATAAATTGTTTCACTGTTTATTTCAAGTATTGTCTAAATTCTCAATGGTGAATTTAATGCAATTGGGAAAGTTTATACGTACATATGTTAAAGTATCACCACGAGAGCCTAAGAGGTACTGTGTAATTCCCCCTTATGTGAATACGCTATAACGACATACAAAAACTCCCATTTTAGAGTTTGCCAGTATCATTAAAATTCAAATCCCACGGGCTACCCAACCCAATAATCACATCCCGACATATTTATTCGTTTACCAACGACTTTCCAAAACGACTTGAAAATATACGACTTAAACAACGACCACACAGCATCTGTCAATCGAATCATGCGAGGGCTGGGCCGGACTGTCAACACGGTTTTTTACGCTGTTCGAGTCCGGCTTTCAAACCGTGGTGGCCCTGGAAATATTTGCACCGCGGTCAAACATGGGAATTCACCGAGGCAAATACGAATCAGCAGCGAATTAGCATCCTAGCTGCAGGAGTGGAAATCGCCGTGGCTGGGGCGGAGTCGCTTCATGAGCTCAAAAGTGTTTAACAACGATGTTGCTGTTAAATAGTACATCTACGGTGATGGGATTTTGATGAACATGATGCTATGGAGCGTTGATGTCGCTGGCTTTTCAAAAACGAGAATGCCTGGCATTAGTAATCGTGTGAACTTTGGTTTAAAACAACGAAGGTTTTGTGGAACTCGGAGGTTTAATATAACATGTTTCCTATGGAATACTGAATGCAATAAAATTTGCGAAGAATCGTAACGTTATTATGAGAATAATTTTTGAAACACCATGGAGCAGTCGAATTCCTGGGAACTGAATAACGAAATCGTGTTTCCTTCTATAAAAGGATACAAAACGATTTTTAGTTTAAAGCAGCATTTCAGCTTCTAAAGTATGTGAAGACATTGAGGTATCAGGTATATTAATTTAATAATACTTTCGCAGAAATATTTTACGGATTACTGATAGTTTCAGCAAATGAGTAAGGTGTTAAGAGAGAAAGTTATTTGTGAAAGTAGCACCGTAGAATTCTCGGCCAATTCACGGCTGCTTCCAAACCTTAGAGGGTTGAGGTTGTTAACAAGTTTCCCTCCAAGAGCAATTGGTGCATTGTGTTTCACTACGCCAAATAAAGTTTAACTCGTTTATTTACAAAATTGTAATCAATAATAAAGTATTGTAAGGGATTATATATAAGAATAAACAAACGTGCATACTATTGAATAAAAGATGAGGGTTAATTAACGATGAGAAAAGCTAACTCTGCGAGGAAATTCACCGTTTGCAGCGAGCTTGTTAGAAAATGATGAATATTAATACAAAACACATTGCCCAGGGAAAATAATTTCTTAAGTATTTACATAAGAATGGTACTTATCAACCAAAATTCTACAAAAATCTCTTAGAAATTAACGCCGAGTACATACAAATTTAATTAGTAGAGCTTGCAGAAAAAATTGACTAGAAAATGGGAAAATTTTTTTTACGGGTGTGAAAGTTTTCATTAGTGGCGAGTGTAACCTGACTGCTAAATAATACGGAACAGTTGAGGATAAAAAATTATTTCTTTTCCAGCGAAGCCCGCCACTAATGCAACGCATAAGTTCACCCACTTGCACCTTTCAACTTCAAATTACTCTTAAACGAAACATTAAACATTCATTCGTTTGAGAGTAATTTGAAGTTAATAGGTGAATTATTTCGAAAGTTACAGGTAGGTGAACTAATATCTCGAATTAGTGGCGGGGCACATCTGGAAAAGATCTAAAAAATGAGCATGCTTTAAATGAACTTTCTCAGAACCGTCAATAGTGTAGTGTCTGCGATTGGCGACTAATTTTTGAACTATTAAATTTTAGTGTTTTAATTAACCTTTGCTGTTATTAAAATCTGTGAAAGAAATTATTTTTTTAATCAAATTTCTGCCCAACATTTCATTCAAACGTTAGGGAATAATCCAAATTACATTGAATTATACAGGGTGCAGCAGTCAATCCTGCATTCTCGAGAAGGCTGTGGAGGCCTAAAAATGCATTATTGACTGCCGCACCCTGTATAGAATTTTGTAGAACGATTGGCATGAACGAAATTGAAAGGCTCTTCCCACCGCAGTTAAATTCTTGAATTTACAAGAGCAGCATCACTGTTCAAATAATCTTCAAGCTCATTAGACATGCATGCGTCTTCCAATGAATAGCAGATCCATGCGGGAGGAAGAAAGTTATTCTCAAAGCTATTTGTGAAAGTTGTTCAACTATCACGGCTGGCTAAGAATGTTATTACAAATAAACAAAGCTGGAGCATCGGAGGCGCTATCGAAGTTGTGAGAGATGGAGAATGAGGCGCCTTCGATTTGTGGCTAAGCCAGTTCTGCTTATTGCTGCTAAATTCTTAGCTTCGATGTGGTACACAGGACAGCTTATACGGTTAGGTAAATTGAAGGGATAATCATTACTTAATGTCTAAATTCTTAGCCTTGACGTGGTCCACAGAACACCTTATATGGTTAGGGAAATTGCACACATAATAATCTCTTGGTGTATAAACTTTTAGCTTCGAAGTGGTTCACAGAACGCCCATAAGGCTTAGAAAAATTGCAGACGTAACAATCTATTGGTCCGCTAATTTCTAGCTTCAATGTGGTGGGTATAACAGAGTGGTTAGGGAAATTGCAACAATGATATAATCATATGTAGGTGTGTAAATTTTTAGTTTCGATGTGGCGCAAAGAGCACCCAATTTGATTAGGAAAATTACCGACATAATCATTTATCGGAGTAGAGCTGCAAGAAAAATTTAGATGACCCAAAAATGGAAAATTGAAAAAGAATACTTTAAGCGTTAAATGCGCATTAAAAAATCTCTCAGCACTTTTTCCTTCAAGAAAGATTTTAGGAGGCAATTTTAGATCTCCGTTTAATGTATGTTGTGTTAAAATTAGGAAATGCAGATGAATATGAATGTGAGAATCTGGTCTTCACGAACAAGCCAATAGCCAATATTCAGTGCAGTTATAGTCATGTCGAATGCTTAACAAATATTTCGAGCTATACAGGATGTCCGACACTTTTGTTGCCAAACTTTAACATAAGGTAGCGATCGTCGAAATGAACACTTTTTATTCGATTACGGAATGGTCTAAAATGCTTAGATAAAGAGTTACAAGGACTTGAAGTTGGACAGTTACTAAAAATAATTCGTACACTCTCTTGCGGAGACGAATCCAAGGCGGTAAACTGCGGCACATCAATGGCAAGGATACGAAATGAGAAGTTAGGCAAGTATGTGAAACATTTATTATTATTGATTAACATTAACTTTTTATTGTTGTGATAAGGAAGAAGCATTTTCGACATAAATTATTATGAACACAACAAACGAAACCGTAAACTAGGTTACATGTTTACAAAAATTGTTCAAAATGCCACCCATTTCTTTCGATGCAGACGTTCAAACGCCTCTCCAATGATTGGCGGACGCGAGCAAAGACACCAGGAGTTTCACGAATTCTTTCCGAGGCTCCCACAATCCGACTCATCAGGTCCTTTTCGGATTGAATCGGTATTTCATACACTAAACGTTTCATATGCCCCCAGAAAAAGTAATCTAGGGGCGTAATATCAGGAGATCTTGGTGGCCACGCGAAGGGACCGCCACGGCCTATCCAGCGATTGGGATATCAGGCATCCAATAATTGCCTAACAGCAACCGCAAAGTGAGCAGGAGCACCATCATGTTGAAAATACATTCCTCTGATGTCAGCTAAAGGTACATTTTCCAGAAGTTCTGGCAATACTTCATTAAGAAAACTGTAATAGGTACGTCCATATAGTCTCTCTGGTAAGATGTATGGCCCAATCAGATGGTCACCAAGAATTCCTGCCCAAAAATTTACGGCGAATCTAATCTGATGTCGACATTGTCTTGTAACATGTGGATATTTGCCAGACCACATGTGCAGGTTATGGAGATTAAGCATTCATTCTCGAGTAAATGACGCTTCGTCTGTGAATAAGACTCGTGGAAACGAGGTTGCTGATCTGTTTTCTGTGAAACCACCTCGCAAATTCAACGCGACATTCGAAATCTTCACCGTGAAATTCCTGCACACGCTGAAAGTGAAATGGATGTTGACCACTGTTATGTAGTACGTGCCACACAGTAGTTTTGCTTAAAAGTAAAGCACGTACACAATAACGAGTGCTTGAAGTAGGATTGTTTCGAAAATATTCTAAGCCATCTTCCACCTTGTCTGGGTCTGCTACTCTCCTTTGGCGTCTTCCTTCAGGTCGGGGTGTGTGAAATGATCCGTATTCACGTAGTCTCCGGTGTATGGCTGTGAATGTTTGACGCGATGGAACGTGTCTGTTAGGATGCCTTTCTGCGTAAATTCGAACAGCCTCCCTAGAATTTCCATTTGCTGCTCCATACACTAGGTGCATATCCGTTAATTCAGCATTGGATACTCCCTCTATTGCCGGTGATACATTTGCAGCCGAAGAAGTACTAACAGTAAACAAACTAATCTGTGTCGTTGATGTCGAGGAGCACTCAAAATATCGGATGAAAAGTAACTTCACGTATTTGTGACTTTTTAACTGAGCATTTTAGACCATACCTTAATAGAATAAAAAGTAAAAAGTGTTCATTCGACGATCGCTACCTTATGTTAAAGTTTGGGAACAAAAGTGTCGGACACCCTGAATAAAATCTTACTAGTTGATGAGGTTGTGCACCGTTGAGCTTTTGTGTTAGAAAAGGGAGTTTTAAAAACCTATTAGTTTACGCGTAGGACTCAAATTGCTTAGAAACAGCAAATTAGAAACAATAATTCTATGCATGGTCATTCAACACTTATTGATCAGATTAATGTCTAGTAAAATAACCTAGTCAAGTAAACTAATTAAAGCTTAGGGGTAACTGTCGAAAGAAATGTTTTTAATTACGCTTTAAAATACTACACCTTGTTTACTTTCAGAATATCGTTCAGAGATATGAGATGTTGAGGTGCAAACATTAAGACCTCGCCTTTGAGTGTCTTCTATTTTTTAATTTTATATGACTAGTGATATTTATCTTCAAAATTGTGTGTAAGTATAGGCTGCGAGTCTCTTCAAGCTAGGCCTCTGATATTGTACTGGATAGTAAATGACAAAATCTGGTTGCACTGGGCATTACGTTCAACCAGAATACGTTGTATTAGTACGTATTTCATTGGGAACTGTCGCATCCTAATTTCTTCCTCTTTCCATGATGTAGAAAGTCGTTTTACGATAGCAAAATAGGAAAAGTTCAAACCAAATTTTTTTTGTAGGCGAGGCTTTTTAATCTAGCTTTCGAGGCATCATCGCTCTCTACATGAGCTCTATGGACTAAAAGGAAGAATATACACAGATGACTTGCTGGCTGTGTCTGCAAGTGCTTGATGAGCGTATTTATACGAGGTTCACTGTTTCAAATGTTCAGTTTCAATGTTCAAAACAGTCGCATTCGACAATTATTCATACGCAAGGAATGAATATGAGCAAAGTTCAAGATACGGTGTAATCCTTGCAAGAGATGTTCACATAACGTTCGTTCAGTTGACCAAGTAACCAAAAAGCAGGGCTAATTTACATCATCTAAACAATTATATAACCTACGCTCTATATCGATCATTTTTGACTGCCGTCAATTTTTTGTGGAACCCGTAAACTATATACTCGTAGTACATAATAGTATTCATTACATAAAATAACAAGATTTATTCTGCCAGAACACTAATAGTCAATAATAGATTTATAGTAGTTGTTGAAAATATGGAAAATTTCATGTATGGCCCAAGGGCTTCAGTATCATTATTGGGTTTATGCTCTTCAAAGAACGTATGATTTCACTTGTTTTAATTAAACTTTTAAATATTATTTTGCGATAGCAAATGTTGGGTACTTTGAGAGTGTTAATGAACGTGGAAGTGGAACCAACCATTCATAATGAGGTATCGTTTGTCTTCTAAACGTATACCGTGATTCATTTTAGTCTGCGTATAGGATGATCGTTTTTTTTTTACGCACTGATTGATGAATTAATTGATGAAATTAATTGTGGAAAAATGAAATTGATTGATACTGTAAAATGAATTTTTTCCCTATTTTTTGAACATCTCTACTGCATTAATGATGCGTTTTGTTCTGTAATTCACTTAATAAGGATTATCATGTAATGTGGATTCCTACTCTATGTGTTGAATATAATTGTTTTTCACATACAGGAACTGAAGAATTTTGATGTTGAAAAAAATGTGGGAGAAAGGTGATGGCTTCAAGTGTTAAAACTTGAGCGTCAGCATCGTATGTCCTCACATGAGTAGTCCTTGAAAAGTACAAAATTTATTCGCCTATCGTACTTGGTTCTAACGGATTTATAGTCCAATTAGCGACAAATCGATCGAGCTATTGCACTTATCCTATTTTTATCGCTGAATTGCTATATTTTTCACACACACATACACGTACTCCTATAGGAGTATTTCAGTCTGTATTTGTTGCATTTCACTGAGCTGAATAAGTTTCAGTTAAATGAGTCGAGTTATTAAAAATTTTTCCTGCTGTACTTCACTGGGATTGGAAGGAAAAAAAACTCAGGAATAATTTGTGACTATTGTATCATACTATTGCACCAGCTGGGTACATATGACAAAATTACAACATCTCAGGCTAGGATGCTTTAAATTATATCAAGTTTGTAGCCAAGACTAAATTTTCAAGTTCATCTTAAGGTTTCAATTCAAATTTCAAACTTTGTACTTATTTTGTGTCATGAATGGGTTAGGGAGATGATAAATCAATCCATCTGCATGTGAAGTTACACACACACAGGAAGTTCTGAGAAAGAAATATCCGAATAGAGTTTCATAAAAATTTTCGTTAATTTTATGAATTTCAGGAGATGATCGCGAAGCGTGTGAATGATTTCAAGGTGTGCAAAAACTTTTAGTACTGCTCCAACAGATTTCGAAGGACTTAAAATAATCGTGTACTCAAGTGAATACAGTGGTGAGTATTGTGGCATGGATACATAAATGATTTGGGATTCTGCACGCCATTGGTTAATAATTATGGGATAGATATGTAGATTATTTGGTATTCTAAACTCCATTGGTAAATAATTGTGGCATTGATACATAGATAATTTGGGATGATGAACTCCATTGTTAAATGGTTGTAGCATGGAAAAATTAGAAATTAGATGATTTGGTATTTTAAACTCCATTGTAAATGATTTTTGCATGGATACATAGATGATTTGGTTTTCTAAACTCCATTGGTAAATAATTGTAGCATGGATACATAGAAGTTTTGGGATTCTAAATTTCATTGTTAAATGAAACTTTGTTTCGTCGCCGAATAACTTCAGAATCTCTCGGCCTTCGCCAAAATATTCTCATGCATATAAACGGTTTGCTGAAGTTTAAACAACTCTACAAACATGGGAGTCAAAGTTCAATAGAATAATTTTTGAAATAAAAGCACAGGTACGAGTAGGTGCAAAAATTATCCTTACGTGAATGCTAAACCCAGTTTTCCACACTTAGACATTCAGTTTTGTACTGAAAGATTTTAAAATTTTATTTTGTCAACGTCCACTACAGAATGTGCCTGGTACGGACACTTTTTTTATAAGTGTATAACGTGCTTAATGATTGTGCGTTAAGCAAATTTTTCATTCATATATGAAATAACTTTATAGGTAAGTCATAGGAATATTTGACAATTTATGCAGAAGATAGAGACACCCAGCTATTCTCAGTCTTTCCCACCGCGAGGAATGGCCAAAAAATTGCCCGCAACCAAGACCTCGCAAAGAATTTACATTGGTATGAGTTTTGGGAAGAAGTTTGAGGACGACACATGAAGGACATTACCTACCCAAACGAAAAAACTTGGCATGAACTTCAGCAGAGACACAGCAAAACTTGGCCAGAAACGTATAGTAAAAGTTCTCGACGGAACATTATTTATAAAGTTAGTTCGTTGCAGGGATTCCTTGGTGGCTTTATGAATGCACGCGTGGTTATCTCGCGGAACGAATCCTGGAGTTTCTCTTATCAGAACCAAAACGAATTATTCAAGGGTCTAACTCTTACATCCCTCTTGGCAGATGGACTGTCGCACACGCGTACGAAAACTTACCTTTACGTTACAGATGCGGAAATTTCTCGTTTACATGAGAACACATGGAAAAGTTCTTACCCATATTTTCCATCGCATGCACGTGTATGTTTTTATAGTACATGAACTCGCTATGAACAAAGGAAGTCCAAAGACTGATGCGTCGAATTTTCTTTTGATTGCTAGAACCCAGTCGTACTTTTTCACCACCTGCAGGCATGTTTTCCGCCGCCCAAGCGATTTAATCACTTACTAAGGCGGCGAAAAACTAATTTTTACATGCAGGCGGTGAAAAAGTTAGACTGGGAATAAAAGTATGCGTTCGTATCAAGTCAAGACAAGTAGATTCGGTACGATCGCATAAATTAAAAGAAACAATACAAGCGAAATAGAACCTCGCAGTAGGAATTTTAAAAGACTTACGACGCGGTCTATGCTCGAACCTAGTTAACGTCCGAGCCTCGGCAACGGATAACTTCTTCTCCGGTCTGCGACAGAGCTTCGTCGGTTTTATGAATAATCAAGGCGGTAGTTTGATTTAGTTTATTACGGTCTGGTAGAGTAATCTGCAAAGTTCAGTGACACGTCATCCGAGAGACGTCGTGTGCAAACGTGGTGACGTAGGTAGAAACTGAACTCTTTTCATATAGACTTGACCATTTTCAAGGTATAAATGTCTCCACGTAGACTCAGAAATTGTTCTCCCGACTCCACGGAAACTCTCTGTTTTTTTTTCACTGATTTAGTTTCAGTGGAAATTTCATTCAAGTAATTTTCTCGAAATCTGTTGCCAATAAGTCCGATCCTATGGAAAATGTTTCAGAAGAATCTATAGTTCAGAAAACAATTTACTATAGAACAGTATCTATGTGAACGGTTTATGAAAATTCAATTATTATGAGTTGTTTGCAGGAAAACTATCTCCTAGTAAATGTTTCGTGAAAAATCAGTAGTCATGACTCGTTTACAGCTTCTGTGTGAAAATTGTATACGCCGAAGAAGCAATGCAAAAACATACAATGAAATTTCGGTACCGATGTTGTAAATACTAGAACTGATCAGAGATGGTTTCAAAGATTTTGTTCTAGAAGCCTAAATAGACAAATGCAAATGTGGATTATGAAATTTGACCATGTCCTTCCTATTCTTCTAAAATCTCTCCCACTCATTATCACTTGTTCTATCATTTCGTACTTTTTTATTTTTGATAAAACATTACTGATGCATATGAACAGTTTATTTCCGAAAAAGATGATAAGTTATTCGAAAATAGAATAAATTCTTTAGAAAAACGTTGGGTGAAGGTTTTGTAGAATGAAGCATCATATTTTTATTGAAGTAAATATTCTACTTTATTGGACGCATTGCAGAAAAGATACGATGGGACGAAAATTGTTATCCTCAAAAGTTGGTTTGATAAAAGAACTTAAAAAACTTTTTAAAGGGCTTTTAAACAGGGCTTAAAAAATGGTTAGCTTAAACGGCTCTGTTTCATGAAAAACGTGAGTGCTAGAGATCTGACCAATATTAATTTTAAGATAATTATACCATGTAAATACAAAAATAGGATCTGTATGATGAGCAATGAAATCCTTTTATTTCGAATTTAAAAGAAATTTCCTATCGACATCCAGTGTGCGTGAGAGGAAACGCAGATGTTCTAAGGGGACCGCAATGCATAAATTCCTGAAAGCTTATGTTTTATCTTTATTATTCGAATCTGTAAAAAGAGATAGTGAGAATGTGAAAAAATTATTTTGAACAATAGAGATGGAATGAAACTGAGGATAATGTGGAATAACTTGTCAAATTTAGTTAAAGTAGATGTACACCTCCGAGTAAGCCCTGCCGCAAAACGATTTTACGGTGAATTTATCATCAGAATGGCAACAATACTGACGTTCAGCAACAAAATGAGCTACATTATCATTATGAAAATACTCAAGGGAGCTAATAACACGCCTGATGCACACCGCCGTCGGCATTCATGGTTTGCGCACGCACCCAAGTCACACTCGCCCAAAAAGAGTATTAGTTGCTTTGTATTCAAATTAGACGCAAAGCTAGCAAACAATTCTTCGTAACTGTCTCGCATTAATTCAACTGGCTCGCAGTAATCCCATATCCAAGATTACCTCTAACAAAGCAGTTTTAATTGGCCTATAAAGTTAGCGAAGCTTCAAACTGAGAGCCAATCAAGAACTCGAGGCTTGTTAAATTGAGTTGGAGAATAAGAACTATTGCAAGCTTCAAGATTTGAAATAGATTAAATTGCTGGATGTTGCGTTTATTTGGAAGCTGGGTGACTTTTTTTGCGGTTCTCTGCTTATATTTATTGGAATGATGATATTTATGTGCGAACTGATGAACGCTTGAAATTAAAGGAAACGACGATCCGCCGAACCTCTTTGTAATTAGGTTTGAGGAAATGTTTGTTTCTCTCTAATGATTTTTTATATGACGTGATAATGAAAGTTTTGAAGCCTCAAATGAGAACGTGAATAATGTTCAGTTAATGTTTTTATTCTGAAGCTTGAATATTCATCATAGGTGACCATTCATTTGATAATCTACATAGTTGTTATCTCCCTTCTGGAACCTAATATAATCCGTCTCAATATCAACGAACAACAATTATTCAGCTCTTCTCTTACTTTTTTGCTAACATGAGTCTAACTTGCATTCGAACAACTTTTTTGTGGTCAATCTAAAACCGATACATTTTTCCATAGTGTCTAAACCATGTCATTAATAGGTAAAGGTTGATTGTGAAAACATGTTGAATATTTCTGTTGCGAGATATTTTTAAAGATCTATGGTTAATTGAGTTCCATGAGAACGAGCATCATCTTGATGAAAAATGTCCGCGGAACCTTTTGTGGTTAATTGAGATCTATGGTTAATTGAGTTTCATGAGAACGAGCATCATCTTGATGAAAAATGTCCACGGAACTTTTTGTGGTTAATTGAGATCTATTGTTAATTGGGTTTCATGAGAACGAGCAGCATCTTGATGAAAAATGTCCGCGGAACCTTGTGTCAGATCAAAGTCGTTTCAACGCGTTAAATGTCCTCGCAGGAAAAATTAGAAGCAATTGATTATATGTTTAACAGTAATTCGTGCAGAACAATATCCTTCAGGTAACCCCGCGTTTACCAGATTCGCACTCAATGTATTCATCTTTGGATATAATACTCTTGTTCATAAAGCACGGTCTGCTGGATGGTTTAGTGAGCAAACAATTTATCGTAAATAATCATTATTGGATCCACTTCTCATCAAAATGAACAATTCCAACCTAAATTGGCACTTGAAGGAATTGCGGAAGCGATACACAACAAGCAACAATCAGTTTTAAATGTTGCGAGAATGTTTGAGCGAGACCTACACTCTAACACTCCAAGTTTTCCTAGTTCCTTTCCGCGAACAAATGATGGCCGTGTGTGCTATTTTAAGTTCTGCCGCGAGTTCTCTAAAATTAGTGGCTAGATTTCCTATAAGAACTGTTTACAGCGCTTCAGCATTAAGACAATTTGTAGACTGTTTTTTTGGAGGCATATAAGGCTTGAGTCCCTCTTATAAAACGGGAAAACTGCCTTTCGTTTCATTCACAGCGTCATTCCATCGCTCGTTCTGAATGCAATCTGATGCTTTCTTTTTGCAGATGCCTCTGTGATACTCGAAGTGGATCATGTTTAATGCAGTCTTGACATGAGACGAATAAACGGGTTGTTGCAGTTAAAAAAAAAAGTTGTTTCATTTTTCAAAAGAAAAAGGAGTAAATATTCAATGCTTGAATTTCCAAATGAAAATTTGAGGATTGCCAAAATTACATTCTTAAACTAAAGATAAAAAAAATAAACATTACTTGATATTCAGTACTTGACCAAATATGTTACTTTATCCTCGCATCCGGAATGAAAGTTTTTATACGGTACTTGAAATATTGAATTCGGTTAGTATCAAGGAATATGTTTTAGAACAAAACTTTTCATGGATTGACTTCTTTCAAAATATTAGAGGATGGTTAATATGTTGATCACCAAAATTATTTGATGTCTTCCATCTTTCGAATCATTTCTACAGATCGATAAAGCCACGAAAAAATATTTTTAAGTGATTAAATACATTGATTAAGCATTGAAAAAATGTCCAGAGGTGTAGTAGATATTTCAAGACACTTTCTTCGCGTCCAACTGTACGCAACAAGTTTGTAATACAAGTTCCTTGAGAGCTGGAAAAAACTGACCTAAATGTTTTTTGAAAGCTCATTCGGGGCAGGAATACTGGGCTAAAAAACAGGCTGCAGGAATACTGCAGCCTGAGAAAAAAATCAGGCGTAATCAGAATTACATGTCAAGCTCAGTTCTGTAAATACGTCTATCAATTCTTAGGCGTAATCTAGAATTACATGTCAACCTCAGTTCTGCAAATACATCTATCGGTTCTTTTAGTAACCAGTACTACTTAGAAAACTAAAAAAGAAATCTAGCATCTATATACGTATCCATATATGTAAGTGTAATAAATTCATAGTCCTGGAATAAGGACTTAAGATAGAATAATTATCGTGACGAAAGAAATTGGTGGTGTCTAGTCATTTGGTGTTATAAGAACATGACCTAAATTCGTCAAGTGCAATGACTAGTTCTTCGAAGAACACAAGGACACACTTCCCAGTCTAACTTTTCGCTGGAGCATGCATGTTTTTCGCCGACTAAGCGATTAAATTATTGGGGCTGCGAAAAACATGCATACAGGCGGCGAAAAAGTTAGACTGGGTTATTCGCTTGAAAATCTTTCATGGTCTTATGCTCACGCTGAACGAAGCTCGTGAAAGAATTTCTCCGAGCACCATGCCAAATAACCTTAGGGTATCAAAAGAAATCAGAAAGGTAACTCCTGCAAAGGTTTCATTTACCCCAAATAAAAAAACATCACTGATATCTCTAGTGAGTCAGTCCGATGAAACTGCGGCCATTTCGAAATAATGAGAGTAATTGATTAGATCTCATCAAGAGGTGTGAGGATACAAAACTTACTCAATGTCTGAGCGACGTCTAGGTAGGATATTTGTGAGTAATTATTTCCACGATGCTAAGAAATCTTGACACATCGTCTTGACAGCACACGATTCTAAGAATGTTGGAAGTGAGAGCGCTCAAATTGGTCGAGTTTAGAGATCGGAACTTAGTGAACCTTTATCGTGACATCTTAAGAGTGTACGAACTCTACGAAAAAATTTTTCCTTTCAATTATACCTCTGAATGTATTCATATTAATGCGACGAATTTAGCAACCTCTCAATGAACAAAGCTTTGTCTTTAGATGTCAGGTACGATAAAGTGGATAATGAGCCAAGAAAAGTGAGAAATAATTTCCGGAGGATTAAATGACGTTCACATCTGGCAATTTTGTACTCGATATATTTGGTTTGAAGCGATTTTAAATAGAAGCTGAAAGATGGCTTTAAAATCATCTTCTTTAGTGTTCATAATGTTTTTGTGAAGATTAGTTCTGTGAAGGAAAAAATATGAAAATTTGTTTTTTAAGACATCAAAAGCTGGTATTAATGTAGTTCGAAGTCATACAAACTGACGGTAGTAAATGTTGCTACTCACTAGGCGAAAGGTGAATTATCTCAACAAAATTCACTCTTCAGTGCATGATTTATTTCAAAATATTAAACATTCAACTTTCTTTGAACCCATTTAAAGTTTCTTTGCCCAGACTAATTTCATTTGAAATCTTAGGTATAGAAACTTTAAATGACTGGTAATAGATGCTCTATTCTCGTCCGAAGTAAGAGGTAGAGCGCTAGCAAGCTCTCTACTACTACTACTACTATTACTACTATAGATGCTCTTTCGCTGGTTGAAACATTAATGGCTTGTGTTACTGAATGAGAGACTGAGTCCATTGCAAGCTCATTAATTAGAAAAGTATTTTCAATAAATTTTTCTACCCATATTCGTTGCGTTCAACATTCGCTGAAAGAGTCGCTTGCTTTGGTTTAGAGTAGCACAGTTACTGGGACAAAACTCCAGCAAGTCCAATTTTTTTCAGCGAATTGTTCTTGATCACAATATAGAATTCTAAAATCATTTCAAAATTTTAATATAAAAAAATCATCCCCCCACAAATATAGTTCACTTCACCAAACCGTACTGGCCAATGTTATTATTTACAGGCATGACAAAATTTTTGTGCATATTATTTGTCTACAAATAAAAAACAAATGAGAAGGAAATGACATGCACAGGAAACCTCTGAAGATTCTGTGGTACTATACAGTCCTCAGATGAATTTCAATGGATCGTATTATGGTCAAATGAGAAAAAATAACTTCCTTCAATCACTTTCTAACATCTTCAAATAAATGCGCATGTATAACATGCGAAAAATATGAAAAATGCTTAAGCGTTTATACCTGAGTTGATCTTAAATATAAAAAATAAATCTATTTCGATCGCTGGAAATTAAAAGGTTCAAAAAACAATAGAAAATATCCATTATTTTGGAAAAGTTCCTATTACACTTGACGTCTTTATTTTCGCAGATTCTCTCGCAGGTTTGATGTCGTCTTCCGCATTGTTGTTATTGCCTTTGTTCGATCATTTTTCAATCCCTCAAACTCGCATTGAATTCTCTTTCTAACGTTTCCATGCAGAGAATCGGTGTTCAATCTTGAGAATTTATCTTCCAGGTGATCAGGAAGAAGAAATCTTACACCATCAACTGCGGGAAAAAAGCTCGATACTGCACTACGATTCAACTGTAGCAGTAATACGTGAGGGGAAAGTATTTCAATTTACGCCACTTATCATCAGTATAAAATATGGGAAATAGTTTTTGAAAACGCAACCTAGATTACAATTAATGAGAGTATTATATATATTATCTAAAGATGATCACTCACGTCCGGTATATGATAAGTGTCAGCGAAGTTTCTACAGTTTGTAAGCGTTATGTAATTATAACAAACAGTGGTTTAGGGTCAATTGATGTAGTAAAATTTAAAAATGAGTGAAAAAAGAGCGAGCATAGGATCTGAACGAAATTGCAAAGATGTTTCTGCGCATGTGCACAGAAACAGTAAATCATAATATAATAAGAGAATGATAAATAGATATGGTAAATAATTAACAATAAATTATCAACCCTATACATAGTCCCTCAGGACTTGTTACTCAATACCGTAAAGAATTCGAAACAAACTTCACTCGTGATACATTTTGAACCATGTAGCTGCCAGTTTGAAGTAAATAGGGGTGAGAGAGACGAACTATCACCGCGAGGTGGAAGCAATAGTGAAAAACATCAGGTGAACATTGACTCACTGAGTGCAATGCACAATCCCCTCGCACGTAGGTGCATGCATTCTCATTCATGGGAGATTTGTGAGTGCTTTTCGTTACTGTGCACACAATGTTATTCAAGGGAGAATAGTGAGTGTTTTTCGTTACTGGCAAAGATAATCAGAACGCCACAGTAGGTGTACGCATTGTTATTCAGGGGAGAATAGTGAGTGCTTTTCGTTACTGGCAAAGATAATCAGAACGCCACAGTAGGTGTACGCATTGTTATTCAGGGGAGAATAGTGAGTGTTTTTCGTTACTGGCAAAGATAATCAGAACGCCACAGTAGGTGTACGCATTGTTATTCAGGGGAGAATAGTGAGTGCTTTTCGTTACTGGCAAAGATAATCAGAACGCCACAGTAGGTGTACGCATTGTTATTCAAGGGAGAATAGTGAGTGTTTTTCGTTACTGGCAGAGATAATCAGAACGCCACAGTAGGTGTACGCATTGTTATTCAGGGGAGAATAGTGAGTGCTGTTCGTTACTGGCAAAGATAATCAGAACGCCACAGTAGGTGTACGCATTGTTATTCAAGGGAGAATAGTGAGTGCTTTTCGTTACTGGCAAAGATAATCAGAACGCCACAGTAGGTGTACGCATTGTTATTCAGGGGAGAATAGTGAGTGCTTTTCGTTACTGGCAAAGATAATCAGAACGCCACAGTAGGTGTACGCATTGTTATTCAGGGGAGAATAGTGAGTGTTTTTCGTTACTGGCAAAGATAATCAGAACGCCAAAGTAGGTGTACGCATTGTTATTCAGGGGAGAATAGTGAGTGCTTTTCGTTACTGGCAAAGATAATCAGAACGCCACAGTAGGTGTACGCATTGTTATTCAGGGGAGAATAGTGAGTGCTTTTCGTTACTGGCAAAGATAATCAGAACGCCACAGTAGGTGTACGCATTGTTATTCAGGGGAGAATAGTGAGTGCTTTTCGTTACTGGCAAAGATAATCAGAACGCCACAGTAGGTGTACGCATTGTTATTCAGGGGAGAATAGTGAGTGTTTTTCGTTACTGGCAAAGATAATCAGAACGCCACAGTAGGTGTACGCATTGTTATTCAGGGGAGAATAGTGAGTGCTTTTCGTTACTGGCAAAGATAATCAGAACGCCAAAGTAGGTGTACGCATTGTTATTCAGGGGAGAATAGTGAGTGCTTTTCGTTACTGGCAAAGATAATCAGAACGCCACAGTAGGTGTACGCATTGTTATTCAGGGGAGAATAGTGAGTGCTTTTCGTTACTGGCAAAGATAATCAGAACGCCACAGTAGGTGTACGCATTGTTATTCAGGGGAGAATAGTGAGTGCTTTTCGTTACTGGCAAAGATAATCAGAACGCCAAAGTAGGTGTACGCATTGTTATTCAGGGGAGAATAGTGAGTGCTTTTCGTTACTGGCAAAGATAATCAGAACGCCACAGTAGGTGTACGCATTGTTATTCAGGGGAGAATAGTGAGTGCTTTTCGTTACTGGCAAAGATAATCAGAACGCCACAGTAGGTGTACGCATTGTTATTCAGGGGAGAATAGTGAGTGCTTTTCGTTACTGGCAAAGATAATCAGAACGCCACAGTAGGTGTACGCATTGTTATTCAGGGGAGAATAGTGAGTGCTTTTCGTTACTGGCAAAGATAATCAGAACGCCACAGTAGGTGTACGCATTGTTATTCAGGGGAGAATAGTGAGTGCTTTTCGTTACTGGCAAAGATAATCAGAACGCCACAGTAGGTGTACGCATTGTTATTCAGGGGAGAATAGTGACTGCTTTTCGTTACTGGCAAAGATAATCAGAACGCCACAGTAGGTGTACGCATTGTTATTCAGGGGAGAATAGTGAGTGCTTTTCTATCCTGGCAAAGATTTTCAGAACGTAAAGGACAAAAATACCTGGTGGAGACTGAATTTTACTTTAGAACATTTGCGTCACGAGATGCACACTGAAGGGTACAAATTGAATGAGCTGAAACCATGTTCCTTAGCCATCTTTACAGCGGTTTGTGCAAAATCTCCGCCCCCGAGAAAAAAATGATGAAGGTTAGTTTATAAAAAAGTTTTAAAACAATTAAACTGATGATTTAGATTTCTTAATGACTGAGGGCTTCAATGTTTCAACAGTAACGGTAGCTCTGTCGCCATAATGGTGTTCTGAACATGACGGTCTTGATCGTGGCGCTCGCATTAATTTTATGCTCAGGCTCATTTATACTCATGCCCATGCTTATTTATGCTGATGCTCATTTTATGCTCATGCTCATGCTTAATTCTATACTCATAATCTCGATGCTCGAACTTTTTGCATCGAGCAGCTAATATACAGTATATTCGTCGGTCAAACGCTTCTATTGCGTGTGTAGCAGCTGAGGTGTGGAAAAAAAACACTGAAAATTTGTCATGCTAATATCTCTCCACATTGAAGTACCTTGATTGCATCAATTAATGCGATAGCTAATCCCCGTGATCAGACTGAACTGCGGAGAAAAACAGTAATTAGCTAAATTCAGTTAAGCAATACAAAAATTTCCGTTTTATGTGCTGTACACAAAACTACTCCGAAAAAAAGGAACTCTCTGACAATTAGTAGAAAAGAAAACGTTCCAAGTATTTGCTTCAATACGTTAGCGAGAAAGCAAATTTGTTGCAACGTTGATGTGTCCAAATCTTCCTGTCTGGATAAAAGTGATTTTCTTCAGAAACGATGATTTGGAATAGATGCCGTGCTTTGCTTTTTCATCAAGATTTTTTCAGGAAAGCTTTGATTTTCTTGAGAAACAGCAATACAGAAAAATATATTTCCCACGTTTCTTATAATTAGTAGAGTCTCGCGCTCAGCACGCAAGTAGATAATTTTAACGTGAAAGAGAGTTTTAAAGACAACAGTAAAACCGATCGAATAGATTACACTTCCCAATTGCCAAAGCCTTCAAGTTTTGGAATCATTTCTTCATGACAAACGAGAGAAAAGTAGAAGAGGTTTTACAATCTTCCTGCTTTGAGCATTTATCAATTCAAGAATAATTCCAAAAGCTCAAAATATAGTGCCATTAGAAACACCCTGCGTTTGTTTCTTAGCAGCACTTCTTCGCCATGTTCACAGACGCGCGTTCTGTGAGAGGGATTCGAGATCGGGTTTGCCCTGCTCTCGTTGGGTGATCCCCTGTGAAAGCATTGGATTTCGAGTGGGATGAATGTTGTTCATGGTGAATCTGTCGATCTGTTTTGAATTACGATAGGTTTATCGAGCCAGATTCCGTGAGAGCGCGAAATTGATGGGACTTTCATTCTCAGTTTTGTTCTACAGCTTCTGGGGGGCGAGTGATAGAAGTGTTCAGTAATGTGCTTGTATTTAGATTAGAATTGATACTTGTAGACAGTACACCCTCATAGTATATAGAAGCGACAGACAGAGTCAGAAAAAATATGAATTTAGCCGATCAAAAGTAAGAACCTACACTTTACAACGCAAACAAATGGTAAAAAACAAATGTGGAATTGGCTCGAAGAATAACGTCCCCCTCTCACGTACTTGATTTTTCAGCAAATTTAAGAATTGCCTAAGGAAAATATATTCTAGGCGAGATAATTCACTCTCGAAGAGAATAAAAACCCGAATACTCAGTGTTTTTCCAACGCAATAACTCACAGGTCCCTGAGACAAACAATGCAGAGCTAATTCCCTCTATAATCTTGGAACATCTTTTTAATAGTTCTTATGAAAATTGCAATTATTTAAAAGTTCGCGAGCCAGAAAAATCCGGTATTTGTGAGCGTTCTATATTTTTTTTTCTATATAATTCTATACTTCTAAATAATTCTATACTAAACTTCTATAATTCTATACTTTGACAAGGCTGCCCACTATTTGAGGTAAACAAGCAAGCACTTCGTGACTGGTATAGACAAAGTTAAGTGGCATCATCAAGAAACGTAACAACGCAGAAGAGAAGCCCGTGACTGTCTACGTTGCTATTAATGAACAAGGCCTAGTGATTGCAAATAAACCCATCATACTTCCACATTTTTCCAGCTTACATGGTACATTTCAAGAAGCATAAAAAAATTTGCTGATGATAGCTCTCATTGTTCGTCCAGTGGTACGCGCTCCACACACGCGAGGTTGTGTCGGAGGCGGAGTCGGCTTCTGGAGTGGCATTAAATGCATCTCAGAAGATTTCTCAAGATTTTAACACTTCTCAAGATTTGAAGATGCAATTCTCGCTCCTCCTGACTCATATTGATAATCCTTTGCTCTTGCATTCGTAGTCCGCTTCTATCACGGGCTGTAATTGCCTTTCGTCTTCCCGCAAGCGCTTTCACCTGCTTCTCTGTCGCTCACTTGCTGCTTCTCATTGTTCTCTTCTTTTCTGTTTCATTGTCTTAGATGGGCAAAACGATTCGCCTTTTTCAATCGGATGTAAAATAGTAAATTCAATTTTCCTTGTTACTAAGGGATGAAATTCTTCAAGAGTGTGAGTTTATGATCAAGCTGCAGCATCGATACAGCAATGATCTTTGTATTTATTACATAGGGACATAGTCAATACTGTATTAATAAACATAGATAACTTAATGGTATTCCGGAAAGAAATGTTGATTAAAACGAATAAAGAGGAACAACCAAAGAATGTTTAGGTTACATCGGTGAAATGGAGTACCAATAATAGTAAATAAATCCGAATTACCAATGATGAAATGAGTAATAGCAGACTCTACCTCCAGCATTTGCACGTGCAGTCATGCAGTCATGTATGACTGCACTTAGTATGCATTTATGCGCACAATTTTCTCTACGTATTTATCTTCTGGCAAAAACGCTTGGCAGCTTAGAAGAGACGAGGTGAGCTTAGTCTTACCCTTCAAAAATTGCGCACGGAAGTTGGAGATGCAGTTTCTTTAGTTTTGAACTGTTCCCCAGCAGGGATCAAGGTGGATTGGCTAAAGACTCGAACGCTGCAAAACTGGCAAAAATGGAACACGTAGCGAACAGAACGACGAGAAGCCTTCAAACGGAGGAGTGCGGTTTTCGTAAACGGAACTGGCTACCTAGATGTCGTATAACACGTGAAAGCTTTGACGTAATGTTTCGACGTTTCACTTAAGAGATCTTTCTGCGTCTCGAGAGAGATCTTTGCGGGTCTCGAAAGTAATCTGTCTGCGTCTCGAAAAAGGCCAGCGTCTCGTGTAGTTATTTATATGAACAATTTTGTTATTACATTTTAGCCACAAAATAATGGTTACCTAGAGCTCTGTTTTACTCCAGTATACTTTGTAATTGATAGTATTACCGCTGTTAGTTGAAATATTTCTGATAATAGAATTCAGTAGATTCTTAATTGATACTGAGAATCCAGAAGTGAAGTGGATTAAGCAATTTTTCCAGTAATTTCTGTTTTTTTCAAATTATCATTCATTGAATCTGATTCATTTTAAAATTAGTATTAAAAAATTAGTGAATGCATGATATAGAATGGATTAAAACGCTAGCCTATATTGTCCCAATTCATAGCATTCTAATACTCACAATTATAATTCTACTAGCATTTTAAGGATCAAATTTCACTTCGGGTACGCAAGAGTAATTATTGCTGAATTTTTTGTTGATATCGAGCGAACACTTTTATTTACGATTAGTATTTCTACATATTTGATTTAGTAGATGATCGTTTTTAGCACATGTAAGTACAACAACTTCTATCAGATGTTTATCCAAGCATCAATTTCGAATGTGGAAATTTTTAACAACGCACACAAACATCTACAACGCATCCAGATAAAATTATTCTAAATCACATGCGATTGTAAAAATTTGGTTCTGCGGTTTAGAAAATGTGAATCTTTTGACCCTTAATATGTTTTCAATACATCTTTAATTTACGTTTTATCTCAGTCCAAACTTTAGCTGTGTGTTTTTTTACGTCAGTATTGCACATGATTGTTTTCTTTTCATTCTTAACCCACGTGAATGGTTTATCCAAATCTTTTACAAACATGTGCGAATTTTTTATTCATACAGTACGTGTGAATTTCTCCGTCTCCATAAGGCACGCGCTTATGCTTTTCACATCCCTAAGAAACGTGTGTGATTTTTTTATTTGCAGAATACAAGTGTGTTTTTCCGTATCATGTATACAGACACGTGTTCATTTAATGCAAAGAATACGATTGCTTTTATTCGTATCCTTAATACACGTCTCTATTCGATTCACAGAGTTCGAGTGTATCCATACCCTTGATGCACGTTTTTATTTGATTCACAGGGTAAGAGTGCTTTTCTCCGTATCCTTGATGCAAGTGTCCATTTGATTCACAGAACACGAGTGTTTTTCTCCGTATCCCTAATACCGGTGTCTATTTTCCTCACATCCCTCTGGTGTGTACGCAAGACAAGAAGGAAGCGCACCATTAACAGCGGCACAGATGATAAACCCGTCTCCCCTGGGTCGTTACCCAGCGCGCTCTCGGAGGCTTCTTGCGACCATCAGCATTCCGATCAGGCGGATCTCACAGGAACAGACCCCGCCTGAACACGCTCCCTGAGGGCTCCACCCATATGGGCTTATTATCGCTACTTTTCTCCTGTTATCTCCCCTTGATAATGACGGAACGCAATGCAGTGGTGGTGTTCGTATTTGATCGCTTTTTGGCGATCTTTTCAGGTGTGAGGTAGAGTATATGAGACAAGTTTTCAAGTTTTCGTTGAATTGAAAAAGGCATTGGAAAATAATAGGAAGTCTTGGGTTTTCCAAGCTTGAAAAGGGTGCAAATAGTTATTAGAGATGTGATAAACTTTAATACAATCTTTCACAACGATGATCAGAACATATAAGTTTCAATGAAACCCTTCGAAGTCTGAAAAAATTAATTGCAGTAATCATCACTCGGGTTACTTGTTTTATTTTTACAGATGAATATTTTGCTGAACAAATAAATGTGAGTCACGAAAATTTAGAAGTTTGGTCATTTTGAAACTCAAGAAAATATTCTAATCGTGAGTGTTTTCTACTCCACTGGATTCGAAAATGTGTTGTTTGACAGCAAAAAAGACCGGAAAAATATTTTTCACTTGTTTTCAAAATGAAACAGACCTACATGACCTAAGTTTCGAAAAAAAATTGAATTAGTTGGGCCCTAGCAAGATTCACCAATGGTTCTGCTTCAAAAAAATTATAAATAGTTCGATGAAAAGGACCAAGCGACTGATGAGAATATCAACACTCTATTTGCGAGACAGAGATGTATACTGGAATGACAGAGGCGCTGGAAACAAACACTGAACTCAATATTAATTACCACGCACGTATACGCAAAATTTATATCAGATTCCGTTGGGCTATAGTCTACGTCTTCTCTCCATTTTCGCATACAATGAAGTGTATCGCGAACTGGGAACTGCTTATGAATAAGGCAGTAGATTTCTATGGAATTTATTATTTTTCCGGTTTATGGATTTGAGCACAGGCACCACATTAGTTCCGAGAACCATTTTTCTCTTCACTGCTCGAAATTAGTTTGAAAAGATGTTCGTAATACTTCCTTGTATATTCATTTAAAACTAGGAAATGCGAATACAACTGAAAAACATATTGCTATTCGCTAATGCTAGAAAAACCGTTTCGTGAAACTATTTCCTGACTGAAAACTCAGAATATTCTTTTAAATATTTTTTTGTACATATGTATTTGTAGATATACTCGCTTAACCAAATAGGTTGATGCTTTTCGGTCGTTCCTATTTAGTAAGCAATTCAGCCCCGATTTCCTTGTGGGTAACAACTCCGAAGGTCAAGTGGATTCGTTAAAAATGTCCACAAACACAAATGCGTCAACACGGTGAAATTCATTCTCTCATTCTTACTCAGTGCGAACATTTCATTCCGTGAGCTAGAGTGTTTTCATGGTCTGAAAACACTGCTCTCAGATCTCCGAAGTTGTAGCATTACGTCAATGTCGTTTCGTTTTGACTTCAAAAGTTTACGTCAGACTATGTGTCAGCCCGTCTGTTCCATATCGTTTTCAAAAATATAATTTTTTCATTAGACGTGCTAACTAACCAGTGTCTTGACGATGGAGTAAATTAAGACAAACTGCTTCTGTAACTATTGAAAGGGCCACTTGCTGAGAGCCACGACAATGGGAAAATTAAAAACACTTGTTCAACTGATTGCTCGAAGAACTTTAATGTGTGGGAGGGGAAAACTGAACCGATCGGGCTTAGGCATTGAAAA
The DNA here is from genome assembly GCA_030386875.1 of Morinoia aosen. Classification (NCBI taxonomy): domain Eukaryota; kingdom Metazoa; phylum Arthropoda; class Malacostraca; order Amphipoda; family Talitridae; genus Morinoia; species Morinoia aosen. The sequence goes on along the minus strand of CM059578.1, from coordinate 25,852,178 downwards.
ATCTGAAGTTGCGATTCTGACTAACATGTACTATTTATATGCTACATCGAATCGAAACGTATGTCTGCGTTTACTTAATAAAATTCTTACTCTCAAAATTAACAAATCGATTACTGGGGCAGGAGTAGTAAAAAATTCAGGATTTGGTCATGAAGCGTTAGGTAAAGTTTAGTTAGCTCAGGTATGTTGAGAAATTTTAGATAAGGACAGGTTCGGGTGAGTTAATCTAGAACTGGATTATTTTCTTAGGAAAAATATTTTAGCATTATTTTCGAGAGGACTCGAGCTTGTTTTGAGATGTCAGGTTGGCTTAGAGCGGGGTATGATAGATTAGGTTAGGATATGATGTCACGTTAGTATAGTGGGTTATGATAAGACAGATGATAAGAGAGTTTGAGGTAGGGTGGGTAAATAGAATCTGTTAGGTTAGAATAGGTCACATTAAGTTTAGTTACGGTAAAATTTCATATGTGGGTTAGAAGAGGTTAAAACAATACAGAACGTACCTATTAAGGAAGTTAAGATTATGTCAGTGAAGTTGCGGTATGTGTTAATTTAAGATTGGTTAATTTAGGTCATTTAAATTAAATAAACGGGGAAAATTTGAAAGATCTCTCATGTTTTAATTAATTTTAATCAGCAATTAGAATGAAATTTAAAAATTTGGAAATGACTGTCAATATCAAGTATTCAAGTATTCAGTTGGTCATGTGGGAGTACGTCCAGTCAGAAGAAAAAAGGTAAGCAAAAATCTGCGTTTATCATCTTTGTAAGGGGATCAATTATTGGTTCATGAGTTAAAGCATTCAAAATTCATGTTGTATGAAATCATTGATTTGATACTGAACTTTCAAATTGTGGAAGGGTTATTAACCTGAGACGTTTGACACGTTGCTTTGAAATATACAGAAAACTGTAAAAAACGTGAGCGTATAAAAATGCCGGAAACTTTACGTTTGAAATAGTTAACCACATTGCCGCCAAGTTAAATACTGTATGTTCGCAGTTACAGAGGCTTTTTTGACATAGCTTTCTTTTCATTTATTTCAAGCCTGACTAAAGTCACATGCCAAAATGAAAACGTTGCTTTGAAATATACAGAAAACTGTAAAAAACGTGAGCGTATAAAAATGCCGGAAACTTTACGTTTGAAATAGTTAACCACATTGCCGCCAAGTTAAATACTGTATGTTCGCAGTTACAGAGGCTTTTTTGACATAGCTTTCTTTTCATTTATTTCAAGCCTGACTAAAGTCACATGCCAAAATGAAAACAGTCAAAACTCTGAAACAAGACTTCGAATTCAGCTGGCTCGAATGATCCCGCGGAAATATTGGATGGTCTGAAAACACTGCTCTCAGATCTCCGAAGTTGTAGCATTACGTCAATGTCGTTTCGTTTTGACTTCAAAAGTTTACGTCAGACTATGTGTCAGCCCGTCTGTTCCATATCGTTAGAGCGAAGGGAGAGCTTGTCATTGCCGAGCCAGTCAGATCAGAGGGTTTGAAAAGTAGCTTACCTACCTTCATGCCATTGTAAAATATTTCATTTCTGAAAAATGGTCGAAAGTAAATTTTCTCAGTTTATATCAGAAATACTTTTTATTACGTAACAAAGATGCGTAAAAATATAATTTTTTCATAGCTCAGAGGCGTAACATCTCATAAGATTCGTCGAATACGTTTGAAAATGTTCTTACCTTTCTCACGTTAGCATTACTTCCCTTAGAGGTAGATACTTATGAATGGATAAAGCTAGTTGCTGGTTGAATCCTCGTAGGGTGTGAATTAGAACCTCATTGGCTTAAACTTCCTTTTTGATCATTTTGAATTTCTACGATGATATTACATGAAGTTTATTACGTCGAACCTTGGTTCTCTTGCATTTTTACCTCTGACCATCTAGGATGAAAAGAAGCAGCGCTGCCCACGAAAACTCAATCAGATAAATACAAAAATTATCCACGTCTAGTTACGTACACTATACAATCATCGCAGTTATATCAAAATTTGTATTACAATGTGAAAGGTACCTACCACTGAACTTCTTACGCACTCAGGTGGGCAGCAAAGCCGTGTCTAGAATGTCCCAATGGAAGCAAAAATGAGCTCATTTTCCTTCGAATCCTCAGATCTTAATCTTCTTCGCTTCGTTTCACGATGTCTCTGGGTCCAGTTATTGACCCTCAAATCTTACTCATCACTTCAAGCACAAAATGAGCTCTGTAGGAACCATTAATGTGTACCTCCAGTAAACGTCAGAAGTCGGAGCGCGCATCTGCAAAATTGCAATACTCTTCGGTTTTCCCCTAGAAAATTTCAAATTTAGCTGCTATTTAACTAGAAGGTGGCCATGGAAACTACTCAGTTTCGTGTATACAAAGTTGTCGCGTTGGAATTTTCAGCCAAAAATTCAGATATATTTAAGGTTATTATTATTGAGTCAAAATGAGCTATCAACAGCTGCTAGACTTGGCCCACTGATTTATGTTTATTGTTTTTTATTTTCATTTACTACTAACAAATGGCTAAATTTCAAAATTTCTGACGTATATTTATTTCCTTAAAAAATTTAATCTTACCAGAATTCTAGGAACACCTTTAAGAAATTGAGTTTTTTCTATACGATGCCGACGAAAGGAATCACTTCTTTTTGCTCATTCGTAAAAATGAAACAAAATAGATGAGTAAAAAAGGTACCCTACACTTAAAAATGATAAATTCCACCTATTTCCTTTTCGTTAAAAACTGCAAAAATTTGTAGGAAACATATAATTTTGTAAGTTTTTGTTACATTTTCAGATTATTCATCAAAGCTTTCTTCTTTATCAGAATAACAAAACGATAATTAATGTTTGAATGATTAGTATTACTGAGAAGAAAATTTTATCTGCTTGTATAACAACGACGGAAATATGATTATGATTTCATTCATGTGTTGTGATAATTACTAGCGAAATGATGGATCACGCTCGAGTACCAAAGCTTCAAAACTAACATTCTGAAATTAGTTATTCACTATTCTCTTGATTATCCAACCGTACCCGAATTTTAAGGGGAAAAAATAAAAACACAAAATTGGTTGATACAACATATACCACTCAGCATTCTGAAGTAACATTCAACCCAAGGTACTAATTATAATTCTCGATCGCAAGGAAGTGAACTTTCAATCGAGCGTGGCAAAAATTAACGCGAGAAACAAAATGAGCGTAATCTTGCCCATACGGACCCCATTTCTCAGCCACTGTTGATTCTGCGCAAGCCGCCAAAGACGCTTTTGTCTCTGATATACTCTTGCGCTCAGTCAGCGTATACCTTGGTTGTGTTTAGTATTTCAAGGCCCTGATGTATCATAACAGGAACAAAAGCACTGAAATTCTCCCATAAAGCTGAGCAAAGAAAAGTCTGCCAGAAATGTGGGGCGTTAAGACCATGAACTCTGCGGCGATGGCCTCTGATGAAGCACTGGCAGGCAGATGAGGAGAAGTCGGTAATTATTATGACGTTCAAATTTACCACAGGATTAGGCCGGGGATTAATTCAGGGTCAAGAATGCAAAAATGATTTCAAGAAATGCAGAGTGGATGAGGCCAGCGACCGTCTGCTGGAATATGTTGACTCTTCATTCATCTCCGGATGTTTTAGCTGGCTTATATTCGTGGATTTAAGAGCATGACGTTCACTTTCACTGTGTTGAGTAATTGCCAAGTAAATTTGGCTTAAGATCTGCCATTATGCCGAGGCAGGTTTATCTTATACTAAATTGAGAACATGCACAGGAGGCTGAGCATGCTTCCTCTGAAGGAAATGAAACACGACGTATCTTTCCAAGCGTTTAATACTACGCAGCATCGTCTATTCTTTTTGTACATGCATTCCCCTGGAAATCTGACTCAACAGAGTTATGGTTGAGAAGACAATGTAGTTTTCCAAATTACGTTAAGGAAGTTTAAGCAGATAACAATAGATATTATCTATTGTAATAGGATTAGGTGAAAATTACCTCACGTAATATTGATTAAAAACTAGAAAATAACAAACGGTATCGTAAAAGTTGGTCTTATGATGAAGTCTGTGGCGACCGCACGCAGAGCATTGACTGGCTCTCAGGAAAGTTGTTATGAAACTTTTAAGTAAATCTTGGTCAAGTTTTCCGGAACCCCTTTCAGAACCTTTAAAAATATAAAAATCACGTACACTGTTTTCAAACGCTAATCTCACTGTAGATGTAGTGTTATTGAAATACTACTTCCGCAAATCAATATTGAGGTAGACAACCTAATAACAATAATTGTAGTTAAATCTTGTATCAGACGACAATAATTTCAAGGAGGTTCAACCGCATAAAGCGTACTTAGGTGAATTAATTTTTCAACTAAAATTAACGGATAATTTCATTTTATGGAATATATTAATTTCATACCACACCTCAGTCATCCTGTCATTAATTTCTATTGCAAGAACTCGGAAAACAATGTACGACAATCTTTTGGTTAAAAAGTTCAATCAGTTTTCTGAACAAATTTCCACGCAATTAGAAAATCCCGATAAATATATTCGGAGAAATGTTGACAAATCTGAGTGAGTGACACGGTCAGACAGAAAAATCTGGAAGGAAGAGTTGCATCTGAATTTATCGCATATGTTTAAATGTTGAAACGATTGGAAAAACTAAATCAGATGTTTAAGTTTCGAATATCGAGATTTTTTTCTTTACTAATGGATTCTCTTTGAAGTTTCTATAAGAAATAAAACTCTTTACAAAAGCCCAATGCATTCTTTGGGTTTTTTGAACGTTATTTGAGGTGTGTGCCCAAATGCCTATTTAATAAGTAATTTTTAATAGTGATACATTTTTGTGGAATGATAGTATTTTACGTCGTTTTTCAACCAGATTTTTTCTCAGAGTATAACAGGGGGCATAGATCTCAGCATTTCTCCCAGGGCGGAACTGAGAATGAACTGATATTAAAAATGTATTACTACTGTTACAAATTTATTACTGCTGTTACAAATTTATTACTGTTGTTCCAAATTTTTTAATACTGCCGCCAATTTTATTACTGCTCACATAAATTTATAGTAGTTATTATTTAAAAGGTTGTGCCACAGTATTCCTTTGAGTGCGTTTTGGACAAAACTCTTCGTGGCGTGAAGCAATCATGTAAACTAGGTGGCCAAAAGGTGAAGCTTCCTCATATATTCATCAAGTGCATCTGTTGGACACTTGGGCTTAGAGCAGCAACTTTTAAGACATATCTGCAGAATTTGCGTCTCCTCGTACACGATTGACCCGATCGAATCTTTGCCAACTGAATAGTGTTCAGTGAACTTACTTGCGATCAAAGGGTGTCAGAGAAGTTGGAAACTCAAGCATAAAGCGAGAGAAGCGAAGAAGTAATCAGAAAACGCTTCCAGTTTCTGCGCTGAATGTGTCAACTCAATTTTAAGAATTATGTCAATGCAAAGTTCTCAATACTTCGTGCTCATGGAAAGGAGGTTCAGAGAAATCTTCCAGGGATGTATGGTAAAAGTGTCTTTAGAAAACGTTATTTGGTGTGGAAATTCAGAAGTTGAAAAGATGGAAATCTCTTCCTCAGGATTTAAAACTTAAATTTTTGTAGAATACCTGTCTCAAAAATACACCCACAAGACTATAATTTAAACTTAAGTGACACTTACCCTGACCGTGATGAAATCTTTATCAATGAAGCAACATCAGAAAATAAATATTTATCAGAACACAACACAATTTATTGATGACCGGATTTTCAAATGAAGAAATAAATATATGAGAATAAGATTTTCAGTTCAAATTGATATCATGTCAAATCATAGATACTTTATTCCACATGTTGAGTTTCGTAGTTTAAATTTTTATTAAAGCTTCTTGAAACTTCTCGAAGAGCTTGCAATCTGTAAACAAGCTCAGATCAACACAATCACTACCTCCTGTTTTTGTTGCAGTATATTCATAGTGAATATAATACCTAAATTCAAAAAAATACCTTCAGCTATTTGAAAGCAATGGTAAGACTTCGCAATGGACTACCTCTGTTCTTCCCCTCAAACCAGAGGTTGTAATTTTAAATTATTTAAAAAACATGGATGTTAAAATATTATTATCCACGCACTGTATGAATACAAGGTATAATATTATCCAGAAGAGTTTTACAACTTCGAAAGCTTTCGTGAAAATGATGGAAAACCGGTAAAATTAGTTAATGACAGATCATTCTGTATTAAATATTACAGCAATCGTTGAACGTCTGGTTTTAACCAAGTTGTATTAAACTGTTTTTCTCGCTTTCTTTCGATAATTACGGTATATGGTTGATTTTTTTAATGATATTATCAAGTGGTTGTGTCATTTTCTACTGGATTCTTTGCGTTGCGATACCAATTTTGTTGCGATATCACAATACGTAATGCACCATCCAGTAGTGCGGGTATTTTTAAAACCGTAAAAACAATGGAAGTAGGTTAAAGGACTAAAAGTAAAACATAAAATAAACAAATAAAATGATCAGTGAGCTATTCGAAGAAAAACCGATCGCCTAACACCATAGTACTTTTTGAAAAACCTATTTTCAAGCATTTTATTCCCGCTGATAGAGCCTGTTTCATGCATTCATTGAAGAAGCCATAACTGAGGCCTGGTCACGGAAACGCATCTCGATGCAAGTGTTACCAAGAAAATAAATCTTGACGTGTTTGAAGCCATAGTTGTGTAAATCGATCTTTAAGGACGAAAGTTTTCAGTAAAAAAACTGATTTCCTCGCTGGAATATCTTACGAAAGCGAACAAATTGTCATACATTTTTAGAGTTGACGGTTAATATAGTGAAGGGAATACATGTAGAATTGATCACTATAGATGCCTAGAAATACCGAGTATTATAATTGCTCAATTAAAAAGTAATAATTGCAGGATGCATACTGCAGTACGATAATCACAAGAGCGTGGATAATGACGCATCGGTTATTGACGCTCTTCAAAGCAGACTTCGTCAATAATATCAGCCATTCATATTGCGAAACTCTCCCTTTAATGAAACATAAAGCGATTCACTCGCGATGCTCCAGCGCTAAAGTCGAGAAAATTGAAAGCCCAACTCGGAATTGCTTATCAAAATGGACGGCCCTGCTGCTGAGGGACGCGTCTCTATGCCTGTCGCTTATAACAAGGCCCAATCTCCCTCGCTTTTAGTCAGATTCGGACGATCTCGCACGGTCATTCAAATACAAACTGAAGGATGCGCGAACCTGTGACTTATTTCACACGGTTCTTCAAATACAAACTGAAAGATGCGCAAACCTGTGACTTATTTCACATGGTTCTTCAGATACAAACTGAAGGATGCGCGAACCTGTGATTTATTTTCTCACACGGTTCTTCAGATACAAAGTGTTGAATGCGCGAACCTGTGATTTAATTTCTCACACGGTCCTTCAAAAAAACTGAAGGATGCGTAAACCTGTGACTTAGTATTCGCATTTATATGGTGTTTTAGAGAATCTTCGCTAATCAGAGATACGGGACAGTAACATATTTTAATTAATATGGTATTTTAGTGAATATTCTATTACTAATCAGAGATTTGGAACGTTGGGATTGATTCTAGTGAAATTGTTTTGGTTTTTAGCTTTTTTCTTTTATAGAAATGAGTGTTTGAATTTTCTACGCAATTTGCAACGTATCGAAGGCCTGTGATTTTACAGGGCATTCAAATCACCTTGACTCATGCTATGCTTGATTTTATCCTTTCAGTAAGAAAACTCTTTCACGATGTTCATCTGACAGTGCAAATGTTGATCCTTGCAGTTATGTAAGCAGAATCAGCATTTAGGAAATTATTTTAAGGAGGAGGGGAGGAGGCTGAGCTGAGCTATTCTTTATTTTGAGACGTTGTTTGTTTCCGGATAGATTTATTTATTTCATGATGTTACACTCAATATTTCTGAGGAATATAGAGAGTGTGACGGTTCTTTTACTTCCATCGCGGCCATCATATGATCGATCTTGTGACTTTGCCACTTTGAAGAACATCAAAATTCTTTTCAAAATTGTTAATATCAAGTGAGAGATGACTATGCGCGCGGCTAAGTTCATTAGGCTTGTTGGTAAGGTTGTTTGAAAATTTATCGCTTCCTCTATACATTACATTCGTTGTTAGAACAATTATTTGATCTGATGACGTCATTTGAAATCCAAAGAGAATTTTACTAAATTCCATTTCCATCGTAATCATCAAAAAACGAGTCGATTACATTCACGTTATTTGTGGATTTTTGAAATTTCATTCACTATGAAACATTAACTATTCATCTCAAAACTAAAAATACAAAAACAACTAAGTACCAAGATGGAGGCAATGCAGTCCAATGCTTGGGATACACTTCAAACGTTTTCATACTTTCAGATATAATGAAATTAAAATTACATTGCAATACGATATCAGTTTCTTCGTGAAATGTTGAAATTCACATACCTTACCTTTGTTCTAAAGATGCCATTAGCGAAGCTTATAACATCTTCAATTCAAGAATTCAAGATATGTGAAGTCATCTAATAGTTCCAAAATTTGATTCAAGTAGCTGGTGCTGATGTTAACGCGAGAAACAGGGCGCATTTCAGGCGTTTTATGAGAGAATTTGTGTTCAATTTCGCAGTTTCGATAAGCCATTTTCAAGGGTGACCGCGAGGACACCGGAGCGCGTTTTGGAATATCCTGCAGTGAGCTCAGCAGGCCGCGTCTCCTCCGCTTCCCATTTCACGGCAAACAAATTTAATGTTTCTCCTAGAGAGGCTGTTATCGTTGACGTTTATGGTCTTCCTTACGAAACATCCGTAGGAATAACACGAGAAGGCTTCCTTTAAAATAGCAGCTGAAATCTGCGTACTAAGAACTCGAGAAAGTTTTCTCAGGATATACACGACAGGAAAATGCTGGTTAGGCGCAAGCATGCGTACTATGGAGCGGGTATGAGCCAAAGTAGGGAAGTTATTATTAGGAATTACTGAAAATATTTGCAATTATCTTCGCTTGAAGTTTAGGTTATTTTTGTTAGAATTGAGGAGTTGACCGGAGAAAACAATAGTTCCGGAATATTTTTTCCGACGGATATTACAGTAATCTTCCTTCCATCTACAAGCGCGCATCTGACAACGATAAAATAATAATTTTTGTGACCGATTTTATCTCAGACTAATTTAAATACGTTGTGTTCAAAGGAAGAGTCGTGTGTTTTAGTATGAGGGAAAATAAATTTACTGTTAGCCAAGCTCATGCGTGTGCGTTAGGTACATTTAGTTTGAGCTTCATCTTAGTCTATTGCAAGTTGAAGTCCGTGTGGGCTTAGATATTTCATTTGCGGTCTATACGAGTACACGGAAGAGTATGTCGAAAGGGGCTAATAATTCTGTAAGGTTTTAATATGGTTATTGTGTTATAAACTATTTCAAACCGTGCAATAACCCCTAAATTCATTCTGTGTATATGATAGGTTTTATTGTTTTCGTTGATCGTGTTTATTTAGTTTATTTAAATGCATAACAGGTAAAATTGTGAAATTTAAGCGCAATGAACTTTGTTTTAGAGCTAGATCTTAAGTGTGTTTGTAGCGTATTGTTACAGAAACCGTTTGGATAAGCCTACACGTTTTCGGATGCCCTATACGCACCAAAAGAACCACGAAGTTCTTTACATTTATCTCTGCTTTCAACGGAACAGAAATTTGGCTTGAGTATTTTAAGCCGTTGAGCTAATATAAAAGTGAGCTGCAAGTTCATGAATCAATATTTCACTTAGATGCAATTAACAGCTACCTACAATTGTTGTGTGAAATGATGTAAATGTCATGCGACACTATATAAATAAGTAAAATAAAACTCACAATTTAGGATTGTTGAATGAAATTTGACGAATGTAAAATGTTTTGTTTCCGAATAAATAAATTGCTTTAATCTCTCTTAAAAAGTTTGACTACTGAAATTACGAAAACTTCTGGCATAAAATTCACTGACATGTTTTGATGACAGGAACAGTACTTAATGAATTCGAAGTTGGGCACGCGGGTAATTATCCTGAAACTTTTTTTTGTAATTGCAAGCACGTACGTTACGAAAAATTGTTATGAATATAACATTCGATTGCTTTCAGTAAATTTGCAAATACCATAAATTTCCCTATACGATGACCTCAAGTCAACTATTTATGGTTCATTGTTCAACTTTGCGTCTTTCAAAAATACTTCCACCCTCGTTTTCTTTTCGCTTTTCTACCAAAGAAGGTCAAATAGACTAAACTTGTGTAATCCTGCTAGGGCAATACAGAAAAACGAAGAAAGTATGATTTTGGAAATAAGTAAATAAATGAGGATATACTCGTAATCTTAGACCCAAAAATGGCCGAAAGAATTTGTTTGGAATTCGGTTTAATCAGTTTAACTTCGTTTGTCAAGTTAAGTTGAGCAATCTGCACTCAGAGTGCTTGTAAGAGATACATACATACATACATATACCGGGCTTATCCTCCCCATGGGAGGGTAGCCGACAGCAGGCCACAATCACCACACTCAGTCACTAGGAGGCGAGAGAGGCAGCACTGGCCGCACCTGAACTGCCAGGATCAGCAGCAGCCCAGCACAACCACCTTCCACAGTCAGGCCCGACAGCTACAGCTGGTTTACCCCGACCGTTTCATTGAGTGCAGCCCCTCTCCCGCACATGACAGGTCAACCCCATCACACGCGGGCAGCTTCCAGTAACGCGTCAAAAATAAAATTACCTCCTTATACACTGCCCCCACTCACTTCTGTCCGCAGCCATCCCTCTCGCCACGTCCACAGTCAGACCCCTCTCATACAAAGCACGTCGCACCCCATCCATCCAACTCATCCGTGGTCTACCTCGCGCTCGAAGACCACTCACTTCCGACATATATATCTTTTTCACCAGCCGCTCAACATTCATTCTTTCTACATGCCCAAACCATCCAAGCACTCTTTCATCCACTCGCCTGCTCAATTTTTTGATAACACCCGTCTGCTCCCTAACCAACTCATTCCTGATCCTATCTCTTCTAGTTACTCCAAACATGCTCCTCAAACACTTCATCTCAAACACATCCAACTTCCTCCTCTCAGCTGCTCTCAACCCCCAGGACTCTGCTCCATACAACAAAACTGGCACAATCAAACTTTCATACAGTCCCCTCTTAGCATTCATACTCAAATTCCTGCATTCAAAAACTTTCCTCATTGCACCCAATGTCTTACAACCTTCACTCACTCGATGCTTCACTTCTACTTCCATACTATCCTTAACAGTCACATCCGACCCGAGGTACCTAAAATGCTCTACCTCCTCTAAAACTTCCCCATTCAACCTCACATCCAAAGTTCCAAACACTCCACCTCTTGAACATCTCATCACCTTACTTTTATTCACATTTACCCTCAATTTCCGCCTTTCGCACACTCTACCAAACTCTGTAACCAGTCTCCTCAGTTTTTCCTCTGAATCAGCCACAAGCGCTGTATCATCTGCAAACAACAGCTGACACACTTCCCAATATATACCATTTCGTCCCACCAACTGCGCACCTTTTCCCAACACTCTGGCATTCACTTCTCTCACCACACCATCCATAAACAAATTAAACAACCACGGCGACATCACACATCCCTGTCTCACACCTGTCACAACTGGGAACCATTCACTCACCTCATTCCCTACTCTCACACATGCTCTGCTATCAATGTAGAAACTCTTGATCGCATTCAACAGTCTCCCAGCCACTCCATACAAACTTACCACTTGCCATAAAGCCTCGCGATCCACTCTGTCATACGCCTTCTCTAGATCCATAAATGCCCAATATACATCCTTTCCCTTTAATAAGTATTTTTCATTCACCTGCCTCACAGCAAACATTTGATCCACACAACCTCTACCACACCTAAAACCACACTGTTCTTCAGCAAGCACACGATCCGTCAACACTCTCACTCTTCCAATTAACACTCTTCCATACAGCTTCCCAACGACACTTAGTAGACTTATACCCCTAGACTTTACTGCACTCATACCTGCCACCTTTCCCCTTGTCACCTACCGCACGCGCTACTCCAATCAACCGGCACTTTACTAGCCTCGAAACACACATTTAATAAACGCACCAACCATTCTATAACCACATTTCCTCCTTTCTTTAGACATTCAACCGTGCAGCCATCCAAACCTGGAGCTTTCCCATTTTTCATTTCATCCAACGCACATCTCACCTCTGCACTTCTTATTCGACTTGTAAGAGATAATTAACGAAATCGTTTCTTTCATGTCTTCTTTAATGAACTCATTAAATTAATTGATTCCGGAGTATGGTGAGCCATAAATCACTTACTCTATGATTTATGTGAAAATAATCATAAATATTGTAGCATACCATTTTTGGAAAGTGAAATCGAGCTGATATGACCAGATGTATTTTTAGAATGGCAATTTTCAAGGATATAATGATGAATTAGTTTTTCAGGGAGAAAATGTAATTTTTATCTTTTACGGTAATCAATAGAAATGAATAGTTTGATATTTTGAGCTTGCGTCGTCAATGTTCTATTTTTAGTGTTATTCTTGCAATGAAATATATGATTTTTGAAGTGATTTATTTAAACAGGTTCATTTGCTGTCCTTCAAAGCAAGAGTTGATATAAAAATAACACCACTCTATGTTCGTTTCACTGTCAGTTGCTTGCTACAAAGCGGTGACGTACACATTTCTGACTATTCATCATAAACCATACTTGTCTCCTATCTAAGCGTCAATTTCATTAAACTCTAAAGTTTACTCAACACTAATAAAAAATGAGTCTACGCGGCAGTGTTCAAATTTGCTTTTTTGTTCAAGCTACGATGGCGAAGCACCCTGTGGCTACACATTTTCAAAACTTTATAGAATACATGTTCACTCATATCTTCTTCTTCTCCTTCCTTGCGTTGCGGGAAAAAAGCGCATCGGAGAAGAAATGAGGCCGCAAGGCAACATCAACACCGAACTGAGCGCAATTAGCAGAAAAAAAGAGCAGTGCTGGAACGATAGTCCGATAAAGACTACTAATGTTAGGTCTTTATCTTTTGGACTTGTTTTATCTGGGGAAGAGCATTTAGGGAAGCTGCCAGGGACTTGTGTGGATTGTTCTCTAAATGAATGTGATCCCTGGGTTGTAGATACGAGACACAACGCCTCTCCCTGCTTCCGACCCGCTCTCTTGTTTTCGAGTGCGCTCGTATCAAAGAACAAACACTACAAAAAACCGGCGAAACATTTAACGGCCAGAGTTTTCCAAGTATATTTTCTAAAAAGCTTCCCCCTGCTCGGTTGGAGGATGTTCCTTTTTGCTTGAAGTGGTTTTAAATTTTTTAATCTGCAATTTTAAGCTCCGTGAATTTATGCGACTGTATAGATGAGCAAATATTTATTAAATGAATTTAGATAATGGTATTAAATATTTCAGGTCTTCCGACAATTTAGTGTCCGAATAATTTACACGAACAATCAATGCTTAGTTAATTTGAAAAACAATAAAATATACATTTAATTAAAAATCCAATTTCAATACTGATCAACAATCCGTTTGAAGTTTTACCAATAATGTCAGCTCGAAAGTTTTCACTCCCTCGTTGAAGTTCACATGTTGCCATATACAAAGTCAACAAACGCAATGCAATAAAATGAAAATCATTGGTTAAAAAATAATTGGTTAGCTTTACGAATTCAAGGATGTTAGAAGAAGACATCGGCCAATTTCATTTCATTTCAGTTAAATTTCATTTCATCTCAATTAAATTTCATTCCATTTCATTTCAATTTAATTTCATGTTTATTAAATTTCATTTCGTTTCAATTCAATTTTATTTCATTTCAATTCAATTTCAATTCAATTTCATTACAATTCAATTTCATTTCAATTCAATTTCATTTCATTTCAATTTCATTTCATTTCAATTTCAATTTCATTTCATTTCATTTCATTTCAATTAGATTTCATTTCATTTCATTTCAATTTCATTTCATTTCATTTCAATTCAATTTCATTTCAATTTGTGAGCTGTTGAGTAATGATATCTGCTCATGAAAAATTCCGTCATTTTGCTTCCAATCACAAGCTGTTCACAATAACGTAGCTAAATTATGTTATTCCTCTCATGCACGGACAAAAAACCAGTCATTGGTCTTTTTTTTTTGCAAATTTTGATTTAAAGCATCGATCAAATATGAATGATAAATGAAACACACGCAGTTCCTATATTTCACTTACTTAAATAGAATAAAAATCACACAATGCGTTTACCGACAGACAGCATGCGATACTGACTGAGAGAGGAATTCCTATTACCTCATTTGTTGAGTAAAAATTGTTGTTTTTAGAAGCAAATTATTTTCGTCGGTGTAAAAGTGCCTTTATTTTGTTGTAACTCCAGTTGATATCATCAATTATTTCTCACATCACTTCCTGAAATGATAAACAATGCAAAGTCTTAAGTTGTAAAGCGACAGTCTGCACTGTAATGCATTGTGCGTCCTAATCATGACTTGTGCACACGGCTCGTCAAAAATTCCGGGATTCGATTAGTGCACTGGAGAAACTCGTATCACTTTTGCGGTCATTAAGTCTTATTTCAACGAGTGCGTACGGCCCGTAAAAAAATGACAGGATTAGATATAGGACCAACTGAGCTCGTATAAGTTTCTAAAACATATATTAGTCGAGGAAGCGCTATTTTTACAATAGTAAGCAGCTTTAAAATTCAACTTTACATTGACTTTCCTGATAAACAACGAATTATCTCAAGCTTAGTCCACCATCAAAACTAAAGTGCACATGAACCTAATATCCCCGATATTTCGCTTTTCATTTTGGAAAAGAAACGGTGAAAATGAGCGCTAAGGAAACAGACGAGAATAAAGTGATCACGTACGCAATGTTACGTATAGTTGATTTATCATTCATGAATGTGGCGGACAAGTTCAGGCCGAACAAAGCTTATTGTCAGAACCCTTACATTCTTGAAAATGATTTATAGAAAAGGAGGAATGACTTGTTAGAATAACAGCGTGTTGGAAGTGCAGCCATATTGATGACACGTAGAATCCAGCTTTGCAACTAGTAATAAATGTTTTTTCTAGGGTATAAAACATCATTGGTATTTGTCTTTCAAAAAAAAGCATTAATTAACAATGTATGACATACAACTCTTACTAGCATACAATCTTTGTCATCAGGGAGCCGTAGCAATCGTAGTAAAAATGAAAGAGCAAGACAAGCTACTTGAATCATTTAAGGTATATATTCGAATAAAACCTAATTTCAAACGTTTCGGCCACAGGCCATCATCAGTGATTAGAAATCTGAAAAGTACAAAGTAAAGAGTAAGAATAGACAAAAAGACAAATCAAATCTAAGAATGACCATTCTAAAAACAAGCTATAAAATTGCGTTAATTGTGATTATCTATTTACAATGGCTAAAGGAAAAGAACTCAGAGTGTTATTTAAAGCCGGCCTAAGTTTAAAAATGTACAAGGACTCTAAAATGCGCATATCTGTATATAACTGGGGTTTTGCTAAAATTGAAAATTGATTAATGGAAATTGCACTATCGCACTCGTCCGAATGCTCTCGAACTTTCATTTTTAGACTGCCTAATTCATAAATCAAATAAATTTGAGTGCACCGTTTATAGAAAAAAGAGTTTTTCAGGACTAGGCTTAAGTTTTTACAGCTTTTGTCCGTGGTCTTTTAAAATCAATAGTGTCAGAACGTTGATATCCCGCGCTTTTAATATATGCACTAATTTCGCTTTCTTACATCAAGAATTTGATTTTTTGAGATCTTTTTTCAAAAACAATGGCTACTCCGTAAGTTTTATAGATTCAAAAATACGTTTATTCCTCGATAGATTCTATGACAACGGATCTGAAGTTGGCAACATCGACCCCGCCCATCGGACTGCATATGTATCGCTTCCTTACTTTGGTGTGCAGTCAGAGAAGTTAAAGAAAGAATTGGCTGGTGTGTTTTCGAAGTATTTTTCTGATGTGAATTTTAAAATAATACTGGTAAACAATTTTAGAATATCGTCGTTTTTTAATTATAAAGATAAGCTTCCTGCCGGAATGCAAGCTACTCTTGTTTATAAGTTTAGTTGTGCACGCTGTGCATCAGAGTACGTTGGATGCACATCCCGTAGTCTTCGCACTCGAGTCAGCGAGCATTCTGGTAGGAGCTTCAGAACAGGCTCAATTTTGGCAAAACCCCCTTTTTCCGCCGTTCGAGAGCATTCGGACGAGTGCGATAGTGCAATTTCCATTAATCAATTTTCAATTTTAGCAAAACCCCAGTTATATACAGATATGCGCATTTTAGAGTCCTTGTACATTTTTAAACTTAGGCCGGCTTTAAATAACACTCTGAGTTCTTTTCCTTTAGCCATTGTAAATAGATAATCACAATTAACGCAATTTTATAGCTTGTTTTTAGAATGGTCATTCTTAGATTTGATTTGTCTTTTTGTCTATTCTTACTCTTTACTTTGTACTTTTCAGATTTCTAATCACTGATGATGGCCTGTGGCCGAAACGTTTGAAATTAGGTTTTATTCGAATATATACCTTAAATGATTCAAGTAGCTTGTCTTGCTCTTTCATTTTTACAATCTTTGTCTTAAAATCTCATCAAGAACGCATATACTGTACATGTGTTAAATTTTTTTTTAATAATTGTAAAGTTGGTCTTCATTTGTAAAATTATATTTTTTTAAACAATATGTATGAACATGCATCATTTAATACAATTCA
Source organism: Morinoia aosen (assembly GCA_030386875.1). NCBI lineage: Eukaryota > Metazoa > Arthropoda > Malacostraca > Amphipoda > Talitridae > Morinoia > Morinoia aosen. Next base: position 25,835,315 of record CM059578.1, on the reverse strand, counting down.
AATTCTGTTGATACCGACCAAGAAATACAAGGGCTTGAATTTTAGTGTAAAGAGGTGAGATTTTTTTGAAGTACGCTATAATTCATGTCACTGGTAATACCTGAGTGGGCAGAGACAGTTAATAGAAACTATTAAAGGTAAGTTTGACATGGCAATTATTGACATTGTAACCTGTGATAATTTGTATATACAAGGTGAACATACGATCGTATGTTCATATTATGATCGTATTTATGCCACCGATGTTATTCCTTGTCGATTGAATGCAAAGTATTAATCAGTAAGAATTTGTTATCATTGCGAAATTTCTGGTAGCCGAGTCAAATCGAAAAGTTTATTCACTCAGGTACAACGTACGTAATCCTATAGTAAACAAACAGATCATTCTGGCTTTACCACACATTTTTCAAGCCTAGCGCTATCTTTCAGCCTATTGTCAAATGTGTATGAAGTCTCGTTGTAAGTCTTGATATCTTTTACTTAGGTGGTAAAAATTTTTTGTTTTCGCTTAAATCGTTCACAGTTCATGTTCTTTAGGTGTCCTCAACATTCACTCAACATGTTGGCAAAACACAGGCAATCGTTGTAACTCAATATCTCTTTAGTCTATAAAACGCGACATTTCGATGTAAAGAGCATCATCTTCAAGCTGAAAATATACCAAACATTATTCTATCACTTTGATATAAATACTAATCTAATACTTGAAGTACATCAGTCACAATATGAATGTTGAAAATCACAGCAAAGACAAAATGACCAGAGACAAAATTTTTACGTTAGGGAATATGCTCTTACCAGAGTAGGTAACAACATCGCGCAACTATAGATGTAAAAGTCACAAGAAATAGGGGCGAACTGAACAATTGGGTATTTGCATCAAATTTCCAATCTGCGGTTCTACTAAGTAATTTTAGCGCAAAAACTAATTCGTGTTTTCGTTTAGGGGAGGTTCAAGTTTATGAACGAGTAGCGCTTCTATTATTTGATTATGCTCATTTTCAACAACATTTTGTTCAATATTTTGTGCTAGAATAGAGATCTTCGTTCGAAGGCGTGCAGTTATACTCAACGCGGAAATTATTGAAAATAGAACCTTGATATTTATGAGCAGTTATTCTTTGTTTCAGTGTCATCCTAGTCATGCCAATGTAACATTTAGTAAAAGTCTTGCATTTCCTTCTATGACATTTGAACTAGTTAATATTACAATGGCTTTGCCTAGATCATTAACCCTGTACCCGGAAATATCATTTTTCACTGAGAGGTCACTAGTTCTGAGATTCTTATACTGCACATTGACTTTTAATTGACGTATCCGGATTTTTTAATTTAATAAAGGTTTGGACATTGTTCTTAAAGAATCGCTTATCTATTTTTGATTGATTTTCTGCTTACTTTAACACGTGAAGAATTTGAACCCTTACGAAAATCGTGAATGTTGCTGACATCACTATTCAACAAATTTCAACATTCTGATTTTACTTATTTGGGTAACTGAACTTGAAAATCTCCATTGAAATTTTCTCTTGGTTCAGCGTTTTGAGTATCAAATTACGCTATGGAACGGTATAATCACACAAGTTCAAGTACCCGTTACAGGCGAAAAAAACTACGGGAAAAGAAAAAAGAGTGACTTGGTACATTGTACGTAAACTTTTTGGTTCGCTGAATATGCAGCAACGCCCCACTCCTGTGTAAATTCACAGGCAACTTTTGCAGCGTCTACGCTGATAGGATTTGCTATTTCGAAATGCGACAAGTTATTGACAGTTGCGTTGAAAAAGGATATGTACTATAAACTGGTTGTCGTGTCACAGACCATGAAAAAAATCCCACCCCCTGTTCGTTGTACGAGGTTTTCATCAACCCTGAATAATTCTAGGATGCTTGGGAAAAAGTTTCCATGCGTTTCGGTGTGCCCGCCGTTTGGTGTTAACCAACAAACCATACCATCGATTGCTATTACTAAGTGATACCATGCTTGAAGAACGGAATTATTACGCATAAGAAGAGGAATATTGAAAACCCTGTGATACCATCTATCATTTGCCCAGTGGCCTCTGGAGGATTGCTACTCCCCGATCCCCCTGCTAACATTCCAAGAGGCAGTGATATGGAGGATGATGGAACTGATCTCGCTGTGTTAGTGTTCCAAGGACCAGTGATGCATCGCTTGAACCGCCAAATACTTCCTGTAACGTACACGTAATCACAAACGGTGAATTTCATCTCCTGATTAGGGATTTAGGTAGAAATCCCAAGGAATAAAGCTGAATCCTTAGTATCCATAAAGCAACAGTGGAGTATAAAGGTAAAATTTCTTCTCGTTGCTACCATAAAAAAGAATTTTCTACATTTCTCAGCTGTGACGGTGACTCAATATTTATCAATGATGTTGAAGGTTTGATGTTGGAACAGAAAATTCTGCACGTGGCAAACGATTGCAGATTGTTTATAGACGTCTCTAAAACAAGCCTGCTGGGTGTGCTATTGCTCAACAGTCCTGAAATTTCATCAATCCCTGTTGCCCATGCAGCACTTGGTAAAGAAAGTTATTCAATGAATACAATCAACTAAAGTAGTTAGTATGTTGTGATTTCAGGCTACTACAAATATTGTATTAGCTATTAGTTGATCATTTAATATACAATCAAAATAAGTAGTTGGCATGTGGTGATGTCAATCTAATAAAAATATTGTGTTAGTTATTAGTTGATTATTTAATATACAATCAACATAAGTAGTTGGCATGTGGTGATTTCAAGCTGATACTGTAGCTATTGTGAGAAGGCTACAAGGTGGGTATACAGATAGCAGCGCACCCATTACAAGCACTACAAATATAGGGGATGGGCTGTACTTGCAAATTGAAATTACAGCCTGCAGTTGCAGTTGAAGTAATGAAAGCCTGAAGCTTTGATGCCTAGCTTAAAAACGTTTGATACGACCCTCTATTGAACCCTAAGAGTACTGTCTTACCAACGTTACACCTGAAACTTGTTATTTATTGATCCCCAGGTACCCAAATGTTCAAGACAAAGTTTGAATCAATTCTCAATCGTAATGATCTATAATCCTGACATTATTTCCGGCATGTTATAACACACTTCCTGAACCACTTTCGTGCTGAAAATTGCAATGAGCTCGTAAAAAAATTACATCTGCCAATGAGAAAATAAAATGAAACATATGTCTGTAGAACTGCACTTCATTCATGCGTGCATTATTGTTTTCAAAGCGAATTGTGGGGACTTTCAGTAACGAACAAAAAAATGGATTTCATCAGGAAATTTCAGCGATGGAACAGCGTTACAAAGGAAAGTGGTCAGTTTCCACGCTAGCAGATTTTTACTGGATGATCCCAGAGATGCTGTTGACGTGCAATACGAGCGACAGGTCGACAGTCGACTAGTATAAAAGGCATAGTTTGTTAACTGCTATTCGTACAATTACATTCCCACAACGTCGTATATTAAATGTAAATAATAGAATAACTTAAAAATCTGAGTTTTTAAAGATTTTTAAAAGAATGTTAAAAGAATTTTTAAGAGTTTTTGTGTACATTGACCCGAAATCTATACTGATTAGATGGTCTCTTGTCTATAATTTTTTCATCGTTTAACTGTGTGATCTTCAATAATGACAGTTCGTGCGTACAGATAGCTCGCAAAGGGCTTACGGAAATTTATGCTCATCCTCTCGACAATCTTTCGACCTGATACAAACATTATTCCTACAATTCCATCTGCTGAACACGAACGACCGTGAGTTGTTATGCGAAACTTCAAAGAGAAATGTTATAACGTAATAATTAAAGAATAATTAATTTCCGAGAAAGAATGCGAGTGAATGACGGATTAAGTGAATGAGAGCAGCAGCCAAAGTTCGTGATCACTCGGTTTTAAGTACTATTTTCGTGACTGATTCAATAGTTTTTCATCTTTATTTTACGTTCAATTTTTTTGAGAATTGAATTAAGTTTTCTGAAATATTATGAAACATGTTTGGCATTCTAATCATTATTTATTTTAAAATTACGCTCTTCCATATCTATTCTAAAAAACCTTGTTCTTGCAACTTTGGAGATAGTGACATTTTCCTGTAGGATGTATATGGCTCTATTCTAATTTACAACGCAGCAATTTTCTACAAATCCTGCAACTTTCATCTTTTCACCGGGCATTCTTTTCCGAATTTTTGCAGTCGTTTCATACGTCAGCGGTGGACCAACATTAACTGGGAAGTTATTGGCACAAGGTATGAAAAACTCTCATGACGCTCATTGTGTGCTCTTTTATTCTCGGCACTTGCACTTTGCTGTCGATATTTCTCTACCTGGCGGATATATTTTTGGTGTCTGGGAACATTTTCTGTGGCGAGGAGCGTTTTTTCCGCTATTTTCGTTTGGGCCAAACAAGGTTAAAGGGGTGCGGCAGAGCAAACGACTTGTGTTCTATCACCCCCAGATTTATGAGGCGTCTCTAATGACCCGTGAGAGATACACGCCAAATAATTGCGCTCCGCAGAGCAAGGTAGGTAACGTATCGATAACATTGGGGAAGAAGCTTCCAATTTATCAACCTCAAGATTAAATTTCAGACTTTGCAGAGGATCCCACGTGGAGGGTGCAACTTTTATTGACATTTTGTTTTGATGTTTTAATTATGAAACGGTGTTGAGTTGGTACGTACATGCTAGTAAAGGCTACGCTTATCGACACTGATATTGCAACGGTTGAAGTAAGAATTTCGTTGTTGAACTTGATTTTGGTTTGCACAACACTAACAGCTAGGCAATGATGAGAAAATTAGTTGTAGAATCAGTGTCTCATGATCGACGAAACTGGAAATTTTTACTCACGCAAGATTCACGAAATAGATTTGAAAGGATATTTAAGGCTTCAATTTTTCCGTCAAAATCGATATTGAGTTTCCTGCGTGTTATTTAAAAAAAACTCCTTTTAAAATACATTTTCAACGCGCACTTTCCAATTGAAACATTTTGCGCAACAGAAAACAAGGTACTATCAACCACGGCTTATAATCTCAGACATTATTTATATATCCCCAGTTTCACGTCATCCGTTCACTGAAATATTATGAAACATACCCTTCCGCTTCTGCGAAATGACATGCTAGACTTTTATACAGTAGCGTGTACCAAGTTCAATATCAAAGATAAATTTCACAATATCAGTCCATGGTATGCTCTACAATAATATTGCGTGCAGCGCATTCAAAATTAAAAAATTAAATGTGACTTGTATTTCAGATTCAAAATCTGCGAGGTTTCGTCCTTGTCTTCTGAACCTGTCGTTAAGTTCTATGTCAAAAACGAGATCCTGTTGATCACTTACAAGATTTTTGAAGTCGTCGTCTCTGTTTTTGGTCCAAGGGCCCTTTGAAGTTACGAAGCTCTCTCCCAATAACGAGAGGAATAACATGTTTTAGACCCCACAGAGTCCGCCGTTTCCTTAAAAGATATTGATTTGCGTCATGACACTAACTGAATATTTCATTGAAATTTTCGACTCCACTGTTTCTTCTGCAAATGCTGACCATGGTTTCCATATTTGTTTGGGTTTACTTTTCGAAGTATGTAGTTTGAATATCCAAGTTTGATCTCTCATATCATTTCGCTACACAATTTAAGTATGGCGCGAAAAAAGTCTTCTCATTAATTATTCATCAAACAAATGTGACTGTGAAAAAGTAAAGTACGATCGGAAACTCATCATTGGCATATTAAGTCCTCGCTAGTGAAAAAGTTTATTATCACCGTTTTTATCCTGTTAAAAAGTTTCAGAAGACTGCGTCGATAAATATCATATTATTCCCTAAGTAAATGGTTTGTATGCATATACATATCCATCAAACATTCTAAAGCTTCATGACTACCGAGGGTTCTAAAGTGCTTAAGTCAATGATTTTTTGAGAAATATCGAGCAAGTTCCTTGAACGGTAGTGCTTCGTCCTCAAGGGCTTTTGAGAATTTAGGGTATCAATTTGAAGAAAAATTGTACCCATAATTGCAAACTGGATGTGCACACAAACTCAACACAATAACGTATGAACAACAAAAAACAGTGTTTCCTCAGATATAGTTTCCAATATTAGTTCCCTTAGACTTTAATGCTGCAATGTGAAGAAAGTTTGGAAAAATTATCCCCACCCTAATTGAATTTGGAACTGCTCGAACATGGGTGGTTTTACCGAGGATTTTGTGTTTGTTTGGGCATTTTAGATGTAAACTAGTGTGATATTGCAACGTTTGTTAATTCCCGAAATACTATACGTTATGGTGACTAGAAATAATATTTTCGTTAACCCTTAAACTTAAGTTAATGGTACTGTGTAGAAACTAGGTATCTAATAGTGAAATCGGTATAATTGTTCCCATCATACGAGCCGCATGTGTCCGTTCTTTCCTAAGTCACACAATGAAAATATGTCAAGATTTTCTTCGTATCACAGAAACACGGATCAACTGCTTAGAATCGGTGCACGATCATACTAGGACTCGTGATCTGAGTTAGATTTCCATCTTTCAAAGGGAGATGTTTTTCAGAATTGAATTCAAACTGTAGCCAAAAATAGCGGCACGTTTTTAACGTAACGGGTTCACTGCATAGTATTTCCTGAGCAACCAGATGAGCAATATTATGCCATCCTCCTCACTGTTATGCTCCACACTTTACACACTTTCAAACACTTATTGGAGCTTCCAAAAAGGATAACAGGTGAACTGAACTCACGTTTCTGTTTGGCGCAAAGTTTCACTGGCACTGGAGGCTATTGATCTTAGCAGTAGTAGATTCAGCGTGATGTGTGCTCTCAAGTTCCGTGTTTTTGCATTTCCATTCGTACGCTGGTGAAATCCAAACTGTCTCGAAGCTTGTATTTGAACACAATTGTTCATGCAGAGTTTCTTGTTACCTTTTATTTCGCCAGTTGGTGTGCTACCGAACTGCAGTTCGATATTTTGGGCCAAAATGTTTCTAATTCCTATCCCTGTATACATACAATCATATGATGATTAAATATGATGATCAAAATCAAAAAATGATGATAAAAAGCAAGACGTTTGCAGAATGAGTGCGATGAAAAAAGATGCAAATTAAATATATCGTGAACAACTGTAATTTCAGTTAGGTTTGCAGAACTAAAATTTAAATTAATATGCACACGTACACGAATTATGAATTAAGAACAAATTTAATCTATTTCAAATAATACCGGAAATAATAATTTCGAATTAATTTTACGCTCCTAAGTTAGTTTCTAACCGATACTGTTGAAAAATTGAAGTAATTGACCTGTTTATTCTACATAGCTCACACATTTTTCAATCAATTATTTTCATTTAATTTTAATTTTACTTCTATCATTCTAACTTATATTTCGCGGGTGCTCCTGCACCTACGTAAATGTTTACCATAACACTAAGATTTCATCTAACTTTTTACGTTAATTTTATTAGCCAAATTCAACTTTAGTGAGCGCCATACCGTGTTATTGAAGATTGGTAGCAGCGTTTTGTATTTGCTTCGGTTCTCACACTCAATTAATTCTCATTCAATGAAGAACATAAGATCAATGACCTCATTTCCGAAAGTTCCATTTACGTGCTTCTTGTTGGACTCATTAAAATGAAACTAAGTCTCGTATTTTCCCTGCAGGAACTCAGAGATCAAACGGCCTAGGCAATTCAAATGATATCTGTGGAATTTAATACCGAATGCTTGCAATTTTTAAACCTGCTTGAATTCATGAATGATTCTGTTTCATGCACGTCAGGGGGGCTACTTTAAAACCTTTTTAATACTTGAAATCTGATGATATCTAATATTTAAAATTTGATGAAGCTTAATAGTTAAAATATGATGATACTTAATGATTAACATTTGATAATACTTAATATTTAAAACTTGATGGTATTTAATGATTAAAGTATGATAAAATTTAATATCTAAAATTTGTTCACACATAACATTTAAAATATGATGTTATTTAATACCACCTCTATGCCTGAAGTGCTGACACCTGCCAAGCGATCTGTAAAATAGAATTTAAAAACATCCTTGTATAATGAGACCACTCGCCCTTTTGTCGTTCTAGGCTAAAACTGACGTTCAAGGGGTATTTCGAGAAGGGAAATGAAAGCTCAGATAATTCTACGATACATACCACTGATACCACAATAATATGGGAAGTAAAGACTTCAAAAAAAGCTTACGGAGGAATTTCATGCATTTCATTGCGTTTTATAATGATTGATGACTAAAGTACGTTTTTGGAGTTGAAAATCGGTTGACTAATATCAATAAATAGATAAATATTAAATAATAATCATTTATGAGAGGTGCTCTACAACACGCAATTGAAAGTATTAGAATGAATACTCAATCGAAAGAAAACGTCTGCAAACTTTGCTTCATTTTCTGAAACTTCTCGCTGATTTAGCATCTAAAGTAAAGTCACTTCATGCATTTTCAATGTATTTAAAATTCGTTCCATTTCTATGTAAGAGATGAATAATTCATAACCTTGACCTTAGGGCAATGTTTTCAAACACTCAGTTCATTAATTCTCGAGAGAAAGTTCAATGCCAGAGGCAAGCAGAAGCTAACTTTAGGTTTCCTTGAGCCGACGTCCGTCTTTGCCACAAACATTCTCTGTAGAGTCTTGTAATTCAGGCAACAACTCTCTCTCCATTAGGCGTACTCTCTGCTGCGGGGCCTACAAAGACCAAGCCTACCGACATATGCTCTTTGATGCGGCTTAGCCTTGGCTACGAAGCACACCCGGTCTCCTCACCAGCCAATGCTCCGGCGCGCGAGCTAAGTTCTTCACAAACTTCCAATGAAGTGCAGATTTAGCTGGCTGCTTTGTCGCGCTCTTCTGTATCGCCGTCAGTTTCAGCAAAACAATTCCCGTACAGGATGCAACCACTGCAAATATTGTGATTGTTTTCTATGAGGTTCATCATGAACTGCATAGTAGGATAGGTTTCAACTGTTAATTAAGTCTTGGTCAGATGCATGTACATTGTACATCTATCGTCAGTTTTTGAAAGTTGCCCAGACAATAAATAGCTCTGCGTGTAATAATGAAACACGATTTTGTACTAACAGTTTTGACTCCTATAGATTATAATACGTTCATTATGAGGTTGCTGAAGTATTTATCATACAAACACATGTGCTGCACTAGTTTCCATCATTGAAGTTGTTCACTGCCTTATCGTATTGCAGGGGAATGCTGATTTTTTTGAGCAATAAATCGACAAGCTAATAAAATAAATTTGTGTGTTATGAATTTCTAAGACATTTCCCGGAGAACAGTAGTTTAAAAATACGCTTTTAGACTCTCAAGGAATACGTAAAATTTTAGGTAAATCTCACTTTAGAGAGCAGATTTCCCTCTGTTGACGAGCAGAAAGATAGCGGCTTGTAGTCGAGCCTCTAACCTCGTTATATCGAATTTAGTTTTTAGTCAACCCTGCGCCACAATAAAATGACCACCAAAGGTGCGAATAAGATGAGAGTCTAGGCGTTTCTAACGCTTAGTTTTTAGTCAACCCTGCGCCAAAATAAAATGACCACAAAAGGTGCGAATAAGATGAGAGTCTAGGCGCTTCTAACGCTTAGTTTTTAGTCAACCCTGCGCCACAATAAAATGACCACCAAAGGTGCGAATAAGATGAGAGTCTAGGCGCTTCTAACGCTTAGTTTTTAGTCAACCCTGCGCCAAAATAAAATGACCACCAAAGGTGCGAATAAGATGAGAGTCTAGGCGCTTCTAACGCTTAGTTTTTAGTCAACCCTACGCCACAATAAAATAACTACAACAGGTGCGAATAAGATGAGAGTCTAGGCGCTTCTAATGCAATGATGATGAGGAGGAATAGCTCATTGATAAATAACTCTTTGACTCTGCTGCAAAAGGACTGTAGCTTTAGCTATCAATCTCTGTCTCTCTCTCGCTCTCTCGTTTTTCGATCGCTCTGCACTCTTGCCAACACAGATTTTTATCCTCGCGTACTCCTTATAATCCCTTATTCACTGAAATTAAAATTTCAAATCTTATTTTTTTTCCTCCAGCTTAATTGCGAGAAATGAAATGAGTCATTTTAAAAATTAGTAATTCATTCTCAAGAGTACAAATGACAATCTTCTCCTTCGTGAATAAATGTGCCTATGTACAATAAGTGAACAGGAATATTAAGTACACGAAGCGATAAAATCAAACTGAAACTATTAAACTTTGAGTTTAAGGGAACTCTGACGTCTGAGAAAACTCCGTTTATAATTCTATAATTTACAATCCCATTTGCAAGTATTTTTTATGTTTTGCTAGTCGCAGGAGTGTTTGGTCAGTATCGTGTTCGTAAATGACATTTTTACACACTATCAGCATAGCTCGGAATTAAAAAATGCCTTAAATTCTTCAGCATATCTTCTAAGACGAAGGCAGACGCGGTAGAAATAAAATATTAAACCAAAACAACTAATCATTTAAATTTTTGATGGATAGCCTAATAAACTATCCTCCTCAAGTTCAACAGTAAATGGAGATTCTAAATTTTCTGCGAATTCCAATATGGCGGCAATTGTTATTTGAACTCCTTTGACCTATTACGGAAAGCAATGTCTTTTTTTGACGTTGCAACTTGGATCACGAATTTCTACAGGATTTGTCATTGCATGAATGAAACATCAAAAACCTTCATATAAAGGACAAATGATTATCAAAATGCAATCGTTGAAGGTCAGAATAGCAGGCAAGTTCACGGCACCATAACTACTACTTCACATCATTTGTTGAGGTTTGAAGGCTAGATTCATTTCTCAGCTGCCAACGATGAAAAAGTTGATGTTGGACGCTAGGATATCGCCATCATTCGCAACTTGCCCAACCTTAATATTCTGATAGGTTCACGACTAAATAAAAAGTCAACAATTTCCCCAGAAATGGGATGCAACTGAATTCAAAATTCATGGTCCGAATGTACTGTATATTCTTCGGAAGAGTTTTGCAAATACTGTCGCCATAATGCTAACGCTGTTTACATTTGTTTCAGCGTATGAATTAATGGATTAATTGGATTAATTGTTTCTTTTAATTTTGAAAGGGAAGTCTGTATTGCGTTCAGAGAATATTGTAGGTGTATGTGTGATCGTGTGCTTCTTTTTAATTTTCAGTCCATCGTTGTCTCTGATCATTCCACTGGAAAAAACAAGGTATTTTATGTGAAGAGTGACTGGTTAATCTGAACGAATTTAAGGAATTTATGTTCTAGGTGAGCTGCAGTCGTTGGGTATGAATTACATTGAGGACTTTGCGCAGGTACACCAAGTTTCAGTTGTATTTACCCAGTTTTCTTAATTATAAGAAAAACGGCCCAGAAATTCTCTATTCGACGATGAAATATTCAAAGTCAATGACCCAATTTGAAAATTGAACACTTCTATTTTTCAGCGGAAAAATAATAAGGGCGCATTCATTGATAGAAGTTTTAATTGAAATTAAAATAGGCGCAAAATAAAAGAAAGGCAACTTTTCCTACCACTTATAATCGCGAAATTTATGTGGTCAATCCTTTCAGCGAGTGGAATCGAATTTGTGTTTGCCTGTCATCCGATGCAATGCAAGTGAAATGAATCATAGGAACAATTCCAGTCTCAATGCGTTATTATTCGAGCGCCAAATTTTGATGCCTATCGTAAACGTTTCCGTTCAAATCATGAAAAAAACTCATGAGAACTGAAATAGAGATTCAAATTTTCAAATGGAATTTCACTTGTTAAATAATCATTATCATTGTGACGATGAAATTATGCTTACACACAATTGTTCTAGAGCTGGAATTCAGCGGAAGACATCATCTCGTGGAACAAAGGCCGAAATTAACCAACCACACAAAATATATAATATATTATTTAATGAATGCGTGCTGTAAAATGTCTAAAAATCAGAATTATGATGCCTGATATTATACGCAACTATACTTAATGGAATCTGTAAGAAGTATTTCGTTGGCATGATTCAATTTCATTTTGAATATAATATTTTAATTTTTGAATATAGGTTTTGAATTTGAAAATGTATTTTCCTGTGCAGAAATACGAGATTCCGAAACTAGTAATAACTTCTTTTTCACTGTTCTATCTGTCAAGTTTTCTTGTGAAGTTGATCGGAATTGAGATACTCATTCATTGCGAAGTATTTCGAAGGTTTATATTTTTTCATCAACATTCGAGTGAACTTTTTCAATATCGACTATTTTGTTATACATTAAAGCGTTGCACATAATGTGATACAGTTTTGTACTATGGGCTTCAGTTTATCCTATGGTTCATTAGTTCCTATCAACAAAGGTCAGACTGTGAGCATATTCACAAAATATTCACGAGAATTGCTTTTAATTTTACTTCTCTCAGTTGCACATTCAATCCATGACACGGTTAGTCTTTACTTCTTGCAGCTCTTCGTCTGTAAGTTCTAGACCATTGGTATACAGAATATTCAAAATCCAATCAATTTTACTGCATTCAATGTTCCAACCTATTTATGACATAATAAACATTTTTCATTTTTCTTTTTCGTTCCTTCATAAATATTTTAATATAGGCACATAAATGGCGAGAAAAAGAAGCTTGAATTTCACTGTTGTTCTAAAGTTCTGAGATGCTTAGTAGGTTCACTGGTGTTCCACTTCCTACAATCGTCATAATCAGAAAAAATTCCTTTGCAGACAATGTTAGCAAAGATTCAGTCTTGATGGAAAACTAGCATAAGTAATTGATTCAAAAGATATTCAGCCTCTATTTTGATTAGTCTTCTTCTCCGTGTTACAATATACGATCTTTATATTCCTGTAAGCATGTTACTCTTTTCCTCTTAGACTGATACTGCGTATTTGTTTTACATAATTTCAGTTTCTTTCGCATCTAAATCAACAGCAATTGTGGTAATTTTATTTCAGGTCATGAAACATAGTTTTTAGTTCTACTATAATTTCCTCCCTCCATGTCTCTCTGGCATGAGCCTTGTATTCTATTGCACTACGATCTATTCCCAGGCTATCTATTGTTCCTGGAATCTCATGCCTCCAGCAGCCTTCTATTCTGGGTCATTTCTCTTATCTAGACCACCCGTATTCGCGTCATGATGAAGCGACTAGAAGCCCAACAAACCCTTTTGCAGCCCCGCTGGCTCCCTCGACGTATTCCCCAACGTACTAAGGAGGTAATACAGTTAGCAACGCAGTTAAATTCACTCTGGGTTGCGGAGGTCTTTGCTAATGCAGCCCCTGATAGGCTTGGCAATGACTCAATTTGTCAAGGCGCATGTGCAGCCGCTGTTTGTCTTAGGTCTTCTTCGCCTCGATCGCTAACTCCCATTTGCTCGTGAAATATTGCTGCCTCTTAGAGGTAATTGCGATAATTGGATGGTGACACCCGGCTTCATTGCGAGTCATTGCTATGGTAATGAAACTTGTTATTGATTATGAACTACTGTCCCTAAATTTTACGTGCTGTTAGAGAAATTATTCGTTGCTCATGAGCACGATGTTGTTTACAGAAGTTTATTGCCGAATGAAATTGACTTTGAGGTCAAATGTTCAAGAAATATTTTTTTGGAATAGATGCTGAGAGTTGCAAAGTATATTGAGGGATTGAAAAAATTAGAAGAATTTTCATTGCTAAAAATATGCGAATGAAACTCCTTGAACAATTGTTTTTACCGTCATCGATGTAGAACAGTTCAAGACTTGGATAACAGCCTCCATGGTTGCACCATTAAAATCAGAAGCGTGACAACATAATATATTGAATGGAGAGCAGCTTGTGCCTTCAAGAAGCTTTGTGCGTGAAAAATTTCAAATCACGAATTTTGCTACGTGAAAATCATAAATCGCGAAAGCGCTTTGAGGATCCATTTTTCTCTTTTATCATTCACAACACCGCAGAAAACATTGTTTCGTTTGTGCATAACGTCATGAGTTTTAATCGATCCTTTTATCGATCGTACGAAAAAGAAAAATCAAATGTTGAATTAAATATCACGTTTGAATGTATACATGAAATAACATACTTCTGCTCTAATGCTTATTTCAATTTGCGAGGGGTATACATGAATTTTACACCCTTCCCTTGACTAGTTTGTTAGGGTACTTAAAAAATCTATAGTACGTGAAATAAATTTCGGCAATGAATGAATTGACCCAATGACTTTTGACAATGTGATTACCTGAAATATTGTTGTCCTGGTGAGAGTTTTATTTGGTCGCTATTTGTTCTTAAATAAAATATGAAATAAGGCAAGGCATTATCTAAAACTTTTAAAGTAAAGTCAACTATTACAAAACCTTCCTTTAGAAATTTATTTTCATCAAATACAGAACCCCAAGCGATATACAAATGAAGGACAGCGTGTGCTTTACCTAAAATTTTTCATCGTTAAGAGAACTATCGTAAGACCCTCCCGTAGAACTTCAATTTTATCAAATAAAAACTTTAAGAAAAAAAAACAAACAAAGACAGTGTGCCTAATAAGTGCGGCCTCAGAGTAACAACTAATTCCGAATGTATAAAGAGCTAAGTTTTCCGGCGCGAACATCAAGTGAAATTCAGAAACTAATTCCCTCTAACAACAATAATTTCTCACTCCTTCAAGTCCCAATTTCCAATCAGGCTCGAGCTCAAGCCCTGCTCGGTTCAGCATACCTTAATTTAATTACAGTACCTCCTCCCTCGACAATAATTATTGAATATTTCAGACTCCACATCTTTGATTGGAGGATTTCTTCTCGGGCGAAAATAACCTGATCACTGCCGTTGAAAAGTTCCGCAGAACGAAGATCTAAAGGTTTTTTCGCCAGGACTCGTTGATTAAAAATATTACAAATGGATCATGATTACGCGCCGTCCGAAAATTAATCGGATTTCGTGATTCGGGCGAAGATTCTGTGAAAAGGAGAGGTCTTAAAATAAAATCGAAAATTGGGCAACTTATTGAATTCTTTAAATGCTTGAATTTTTAATCAAATGAGTAAAAATTAATTTCAGCTCGTCATCAGTTGAAGAGACCAGAGGAAACCCAAACCATTACTAAAATTGTCAGAGTTAATTCTTTGATAAATCTTGAAAATATTCACTTTATTTCAATTCCCTGCAATTGTGACGGTTTGGAAGTGCACGCCTAATTATAAATAAAATCCCCAACCCCCAAAAATACATTTTAAGTTTGCGAGCACGGCTCGAAAATGAATGGGATATTGAATTTAATGGTGTCCAGACTCAATAAAAGAAACTTTTGCAATTCCGTTTGAAAGTGTCATGGAGCTAGCGTACATATGGTACTGCTCAGAGGTTCATCATTGTTTTTTCTTTTTTGCTTTTTTCAGTGATCAAAATCCGGGACCTAATTCACGGAATATGAATATGTTTTTGAAAATTAATGCATAAGAATTTTAAAATTGACGAACATTGCATCATCTGTGAAACAGTAATATTTTCGAAGTAAATCTATTCTTCCATTTTATTTCTTTAGCTAAGTGGCGTGATTCGATGAATAAATGCGCTACAAGAACTATGTAAAGTAATTCAAATACAGGTTTTTAGTCATTTAGAGAATTATGTGGAATAATATGATTTTTGTATTTAGAATAGACAATTTATTTTTTTTCTCTCCTGTTCCAGCACTGATGATGGAATTTTAATTCCGAAACGTTTGCAATAAATGTAATTTTCGTTTTTACTCTGGTTCTTCTTTTTATTCTAAGAATAAGATTCTCGAAGAATCGCCCTTTTGGAAATATAATTCAAATACATTGGAAGGTACCTAATTTACGCATAGCCATAGAATGCTGAGGACGTGTATCTTGGAATACAACTGAAACTTAAAGGATGCATAAATATGATACATGGAACTAGCCAATATGCGCATAACTTCCGCAGCTAATTTACGTAACTGTAAATTCGCTAATACTTGATTTAATTGATTCAAAAACAAAAATGATGCGACGGTCAAATGAAGAAATGCTGAAGACATAATCAATCGCATCTTGATCTAAATATTGGTTCAGATGGAATTTATATGCGGTGAATAAATGAGTATAGAAATTTTGGAGCTTTTAACCACAGACTGAGAGGTTTTGACTTACGATTAGCAGAGTTAGAACTTGAAGGGACACGTCAAAATGAAAATTACAGATGTGACTATATTATCTGATGTTTCAATTGATTTAGCGTTTTTGCAATTTGTGAATGAGTGGGTGTTGGAGTTGCACATGAATTGCCTCTTCCGTTCTGTTTCATACCCCATTAGAAGTTGCACGTTTTTATTCAGAATTTACAGAAAAAAACACACCTAAAAGCGTAGACTCGTGCGGGTTTATTAACATTTATTCACGAGCTTATATGTTACCCATATTTTGACAACTGCATGTTAGACTGAAAATACAAAATGTGTTTATTGTGTTATTTCTTTGGAAGGTCCTACTCCTCAATTTACGCATATGTGCATCGCTCATTTATTCTCCTCAGATATCCAGTAACTCTACATCATAAAAGCGTTAAGAAATAATTTAAGTATTTCAATGACAGCAATACTATTATTGGTTCAGTAGTTACTCAATAGAGTAGATATTAAATAATGGGTTATTCTTAATTCTGTGATTGCAATTAATACACTAAAAAGTTAAGTATAAAAATTGCAGCCAAAGTTTGCAATTTTAATTTCTATACTAAACGTTTAGTATTTCGCATCATTGAATTATCAGTTGATTTTTTTATTCATGCAAAAGTTTTTCGGAAAGACTATCACTATCCGGCTGCTACATCAGATGTGTTGCACTGATGAAAACATTTCCACATTCTCCAAAAAAAGGGAATTTGCTGCGTTAAAATTAAAAAAAAACATTCTATTCTAATTCAACTGTTCAGCCAGGAAGTCATTGATATTGAAGAAGCGAGTTTACTTCTTTATTAAAATCCTTGTATCTACGCGCATTGCCCTCGTACACGGGTTTAAATGTTCACAGATTTGCATTAGTATGCAAGCCGTATAATAAATTCATAATGCATGTTTCTGCAGTACTTTTTTCCTCATTGGTAATTTTTCCATTATGATGAAATGTTGTTCTGGCAAGAAAATGGGCGAATAAATCCATAATATGATTTGCTAACTTTGCGGAAAGGTGTTGCTGTTCATTGCACTGAACTCTAGTCACAAATTTTCCATCTCAATTTAAAGTCCCTGCTTAAAGAAGTTATATGTTTCTTTTCAACAAATATCACCCATGAGAGACGTTAATATCGGTACACCGTGCTCTGTAACAAGTAAGAATTAGTTAGAAATGAACTTAATTCCGTTTAAAAATGGCTGATTAAAAAAGGCATATGGATCTTTCCAACAAATATGACTCTTGAGTAACGGTAATATCGGCATACTGTCTTCTGAAACGAGATAGGTTTAGTTAGAATTGTATTTAATTTCGTTTAAAAAGGCTGATTAAAAAAGGCATTAGGTTCTTTTAAACAAATATCCCTCTTAAGTAAGTACGAAGGTCTTTCTAACGAATATCACCTCTGAGTAGTGGTAATATCACCATGCAGTCGTCTGTAACGAGGTAGAATTAGTTAGAATTCAACTTCTGGTAGAATTTGGGAAGCATCTTCGGTTATCACGTTACTTGTCATGTGTCGAGCGAGGCAGCCAAGCTAGACAACGGTTCAAACAGAGACGGGAGTTGTAAACAGACTTCGCAAACAGAAGCAGACGTAACAAACATCAAAGGCAAACAGGCAGTGAGACCAAACAGTCAAGAAGTAAACAGGGATGTGAAGGAGGGAGAGTTATTGCCGTAGAGTGTCGTACTTTCAGCTCTGAGATAAAAGTCCCTGCTCCAGAATATTTCTTTATGAGGCTGCCTTTCTAAAATCTCGTTTGCAGTTCTCTATTTGCCGTCTCAGGCGTCGCTAAAAAAGGTGCCTTAAACTTTTATCTTGAAGCCCATAAGTATATGAGACAAGAGAATTCAGAGGCCTCAATGCTGCGATGTGCACAGATTAAGTCCTGATAAAAAACAGATTTAACTCATATTCGTCTTCTTTTTTCATTTTTTGCAATTTATATGGGGTATCTTTTATTTTCAAGTTGAACTTACCAGTCTTACGAACCCGGAAATGGGTCATTTTGCTCGTTCACGGTCTAATGTTCCATTCTAGAAGTAATGAAGCTGTGTGTGTTCATAATTATCTATCCAAAACTGTTTCTTTCGTCACCGTATTGCCAGCACGATGGGTGTCATGCTTTGTAGGTAACTAACTTTATTAGCATTTTCTATTATAGCCATCAATCTCAGGAAAACTCGGTGATGTTCAGTGGTAAATAAATGTTGAGTTTTGCAGAAAAAATTATGAAACAAATCGATAAAGACAATGTCACAGATGTTCCACACGAGACTGAAACGTTCTCTCAAAAATGTGAATGAATGACGAAAGCAAGTTCCGATGCAAGCAAAGTTAATAGAGGCGGCTACTTATATTATCTCGTGCAACGGTCCTTATATGATCCGGTGCAGCAACCAGAGAGTGAAGGCCTTCATGAAATACTTTCGCATAAATAATAAAATCAATTGATAGTTCAATGAAGCGAAATCACTAGCATTTAGAAGGGTTATTAAAATTACAAATTTATCTTCATTCAAATAAAACATCTAGCTTGCGCGTTCAATATTATCCAGGGGACTTGAGGTTTTTGTTCTGCGCATGGGATTCGGAACTTGTCTCTCCGCAAAAACCCAGGTCAACTTTATCGATGGTGTTCTATGTTATTTCTGTTGCTTTCATTAAATTAAAAAAAATTATGGTATACGAGGTTCGAAAATTTTATCTCTTTTATGGTATTGGGGGTGCTCTACAATCTTGGCTAGGCTTGAACATCAGTTCTTGAAGAAGCAATCCAGCGCTCGTTACGTCTGTTACAGGCCCTATTAACTGTAAAAATCTTTTCATCGCAAAAGAACTTGATGATCGACCCGTTGGATTTCAGTCAATTGAAAACTGTCTCGCACCTCACCAACCATGCTTTCATTTTATTTGTTAGAAGATGCTTCCAAACTTGTGCTTAAGGGGTTAGGCCATGGTCACTGATTGCATTGAGAAATGTGATGTTGACGAGTCTCTTTTCCATCGGTGTCGATAATACCATGGATAGAGTAGCCTTGACACTTCTCTTAAGGCCCAATTGAAAGCGAGATTTGCAAGTTTTATCTTTTCTATGGTATGGGGTGCTCTATAATCTTGATCACATTCATCAAAACTTTAAGAAACATCGCATGCTCTATATTTTGAATATCGGAGGGATTTTTTAATCAAGGATATATAGGCTTCGGACCGCATGACGAAGTTCGCAGATACTGAAGCTGAACGATCGATTGTTCCCTTGTGTATTGTTTATGCAACCAACTCTAAGTGTTAATTGCCGTATTCATAGACTACTCAGCATGGCTTGTAAATTCAATTGTGCTTACTTTGAGAGTGATTAGGATCATCCATGTTTTAAAATTTATTCGGATATGCTTGCGAGACTCTGCAATTTAATGAAGGATTTTTTCACTTCATTGTTGGTCTATCGACTCGCATTTATAAGTCTACTTTATTCAGAGCATCGTTGAGTGTCCCGTTAAACACATTACGTGAGTTTTTCCCAACTTGCTCTTTATTTATTCGCTGCAGAGTCCACCGATCTCAGGTATCGAAGAAGTCAGCTATTTAGCTTATTTTCTTCTTCATTACTGATGACAATGGGGAGCACTTTATTTATAGCTCTGCGAC
Source organism: Morinoia aosen (assembly GCA_030386875.1). NCBI lineage: Eukaryota > Metazoa > Arthropoda > Malacostraca > Amphipoda > Talitridae > Morinoia > Morinoia aosen. The sequence continues at coordinate 25,815,466 of CM059578.1, read as the reverse complement.
TATATCATAAACGCTTATAAACAAGAAATATAAACATATCATAAATTTTTAGATATACCTGATTTTCATGTTTTTAGAATCCGGCAATATCTACGAATGAATAACTTACTATAAATATGAACTATGAATTTTCTTTCTATTTTTACAACGTGTTCTTAAGTTTTACATCTGCCTATACACCATACATGTGCTGATCTTATCAGCATCGGATTATCCCAGACTGGAATCGACAACGAAAAGTACAACACTACTGTGTATTGTTACTTTTGTTTGAAATTTTCAATTCTATTGCAAAACATTGTTTTCTGTTTATGTACTTCTGCCATCTCTGAAAAGCTTTTATTTTAATTGTTTTAGAATGAGTTTAAAAGGATAAAATTGTGGACCAATTTCAAACGTAAACGAAAATAGCAAATATCTTTTATATTTGCATCTAAACTTGAAGTAGCGAAGACCTCTCGAACTCCTCGCGTCTCCAAGATCATCAAAACCATCGAAATCATCATTTCCATCACAATCATTAAAACCATCGAAGCTATCAAAACTATCAAACTTATTAAAACCATCAAAACCAATAATAATCAAAACCATCAAAGCCATCAACACCATCAAAAACATCATAACCATCAAACCCATCAAAATAATCTAAACCATTAAAACTATCAAAACCATCAAAACCATTACAACCATTAAAACCATCAAAACCATTACAACCATCAAAACTATCAAAACCATTACAACTATCAAAACCATCAAGACTATCAAAACCATTACAACCATCAAAACCATCAAAACCATTACAACCGTCAAAATCATCAAAACACTTAAACCATCAAAATAATCAAAACTATCAATACAATCTCAACGTAGGTCAAGCGAAGCTCAAAGAGGCCAATGCGGAAGTCATCCAGAAAAATAAATATGAGCGAAGCACCTTGCAGTCAGAAAAATTCGAGTTTGTCACCGTTGGAGATTTAAAATCAGGTGTTTACAAACCACTTTGAGAAAAAACGACTTGCTAGCCTACGTCAAAAGTTCTTCTGATGAAATACAAAAAAGGTGTATTCACATATGGTATTGTGTATGTTTTTAATAATAAAGTTTTCGATGTTGAAATTTCATTTCATTCCAAAACTGAAACAGTGCTGGAGATGTATTTCGCAGACATTCTAGACACGTTAAAAAAGTTTTCAGAAGTTTCCGAATATTCCTCGGCTACTGCATTTTCATAGCATGGAAATTTTACATTATATCTCATCAGTACGGGCATAAGTATACATATTCACTTTTTAAAAACAGAGCATTCTCTCAAACTTAGAAGGAGACACAACACCAGTGTTGGTATAATTTTTAGGAAATTAAAGCAAAGAAATACAGCATCGTTCATCGCCTCATCTCAGCCCAAGTGTTGTTTTTTGCACGAACCGTTCAGAAGTCTGTAGGAAATGTTTCCACTCACACAACTAAAGCTATGCAGAGCACCCAAAAAATGACTGAGAGAGTGAGAGCATCTCTAGTACACATGCTGACTAACGGGGCTCTGCTTCCAAGTTAAGCTCGAATTCGAGATTTGAGACTCGGTCTAGAGGGCCACATATTGAGTGATAATGATAACGGTTATTGATCAACGTTTAATATTATTTTGTTCAATACTATGTGTAAAATATTGTTAACCAATGCATATATTGGACAAAAAATTGATTATTATGTGTTCAATATTGCTCAATAATACATCTATTGAAAAATGACTGTTTGGGTAGATCAAACTATCGTCACGTAATATAGCAATTGGTATTTTTTTTAGATAAGAGCTATAAAGTTCCTGTATTGAGTCTAAGAGCTTGATTCACACCATAGGCGGCTGAAAACAGTGTGTACAAAATAAAATATGCAAAACGCTTCAGAAGCAATGACTAAAATAGCAACAACTACAAGCTTGCTGCGGTTTGAAATGATCATTTCGTGCAATTAATGTTCAAATAAATATTTTACTTACAGCTACTTAAAGACTGTAAGATAACTTTTTTCGTCCGGAAGAACATCAGTCTTATCGTTGCCCTGAGTCACAGTCTAACTTTTTCGCCGCCTGCGTGCATGTATTTCGCCACCCAAGTAATTAAATTGCTTAGGCAGCGAAAAACATGCATGCTACGGCGAAAAAGTTAGACTGGGGTGAAACAGGTTTCGAGAACGCTAACTGACTTAGACCCTTCTCTTCAGAGCTCATGTTCTCGAACTTCATTAATAAATTAATACCTCTTGGAATCTTTTCTTGTTATTGGAGGCTAGTTTGATGAATTCTCTTCTTTTTTTTTGAGTCAAAATCTTACCACTGAAGAATCGGAATGTTAGTTCAGTAGAAGCTGATACTATTCATTTTTTTCGATAAATTTTGAGGTAATTTGGCAAGCTTATGAGGGTTTCCTTAACGAGTACTACAGAGAGTAATTAAATGTTCCTTTTGGTTGAGTAGTTAACTTGAAAAATGCAAAAAAAAATATTGATTGAATTTTTCACAACAACTTACACTATAAATGTTATAAAACGCTGTTGTGAATAGAATCACAAGGTTTTAGACCGATTGGATCATACCCGTTCTGCTACGCATAAGCGATATAGCTAAGGAAGCCTTGAGAATTACCGAGCACGATTCTACTTTTCCCTAGAAAAAAATACTCGTGTACATTGAGCAAATATTTTCTTCGTACTTGAGACATTGACGAGCATGATAAAGCACAGTTTGCTGTTTGCATGCTTCCTTCCTTCTATGGGTGGTCTACGAGTTCCTATAACAGGGCTGTAGTAAGTTCCTGAACATGGGATAATGACTGTAATTTCGTATTTTGAATTATAATATATCTGCGCTCATTACAATTCATTACGATGCTATCTTAACTCAAAAACAAATAAATTAGCAGAAGAATGGGTCCATTTTATACCTTTTTCAATGGATAAAGTTTCCAAGGAAGAATAAGTGTAGATGGATTCCAGATTAATCGTTATCGATTTTCAGAAGATTTTCATTCCATGAAAATTCTGAAAAAAATTATTCTTTCTTCGTGAATACTATTATCATTTTAGTCTGCCCGCATAAAATAAACGAATAAAATATATGAAATTTTGACCTTTCACTTTTATTTTATAGATGATACCCTGGTTATATCTAATATGTAAGGCTGGTTGCTGAATATCGACATCCTTTCATCAATTAACTGATGCAAACACAACACACAATGCCATCAAGAAAAGCGTATTACTAGATAAAAAATATAGCATAAACTGGAATAGAGTTAAGATTAATTTTAAAAATATCTTCCTCTCCAACATGTGAAAAAAGTTAGAAAGTCTTACCAAGAGGAGATAAGATAATAATTTTTGAACTTTTAACTGCAGAAGTTATTTGCTCGATGTAGCACTTGTGTTAAATTGACATACCAATATTCAAACATCGCCTAAGTCGCATTTTGTTTTTATTTTATTTTTTACAGTATATCATTATTTTATTGATACAGAGCAGAACTCCAGTATCGTTTCACATTTTTGCTGGATATTCATTAAGAATAGGCCCATCGATCATACATTGAACCGAGTATATCAACAACTGGCTAAATATTTAATTTTCTTATCTTAGTTAGGAAAAATTTTCTAACAGGAGGCAGTAGTGTTTGTCTGCGTCCTGTGGTGTTGTTCGTGACACGTACAGGTGAAGTGATTCAATCAGCTTTAAGTACTTAATTTATACTTGAAAACAACGAGTGTTAGCAGTTGCTTGAGTCGTTTTTTCCGGAGTATGAAACGAAACGCATACCTTTGAGTTGTAATGTTTTCAATTAGACACATAATGTTAGTTATACGCTAGAAAATTTTGTGAAATATTCCCTAAAAGTGCGTAATGAGAGAGCCTTGTCAATCAGCTTAACAACGGGACAAAACAATTTGAAGGGAGAGTGATTCCGTTATTTTTAAATCAAGTTAGAGCTGCGTGGATATTTGTATTTGACGAAACTCTATATTTGTAGACGATTATCAATCGAAATGGTGAGTTTAATTGAAACGGCATATATAGATGCTTTAAAGATAAAGAATAACCGTCAAACCAATGACCTCATAACACATCGAAATTTTCGTCAAAAAACTCTTACTTCTCAACACCACCATGTGGTGCGCATCAAGCAGAAAAACTAAAAATTTCTTGCTCATAATTTTAAAACACTCACACAACCATAGTTTCTAAGTGCCTAAGTGTGGTGCGCATCAAGCAGAAAAACTAAAAATTTCTTGCTCATAATTTTAAAACACTCACACAACCATAGTTTCTAAGTGCCTTTAATAAGTCATGCAATTTAATCCTTAATATGCTTTCCTATTAAATAATTAAATATAAACAACCCTGTCCCGACGACTGGAAGTTGGATAATTAAATCACTGAACTGTTCACTAACACGAGTCTGTTTAGCGTGAGCTGAGTGAAGTATCCTATCTACCAATGTCTTCTCTAAGAGGCTCAAGATTTTTGAGAAACAAAGCACCACAATCTCTCACCACTTGAGGGGACGCCGATTGTTCTGGCATTTTTTGACGAAGAATTGGGTCTTGCGCACAATGTCTGCCGGTTAAAAATAGTTCGATGAGCGCTAACGACATCGATAGCGGGCGTCGGGATTGAGTTTGTTGCAAAATCTTTTGTTGAGCTATTGGCTTCGGTGCGTCTTTTTATTGGTAAAGTAACTCTTGTTTTGGGCCGGTCGAATCTAACTCTTGCTCGCATTGTTCTTAGAGAGGAAGTGATTTTGTGCTCCATTCCATGTCGTAAGTTATGTCAAAAGGAACAGAATGCTGTTCGCATTCTTTGTTCGGTTATTTTAAATTAATAGCTCATTTTCGTTTTTTTTTAAATTTTTAGTAATAATTCTCAGATCTTTCAATTATGTTCTGTGTTCATCTCATCTGATTCACGAAATTTCGATAATTCTTTCATGATACAAAGTACCACGGAAACCTATCCATTAAGTTTTAATAAATCAAATAAAGCGCTCGAGATTATAAGGTAAGAGGCACACCTTACATTTCCTTGATAATTTTAAATGCAATATGTTTATGCCTTCCTTGAACATGTGTTTCGATTTTATTGGCTTTTCTACTAAGGCACAGAAATGTAAACTACAAATGAAACTCACTTAGTGCAAAATGAATTTTTTTTAATTATGTTTCCACCACACTCATAGTCATAGTCATAACATTCACTTTGCCTGAACAAACCAAATTTCAAAACGTTTTCCAGACCATGCACACTCATTCAACTGAACCTATTGTATTACTTATCAGGTTGTTTTTACTTTCCAATAATTGAATACATTCGCCTTCCCATTAAAATTTGTTCTTAAAGCAACATAAACACGTTGAATGTATATCCATCATGTACCTCAAACTCTTCATCCTCTTCCTCCCCTTCACACTCTTCATACTCTTCAAACTCCTCAAACTCTTCATACTCTTCATACAACGCATTCCTGTCGCTGCACTTTAATCAGCCATTTACCTCATACCCAACAAATAATTTCCAAAATGCCTTCGTGTTATTGCTCTAATAACCATCATTTGCCTCCCCAACTGCAAAATACGTAACAAACACTCTCATGTCATGCAATCAAATTTCATATTTTCCTCAAACCCACGCAAATTGTCTTAAAATACCACATGACTTCCATCATTGACTTCATGTGCGCCAACTCAATCCCAAAATAATTCAGTATTGTCATTTCGCTCGTGTCCAACTTTCACCTCACACGCACCGACACAATACCAAAACACATTCCTGTCACTGCACTCACATCCGTCATTCACCTCACACCCACCAACACAATCCCAAAACACCTTCCTGTCACTGCACTCACATCCGTCATTCACCCCACACCCACCAACACAATCCCAAATTACCTTCCTGTCACCGAACTCACATCCGTCATTCACCCCACACCCACCAACACAATCCCAAAACACCTTCCTGTCACCGAACTCACATTCGTCATTCACCCCACACCCACCAACACAATCCCAAAACACCTTCCTGTCACCGAACTCACATCCGTCATTCACCCCACACCCACCAACACAATCCCAAAACACCTTCCTGTCACCGAACTCACATCCGTCATTCACCCCACACCGACCAACACAATCCAAAAACACCTTCCTGTCACCGAACTCACATTCGTCATTCACCCCACACCCACCAACACAATCCCAAAACACCTTCCTGTCACCGAACTCACATCCGTCATTCACCCCACACCGACCAACACAATCCCAAAACACCTTCCTGTCACCGAACTCACATTCGTCATTCACCCTACACCCACCAACACAATCCCAAAACACCTTCCTGTCACTGCACTCACATCCCACGTTCACCTCCTCTCACCAAGTCTCCCCTAAAACACAGCTCTTAAATCTCCCTCGGAGCGGCCCTTTTCTCCGATAATTGCATTCGCCCTTAATTCACAATTCCGTCCATTTATCTCCGTTTTCGAACTTAAGAAGACTTGAACGAAAAGTTCAGACGTGCGGGATCATAATAAATTTACCTTGTCCCATTCATTGTGTCCGCAACGACGAAGATTTTGCTATTTTCTCTATGTTTCGCTTGTTCTTTCGCTTGCAGTAGCGCCTCGAAGTTTTCCGGAATGACATAATGATTGAAGTTTTCTCGAGGTGTTCATTGCCTCCCCTAAGTACAATGAAGCGTTTGGTCCACAGAGTACAAATACTTACTATTTTAAGTTTCTTTTGCTCGAACCTTATATGGCGTAGGGTTCAGCTCAAATATAATCATTCTATTGTCATAGTCTGATAAATTAAAATATAACATTGCATGCACAGTGATGACCCATATATTCCAACAAGCACTTTTTCTGCTGTACTTTCTAGTGTCGAGTTTCAAGTATGATTTTCCAGATCACGTAATTCTCAAAATATTCCGTCATAAAAACACAATTTATCCTTTGGGCTCAGGACTGGCGAACGAATATGGCAGTTAGGTCGATAAAAAAAATTCTGTGAAAACATAATTCTTACATCCCTATTTAGTACAGGTATTTGAAAAATGCTCATAATGGAATTCCTACAAACTTTATAACGAAACATTTTACAGCCTAAGATCTCGTCTTATATATATATATATCAGTAAATTTAGATCGTTTCTTAGTGCGCAAATTTACACGTCAACATAATATAAAAAGTGTCCATTGTATGTAAAAAAATTACAGAATTTGATATTTGCCTCAAATAAATCTTGGAGAGGTGGAAGGAAAATAAATTTATCCATCCTAATAGCTCCTCCGATTGAATTGTTAATGTACTCGTACACTGGAAAATCATATTACAGTTACGGCCATTTGGCATCCTCAAGATCGTCACGGACACATGCACCGACCAAGAACACAAGCATAAACTGTGTATTTTAATTTAGTGGATGTACCCATTCATATTTTTGCTGCCTTATCCTTTTTTTCGGGATGGGATATCTCGGGATCTCATTGTGCTTATATATATAACTTATTTCTACTATGATTATCATATAACTGATTTTATATAATTTGAAATATATTTATATTATATAATGTATAATAATGCTTATAATGATACATAATATATTTTATGATTATATTATATAATATATTTAATATAATATAATATACATAGTATGTAATATAATACATCTGCTTATATAGACAACTTCTTACTCTATTTCCGTAGACATGTAAATAGAAGAGCATGTAAAGAATTTTTTGTCACATTTTATTACTTTCTCTTACATTACAAAAAAGTGCTTTACATACTCTTCTATTGTCTATCTATCTCAATAGTCTACGGAAATAGAGACGAAAATTTAAGTTACTTATGAATGAGTTTACCGTATAAAATCTACGGATAAGAGTATTCAGATTTAAGTTACTCCATTGGCATGTGACCTTATAAAGTCTACGGATAAGAGTGTTCAAATTTAAGTTACTCCAGAGGGAGGTGAACGTGAAAAGTCTACGGATAAGAGTGTTCATATTTAAGTTACTCCAGTGGGAGGTGACCGCATAAAGTCTAAGGATAAGAGTGTTCATATTCAAGTTACACCCTGGTCATTTGAAATGGAAATTTCATCGCATCATGAGATTACAAGAACATTGATTCATGACCTCAAGTTTGAAATACTGAGCTCAAAATTACAACTGTCTCATTCGTCTCATAAGATTTCGTCTCTAATCCAATGCAAGTAACTCCTGGCCACGCCTGAACGTTCCAACAAGCATCACCCGGGTTCATGTGATTCAAAGACGTGGTATAAATGTACCGACGAATAAACTATTGCCTAATTTCAATTTTTAGGTTTAGATTGATGTGCTGACTTTAAACACTAGAATCATCGTTTTATAATTTACCTTTTAAAAAAATCTGAACTAGGTGGATAGCGAAGCAGAATTGTTCAACATGGTTATCCTGGTGCCGAAAGGTTAGTTGAATGACACACGGTAGCTATTCAGAGTTTTATATTTGATTGTTCTCATGCTAAACTATGGAGTTTTGAATCGAATAGCGAAATTCAAATCATGATTTGTAGATTTTAGAACATAATGTACAAAAACTGACGTTTTTACATCATGATTTGTAGATTTTAGAACATAATGTCCGAATACAGACGATTTTACATCATGATTTGTAGATTTTAGAACATAATGTACGAATACAGACGATTTTACATCATGATTTGTAGATTGCAGAACATAATGTACGAAGACAGACGATTTTAGGACCACATAAATCAATTCATCTGTTCATCAAGGCATCCAAGTGGGAAATTCTCAAAAATAGTTCCCGATGCTTCTTTAGTTGCTGTAAGATGATAGTCGCAGCAGTAAATAATAGAAATTAATGCTAGTGCACACCTGAAATTTGAGTGTATATTTAATTTTAGTGCATTTTTAAATTTTAGGCAAATATTTAATTCATTGGTACATATTTAATTTGTGGAAAAGGTCTCATTCTAGTTTCATTATAATATGAAACAAATGCATAAGTAAAGGTTAATTTTTCAATTATTTTCTGTAACATGCTCAACAACCCTTATAGGTTACTCACGCGGATGTCATTTATTCCCACATGGTATGAAGCGCAATCGTCGCACTTACCTAAGGTAATCTTTCAACGCAACAGGGAAGAATAATTAAGAAATATATGAAGGCTCCGAAGATTCTCACTCACTTTCATTCTAATATGTTAAAATTTATAGAAAATTATAGTTAAAGATTTCAGGCTGCACCACGTTCCAGAGGCTCCGCTATTAAGTATCGATAATTTGTAATCAATACTTTTGAGCACAGCGCATTTTGATTTTTGGCGTGCAATTTTTCTGGGTAATGCTTTTTAGTTGACACTTTTGTTTGGATAGGTTACGTCCATATATATGTTATGTTTGTTTCAACAAAGTTGATATTATCTTTTTCAAAATATGGAATGAAAATAAAATACTTTTGTGTCGAATACTTTTGCCACTTAATATATGTAAAGCACATAGTTTGCCATTGAGCTATGATTTTTTTTCGTAGAACTTGGCTGTTTTCAACCTCATTGTAGTTGACTAATATTGAAATAAAAAGTTAGTTTGAAATTATTTATTGTTCTACGTTTGGAAATAATTTTATTTCAAAGGCAAAGCAAACCGTAGCCTGAAAAATTATACCTATTACATTGTGTTCTAAAAGTAATAATTTATTTTCTTGATAGGGGCAAAGATCATTATTCAACCATTGAAACATTGTACTGAAGCTAGAATGTACTAGGCATGAGTACGCAGGCTCTTATGTGAGCAAAAATACAGATAACAAAGTCTACCACATGGTCTCATCAGCGTGTTCTGGTATTTCTGGCGCAAAAGTCATCATTTCATCACATGGTCTCATCAGGGTGTTTCTGTGATTCTAACGCGAAAGCAATCAGTTCATCACATGGTCCCATCAGGGTGTTTATGTGATTCTAACGCGAAAGTCATCAGTTCATCACATGGTTTCACCAGCGTGTTTATATGATTCTAACGCGAAAGTCATCAGTTCTTCACATGGTCTCACCAGCGTGTTTATATGATTCTAACGAGAAAGTCATCAGATTTGCATGTCTCCTTCAACCTCTCCCAGAACTCGCGTGTGTAAGAGCTGTTGCAAGGCAGAAAGTCAGTGACGCTAGAGCAGCGGTTCTGGTTCTTAACTTTGGTTCGATCGAACCCCAGGAGCTCGGTGAGTCGAACCATTTGAGATCTGGGGTGAGATCTTACCGTCGAACCATGTGAGATCTTACCGAGCCCCTAGGGTTCGATCGAACCTCTGGGTTTGGCATGGTACAGCTTGTGTACTCATACAGTATTTAAAGATTTACATATGTTGTGAATTTGATGAAACAAAAGTATTTTTTATTAGTCGAACTACGAAAGGTTCGATGAATGCATTTATAGGACTGCTGGGGTTGTACCTTCAAGAAAGGAGAACATCTGCGCTAGAGGTTATTGTGGCATTGCCTCTATGGTTGTGGTCCCTATATCATCGACATTTGTGAACGAAATAAATGAAAATTGTCCCCAATAAGCTCGTAGGAATCCGTCCCGCTAAGGACATTCTCCCCAATTTTTTGTAGGAATTCCAACTGGAATATTTACGAATAACAGGTGGCTCATATATCTGACGTGCTTCCTGAAAAGTAATATCCACCGCACCTGCTAGCCTTGAAAGACAAGACGGATGAACTGAATACATGGAAAAAACTTCTATTTCATACTTTCGGGATATGATATTTTTTTCAGGACAACCAATCATTACTTTTAGCTTACGGTGAGTGTTCGTGTTTTGCACTATTCTTTGTGTTGACATTCAAAAGCCATGTTGATGGACGTGTGAAAATGTATTGTAATAAGTACTTTATGCTGTGATGTTATACCAACCAACTCTTTAGCAAATATTTATGACTGAGAGAACCAATGTAGTCTGCTGACGTTACGACTTTTAGCACGAGAAATAGTTTTCCAGCGAAGGCTGATCTACGCAAAAAGGCTGAGCAAGGACGGCTTGCTCGGCTGGCTGATGCTGTAGCAAAGAAAGAGGGCTGCTGGATGCTGAGTGGCTGAGGGTCAGACGAGAGGGAAGCTTCAGTCGTTCGTGGAAGGTGGTGGGGGACACTTCGGTGCCCCTTTCGACAACCAGTTATCGCGCTTTGCTCACGCTCTCTTCGAACGAGACAAAAACTTTGAATGAAAAACCAGTTTCTTGTTTTCTCTCTGCCTCGCTACATCGCTTAGGTGTGCTCGGGCAGCGCGAAAGTTGTGCATGAGGTTTTGTAGGAGCAAATTATTACTGAATTACGATAACTGCCGTGCGTCTGAGGTCGTTATTGATAAGAAAGGGAATTCGGGCAACAACTTGCGGCCACCCACAGAAAGAAAGACCTTAACACCCCGCCCTTCGGTCTTCCCTCTGCTCTGGAGTCTCATTCTTTAGTTCCTCTCACTTTCAGACACGTACTTGTTAACTAATGCTTATGCTTCACTTGAAAGTCAACGAGACAAAGAACTTCGGTCTATATTTGAGCAAACAAGTCTTTTCCTTCACAGTATGACGACCCTTCACTATAATCTTTCATCGAATTGAACTATGCTTCAGTGTTCTAAAATCTTTCACAACGTTAACAGTGTTAAATGGCTTTGTGGGCACACAGTGTGAATGCGTTTTCAGTGTAACATGACTCGAACTTAATGAGACTGTGGTTATTGTGATTCGTTTATACTGTAGCATGAGTTTCCAAGTCCGGATGAGATTTGCAATTGATGTTGAGAGCTTCAAACAGTGTAAATGCAACAGATAGTCAACATTCGGGAAATTTTTACACCTTTTAACGATGCTTTTTCGAATGAATGCATTTCTTATATAGGTGCAACAAAATACTCGATAATTATTATGAAACTATGGTTCGTAAGAGGTTCATTGCAAGTGTTATACATATTTCATAGTATGTATAGTGTCTAGATTGAAATCAGATTTGTTATTTTTGCCGTTTATATTCCTTACTGCACTTATCCAATGGGATGTATTATTCTTTTCTACCAAGGTTTTTTGGTTTGGGATTGCAATTCCATCGCGGTCAGCGCTAGCCACGATTTCGGCAAACACGAGTAAAGGTGATGTAGAAAAAGGGTTTCCATTCCAATTCATTAAGGCATATGCGTACGGATTGGATAGTGTGAACTTTGCTGTTATGAATTTACTTTTTTAGTGAACAGAAGTTCCAGTCTTTCGTAACTTGGATTGTAATTTTTTGCCGAAGCCGACTTGGTTCCTGTCTGTTATGCAAGAGCGAAAAAAGCATTTCGGCAAAATTTATTCGATTTTCTCTCAAATGAAAAAAATTACCTGGTGCACGAAACAAAGATCAGTTCACCTGAAACGTTCAAGAGCCAAATTCTAAACGCTATGCAGCTGCTCAATTAGCAACGATGTTCAATTGTATTGATTTGGCTACGTTTAATGATGTTCATACGATTATGTTCAGTTAGGTCTATAGGACTACGATTTATTATGTTCCCATGAATACGGACAATTATTTCCGTAAAAATACGATTTTTTAACCCGTATGCCTAATTTGAATGATGCCTGAAGGCTACGGTGAGCACTTCCGTAATCTTTTATTGAGGTAGAATAAAATTGATTTTGTGAGAAGTCGAGAAGCTTAGTAACGCTCAATACACAAGACAACAACCGTGGTGATGACATTGCCTTTTGGTATGAACCTACAATTATAAAAGGATGATAAGTACATAACTTAAACGGAAAGATTCTACTTTGAACAGAATTATTTATGTTAGAACACATAAATATATTTTAATATCGATATATTTAGTCATTTATCACAATTAATAGATAACTCCTTCGTAAAAAAAATGAACTATCCTTGCATCATATTTTGAAGCATGAAAAGTCGCATAAATACGAGATGTTTTTCAAAATTTATTAGGAGATGATGATCTACAAGAGGCTTAGAGTATTCTCGTAGACCCTTTAGCTCAATCTTAAAAGACTTGCATCTGAACAGGTGCTATTCAGAGACTTGAAGTTAATTATCGACTGCCTTCGAGCAATACAAGCTCGTCATTTACTGTATAACAAAAACTTCACTGCATATTATATCAGTCGTTCTGCTGAGTCTCTGAGTAGAAAGTAAAGACGTGGACAGTGATCCTCGCATGAAAGCCATCCTCGGTTAAAGCGATATTTAATTACTGCAGCGACCGTTTCCGTTGGGCATCAATCTAAATCAATGAATATGTGTCATTAGTTTCCCTTGCGATAAATTCGGTGCAATGTCACGAGAGTTCAGCTTGGGTCTCAATCAGAGTTTTTGATTGAAATTTGTTTTCGTTCATATAAAAATGTTCGACATAACACAATTAGTTATTTCGACCATGAATTTTCATTGAATATTAATAAAAACTATTTTAACTCAACTCTGTTTCCTCCAGCTTGAAGCTTCCTAAATGCATCGATGCATTGTCTCTTCAGGCGTTACAATGCCAAGATAATTAGGGCTTATAGGGCACTATGAGAACGAGAAAAGAAATTTAAACATTAAAGTACTAAAACATATGAGTTTAAGATTGGTTCTTTTAAAAGTCGATATCAGTAGGCCACATACTTGAACCCTCCCAAGTGCGCCCTTTATATGTACTGACATGAACGTCTGGAATATTTTTTTCATACAGCTCATTGCAAATTGTACCAGTAAACATTTTTTGCTTAATTCAATGTGTATTTTGCATATTATATGATATCGCTGCAGTTTTTTTATATTTTTATTTGTTGTTCGATGTAAGTTATAAGCTGGGTAACATATTGAATGTTGACATAATTTAAGATTTAATCAAATAGAATGCTTATGTTTTTCTCTATCATTTTCTAAGACATGTACTTAAATAGCCCTTTAAGGATGGTGAATACCTGGATGCTAGTTAGCAAAAAATTCAATGAAATATTTGAACATCGCCCCCCGCTATGAGAGCAAACTCTCATTTCAGTATCAAAAAAGGCGTTTTCTAAACTACAGTGGAGCAATATATGCTGATCCTAATTCCGCACTACAATATAAAAGAGTACGAAAAAGACATTGTCAAAAGTTGTCCTCGAATTTCGTTGTTGGTGAAGACTGCCCGCTTGAGGTCATTGATTTATTTATCGGTGTTTGGCGCTATTCTACTTATCAGCAACACTTCGTGTAACCGAAATTAATATTCATAATATTATAATTTAAAACGAAAAATACTGTCATCCCTGTTAAATTTCTTTGACAGTTTTTTCCACTTAATTTTTTAAACAGATCCTAAAATGATTAGAACTGGGGAAGGGATTTCTAACTTTCCAAACTTTTTCGTTTTGGGAAAAAATTTCAAAAAACTTCACACAATTTGTTGAAATTACGAATAATAACAAAGTTTTCAGTAGAAGAAAGCCAGTGCATCCAGCGGAAAAAAGCTACGCAAGCAAGGAACTACATTTTCAGCGCCTCTAATCGTAATGTTAAAAGCGAAAGCTAACAATCGTCCTTTTTCCGGTATTTTAATCTTCGACCATTTGACTACCCTGAAAAAATCTATGTGAGAACACAACGCAATGTAACCTAAAGCTACTGTCCGTCCTTCTTTCCACACTGAAGAACAAAACGGAAAAATTCATGATTTATCCCGAACCAAAAATGAATTATAAAGTGACGGGGATATATATTAAGCCACAGAGAATTGAAAAAATAATTTACAATCTGCTTCGGTAGCTCAGAAATGTTTATTTATATAAATTTGTTCTTGCTATGCTTATCAAGTTTGGCTCTGTAAGGAGATGATGGAATGTTTTAAATTTTTACTTAAATGAATATGAATAACCACAAAGAATGATCGGTTAGTCTATAAGTTATAAAAAGGATTTAATTAACCATGGTTAAGAAGAAACTATGGTTAAGAATCTTTCACTTTTGTTCACGACAGAATTTTTTTACTAAAAATCTCCATCGATTTCACTTGAAGTGTTTCCCATTTAATTTTTTCTGAACGGATTATGAATTCTTAAATGTTGCCAAGCTTTAATTACGTCGCAGCTAGTATTCATGTACGTCATATGGTTTTCAATACGTAGAAATGAGAAGGTTAACACTTGAAAAATGAACTTAACGTACGTAATGAAATTTTGCTCGGACGAGCATTTTTTCTAAATTTCTGTTGCTTTCATTGAATGGTATGAGTCTTCACTCAATAACCCATTATCATATTTTGCAAAAAATGCAACACGTTTCTGACCTAAGTTAAAAGATTTTGAGGGAATTATAGAACTACAGTTGCCTTTCAATTCTCAAGTAAGTTCGGCGCGGTGTGTCTGATGGTTTTCTACAATTTATGGGAGCGAGATCATTTAGGGTCTAATTCGGGCAGTACATCGCACCAATAGGGCTATTTACAGCAAAGACTGACATCTGATGTTTGCCATTTAGGGCCATAAAAACTACACCCGCGTCACAGTGGTGCTTTTTGCTACAAATCTTAGTATGTTGTTGGTGATAACTATTTTGTTGCAAGTGCGGAGTAAAAACTAGACACGAGTGAAAACAGCGCATGTTGTTAGAAGGCTCGATGGGTCATTATAGAGAACTACTTTACAGCTGCCCGATGCACTTCGTTTCCGATCAGTGAGGCTGTTTGGTGGAATCGCTGCAGTGACACAGACAATAACAGAGTTATAAACTGCTGCTTTAAATGCCGACGTTACGTACGTACCGCAACATTATTATTTCTTGTTCTAAACTACCTTAGCACTGTGGCGATTTTTAACAGGGTATGACACCTCATATCAGCAAATGTTTCAAATTGAATTCGCTTAAGAATAAAGCCGTTTTTCCGTGTATTTTTTCAGACTTTACACTATAGATTTACAGATGCAAAATCTTTCATGAAGTATTCTTCTCAGAAGCACATGCATTGTAAAAATTTTTTGTGAAACTCCTATCAAAAACTTCTTATTACTTGTCGTTTTTTGATATTCCAAATTTTAAAATAACTTTCCTTTATAATAATCAGCGAAGACTCCAAAACTTGACTGGTTAGTTGAGGTCCTCTAAATCCTTCCTTCATAGAGTTTCAAATAAGTTTATCTTTTCCAGTTTCAAGTGTTCAGTTGAGTTATATTTCGTTTCATACTCTGACGGAGACTCTAAATTTGATTTGAAGAGTAAGCCTTTATGGTTGATAAATGAATGTTGATGGAAGTTGTGATGAAAAACAGACAAATTTCTGCATATTCCGAAATAATGCTTTTTACAATTTTGCGCAATGATTTTTTAACATCAAGCGTCAACAACCAACCTACTCTTGAAAACAGCTATCGAACAATTAAAACGATTTTGTATTCAAACCAAAAATATGACAATTTAGCCTAGAATGAATCAATGAAATCGCCATAAAAAAGGGCACGGTCATTTAGACGAATCGCCATGAAAAGGACGCTTATATTTCAGCAAATCATTATACAAAAACGGCACGTGTACTTCAGCGAATCACAATGGAAAAGAACTCGTATATTTCAGCGAATAACTATACAAAAAGGGCACATGTATTTCAGCGAATCACCATAAAAAGAGCACGCGTATTTCAGCAAATCGCTTTGAAAAAAGACTCGTATATTTCAACGAATCACTATACAAAAAGGGCACGTGTATTGCAGCGAATCACTATACAAAAGGGCACCTGTATTGCAGCGAATCACAATAAAAAAGGGCACGTGTATTGCAGCGAATCATAATAAAAAAGGGCACGTGTATTGCAGCGAATCATAATAAAAAAGGGCACGTGTATTGCAGCGAATCACAATAAAAAAGGGCACGTGTTTTGCAGCGAATCACTATACAAAAGGGCACGTGTATTACAGCGAATCACTATACCAAAGGGCACGTGTTTTGCAGCGAATCACTAGACAAAAGGGCACGTGTTTTGCAGCGAATCATAATAAAAAAGGGCACGTGTATTGCAGCGAATCATAATAAAAAAGGGCACGTGTATTGCAGCGAATCATAATAAAAAAGGGCACGTGTATTGCAGCGAATCATAATAAAAAAGGACACGTGTTTGGCAGCGAATCACTATACAAAAATGCACGTGTATTGCAGCAAATCACTATACCAAAGGGCACGTGTTTTGCAGCGAATCACTATACAAAAGGGCACGTGTTTTGCAGCGAATCATAATAAAAAAGAGCACGTGTATTGCAGCGAATCATAACAAAAAAGGGCACGTGTATTGCAGCGAATCATAACAAAAAAGGGCACGTGTATTGCAGCAAATCATAACAAAAAAGGGCACGTGTATTGCAGCGAATCATAACAAAAAAGGGCACGTGTATTGCAGCAAATCATAACAAAAAAGGGCACGTGTATTGCAGCAAATCATAACAAAAAAGGGCACGTGTATTGCAGCGAATCATAACAAAAAAGGGCACGTGTATTGCAGCAAATCATAATAAAAAAGATCACGTGTATTTCAGCAAGCGAATAAGTGAGCTGAGTTTCACTCTGCAGTCGCAACAAACTCTGTTGTCTCAGTCACACTCAGTGCTTGGAAAAATTATTTCGAAATTTTTTTTAATTTCTCGCGTCTCTTGTTTTCGGTATAGTGTGAAATTTCTGTTGTAATTATTTAAAAGGAAATGCGCCGTTAATATCGAGTGCATGAACAATATTTTATAGGAAACTTGACGCCAATATCGTGCACGTAAACAATATTTAACAAGAAACTCTTCGTTAATAATGCGAGTGTAAACAATATTTTACAAAAATCACTTCGTTAATGACGAGTGCGTAAGCAAAATTATTTACCTAGGAGGAAAAGATCAACGTGAAACTGCTTCTTGATAGCAATTATTTAATTGTTAATTATTTAATGACCTAAATTCCTAACTTTCATCGTATTGGAAATAGTGATAAAAAAGCCAACATTCGCCGACGACTATAAAGTTTGTTGTCCAGGAGCTCATTATAACGGCATTTGCGAGGCTTCTTTTCCGGGCTTCCAAACTCATGCATCTGTGATGTTCCCCAGAAACGTTTTACAAGACTCCGCCTAAATATCACTAATATTTATATTAGACCGATAGAAAAATTCTACCAGACCCCGCCTAAATAGCACCGATGTTTATATTAGAACAAAAAAAAATCTTCAACTTCGCAATAAATGAGACACTTTAGTACCTCATTGATAATAATTTTCGAAACAGATTTGTGAATTTCTATTGGTTAAACACTCCCACTGAATAACAGTAATAAATGGTTAAAATGAAGACATACTCGTATTTGTGAATTTTGGCTGGTTGAACACTCTTATTAACTAACACTAATTGATAGTTAAAATGATGTTTGTTCCTAAGAGCACCGTTCACGTTTCCTACCATAAAAAAAATTGCATTCGGCCCTGCCAAGATAGTACCAACATTTTTATTAGAACAATTGAAAAATTCCTCCGCTCCGTAATAAATGGGACACTAGCGTACCTCAGTGATAATTATCGATGTAATACGAATAGATGGTTAAGATAAAGTTCGTTCCTAACCACACCTTTCAAATTTCCTTCGTAATTAAACAATTCATCATTTTTTGCAGGGCGATTGAGGGTTGTGTATTACTGACACAAGACATCACACGAGGTGCGAGTTGGCACGTGGACTTATGAAATGTTCATGGGTGAATTTATGAAAGCATTTAATTTAAATATCCGCCGATGTATTAAAGCGGATGTCATCGCATCTTTCAGCCCGTCCAATCGCTAAAATTTTCGGAGGGAAGAAGTTAAAATTTATTTAAATAGAACGCTTTGTGAGATGAAATGTAGATGTAACCTAAAGGGTTCTTTCAATGAGAATATTTTGCTCGATTTTTTTTAAGCATTGTTAGCTGAACACTGATGATAAGACTTATGTGAAAATGTTAAAAGCACTAGTTATTTTCAAAACCCAAGACCGCGTTATTTTTGCGAGAGGTCTGGCTCTTTAATCTGAAAGGAAAATGTTAATGATGTTACCATAATTTCTTACTGACGTCGAATAAGGTTTGGTGACTGAATTTTTTTTTCAAAAACCTCATTCTACGCAAAGTGATTTTTGTGATTACTAATCGAACAATAGCCATAGCCACGTTGAACGACACTTAAAATCCCCACGTTACCGACTACGAATGAAGCAATTGCACAATGAACAAAAAATTTGAATCAAAAGTGTGCTACCGCCTCATTTTCTAGGTATGTGATTCACGCGAGGAGCTGAAAGTGCGTAGTGAAGCAATTTGAATTGGAATCATAAACTGACATTGCAGACTTATGAAAACGCTGCGTTTCAAATTTAATAGATATTTATATTTTTCCTGTTAAATAGATATTTTACATAGATATTATATATTATATAGATATAATATATGGATATATTTTATAATAGATAATAAGATACATTTTATTGATACTTATATTTTTTATTTTTCATGTGAAAAAATATTTATAAGAAAGTTCAATGTGATACAATTTAAATTTGAATCATAAACTAACATTCTAGGCTGATGAATGCGTTGCACTTCGTATAAAAAAAATTTTTAAAAGCGCAAACTGTTCTCGAATGATACGAAGGACGAGCTAAATTCGTTTAACGCTGCGTCTGACAATTGAAATAAGAAAAATGTAATATAACATGGGAAAGAAATGTATAATCTCACCACAATCGGCACGGTCATATTTCTGTGCGCAAAAAAAAACACATAATGTTCCATTTTTTGAATGCTGTTTCAAAAAAGCTTGCAACTCGTCAGAAACATTTCACATTGACTATTTGATAACTCAATACGAGCATTTCCAAGGAATATCTTCAAAATACTACACGTGCGCAGCCATGGTAAATTATAACAGCTAAGCACCATAAGTAAAGTAATATTTGGAATGAATGTTTTAGAAAAGTTTTTCTTTTTTCTTTAAATATCGGGAAACCAATATATGATAATTCGATCTTGAATTAAAAAATACGACTAAGTCATGGTTTTCCACAACACTCAAACGAACTTATGAGCCTTGAGCACACATACGAATGTAAATTCTAGAAGAGAATCTTTTGTTTTTCACACCAAATTAAATTGATGAACCAAATGAAAGTCTGTTATTCGAGTCAGTAACTCTATGACTTTATTAAGTAAAACGAAATTAGTAATTCAAAGATTTCTTCAGGAATATTATTTAAAGAGTTTTGGGCGTAAGTTTGGCTGGCCAGCTTCCCTTTGTGTTGCTACAGTGCCTGACTCGGGAGCATTCTTTTATATATCAGTGCTAGAACTTTTGTCTCGTTCGATATACATTGTCATGTTATTTTAAACAAATTTTGACTGAAATAAGTACAATTTTCGTTCAAATGAGCAAATTTTATCCAACCTAAGCAAACCAATCTTTCTTAATTTTACCCAACCAAACCCGAACTTATCTGTGCTAGATTCGATCTCAATGTAATTTACATTCCCAACCTGCATATAAGTCTTTATTTGCAATCTCTCGTGATAACATATAGTCATATAGTCATATAGTCACGTATATGTCAACGACGTTATAAAGCGAGAACTTCAACAAAAAAAAACTTAGGCTTCTTAACATTCTTCGGTTCACTGATGCTATTACAATTATTTCACAACGCATGGTTAAAAACTTAAGCTACTGTGAATTGTTTTGTCATTGCCTCCATTAAAAATATTCAGTAGCGCAAAGTTAAAAACTTAAACTACTTATCATGGTTCAGTTCATTACTGCCATTCTAAATATTTCATGGTGCATGGTTATATTGCAGGAAATCTCTCGGTCACTGCGGTCGTATTGATTAATATAGGACCTCCCAGAGCAAACAATGGATCACCAGAGTCAACTGGTTGAGCTTACAGAATGCGAACGCAGGGATAATTTCCTGGTACACGAGTGACCACTTCTGCTCCTCAGACAGAGCAAGAATTATAGCATTCGGTCCACTGCGATTTCGATTCGTTCCTGTAAAAAACTGTGATGCACACGACGCCTGGCAACTCTCTAAAAGACCAATTAGGCCTGTCACTCAAAGCGTGACCATTTCGTTGGTTTATCTGTCAGAATTGTAGCATCATCATTTCGTTTTTGTATACTGACCGTGAGATAGAATTTGAAAGATTGTCAGAAGTATTTTGTGAAAATTACGAACCATATTCTCCGTATTTTAACAGAAAAGCTAGAACGACTGTAATTTTTGCATGGAAAAAAAACTTCCTTATCTCGTTAATAATTCCGTTGAATTAAAAGTTATATGAGAGTAGGGATAATAATTTGTACTTTGAGAGCGAAAATGGAGTGAGGTGCACACAAAACTCCAACGAGCTTCACGGTCGAGGAATATTCTCTGGAGTCACACTAAGCTGGGCCCTAATTTCGTAATGAAAGCATTATGATCCTCTCAGAGAATATAATCTGTTTCTAGCTCAATGATGCAAGGGTAAGTAGTAGTGACATTCATCTGGAACTGAAATCCTTCTTAGAGAGCAATCCTGTTACTCGTCAATCCTTTCGGTAATGCGATCTTGTTAGCAATGCAATTTTTTTCGAATGGGCAACGCAGGCAACAATTAACGTGAGAATATGAGCAATCTGATCCGGTCAATGAAGCGATCTTCCCTGCTGAGCCTTGTGTTTTTGCTGAATTTATAAAGCCTCTCGATAACACACGAGATGAGGAATATTATTTGTATACTCCAACCTATCGGCACCGAAATACACAGCGCTTCTACAGCGGCCATCTTCACGAGGCTGACGTTGAGTGAATCAAGAGTGGTTAACTTCCTGATGCTTATTTGTCAATTTTACATTGATATAATTTTAATGTTACATTCACAGAATTAATGTTGAACGTTTAAAGGTATAGTCAGTAGGTGAGTCGAAATTTTTTTGTGCTTGAATAGGAACTTCCATTTCATACTCATTCTTTATTCGTATTACTGAAAGATGCTATCTGTAAAAGAAAAACGTTTACCTATAAAATTATAACGAACTATGAAACTATAAACCTAAAACTATAACGATAAAACTGAACTCGAACTATATAACATCAAATGAGAGATAGTGTCTGTAGGAGCATTGACCCTAATAATTCGCTAGGCTCGCGCAACCTTTTCGATCTGTGTACTTTTTTTGCGCGGTCTATTTGATCTGTCTATGATGTGTGCTTATTATTTTTAATAACGCCTTCAGGCAGTGCGCGCAAATACTCCAGAAAAATATGCTAAAAATGTTATTCGTTTCTGAGGAACGGACTTGGATTTGCCGGGAAATATTTCAATTTGGCATAAAGTTTGAAAATGAACAGAACGAGCGAAATAACTGTTGAAAATTATAACAGTTTGGATGATTTTATTATTCTATGGAAACGGTTTCGTTCAATTTTCCTGAAGGTAATATCTACATGTTCTTTTGTTATTGTTCCCTAAATGCAACGCCACAGAAGTTTGACAGGGAAATATATGTGACATAGTTCATATTGTTAGCCCTTAAGGTATTTTACTATTCAAAGTCACACCTTCACTTTTTGCAACGAATTACATGCGTAATTTTTCACACAAGCTCAACGAAGAACAGCTTACAAGCGAAGTGCTCTTCAGGAAAATGAATTTATTGCAAAATCCCTGGTGAAACCCTATTTATTATGAACGATTTTACGTACTGTACACCAGAACATAGTGATATTGCTAATTTAATCGAGAAAAGGAAAGCGTAAACTACGGTGGCACCTGCCAGTAACAGAACATGGAGAATACACTCCTGCATAAAAAGTGAACGAAAAAAATAGTGACGTAAAATCGAAACTCTTAAACTTATTGCAAATCAAGCCTTTCAATTATTCTTTCACTACTTGTTCCCATGAAGAATTTTTCAAAGAATTGCTCTCCCGACAATAAAAATTCATGCGATATGAAAATTGCAAAAGTTTTCTACGTTCAGTTGAACGCGTAAGTTACTACCGGGAAACTCTGTTTCTAGTAAAAAGCTGGGGATTGATAGACGGGAATTAACCGTCGAGAATTGACAGAAAAAACAGTCTGGTATTAACAGGAGTCAACAGTCGGGAATTAAGGAAAATAACAGTAGTAATTAACGGGAATTAACAGTTAGGATTACCGGGAATAAAGAATCGAGAATTAATACATCAAGATGACACCAACCGTCTTAAATTAATTTCATTAATTTTAATGAGTGAAATGAGTGTGCATCATCAAAATTCAGTTTATTTATTTTATTAATAGATGTTCAGATTGACTCTCCACCCCCTCTCCCCCACCCCTACAAAAATATTTTTTGTTAGATTAATAAGAAGAGTTTATTATGTGAATGATACACACAAAGAATGACAAGTGTCATCAGCTCCGGTAATGATAAATTTGCGAATTTTGACGAAATAGACTCTGGAGTTTGTATTTTTGTTCTCAATATGGAGTTTGTATTTGTGTTCTCAATATGGAGTTTGTATTTGTGTTCTCAATATGGAGTTTGTATTTGTGTTCTCAATATTCAATGTCACATAACAGCAATCAAAGAATAAACTTTTTATTTCTTTATGAATTCAAATCATATTTTGAGCATCTAGCTGACGCTGCAGACTTCTGGAAAACTTCAGAATTAACTTTGAAATTATCCTGTTCACTGCTTATCATGGTAGGAAAAAATTTTTCAAGTTAATCTTACGTTAAGTATGTTTGTGAGTGAGCTAGCTATGTAAATGCATTTATAAAACCATGTAGATTTATGATAACTTGCAACATGTACCTATGTGAGTGGGCTACCTATGTAATCGCACATATAAAGCTGTGTAGATTTATGATTACTTTCGATGTGAGAGGGCTAGCGCTGCAATCGTAAATATAAAACCAGGTAGATTTATGATTACTTTCGGTGTGAGAGGGCTAGCAATGTAATCATTAATATAACACCAGTAGACCTAGGATTACTTATCTTTAATGTTATCTGTAATTTAAATAACTAATGAATTCTCGTGATGTTCCAGCACACTCCGATGTTGCACTCTCTATCTCCCGCTCCTCTACGAACAAAGTCTCAGTGTGTGCATCTTTTCTCTTATCCTCTACCGAGTATTCATTTCCTGTTCAATCCCCGTTAAATATTTGCATTCAAAACCACCATACCTGTTTCGAACATTTTTCTAACTCTAGTTTGATTTTTATTGAAGTGTGGTTTTATCAACGGAAGTATTTGTTCTTTCCAACTGTACGGCAAAACCAATAATTAGCAAGGTTTTAATGCTATTTGCAAGAGTATTTTTCTCGTCAGTTTCAATTTAAGTGGCAGATGTGTCGGCTTCCTGTTCAAGAGTTAAATTTTTCGCACTGACTTTGAAACTGAAGTGTTTCGAAAGAACTGTGACAGAAAGATACCATAAACGAAAAAGCGTTCTTTATAATTCCTAAGTGCTTTCGTTAGCGTAATCGGTGAGATAAAAAATCTAACTTCTTTTTCGAGCGCTCGGGTTTCTTGAAATTGTTTTTCAAATCTATAACGTTCGTGAAAATTAATTTAAAATTGTTTATAGCTAACACCAACAATTTCCAATACAAAACATACAATTTTTAGTTATTATTTCGCTGAGCTATTTAAATGAGACTACCGTTTAAAGGCTTCTTGAACAATCTTTCGCCAAAAACCCATCCTCCGTAAGAATTTTGACTTCGGTGATGAAACTTCTTCGATTTGGAACCCTTCTTCTCCTAAGTCAACTTGAACCCTGGTGCGTTGCAAGTGAAAGGCATGTACCTTCTCAACGAAGGTATCACAATTTCCAAAGCGCTTGCTTTATAATTGAACACTAAAAACACAAATAAATGTACGAATAAATTTCGAACTTATGTTACCAGCGAAAATATTAACGCGCGTGGTTATCGGTTCGTGCATTTTCGACTCATGTGCTGTGAATTATTGGTGAAGTTTATATGTGTGAAGTATTTTTCGTTTAGAAAGTGCGTGAACGTGGCAAACCAGTAACCAGCTGACATTTATAGAGAGCTAGTGACCTTTTGGCCAAGAATAATTTTAGTGAAACGAGTAAAGACATTAAGAATCTCTACCAGTGAAATCTTTTAATTTGTCGAGGTTTTGAGGATGTGTAAGTGAGGGAACAAGTGACGTTCAGTAATCTAGAGTTGGCAATTTTTGCGTCTACGAAGCCGTCCAAATCTTCGCAAGTCTGTAAATCACTTTCATGAGACAGTGTGATCCTTCGTTCCTAGATTGTACCCCGAGTTGGACCCTCTATTCAGGTAGGAAGTATATCAGCCAGTTCCAGTAAGGTTTTTTGAGTATTTCTACACCTTTCAATTTGCGTGTGTGTCTGTGTTGGATATAATAACCAACAGGAGAACCAGTAGAACAATTATCAAAATCTGTTGAAGTACTTGAAAAGATTTCCTGAAGGAAAGACTTGTCAACTTCTAGAAAAAATTTTTGTAGTGGAAAGACTCGTTAGCTTCCGTTCATGGTGGGACGGGAAACTTTTCTGGAAAACATAGTCCCATGAGGACCGCTTTCACTGGAAGCGTAAGTTTTATTTTGCCAAGTTGTGTTGACTGAAAGTTCAGGATATGAATACGCTTTAAATGAGATGATGAGGGCCTATTTACAAATGTTTTTGCGAGGTGTGAACACGAGGAGTTGTTTATCAAGTTCGGACTTGAGTATGAAAAATTCAACGAACCTGAAACGCTCGATAATGCTGGTGCTTATGCTAGTTCTTTACGGTGTCCACGTTGCTGGTTCTGCTAGGCCTGGAGATGAGGGTGAGTATTATTTAGTGTGTAGAATTCTGATATTACTTCAAACGTCAGTACATGTTGTCCTTTATAATTTAAAATCTGATGTCGTTCACATCTTGTCGGGTTATTTTCTGAACTTGCTGAAACCGAGGTTCAAGGTATTATGCGAGGATAGCTGTTTTTCTGCTTTTTCGTTAGTATACTTCCTTAGAAAATTCTCAGATTTCGATGGACTTATCGTGGCCAACGTGTTCAAAACCATGAGTGAAATTTTTTTAACATCTTTCGTAAGGAAATCTCATGCATCAGTTTGTCAACATATCTCAACCCAATCACCAGTATTGTCACTAATTTTAGAAAAAAATAAATTTCTGTCATTATGACATAATTAGTATCATTCAGAACACACACACTGGACACAGAGGCTCTTTTCTGATTCTTTACTTGTGTGAAGTCATTGTTGAATACGTTCGTGGTAACGTTTCTTCATGACTGCAGCTGATTATGCGGGTCTGTGCAAAACAGGTGAGTTAGTTATGGCAAATATAAGTTATGATTTGGTTGCTATTGAATAACCGAGAAGTCTGTTCAATTTTTTCCACAGCATTTCAGAGAATAGAGAGTAGTTTTCTATACCAATACTCGTGAGGTCTATGAGTGAAGAAAGATGTGCAGCTTTGAGTTAGGCACTTAATTTGTTTCCTGAAAAGTTGATCAAATTGTAGCATAAAAATCCCAAAATTTCATTTTACTCAGTAGTTGAATTTTTTAATGATTCAAAACTAACCACAATGACTGTTCCATGCCAGTTTTCCAAATTAAAATAGTATAACTTCTAACAAAAGCTCAAAGTTACTTTCTCCTTTACAAGCCCCGAGCACGACATAAAAATTTGCATCATCGAGTTGCCTTGCATAGGAAAACCTAACATGCAATCGATCTCCTTCAACAAGAAACACCATTATCGAAGTTATAAAAATAATGGATGTATTTTTAGGATGTTGAATAATTGTAATATAGCGCTGAATTGATTCATAGTGTTACTGATGCATTTCAACAATAAGATTTGGAACTTTTACTTTAATGCAGAAAGAAATTGCAGCCAATTTTCGTGATCGGTTTAATTTATAAATCAGCTTCTTCATGTAACTAGGAACCAGAGTGTGTTTGAATTAGCGCTGTAAAATTTCACTAGAGGATAAAAATAAAGAGTTGTGGTTCCGAAGAACAAAGATAGCTTTTGGATAAAAAGCAGCTAAACTTGCCTATGATTCTCAAAAGATAAGTCAGGAAAACACAATGGTTGAAGCTCTTAAAAAGCTGATATGACTGCGAGAGAATGCGCCCTCAGAAAGTCAGATTTTAGAGTCTAGTTGAACAACGTTAAAGTCAAACCACTGCAAGAAAATTATTCCGAAGTAAACGTCGGTCAAAATACAATGCAACTTTTCCGGAAGAATTTATGTCAATAGCAAACGCAATTTCACCAATTTAACTCATGGATGTACTGTAGTTCAAAACCTGAGTCTAGCCTTGCGTGGGCTGCCTCTGTATAATGCCGAATATTTGATCCCCATTGAACGCAGAGGAAGAAAAGAGTTGCAAATGCCGGAGGAAAAACTTGGGGGATTAGCTTTCAAGCCGTGCTTTCACTGACCGGTGCTGAGTAACCATTCATGAGCTAGCCTCGCTCAGAAAAGGTTGAGGGGATGTTGGTCATTTGTGATCTTATCCGCCGAAAAATCAAAAGAGACGAATGAGGTCAGGATATAACGTGGTGCCAAAGTTTGTTAGCAGTATTTACTTGGTCCAAAAATTGTGAACAAGGTTTATTTGGCGCTAAAATTTGTGAGCAGTATTTAGTTGGTGATAAAATTTGTGAGCAGTATTTAGTTGGTGATAAAATTTGTGAGCAGTATTTAGTTGGTGATAAAATTTGTGAGCAGTATTTATGCGGCGTTAAAATTTATGAGCAGTATTTGCTAGCCGCTAAAATTTATGAGCAGTATTTCAACACTTGGTGCTAAAGTTTGCGAGCAGTATTTAGTTGATCCTAAAAACTAAGAGCAGTATTTTCTTAGCACTAAAATTTGTAAGCAGTATTTTTGGGTTTTAATATAGCTGAAATTGCGATTATACATAAAATTATCAACCGAAAATTTTATCCACACTTACATTAGTGTGTTAAATAACTTTAGGAATTTGTATTGGGAACATCACTTGACATTAAACAGTCTTGAGTTTCAAAATGATGAATTTAATACAAGAAAGAGTTTCATTGTGGGTATTTTTCCTTTGAAATAGCCTCTACAGGTTTTTAAGAGAAACTGCTTGTGACGATTTTGATTCGATTGTGAAATTTTAACAAACCAAAATATAAGCTCTGAATCTATGTAAACAGTTTTTAAATTTAAGAAAAACCTTATAATGGAGTGACAAGCGAAAATCCAGAAGGAATATGTAAGGTCCCGAGCTCTCTCTTAGGCTCTCTTTTTCTTGAAGTAGATTAGATTTTGGTTTTTTGCGAAATTCTATTTTCGGATCTCTGTTGTCCTGCTTTTTAGCACCTACTATTTCCTTCTTACACTTCAATCTTGTTTCATTAATTTCTTCCTCAACCTACAGTTCGTATGCACCTTCTGAACAGATTCTGTGTCTCCTCAACTCCATACCAAATGGTGCCTTCCTTCTTCCTCTCTTTGGAACACCTTTATCGTGGTTACGGAAGCCTAAACTTACATTTAATCTAATTTCATCGGCAAGTGAAATTTCAGCGTCTCTCAGAAATAACTGTTTACTGTAACATGCGCACAATTCTTTTGAAATACATGTAACTCATTCTGGCTATTTCTGTCAATACATGCAAGTGTTCAAATGAATTCCATGGCACCTGCGAAAAAAATTCATAAACGCGAATGTTTATATTCTTTCCTGCTTCCCACCCTCATTGAAATTGGGACGAATTAGTAGCCATCATTTCTTTTATTTGCGAATGTCCAAGGTAGAAAAGAAGGGTAGAAGAATAAAAAACATTGCTCACATGCAAAGCGAATCCATAAAATGTTATGCTCATTCGCCTTTCCTCATGCTAGGCCGCTAATATCTAAATATGTTGTAGTCGGAATGGCTTCAAAACTCACATGGTGAGAGTATCGTAGAGGAAATAGATGAAATTGGACGCTTTCTAGGAAATCTCACTTTTAGGATAAAAAGGAAAACCAACGTAGCTAAGAAAATCATGATATAAAACATGATGGATTTTTATGATCCGAAACGTTTGTTTTATATCATGATTTTCTTAGCTACGTTGGTTTTCCTTTTTATCCTGTCGTAGAGGAGTTATGCCGCGTTTACTCGGAAATAAAGACATCATTACGTTACTTGTTTCCAGACAAATTTTCATTTCAAAATAATACGATTAATCAAATAAACCCGATTGCCTGACACAAGCTGACCTTGTTAAAAGGAAAAAATCATCAAACCATTTCGTGCAAAATACCTTTCTTCAAAATGTGTTCAGGTTCAGCAGTTTAAAAAGAAATACGTTGCTTACTTTGCATTTAAACTTCCCATTGGTATGTGCACCAATCAAGCCTAAGCAAAACATCATCAAATATTTATTTCACACGGTTATACGTTGGCTTGAAAAAAATGATTAACAAACATTCATCGAGGAATAATTTTTTTGTAAAAAGTTCTTCGTTTTCGGAGCGTCTGTTTACCTACTGAAGCTCATAAACTCTCGAATATTAAGCCTTGCAGCTTAATATTCGTCGCCTAAATTTATTTTTCTAAAATTATATTTCGAAGTGTCAGATTTGTAATAAAAAATATAGTTCCAGGCATAGAAAATGAACGCCTATCAAGCAAAAAAAAAATGTTTCAAAGCTGTAAAACGTTTCGCTCTTTGTTCTTTTTTACTTTTATTTATCAGTAATAGGGGAGGATTTTCTTGCTGGATTAACGGATAAAGAGCAGTAAGTATCGACCTCACCACGAGAGAAAATTCTTCAGTTTTGCTCAGCTGTCATATTGACATGACATTGATGTTATCAATAATAAAATTAACTAACAGAGGATTTTCAGAATCTGAAAACAGTGTAAATTACATTATGCGTTGGACAAAAATGAAAGCATTCTTTGTTTTCCCCATCTTAAAATGATGTAAAGTAATCATTGGGTTCCGCTAATACTATATTTGTTTAATTATTCTACATCCATAACTAGGATTGATTGGCACTGGCACTTTACGAGTTCTCAAAAATAAAAATCGTATAATGGATGAAATTTCAATGAGTAAACGATATAGCCTCAGCATCATTATAACGCCAAGCGTAATATTTCTGCTTCTGTTTTTACTTATTTATCTTAATTGTACAGGAATAAATATAGAGATATCGAGAACATCTTTTCTTGTGACAGTGAGGTTGTATGTTACGTAATTCTCACTGATTCTCCGAGAGGTATGCGTCTGTCACCTAAGTCGAAGATACAATACTACGAAGTGAATATGTACAAAAACTACAGCGTTATTTGATGATAGCTTATTAGTACTTATTTGTCGTTTTTTTTTATCGGTAATCGGTATTGGTTTCACTATTTTTGGCTCTTTTCGTCTATTGATTTTGGGAGCAGTCGTTAGATAGTTTCTTATTCATCAAAAATTTCATTGGATTTGGGTGATTAAATAAACATCATTGGGTCATGCCAGCACCCTAATATTTGCATAATTAGTCTGAAATATTTATGTTTTGTGGAGTCAATCGGTAAAAAAATGCTAAGTGGGGTTGATGAATTATATTACAATTTTACCAACTATGTGAAAAAGTTCATCGTTAAATAGAGCTCTTGTGCAACTACAATTACGACAAAATTATATTTGAAATAAAGTTGATATTGATGCACGATGTCCACAAAAATATCCTCAATTGTAATAACAAAGTTTACCGGGAAAATTGTCACAGAACTTTCCAACTATGAGTTGCAAAGGCAGCTATCATCAAGATTTCCAACAAATTACATGACTCATGTTCGGTTTGCATTCCTTTTTTCCGTCCGTAAACTAGAACGCTTTTTTTCTGGAGCAGATCCTAATGGAGTTTGATATACCTAGAGTTCTTTGAAATCCCTAGAGTTCTTTGATATCTCTAGAGTTCTTCGATATCCCTAGAGTCCTTCGATATGCCTAAAGTTCTTAGATGTCCCTCGAGTTCTTCGATATCTCTAGAGTTCTTCGATATCTCTAGAGTTCTTCGATATCTCTAGTGTTCTTTGACATCCCTAGAGTTTTTTGATATCATTACAGTTCTTCGATAATCTTAAAGTTCTTTAATATCCCTCGAGTTCTTCGATACCTCTAGAGTTCTTCGATATCCCTAGAGTTCTTAAATATCCCAAT
The DNA here is from genome assembly GCA_030386875.1 of Morinoia aosen. Lineage (NCBI taxonomy): Eukaryota > Metazoa > Arthropoda > Malacostraca > Amphipoda > Talitridae > Morinoia > Morinoia aosen. The sequence continues at coordinate 25,784,163 of CM059578.1, read as the reverse complement.
AGTCCTTTTTTGAGATGCCAGAAATACTAAGCAGAGCTCATGTGCTGTGATTTTAAAAGAATTTGCGTCAACGTGAAAGCACAACCAGTGGCGAAAGCCATTTAAGTTGACTTATACTGCTAGATGCACGTCGACGACTGCGTAAATCGTGGAAGAGTTTAGCTCTGCTCCGTATGATGCGACAGGCGCACTCCATCGGAACCAGCTGCTTTCTGTGAGAAGATAGCTCAACTTCTTTCAAAAATGATGGAAAATTTCCAAGTGCAGCAAATCCTTTTGTTGATCTGTAATTGATCGCAATGAGTATGGTGCTCAACATTTTAATGAACTTTGTGGAAACAATTCCCTGTCAAATTGAGAGTTTCGATGAAAGTATTATTTTGATAGAGAAAATATACGTGGAGTAAAACTAGCGTTAAAATACTATGTTGGTAAAAACATACCCATCTCTTAATCATCTCTATGCGAAGACGCTGCTAAACTAAATAATTTTATTATTGCTCTATAGAACCCTCGAGCTACTCGTCTCGTACTGGCTGCAATGTTTGCTGTGTTGCGAAGTTGTCTGATGACTTTAGTTTCAGGTAACTGATTCATGGAGTCCGTTGTTCTCGCAACAGACACGTGACATCTTCCTGTTGTGTGTATTACGTGGGGTCTTTGTTCAAATACTGAGAAATAAAAATACGATTTGATCGCATTTTGTTGCTCTTGGGTCGTGTTTAATGAGCTTCAAAAATCTCACATATTTACAAGACTAGTTGTGCGTGTTTCTACTTCACATGCCACTGAGTTTTAAATGAATATGATTATTTTATTTTTTCTAGGAACTTAAACTCCCAACAAATGAATCATTGAGTCTTTATTAAGTGTTGTCCCGCAAATAATCGACCATAAAATTATGCTTATATTTGAGCCTTAATATACAAGATTGAATATCATATTCACCCTATATTGATGCAAGAACACACAGTCGTATGCTCTTCATCATATTTCCCTATTACTCAGACTATGAAATAGTACTACACAAGCGAATAATCACTTAGGCTCAAATCATACCAACGACCTATTGGGTCATAACATAGCTCAAGGTACAATAGTTTTACCACAATTTCCTAGATAAAAAATCTCCTTTGGACTTTACAACTTTAATATCCCTTTGAAGTATAAATTGATGTATAACCCTTTGAAGTATAAATTAATGTATAACCCTTTGAAGTATAAATTTATGTATAACCCTTTGAAGTAAATACGCATATTAGGAATTAACTGAGATCGCATAAGTATCAGGAGGTCGCAACTGAACTTTGAGAACTCCGAAAGGGATGCAAAGTGATACGCAGGGATACCAAGTAGTATTAAAGCTCGAGGAGAAGTCCATATACTTGAAAGTACACAACCACACTCTAAAATCAGTTCCCGTAGACGAACAATTGTAAACGAAGAGTACATTTTATAGTGGAATAGAAAGTTAACTACGAACATGAATAGTTAACTACGAATACGAATCGTTAACTACGAATACACTTGGATTACTTTTTGAAACTGTGAGTCTGTTCAATCGGAGCACTTAATTATTTCACCCTATTCTATTTTTCACAACAAGGAATTATGCAGGAGTTCACTAGCATAAAGTTGTTTGAGATGATATGTATACCGAAAGAGTTTTGAACTAAAGGAAACATGACTGAAAGTAATGAATTTTTTACTCACACATGTTTTTTCATAATATATTTTTTTTCTCACACATGCTTTTTTCCTCACACAAGTGATTTCAGTATTTCCCTGGCGGAGCTTCACTATACGCCTGAAATATTTTCATTTTCTTTTGCGTAAGAATTATCAACGGCGAAATTCTTCGTCACACTAACCATCGAAAAATATGTGACGCAGATTTAGTTTCGGACAAAACACAATATTTCACAAGTTTAGCCGTTACCTATTTCCTAATGCATCGTAACAAGAACACTCGTGAAGAAGTGTGTCCATAAGTACTCTATAAATCTACATTAAATTCTAGTTACATGACGAATGAAGCGATGAAAAAGTACTGTAAATACACGAAGGCTTGCGAAGCGTAATAAAACCCTAGCAGAGTTTCTTGTAATTCTGGGGAGCCATGAGAGGAGAGTCAACCAACAACACTTCCTCTCGCAGAGAATTTGTCGTCGATCTCCTAGCATAAATTATCAGAGTAATTCTCTTGTCAAAACGCAGTGTGATGGATGAGGTAGTCGTGATCAATCACTTTTGTTGGCTGTTTGAAGACGATCGTGGGTTCATGAATGTTTTATTGCCCGGCCCGACGTCAAAACTCGGGCCAATTGAAAAATTAAGCTGCGAGTCGCCGACTGATTTGTCTTCACGTTAGCTCGATCAGAACCAAAAATGAGCTTTGTTCTCTTAACTCTCAGATACTCGCGTTCAGGAAACGAAAGTTGACCTACCTACCATGGTTAGTGGTTGCGTCCACATAAAAGTTGACGTTGACAAACTTTGGGAGTTTAGTAAATGTCGGCAATAATCCTTGCAAAAATTAATGGCATGTACTACCACCACTTATTTTTCAGTCGGAAGAGTTTTGAAATTGACAGCGGGACGGGATTCAACTTTGATGTAATACTTGAGCGAAACTCTCGCATCGTTATAATTGGCCAAATTCACTGGAGAGATAAATTAGCTTTCGAGTGAATATTAAACTGTGATTAATTCGAGTGATGCAAATCACACTAAAAGGATGAAGCATTGTTTTCCCCCGAATTTAAACCAATCTTTTTCTTTGCAATTTTCGTGCCTTCGTTGTGAATTGATATGTTACTTTCAGATTGAAATTTAACACTAAAATGCCCCCAATTATAACATATTAGTTCTCTTTTTCCTTCTTTATGTCTTTCGATACTAATAATCGAATGAATCTACTGACATAAACTGCATTGAACTGTAGGAAAAAATTAATTCCAGTAGTCACGTGGAGGTATTTTAACTTTTATTTCGTTAGCATTTCTTTATCAGATTATGCCTTACGATTGGCGATATTTATAATGTTAAACCGGCGTTTTTCTTGGAAGAAACGGATAATTAAGACGCTGCGGAAAATATAAAAAGATACTTATTTTTGTTAAATTAAAAGGGATACTCACGCAATCGCGGAAAAATTGTAAGAAATAACTCATTACTATCTCCACATCCATTCAGAACACTAACCAAAAATGGGTAGATCGCTAAACTCATTGATCAGGTACTCGATATCAAAAGAGATGTGGGAGATTCGGGTGGCAATTTCCATATTGTCACATTATGAACGTTGGTATCGAAATGACCTCGCAACTGAAGATTCGCAGACCTCGTCTTCCCTGGTAATTGCGACGTTATCTCAGGTGTTATTCGATGATGAGAGGGATTGTGAAGAGAATTATCTTAGAACGATCCTTCAACATTGATACAAGATAGAGGCACTTCGTGAGCTCTCTCATCTGTCAACACTTTGACTGCGACGGGCAAATTGAAGTTCGTTATTCAACTCGAATCAATTCAAGTGATCTATTTGAGACATGACAAGCGATTAATGAATGGATCGTGCCTGCATTTAATTTTGATCACGTATTTGTGAAATTTTAGTTTGTGACTACTGTTCGGTTAGCAGCCATGTGAAAATCCCCTTCGTGACCAACGGTGATTCACGTCGCAGTGAAAGTGTTAACTCACTGCGAGCTCCTGCTCCACACCCTGAGGTTAAGCAACGCTGAGCATTGGGAGTGATTCATTGGAAAAAACGCGTATATTGATGTTACAGGAACAAGAACCTGCTTGAAGACATAGTAGATACTATTATCAATATATATCCTTATGACTGATACAATGCGTTTCAAATGAAAGACTATAAAGAATAATATGTAGAGTCCGTCGTGGTGGAGAGGGTTGTGGGAAGAGAGAGGCAATGAAGCCATCGAGATCGGCCGATGTTGATACTAGTTTTTCAAAACATTCTCGAAGTCTAGATACGGATGATATAAGCTTTACGATGAATTTCATTTCTTCTTGAAGAGATTGCAGGTATTTCTTTCTGAAATGGAACTCATATAGGACTCATTTGGCTTTTTATCTCTGCCGTACCTACACGTACTTCAATAGGAACACGTTTGTCACAATAAAGACAATTATGTTTGCGAGTGACTTACCTCTGTTCTATTGCTTCAGTGCTTCGACATGCAGAATAACTCTTAAAGTCCATGTTAAATGATTTACATAAATGATTGAACGCTAAACTTCAACTTGCTTTAGATTTTACGTTCCTTAAAGAGCCTAAGTCATTCGTCCTTCGTATCGCCTAGGTTGCTTTTTAGAGCTATCTTTTGAGCTTTCAAGTGAACATTTTTTAGTCCTTATTATGCTTTCATCGGGGGAAGTTAGGCTTAGAATTCTTAATATGAAATCCGCCTCGACCAACCAGTTTGTACATATATTGCCGACAACCTTCAACGTTCATCAATTATGATGTTCTATGTGGTCGTACGTCAGCTCGAAATTCTTATAAAATCGCTATCAATAAAGTTCCTCGTGAAAATGAGTTTGAGATGACATTCACTAGGACCTGACTGTTAATATAATTATTTTCTAATATGTTTAAAAAAACTCATTTTGAGCAAATCAATATGAACCCTAAATCAATATATCTCACGCGGTCTCCTTAATAACTTCGTCCTTTCCGCAACTGAACCAAGGATAATGTCATGTAGAATTTATGAAAGGAAAACGTTTCTTTCATTGTCTCAAACTCAATTTTCGTGTTTGTTTTGATTCAGACGCACTTTTATATGCTTGATGTGATGTAAAGTATTGGGCAAAAACCAGAAAAGTCCCCATTATAAATCTTTGGTCTTCGCCCCTAAATAACTTTTTGTTGAAGTTGCTTACTAAGCGAAATCTACTTTCATGCACGATATTTTTTTACATTATTCTCCTGTTTTCATCAACATGCTCCACACTTTTTCTATCATTTCGACTATTTTTCAACGTTGATTAATTCGAAAATTTCGTTATGCCATTTAGTATACGTTGAGGAATATGTTGCGTGTAGGACATTGTTTTTCTTTCAAGGAAAGCAATGATTAATTAACCTAGGATAAAATATTTGTTATTCCGAACTATTATAAAAGATGGACACGTGTTGCAGCTCGAAGAGCAAACCTTAAAATAATTGACTGAACACACCATAAAAATATAATTATTTGACTGAACACACCATAACCATATAATTAATTGATTGAAGATACCATAACCATATAATTAATTGACTGAACATTCCATATCCATACAATTAATTAACTGGACACACCAGAACTATATAAATAATTGACTGAACACAATAGAACTATATAATTAATATATTGAACACACCAGAACTATATAATTAATATATTGAACACACCAGAATAATATAATTCAACAATTGAACACACCAGAACTACATAGGTCACTGAGTGTTTTTTCCTCAGCGAACGACGAAAATTTCCTTGCCTATTTTGAGAAAGCCAATCACACCAGCCCCACACGAAGGTAAAAAACTTATAACAAGAAGCATAAGTTCACACTTACTTTTCTTACTCACTTGGCTGTCCTGAAAAAATTACCCTTTCGAAAATTTCGGCGATACGACCGTTACCCAAACTCTGTGCCTTTCGGTCCTTTATTCTGAACTTTGTGCTGAACTTTTGACAGCAGAAAGAGACAGGCACTAATAGTTTTTTCTAATAAACTTTGGGAACGTTTCTAAAGTTGAGGCAAAAAATCTTCGACACTATGTCAGGAATCAGAGCTTTACAGCGGCAGAAGTCCGATGCTGCCGCCACCTAGTGGGTAACCGAGTGGTGAAGGCTGGAAAATTACGAAGAACAATTTTTATCCTAATTAAAATGAGATGAATTATTCGAAAAGAGTGGTGGTGAAGGCTGGAAAATTACGAAGAACGATTTTTATCCTAATTAAAATGAGATGAATTATTCGAAAAGAGTGGTGGTGAAGGCTGGAAAATTACGAAGAACGATTTTTATCCTCATTAAAATGAGATGAATTATTCGAAAAGAGTGCTCATTTTGTCCGATGTGGAATGTAAATGTCGCTAAATCTCGTTTGTTGTCTTAAAAGAGCTACTGGATTTTAAAATTATCGTGTGGACACTGAAGAAATTGATTGTTGGTTTTTCAACCGCAGTTTACTGATGAAATGAACGCTGTAGTTCACATTAGTCATTCTTTATAGCTAGTTTTTCAGTTCGAATAAACTTTGTGTCTACTTGTACATCTGGTTCATATGTGTTTATGAACAAATCGTTAAAAATACAGGGTAAAGACATAAGTATTTTGAAGCCTAATTTTGTAATCACTTAATACTGAGAAGATTCACACAGCTCATGGAACAGGGCTTTGTTTTATTATTTAATTTTCATGGTAAAGGATAATTCAAATTTTCTGATCTTTTTCCCTACCCTGTTTACTCACTAGTGGTATTTTAAAACTTTCAGCTAAGAGTTACCGAGTACTCGACTAAATGCTAATACTCAAATCGAGATGGCGAGAACTAATTAAGAGACATCCAAAGATTCTAAATTGAACATCACATGAAGATCGACTGAGAAAGGAGGCACAAATGTACTCCATATTGAAATGCTTGAACGTGCATATTCCTCATGTCCGTTCAAGTGCGGTGTTTTTGTAATGATGCAGTGAAGTTTAGTTTCATGAACAATAAACAACAGCCTAAACAGCGCAACAGCACCATCACATTCCATTCAATTGAAATGTACAAGAAAACGTTCTAAAATGAAAATGTCATGACCTTTACATTCAATTTTCGAAGATGTTTTACCAAAAATGCCAACTGTACCAACAAAGTTCGCTCAATTGAAATTGATAGGAAAACATTCTAAAATAAAAAATGTCATTACCTTCCTTTCATTTTTTGAAGGTTTGTCAAAAATCTAAGCTGTACCACCATATTCCACTCAGTTAAAATTTACGAGAAAACATTTTAAAATAAACAATGTCATGACCAGGCAATTTTTTAGGAAGCGCTATCAAAAATGCATGCTCAATACTGGTCTGCAAATGTGCTTCCCTTCTGTTATTGCAGGTACTATGAGCGGTACTTCACTCCATCTAGCGCACCAGCTTCAACTTTGAGCGTCAGGGGACTAGCGAGCGCAATTACAGAGCCTTCGCATCCTAAACTGGCGCTCTAACCAAGCATGTTTCACACATAAAAGTTCTCACAACGTTTGTTCAATCGCCCAAAATGTTTTTGTTTACGAATGCTCTCAAAGTTTTACAATGGTCATAGTGAAAGTAAACACAGAGCTTGGTTGTAGCAAGCATCGCGTCTCCGTTCCGTTTCGTAATTGTCAGTTGGGGACATAAAACGTTCGTGTTTTGGGGCTTTGCATGAGAGTGTTTCTCTGCCAATTTTAGGTCCGGCCACTTACCAAGAGGAAGCGACAATTGAGAGTACTTTTAGAAAGCAACTTTCGGTGTAGCTGGCACTAGGATTAAATTCTACCAGGCACCCAGTTCATTCTTGCTGTCATTTTAGACTTTTTTAGGCACCGGTAGAAAGTGATGGAGATATAAGTCGCACTTTTTTAATTTGTGTAGCTCGGATGTCATCTGATTGCCCCTATATTCTTTTGAGCTATTTTTGATTCCAGAAAGCCCTGAGGAAGCCATATATCCCAAAACTACTATTTTTCAATAACGGATAATATCATAAGGACTACAGATTATGCCGTAACCAATAGAGAATGAAAAATTAAGGTTTCTAAGTTTTTATTTCCTCGTTTTTCAAAGAGATGAAGCACAATCAGCGTGAGTAAAAAATTAGTATTTTCATCAAAAAAATTTCAAATGTACGTTGCGAAAAATTTATTTTACGGCGAAAAAGTTTTTGGACTTAATAAATTGACGTGTAGTAGGCCGACGACGAAAAAAAGCAAGTCCAAATTCCGTCGTAAACTAAAATTCGAGTTTGTTTGGCCTCTGCAAATGGATTTCGTTTTCCGCTCCTGTGTTTTGAGGCTGTTTCCATTCTGTAACCTCTCGCTTAAATGACAAGTCTGACGTGCTCCACAGTATTCCAAATCAATAAACTCGAACATATTTCTGAATCTTTCGTTTTACCATGAAATAGCATTCTCTTAGTTGGTTTTCATTCGTTAAGAATCAGTCATAGCAATCGTACAAACAACTTCTTCATTTTTCTCTCTGAATTTCAGTGGTGAGTGTACACGTGCTCGCTGTACGAAAAAATACTAAACATTCATTTTAGAAACACACGAGAGAAACATTTGCTTCTCTCGTATGCTAGGATGTGATCCGTTTCCATTTTATTCGAATTAGGCAACGGGAGCTTTTATACTATTTAATTACTTTTCAAATAAGAAATTTCCTGAATTTTTGCATTGGTTCTTTACAGCTACTCAAATTTCCGAACTGACAAATGAAGAGATACATCAGTTGGTATGAAAACGAAATATCACAGTTAATGACCCAGTTAATATGGGGCACAAGTTAATATGGACACAAAATTTCCCGACCATATCTCTGGTTTGTATATTTTATAAAATCGGTGAATAGCTCTATTCATGATAACAGTAACTTAAAATACTGCTTGTGATCACGAAGTTAAGAGTTAATACTGATTGCCTTTTCAGCCAAATTTAGCTACTTTCAATTTTTTTTGCCACTCAAGCACTTTTAGTTACGTATGCATCTTTGATTTCTGTTTTACACTATGGTATTAACTTCCACTTACTCTATACGTGTTGGCAAAGTTTCTTAATAAATCTAACTTACATATCCTCCAAGCATAGTTTTTTTGGTCATTTGGTAGAAATCGTGAGATTATATTTTTCAACCGTGACGAATTTAGAATTTCCATTAGAAAAGTTACACACCGAGAGTAATCACGTGTCTCTTTTGCATGGTAAACACCAGATAAAATTCACGAGAGAGTGGACGCAAAACTTTCACCTTCAAGAGGCAGAAATTAAAATGAGTGCGTGAGGCAACTTTTATTATTCACATCCTACTCTACAATTCACGCCGAGGTCGAGAACTCATGGACAGAGCTCTATTTTTGTTCTATTGAGTGTGGTCGGATCTTCTCCAGGGTGCAAAATTATCGAACGATAAAAAAGTCTCTCGATCAAAAATGGCAGAGAGATTTTATCTTAATATCCGCTTTTCTTTCTTCGTGGAGGCGACTGTCAACATGACAAAAGAAAAGGTATTTTTACCCAGAAAATGTTTTCTCTCGTTACGATGTATGCTGTGAACGTTCTAGTTTAGGTCAGCTGTTTAATTGGGCGAAAAATATTCGTCGTAATGTTAAATCAGGTGCAATTTCTTCAAATACATCTTGATGTGTATCTAAAAACAAAAAATTACTTGCAGTCTAAAACTCAGTAAATGTTTAAGTATTTCCCGTTTTTGGTAATACGTATGTCAGCAAATTTTGAAACCCAAATGCAACATTTACCTTAGCTAATAAGAGCTGTTCTCGGCAAAAATACCGCTCGTTCCTCTCCTAAAAATATCCAGCCACTCACATGGAGTTGCATTTTGGCAAGAACTGAAGAGTGTTTTTCTTGCGTTCGTATTTTCAAATGGAGTACCGCAGAGCGCGATATGAAAGCGTTCAACGAAGCCATTCAATGTTTACATTCGACTTTGAATTATGTCCGCTGAAGTGCTTACACGCCTCTGAAAGCACAACGCTCTGCCTGTGATATTGCGAGCTTTGTCAAGACTCAAAGGAAAGTTGATGTAGCAGTTGCAATTTTATGTTCCAGTACGAGTTCGCCTCGCACTTCCTTGCTACCTGCGCCATCTGACGCTGACGGCGCTCTCATAAAGCGCCGTGTTAGACGGAATCTTTAGACTCTGAAGAAGGGGAAATTGAATTTCGATAATCCAACTGTTTCTCTTGACGAGCGTCGGTGTCGGCAAAATTTACTTGATTCATTGCGCCTCACATGCAGCATTACTTATTTTCTAAACATTTTGTTTTGCCATAAAATTTTACTATATTCATTGCGCCTCACATGCAGCATTACTTATTTTCTGAACCTTTTGTTTTGCCGTAAAATATCACACTCTCATTTGTTTGGCATTCATTAAGAATTTTTCATAAAAATCGCTTAAAGAATTTCATGCGATAGAAATAATTTAAAAAAAATTACCAGAATGGTCATCCGACGAATTTTGAATTGTATAACGTTTTCTGATCTTTCTTCGGACTTGTCACAAACAAAACTTTTGCGTCAAAAGCCTGGTACTCATTAGGCTTGTAGATTTTTTGTTTTTAGTCTTTTATCTGGAATCTGAGAAGATTTGCTTGATATTGGGCTGAAAATCTGTGAGAAGATGATCAACTAACGTTGCATTTTATTTCTGCAATGAAATCTCCACTCATGCTTTTCATTTCATTGTAAGCGTTGATTTGTGAAAACAAGAAAAAACCGGCACGTAAGCATCTGTTCCTGAGAAATGATTTGTAATTTCCAGTGTTTAATGGAGACTATATCATATAGTACGGGTGTCAAACCTCAAAACAATAAAACTAATTACTTTTAGGAGGCCAAGTTCGGATCTGCAGCATTCCTGTGCACGTTTTTCACCTGTTTTTTATATTTTCGCTTAAAAATCATAACTCATAACCATAAACTTAGTTTAGAAGGCGTTGTTTTGAATAAATCGGCAGCGTACAGAGAGTAAGGATGCTCGTTTCGTGAGTGGTGTTCTTATCAACTAAAATGAGAGTCGTGGAACTTAAATAACGAATTAAAATGAATTAAGAAACTTTTTCATAATTCGGTGTTCTTATCAACTAAAATGAGAGGTGTGAAACCTACATAACGAAATAAAATAAATTGAGAAACTTTTCCGAAATTCGGGTGCCCTTGTGCATGGAAAGGGTAGAATGAGAACTTATTTTTACAAGGTATGGTTCAAGGAAATTTGCTATTAAATACGAAATTGTAGTTAAAAATTGTACTCTAACGAGACATGAAGACTCTTAAAAATACGTGAAATATTAATAAACATTTTTAGCGAGGAAAATACTGAACAAATTAGTCATTTTATTCGATGGTTCAGAATCGAAAACGTTTCAGTGACCAGCTTCATTGTCAGTTCTGCAAAATACAAAGCATGATCTCTGCTGCCGAAGACTAAAGGTCACGATTAAAAAAACATTTAAAACTTTCTATACCTAAAAGTAAAAAGAAAACAAGAGAAAAGAAAGAGAACGCCATATTTTCTCTTTACTCTGAGCTCTAGACGGCCTAAAATTTATTACCGATCATGATTTTGGTCTCACGGGGTATAGATCGTACTTCATATTTACAAAAATTCCAGCAGCATTTTTTCACTTTTCAATTTCAAATGAACCTCGGACTCAGGAATAGTGGACACCTTTTTAAACACGTTAATACAGATAATGGAAAAACTTCGTACGATTACTTTGTACATGTATAATTAGCTTGTTATAGTTTCACCAATCGTAAAATAGGCTTAAAATTCAAAATATTACTCGTAACTCGTACTCCTCCTACATAGGAAGCACGAATCTACAACTTGTTCGACGTTTCAGTAGGTTTTAAAAAACGCAGCATCACCAGTGCGACGCGACTGATCCTACATACTTAGCATATTGAAACAGAACTTCTCAAAAGCTTCAATTTTGGGAAGCGGGTGCTAATGTTCAAGTGGTGCAGGATAAAAGTGATCCCCTTAGGCTAAAAACCAGCTTAAACATTATGTAAATTGAATTCAGCAATTGGATGAAATACGTCATGACAGGTTCTCAATGATTTAGGAATTTTTCAAATATTACAAAAAAATGAAGTAAATTGAATTTTCGAACTATGGTTTCAACCTGAACGCTTCCTCACAAGTGTAACATTTTTCAAAATAAATGCTTGTGCTAGAAACGTGAACAACCTTTGCAAGGTTATTTTAAATTAGAAGTGAATAACAGAGGTTTGAGAAGAATGACGATGTCGATGTGAAATTTGGGCCGCTGTCGAAAAATCATCGGAATTTTTTTGACCACATTATTAAACGTTTAATTTATTTATTGTCGACCAACCACTTCAGCTGAGATTTAAAAAAAGGAGTAACGTTCGAGAGATGCAACTCCCTCTCCCATGAGGCAATAATGTTTCAAAATAATATTCTGTTAGATTTGTATGACGAAACTTTCAGTCCCAAACTCATAAAGGATATATGACCCAATGCACACGAAACTGCGAGTGGCAATAACTGGCATAACTTACCCTAAAGCCATAGGGTAAGTTACCCTACAGTCTCTAAGTTACCCTATAGCTTTTGCCTTGAAAGCAAGCCTTTTGCGTTTGTTCCTCGGCCTATAAAAGTTTATTGGAAGTTCTTAAGTACGTAAATTATGTCAAGTTCAATGTGTGTATATCAGTGTAAGAGTGTTCAAAAGGACTAATGAGAAGATGTTGGGTAGGAGTGTTTCATAGTTATAAGTTAATTATAGTTGATGAGAGCACGCTTTCTGCGGTCCTTCCGAACCAAAATCCCGCTATGATTACGGAGTATGAATAATGAACTCCATAAGGTTTCATTATGGCTTAAAGCTAATAAAATAAGCCTCAATATCGATAAAACAAAATATATTACATTCTCATACAAGAAAAATATATCTCTCCCACGCATAAAAATTGGCGAAGGTAAAATCGAAGAAACCAACTCATGCAAGTTTCTGGGTATCATAATAGATAAACATCTGACCTTTAACGAGCACATCGCTCATATTAGTTCTAAATTATCAAAATCCATCGGAATCCTGAATAAAGTTAAAATTACCTGCCTGAAACAGCTTTACGAATGCTCTACCGAACGCTAATTTCACCATGCTTGCAATACGGAATAGAAGCATGGCACGGAACTGATAAAAATAAAACCAATAAAATTTTTACTCTGCAAAAAAGAGCCATCAGAGCGGCAAAGAATCTAGAATATAATGCTCACACAAATGATTCCTTCAAAAATTTACAAATACTTTAACTTTCGGATCTCTACAAAATCTCCATTAGCAATTTCATTTACAAAACATTATCAATTGATGGCGACAATAGCCCGAAACAATTACTAACTGCGAAAACTGGTCATCACGACCATTTAACCCGAAATAGAAGTAAATTCATGCTTCCCTATTATTCAAAGGCCCGGTTGCAACACAGTATCCTCTTCGTTGGAACTAAAACTTGGAACTCAATACCTGCGGAGATCCGTTATAGTAATTCTTACAAGGTATTCAAAAGAAATCTTGAGTCTCACTTCCTATCAAAATATTAGTCGTGTAAGATCACCAAGTCAAAATCTTGTCTCCTACATGACTGTTTCCAATAATGTAATATGCCATGGGTAATATCGCCGATATTCAGTCTACTGTTAAATCATTTATCGAATGTACTGTTAATACAATCCATATGACCTATATTGTAAAATGAAATATCTGATATCGAGTAAATTATCTCACTGATAAGTCTTATGCGAAACTAGGTTAAATGATTTAGGTAAAACAGTATTGTAAACCTTAGAATAACGTGATGGTAGGACTATGTGAGGGCCTGAGCTTACGGTTAGGTAGGCTTCCTTTTTGTTATAATAAAATAGGTTTTTGTTTTGTTACGGACCATCTTTTTTCGGTTCACTACTGTCCTGTTTTTCAGCACCTACTACTTTCTTCTTCAACTTCTTTCTTGTTTCATGAACTTCTTTCCTAGCTTACTGTTTCTGTGCACCTTGTGCATAGATTCCGCGTTCCCTCAACTCCATACTAAATGGTGCCTTCCTCTTTCCTCTCTTGGAACATCTTTGTCGTGGTTAAGGGAGGCTAAAACTTTCTTATATAATAATAGTAATAACGTGATGGTAGGATGCCCCAGAAGTCGCTGAACATATTCGGGTCCACAGGTAGCTATATTCAAACTTGTCCATTGTACTAGACCTAAGAAACATTCTACCTCTGTATCTCCTGTGGTAAATAAATTGTTTAAATTGTTTAAATTGTTAAATTAGTTCAGCTCAATCATGCAAGATTTATCATTGTGTTAGAATTTTTTTCATATATAATTACTTTCTCAATTTTGTATTAAAACAACTACGAGTTATTTTACATGTGAAAGGAACTTTTCCTACGCTAACTAGAAATTCACATGGAAACAACCTCAAATTTTGCATTTTATTTCACATGAGTCCATGTGCATGCATAAATTGAAGTGTATTTGTTGATTCCAGAAGAAGGTATACTGGCTCTAATTCTTACACTCAAATTACTCTAAGCCTCGTTATTATTAGGTATACTCAAATTTAAAACGAGGAATGTTTCAACAGGGCACCATCAACCCCAATGTAGAGGCACTGATATTTGGTTTTCGTCAAGAGCTACACGTATTGTTAAGTATGATTATCTTCCGTGTAATTATGGTGCTTTGAATGAAGGGTTGAGTCGGAGGCGTTTAAGATTTCTGATACGTACTAGACAAACATTTATGAAGTCCATCTGAGCTCAAATGTATTGGTTTTCACAAAAGCCGTAGGGCAGCAAATAGAGAATCTTTGGCAATCTTTCTTGGCTCTCGGTCACCAAATGGCTTTCCTTTGGGAATCTCCGAGCAAACGCTGGTGCTCGAATATGGCTGAGAATCGGCCTTCCAAATCCAATAAATGTCCCGTGTTGACTCTTTAAGTCGATAAGAAGTCTTTCATGTTCTAATACGAGGAGGCAGAGCTCGTTTGAATGGTTCTCCGAACTTCGTTCGAACCCCCCGACAGAACTTGGCGTGAAAAATTCAAGCTGTTGGAACTTTAATCATGGTTCAGAGTTGCTCGCCTCACTGAACACTATTGAACGCATGAATCTGCCTGTCGTTTGCAGAGTCCATCCGGTGAAGACCTCATTTATTTGCCAGAAGAGACATCGAGAGGAGTGTTACCACCTGCGTCAGTGAAGTGCCTGCCTCAGCTCTCTCTAGGAAAAATATCGATTTCGGACTCTGCTTCAAAAAGCATCTGTCTCATCAACTTGTGAGAAACAATGTTTTTTCAGATTTCACTGCTTACTCGAGAAGATAACTTGCCATGATGCTGGTAGGTTAACCAGTGTTCATATTTTTTTATCTACTCAGAGCCAGGATTAAAGTGAACTTAGCTTGATTTGTTCAGTGCGTTTTACAAAACAGTGAGAAAGTTGACTGTTTAACCTATCTGAAAACTTTATTTTACCTTAAAATTATTCGATTCAGACTGTTAGTATGTCATTTCAGAGATATGTCGATCGTTTACGGCCTGGTTTGATAACGGTTGAAATTTTTGAAAGAAAAAAATGAAGCGCAAAACAGAAATGAAGGGCAACATTGAGACAACAAATCGTTCAGCATTCTGTCACAACAATTGAACCCAAAACTTGAGCAGAAAATTCAAGCAATTTGATACTTCTTTCACAAAATTTTACCGCAATTTCTTGTCATTTATTCAGAAAATTAATCAGTTTCCTCAAAGAAGCAGAGATGAGAAGTATATAAGCGACTTCAATCAGAGTACTTATCACAGAATAGGGCGACTGTTCTACAAGAGCTTATTGCAGTCTTCTATTTCCCAGTGAAACTTTTTCGCCCGAGCATGCATGTTTTTCGTTGCCTAAGCAATTTAATTACTTGGGCGGCGAAAAACATGCATGCAGGTGGCGAAAAAGTTAGACTGGGCTGTGTCTCGCCCTGTCTCAAGATTTGTGAGTTAAGAAACTCCACAATCTCTCACCCACTTGAGAAGGCACAGAATGTCAAGGAATTATCGACCATGAATTGGATTTTGCTATTGTTCTTCAGCTGGAAAATAGTCCGATGAGTGCTAACGACTTCGATAGCGAGCGGCGGGTATGCCTTAATTATAACATCTTTTTCAAGCTGCTGAATTTTAATGCGTCTGTTAATGCCCAAGTAATTTCTAATGTTTTCTGCAGGGTCTTTTCAGAGTCAAATACGCTAGAGCAAAATTCCTTAACAACTTATCTTTTTCCAACCATTGGGCGACCCTTGTTTTTTAATTAAGTACTCATTCTTTTGGTTCTGTGTGCCAGAAACTTCGGCTATTCAACCTACTTGTCTGTAGCGTAGTCTTCAGTGTGTTCCACTGGCAGTGGAATGAACATACGAATTCAAATATTTCTCTAATTTTATATCCATGTTTTTTCTGTTACGAGCGAAGATTTCCTTTGTACGTTCAACATAAACACGCATATCACGAGGATCTGGAACAGCCTCATCGTTACTCAAGATTGAAATTACGTATAGATATTCACCCTGCACGTTGCAATTATCATGGCAACTCAAGTTCCTCACTTTATCCTCACTTTTAGGAGTGAGGAAAATGGGATTCAAACTCTAATCGGATAACACTCCGGAATAGGGTCGATCTCCTGTTTTCCTATTTCTATTTTAGGTCCATTTCGCTCTCTATCCGCCTGGTAATTCATGAGTTAGTTTTCTCATTCTTTTCGCAATGACAGTCCCTTCTCCATAAGAGTAGCTTGAGAAAACACTGCAAAGCAGTTCACAAACTAGTTGAGTACCACGTTGCCGTCGATAATTGGTCACCGTCGCCGACTAGTTAAGAACGCGCCCTTCTGAGCAGGTGTCGGCTTTCGAGTCCCGGCACTGTGCAGTGATTTCTCCCCGTAGGAAAATGGGAGAACTCAGCCACAATTCCCCACTCTACCCAGGTGTCAGAAATGGGTGCCGGCTTGACCGGGGGTAACCATCATAGCGTCCAGGGGTTAGTTATAAGGCATTTGAAATCCAATGCACATGATGATATGTATTAAGCTTGATTGATTGGAATAAAGCATTATTTCCCTACAGTTGTTCCATGATGCCAGCGCAATTATCGAGAGGGATGTGTGGTGCAGGACTGAGTACTATGTCGAAAGAATTTGTGGATGTTCCTTTCGGATAGGCTTCTATTAGCCTAATTAAGACACTAAAAGCAAAATTCATCCGTTCCTTCAGCTGTAAAATCATGTCACTACTGCACCAGTCACCTGCTTAGGTACGACTGCTCATTTCATAAGAGCCTGTCTCCCCTTATTAATTGGGCAATTCGAATAAATTATTCAACGTAGATTAAAAAATGTTATATGAAAGGCTGTACTCTTTCGCATCATTCCACTTTGTCGTTGGTAGATGTTGTTCTTAAAGGTAATGAAGCGAAGCATCGTATAAAAAATGGAATGATTTTTAATGTATGAAATGCAAAAGCAATTTTGCATCCAACCAGTTCTGTGACGCTGCTCTAATATTGAGAAAACGGCTCTCTCAGCACATGCTCCTCCATTGTCTCATTTCTATGACTCGTACAATGAAAGAACTTAAGAAAAAGATTCATTTAAAAACTCCCATTTCGGAGATCGTCAGGACTACATTTTGAATAGCTTCAAAATGTACTTTTCTAAAATTGTGTTTCCGCGCTAGTTTTATGGTACAATGAATTCCTTTAATGAAAATCCTTAAAAATTGTAATGAATTTCACTGTCACTTAATTGTTACATTTTTGCAACAAAGAATAAAAATTTCTATAAGGTATTTTTCAGCACACGCTGAACACTGAATTACAATCTTCATATGGAACTCATTTTTTGCCATCGAAGTTGATAAAAAGTTATCACTCAACTACACTAAGTGGCCGAAATAAAGTCGCAAGGTTCATAAATTCATTAGTAAGCGATTTAACTGCCTAGGATTACATCTTTCATTTCACTTGGCATCAAATTTACACGATTTTGGATCCTCTGATGCTCTGCTTTTGATCATAATTGAAATAACTTGTCCCCTTTAGAGCAGTCAATGTTGAGGAAAGGGCTATGAGTCAAGTAGGCTCCTCTCAAGCTCATTCCATGAAATTTCAACGCGGCTCAAATCAGAACATTGTGGGCTCCTATTTATGTGCTCATATATTTATTTTTCACAATAAACCAACCTTGAACAACTTTTTCCCCGGTAAATGCAAGTGTTAAATGTTTCCTTAGTCATCAGGAAAATAGTACTCAATGGTAAGATGAACATGGCTGGAAAAAACTTGAAATAAGCCCGTAGTGAATTCATTTTCTTATTGCTCAGAAATGCAGATCCATGTAAATCCTTGTAAAAAACACCCTTAAAGCATTACAAAATACCTGAACAGTTGGGACGTTGTAAAATGATACGTTGCTTTCCGTAGCTATACTTCCATTACCTGTAACGTCCATAGTTTTGAAAGTGGGTAAATCTGAGCTCATCGGATCACATTATATGCTTCCAATCCGCAACTGTCCAATCTCGGTGTTTTTGAGCAAATGACAAATGCTTTTTCAGATTTGATGATAAAACTAAAACTAATGGCTTTCGTGTGGATTAGCATTTGCCTGTTTTAATATTCTTTAACTCTCGACGCACAGTCTTTTGAGAAGTTATGTTTGGACCTTCACAATTCTTGTTAGAAATTGTTTGCGTCGATAGACGTAGATTTTTCTTCATCAATCTCTTTGAAGAGCGTTTGTCTCTGTCAGTGAGAATGTTGGGCTTCCCACAGTTCCCAAGAGATGAACCGGGTTTGCAATTTTGTTTCCAGTCTATTGTTGTCTGTATCGACTATGATGAGATACAATGATCCATCCTTCATCATATGCTGACAGGTCCTTTCCAAGAATTTTAATTTCTCCGGAATAAAGGAAAATTAAGAATTCTATATGATATTAAAATAGGTCATTCATACTTGAACAATTTTAGTATGTTGCCGTATGAAATTTCACTAGAACGAATGAAGTCTTGAATAAAATCATGGAAATTATATAATGTAGGTAAAAATGGATCGTCTGACTTTTATATTACCTCCTAGTTAACAAAATTATTTAGTGAGCTGATTATTTAGGTTATTTATCGTTCTTCATGTTTATTATATTTTATAATCTCGCTGACCTTTTTCACTATTTATATTTTGCAGCGTTCAAAACCACGGTAGAGAAAACAAGGTAAGGTCATTTCTATTGAAGAAAATACACCTTCTCTTGTTCGGCTAGCCAATAGAACGGCTTTATTTCAAACAAACTTTATGCCGTCACCAAAACGCCATGTCGTTAGGCTAATAGTGGAGCCAGATTTTGAGCTAGTAGTGCTACCAGATCCAATATGAGCGCTGCTATTGGTTCGTTGCTGTGACGTCAGCAAAACCACAACTTCAATGAAAAAAAACTGGTTTGACCCTGCCTTGTTTCCTCTACCGTGACAATAACTCAAGTCCAAATAAAAATTTACGATCAAGCCTGTTTCGAAGTATTTCTTGAGTATATTGCAGAGTACATTGGAAGAGTTTGGCTGTCGGGAACCACGCAATGAATGTTACGATGTCCTTAATACTCTTGAAACAGCAAAGCAGGAAAACGTCAATCAAAGGATAGACATTTGTCGTCCAATGTTATTGATCTGGGTAAGGCCCTTCATATGATAGAGAACAAAGTCAGTTGTTTGCGTGTAAATAACAGAGAAAAAAATATCGTCGAAAGTAATTTTTGGATACTCCAGAGAAATTGTCGTTTGATGTGTTTTTGTTTCAGGTAAATTGTATAGCTTCGATATGGGATGCAGGGCCCCATTTCTTAAGTTTTCCTTCAACCATCCCTGAAATGGGAAATTTCGTGCATAATCTTCAACATTGAGATTCAGCTGAGCAATATTCCTCCCTGTAATTTTTCCTTTCTTTGGATTCCGGTGAAAAAAACATCCATGAATTTATGTCGGGATAATTAAGATCGGCTCGCAAAATCCTCGGGGGGAGCAAAAAAGTCCGGAATTTATGGCGTAGAATATTTTTATTGGGCCTTTCCGAGCGGACGCAAATTACGAGAGGAAATAAAATAGGTGAGAAATGGAGACGTCGTTTATGATTATGTGTTCATTCAGCCCCTAAAATAACATTGGTGAAAGCTGCGATTATTTTGTTAGCCAAATGCCCGGTTTCCAATACGTACGCAGTGGAATTTTTAGAGGACGTAAGTTCGGCTTCCATAATCAGACAGGATTTGCCGCAAAATCCGACAGCGCAGAGATGATTACAGCAGAAACCTTGTCAGCGCAGTGTCGGGGGCAGGCTGCGAGGCAGAACCGTTTCTTGCGATCTAGGAGCTTGCGGATTCCATCTCCAAAATCTTTTAATTTGCTAACGATGAAGGAAAGTCTAACTAAATTTAAATGAAACAAGATTTTGTACAAAGTCCCTGAGCCTAACTACATTTAAATGGAACAAGATTTTGTACAAAGTCTCTGTGTCTAACTACATTTAAATGAATTAAGATTTTATAAAAAGTCTCTGTTTCAAACTACATTTAAATGAATTAAGATTTTATACAAAGTCTCTGTGTCTAACTACATTTAAATAAAACAAGATTTTGTACAAAGTCCCTGTGTCAAACTACATTTAAATGAAACAAGATTTTGTGCAAAGTCTCTGTATCTAACTACATTTAAATGAAACAAGGTTTTGTGCAAAGTCTCTGTATCTAACTAAATTTAAATGAAACAAGGTTCTGCAAAAAGTCCCTGTGTCTAACTACATTTAAATGGAACCAGAATGCGTTCAAAATGATGTGTTTCACATCATTTCCAAGAAATGCTAAATCAATCGAAAAATGCTACATCATGACAGTCAAACAACCAACAAAATGACTAATTCTTACAGCGTGCAGAACTTAATTTGCATAATGAAACTGGAAAATATGGCTATTCAAAATATTGCATTGTACTAGACAACGAAGATGATAAAATTGCACAATTTTTAAGTCAAACGAAAACTTTAGCTAGTATTCTATTTGTAAACGGCAAAAATAAACCCAATAAAATGCACCGATTATGTCACTTGAAAACACCGAGATGCTAAAACTACACTTCACATTGGTGACGCGAGATATGGGAAGTTGAATTGATATATCTGTTATTCAAACTTTAAAATGTGTGTTTTGTTATCTCGATGAATCGCAGCGTTATTAGAACGTAGGTTAAATTGCACACTAAATGTTCGAAACGGAAAGGCAAATAATTTTAAGGAAAGTTACGTATGGCATGTGGTTATGGAAGGGGTTCTCTTGCCGAATTGCGTTTGTACATGTAATATAAGATTTGAGTTGAAAAACATTTGCAATTAGGGCAAGAGATTTAAGGGCATTTTCTGAGTTTCAAAATTGAGTTTTGTTTCTCCGTTCAAAGAATGCGTAGCGAGTGGTTGTTGATTCCAAATTTTCAGTCAAGTCTGTATAAGATCATAGGTGTTTCTGCGTCTTTTCTAATTCGCTAATTGCTTTCTAATTCTTCTTTTTAAACGGATCAACGTTTGAAACGGGGACGCTAAACATGCGCTGACGTGATACTTACTTTGATTTATAATTTTCTGTTCACCAAACAACCGTCTTAGAAGATGCTGAACATGCTTTGACATGATACTTACCTAGATTTAAGATTTTCCGTTCACAAAATAACTGCATAAGAGAATGATGGAATTACTTCGACAAGATGCACACTGCGGAACACTTTTCAGAACTACATCTGTCTTTTGAAGGCACGAACTTTTTTCCTCTCGTTGTATAACCATCTATGAATATGTAAACTATTCTCTAACTAGATGGATCCTTTGGAACATTATCCATCACTGCATCCGTCACTTGAAGGCAGAAAATTTTTCCGTCTCAAAATAACCATCTATGAAGAAGCTAAATATGCTCAAACTAGAAACACACTTTGATTTATCATCACCAGCGGGAACAAAGACTAAAAAGAAATTATCTCTCTCGCAATACTGCCGCCACGAGCCTCTCTGGTTGCCTAGTTAAGCAATTACTCGCACAGGTTCTAGGGAGCTGGCAGGTTGACAAGACGAACTTATAACGACTGCCTCCCTTCATTAAGTTTAATGAAGCGCTCTTGTGATGTTGAGAAAACTCCCCCGGCAAATAAAGCCGCAATGCAAATGGAATTTCGATGTCAACAGTTTCCGCTGGGGGAAATAAAATTCTTCTTAAGACTTCTGCATTCGTTCTCTTTAGTTAGAATGTGTCTCTGGATAAAAAAAGATAGTTTTAATAACGAGGAAGTGGTATTTAGCACCTATGAAAGCGTAGTGTTAAAGAAGTCTCGATGTATTTATAAGTACTTGATTCGCGTTAAAATCAGGGCAGCCAGATTAGACTTATATCTATCCAAAATGTTCATAATTGGCTCATTTAACTATGGATTGTTTTATGAAGGCTACTTCGCATGAGGGTTGTAAGCTGCCAAGCAATCTGTATTGCCGTATTTTACAGCGAAAACAGAAACATTGAATAATTGTGCTATAACAAGAGCCATTATGTAATCTTGATTCAAATAAAATGCGTTTCGTGACTTTATAAGCAACAACTGAGGATGTTTCCTTAAAAGTGTTCGATGAGGTTATTTATTTCTCGGTCAGAACATTTTTTCATTCACAGTCAACCTATATAAAGAATTATCCTAGCGCTTCTCAGAAAATGTGTGGTCAAACATATATAAAAAAATCTTTAAATATTCATGGAATTTAGAGAAGTTATATGCTTAACATCGGGATAAAAGACATCGAAAAGTTGTTTTTCAGAATGACTTCCAAAATCATTGTCACATCTATCTGTGTACAGTTTTATGCTCATTCAGAAATTGCAAGTGGACGTTCCAATTGATATCTTTGGAGAACACTTAAGAATCAGATCAAGCAACAATTTCCGAAGATTCTGCTGGAGGGGATGAAAATGAGTGTTGCAGAATGAGCGAATACATGTCAGCGTACACTTGCAAATGCTTCAATGATCTTATGGAAGCCGTCTCCGAGTAGTAATTTAATGTAACAGCATTGCAATAGCATATCATGTATAAAACTATTTGGTTTGATACTTTTGCAATGATTCTTGTATATGACTCCGCATTGAGGAAGAATTCAATGTTTTATTCTGATTTTTAGATGAACAATTGCGGACGAAAATCTTTCTGAGTTTCAAGTATGTTAGCGTACTAACGGTTTTACGGACGCAAAATCTCACATGTGTGAACACTTTTGTCAACCTTACTCGAAGAAAATGTTTATATACGAGAGAGAAATAAAAGCAGGAAAAATGAAAATGACGAAAGAAAACGAACGAAATATTACTCAAGCAAAATGCTACTGCAACATATTTCGTTTAAAAAAAAACAATGCATTTCCTGAAATGAAATTTGAGTTTCTCAGTAGAGCTTGGTGATAATATACAAGGTTGAGAAATAATATTCAGGATGTGACATATCGTGTCTTATGTCATAAACTGAAATTGCCCAAGAGCAGTGAAGCCCAACGATGAAGTAATAGCTTTAGAATAAACTTGCAGACTCATTTGATAGCTCGAATTTTTTGCGGAATTTTAGAATAATGGGAACTAAAAACAATTTATTGAAACATTAATGTTCAGCAATGACGAGATAACTAGAATTTGACAATCGACTGGCATACTTTTTTTCAGAAAATTCATGCTCTTGAATAGCTTCAGGTAGATGTACTTAGATCAACGAGAGTGACACGAGTGACGCGACTGTAAATTATGAGAAATAAGGTCGACTCACTGTATTTGAGCAGAACACATTCAACATTGTTTCGAAGTGTTTTCAACAGTGTTTAGAAGTATTTTCAACAGTGTTTTGAAGTGTTTTCAACAGTGTTTCGAAGTGTTTTCATCAGTGTTTTGAAGTGTTTTTAACAGTGTTTTGAAGTGTTTTCAACAGTGTTTGAAGTGTTTTCAACAGTGTTTGAAGTGTTTTCAACAGTGTTTTGAAGTATTTTCAACAGTGTTTCGAAGTGTTTTCATCAGTGTTTTGAAGTGTTTTTAACAGTGTTTTGAAGTGTTTTCAACAGTGTTTGAAGTGTTTTCAACAGTGTTTTGAAGTGTTTTCAACAGTGTTTTGAAGTGTTTTCAACAGTGTTTTGAAGTGTTTTCAACAGTGTTTTGAAGTGTTTTCAACAGGGTTTTGAAGTGTTTTCAACAGTGTTTTGAAGTGTTTTCAACAGTATTTTGAAGTGTTTTCAACAGTATTTTGAAGTGTTTTCAACAGTGTTTTGAAGTGTTTTCAACAGTGTTTTGAATTGTTTTCACCAATGTATCGAAGTGTTTTCAACAGTGTTTTGAAAAACACTCATGTACGGCTAAACTTCATTTCAATGCAATTCTGTATTCCGAATCAGTGTTTGGGGATAGCTTGTTTCATGATGTTTAAAGTTTGGCATCGATCACCAAGACAAAGTAAACAGAACAACACAAATAGAGCGGTACACATTTGCTCTCTCGTCAGACCTCATATCCCACTGTCTTGATTGGGTTTCGCTTCTGTGCTTACTCGGTTGACGAAAATGCTAGAACCTTCAAGTCGATTTAATCTACAAAAGTTCTCAGGAAAACTCAGTCTCTGCGTGATTGCGTTTATGTTTATTTGTATATGCATTTTCCTAGTAAATCCCCGATGTGAATAACACGGGAATCTTGCCTTCAAATATTCAAACGAACCTGTCAATCAGCAGTTTCCTATTCTATTTGATATTTCAGATTGGCTGTATTCATTTAAATAATTTTCAATGTTTTTAGTTTCACAATATCGTGATTCGTGACCGTTTGAAAAAGATCATCTTTTACGATTTCATAAAACTGGAACTTTCGTGCGTTGTGTTCCTTATTGAATACATGATTCCTCTTCTAACGACATATTGCATAGAAAAACCTATTTATCAGACCAAATGAACCATTTATTGAAGTGGAAGTGTATAAACAACTACAAATAATCCTCCTGATTTCCTGCATGTATAGCAGAGGTATTCCCTTCAAATGTTTGAATTTAAGTTTGCATGGCGACGAACTCTTTTCTTTAATGTCATGATGCTGAAAATTGTAGCTGTCTCCAAAATAGTTATCCATATTCTACCAAACGCTGCCCAAGAATTTAAAAACATCTTTTCCCAGATATTCTGTACATATTTTTACGAATTATCGGCGATGAGAAAAAATTAAGCATTTCAAGCCATGCAGAATTCTCTAACACTGCTGCAATACTCCCTCGTAGTTAATCTGCTAGCATATTTTATTTCATAATCTGCATCAAGTAATCACGACTACAGAAGACATAGGGAAAAATTCAGCAATTTTTCTCAATTCGTGCGAAAACGACATCCTGTTGTGCAAGTCCGACTCAGAAGCCCAAGGCAGCGCAATTTTTCTGCATAACAATTTTGTCCCTTTTTTCTGTTCCTTAATGGCTTGCGTTTCTATTATGCAAGAACAGTTTTTTATTCCGTGCTTATCCCAATGCAAAGAAAACGGTGGCCGAAAACACCTTCGACTCGACTTATTTGCATCCAAATTGTAGGAATATTTTCCGAAGAGGACCATCGAAAGAATTCAGATGTTCCCGACTTTTTTCTCTTTACGGCTTTTATTACTTAGCTTGTTATGGAGAGAAAATCGGGGGTAAGACGCTTTGCACGAGCATTTTCTCCATCATGTTTTGAAATCTTGTGCTCCTATAGAATTATCGTGTCTATGTTCACTTATAGGTAGGTTATACAGCAATCGATTCATCTTACACGTATGAAACATTTTGTTTCTCGAATTAGATATTTTGATTTTTCAGTTTGCCAAAGCTGCATTATTGAGAGTGCGTTTTATTTGAGTTTCATTGATTTTCAGTTTAGACACCAGCGTTAAATTCACAGAACAGATAGAGTAGGGCATGCTGAATGAATAATTTTGACGTCATACGGGTTTTAATGAAGTATGGGTAGTGAATATGCTGAACATAACGGGTGTTCATTCCGTACTTTATCTATTTCAGAAATAATCGTTAAACACATTGTGCCTATCACTTACTTAAACAAACAGAAGCTTACATTTCAGATGATTATGTCACAAAATAATACATTGTTAATTGGCTTGGCCTTAATTAATCGGCCACTTTTTATGTGGTTTCTAAGCTCAAGATTTCAAGGCTGTACTCTCGTAAAAAACATACCAGCTGACGATGAATAGTGACTCTTTCTTGGTAAACCCAGCCTTTGATGGGAACCCAGCTTTTTTAATTCAAGTAGGATGCCATTTATTACAACCGGTACCCTCAAACTTGCACTCACGTGAAGAAACTCGATCATTGCAATAGCGCAATCATTACAGTTACCCCAGCAATAAAACAGTTCGCTCGTTACTGAAAGATCTTGGACATTTGACTTACTTCATATTGATCTTAGGAGGGTATTTCACGCACACTGCTTAAATATTGATTTTGGATTATTATTGGCACGTCAATTTGTCGATATCGTTAGAATAGTACCATTGTCTATTACAATATGGCTCAACACGTTAACCGCTATGGATTAAATTAAAGCTCATGTGTAGCGAGCAATTTTAAATTAGCAAACATTAACTAAATAGGTCCTTCATTTAGCTTTGATCGAGTATTTATGATAAATAAGTTGGTTACTTTTGGTCGGTCAGTAACATTATTAAAATTCCCTCCGTGTCCCCCAATGGCACACATGGAGGTTAATCTGTTAAAAAAGTGCTGTGGTCTTACGTTGTTTTAATTAATAGTGAGTATAACCCAACAACATCCATGAAAAGTCCATAACTAGAAAAATCACTGCGCTTTTTGATCCCACTGAGCCAAATGTGGATTGACGCTCAAACCAATTTGAATTTGAAAGATTTTTACAGAGGGTTTCTTACCAAGTTAAAAATTGCAATAGAATTTATTAGCCCTTGTGGTCATAGAGAACGATTTAAAATGTCCATCAGACGATGAAAATATCTCTCCTGTGAGTCCCATTCATGCCCAGTGCGCAACCGATACTGACGTACTTACCTGTAATGCGTGGCAGTTCGGTATAAGCTGGGGAAAATTAATGCTCGTACGCCACAGATTTGCATTTAATATTTTGCAGTTGTATTGCGTGAAAATCATATCAGACGTCTATTTCATTTAATGTGTTTGCGTTTAATAGTTAGCAGTCGTATTGCGGGACAAAAATTATATCAGGCATCTATTTCCTTTAATGTGTTGTCGTTTAATATTTAGCAGTCGTATTGCGGGACAAAAATTATATCAGGCATCTATTTCATTTAATGTGTTGTCGTTTAATATTTAGCAGTCGTATTGCGGGACAAAAATCATATCGGGCATCTATTTCATTAATCTGAAAGTGTGTTTAGGTTCCAAACCGTTTCAGGGAAGGCTAATATTATTAAATATCTGATGGGTTCATCTTTGTCTACTATGTAATCATATTGTAGATGAAATTTAAGTTGAATTTCTTTTTTATACGGTTAGTTCTGAAATTTAATGAATTTAACATTGAGCTCATCGTACGTCATGGAAAGACAAATTCCAGCCTGCATGTGAATGATGTTTAATATTTTATAACCTGGATTACATTACATGTTTTTGTCTGGCTAAAGAACGTAAATAATACAATGATTGTGCGGGAATTACTTAATACTCATGATAACTGCATGGTAATGAAACTTTATTAACTAAACTAAATTTAAAAATTTATCAAATGGCAAGTTACTTGTCGCTCCCTAACTTTATGATAAACTTTAATCGATGCATTTTATTGATAAGAACCATAATGACGGACAATAAACACGTCAGAATAAAGCTCATTAAGTCAAAGCAAAGTTGAACTCTCGAGTTGAGCAAAGTTGAACTCTCGAGTTGAGCAAAGTTGAACCTCTCGAGTTGAGCAAAGTTGAACCTCTCGAGTTGAGCAAAGTTGAACCTCTCGAGTTGAGCAAAGTTGAACTCTCGTCATCTCGCAAAAACTATTAGCTACAGAGTTCAGCAATTTAACAATTTCAAAAACTTATTTACCACAAGCCATACATTAGTAAATTGTTCCTTAAGGCTATTAAAAAGGTCACATTTGACTATAAATACATGGGCCCGAATTGGCTTAGCACCTTCCAGGACGTCCTGTCATTGACGCTATTTTAAGGGCTTCAATTATTTTAAGGGGTATTGGTGTTACTCAGGGGATTTTGAGAGAGTTCAGGAAAATATCTTCGAAAAGCGACTGGATAATGGTATTTGATACGTATGGTGCTGTTTTATTAGCTAAGCTTAACAGTACTCTAGCTCAGAACATTTTTAATCCACTTGATTTTTTTTCAAGTCTTTTATGCAATCGGAGGACTTAGTAGGCGTAAAGAATAAAAAGAATTGTGATCACAGACATACCATGCATTTCAAGTGGTAGGTAAACGATCAAAGAAACTTGAAAAAAACCTACACAAATTACGTATAGGCATTATAATTTCCAAAACTCAAGAAGTTTCATATTTGCACATGAAGAACGTAATTTTCATTCGTTATTTTTATTTTCTTGAGTCATGCTAGGCAGAAGATTCGTAATGGCTTTCCTTTCGGACGAGGAGACTTTGCGAGAGGACTAAAAAGGAATGCGCACGAATGTCAGAAGTTGCACAGACGGACGTTCGCACAAAAAAAGTTGCTGCCATGTCCAGAACAAGCTGGCGGAAGCGTCGGTCCATGGAAAATGGCACAACCGATTTTTACAGAATGAATGGCAAACTTTCCCTGCTGTTGCATGTGTCGTGTGTTTTTATTATTAATTATGTGATCGATAGAAATAGAATCTGCTCCTATCGATTTATACTGGGCTGCATGTGTCGTCTGTTTTCATTGTTAAGTATGTGATCGGTAGAAATAGAATCTGCTCTTATCGATTTATACTGGGCTGCATGTGTCATCTGTTTTTACTATTAAGTATGTGATCGGTAGAAATCGAATCTGCTCTTATCGATTTATAATAGGCTGCATGTGTCGCCTGTTTTAACTATTAAGTATGTAATCGGTAGAAATATAATCTTCTCATTTCGATTTATACTGGGCTGCATGTGTCGTCTGTTTTCATTATTAAGTATGTGATTGGTAGGAATAGAATCTGCTCTTATCGATTTATAGTGGGAAATGCGTGCCTTGTGGGACCCAGAGACCGACGTTATATATCATACACGGCATGTGAAGCCTTCGTAGCTGAGTGAGGTTACCGACACCACCCAAGAAACTTTCCTTCAGAATCCGAATATTTTCACGTAAGGTGAGCAAATTATGAAATGAATTGAATTGAGGGCTTTATTGCATGGAAGTAATGTTTGTTTGCATGAATCAGCTGTTCTGATGCAATTTTCATGAGCAAGCACTTTTTGAATAGCAAGTTTCAAGGAAATTTGTGTGCGTTAATGTAACGCAAAAAATAGGGCGTTAATTCTGGCTCTTTTGCTCGATAGAAATGACCTATACGACTTTCCCGCACGTCAAAGAAGCAAGCAGATCATAAATATTTTTTAGCGGCGAATTATCCATTAAGTTTTAATCATCGAATGTATTTTGACACATCCCAGTTTAACTTTTTCGCCGCCTGCATGCATGTTTTTCACCACCCAAGTAATTAAATAGTTTAGGCGGCGAAAAACATGCATGCTCCGGCGAAAAGGTTTGACTGGGATGCTTCATATGACACATTGTGCTCGGAATTTCGCATTCGTTCTCGCAGGTTAGAATGCGCCGATGAATAAATGAAGTAATAGAAATAGCGGTGAAAACGACACTTGGCTACTGAAAAGTGTATATTTCTATAACTGAATTTGGCGGAGAAAAAAAATGGTGATAATGATGACACAATATGGTGGAAACAGTAATTGGGTAATTGGATGTGTGGTTCCAAAGACGTTTCGACGCCCTCACAACTTCCTAACTTACATTTAAAGATATCGACACACATCACAACTGACTAATTTACTTCGCGCGTCTGAAGTACACTTATTTTGTTGAGTATTAAAGCCTCCTCAGATGCGTGACTCTTTCTCCTACCGTGATCTTCACTACGGTGCGAATGTGAGAATAATAGCTACCTACTGTTTGATAAATTTTATGGATGACGATAAATTGAATCGGAATTTTCTTCGTTTTTAAAATTTTTAACAACCACCTATTGCCGAGGATTTGTTGAGATTAGTTCGTTTCACACTTACTGTAATCGTATGTGTTGCCTCTCTTTATACTGTAGCACCACGTGGTTTTGCTGCCCCTTTGATATTGCCTGAGGCTCATTCCAAACACGAATAAATTTGATTTTTAATTTTAATGAAATATTCTAAGTGGACTAATTTGTCCCTTTTGAAATGTTAACCCGAAAAATTCAACGTAAGGCGGGGCTAAGCTAGGAAGGGTTAAAGTTTTGATAATTACCCTTAAAACTTGAAGTTTTCTTCCTTAGTGTTGAGAAGCGACTGAGAAATTAGTGCTTAAACCTATTAGTGTTCTTGGACTTTTGTTCTACCTCTGCGTTATTAATTATCGAAAAGCAAGCTAAGCAACAAGACAGATGCGTAGGGAAAATACCTCAGGACTCATGCCTCCGAGATTGCTGAGCAGGTTAGAGGTTACAAGTATTTTCTCAAAAAATATTTTCTACTGGATTTTTGTCTATCATTTCAGTGAAATGAATGTAGCACAAGGGGTTTTGAATGTTATAATTTAATTGTAGTTAATGCACTCCCTTAAATCATATGATGCTTGTCTTAGGTCATCAGCACTCATCAAAAATACTAAATGTATCACAATGAAAATGACAATATGTGTCCTTGCATTATTCCTTTATCTTTTCAGATACGGACTCGCTTCATGGGCTCGTAACTTTACCAGTTACAGAAATTAAAAGCAAAGGTTAATTTAAATAGCAGTCAATTTCTTCTAAGCTTTTTGGCTTTCCAAATCCCCTGGGATTTGAAAGCAAAGGAAGTTGAATTCAATGCTATTCGGTCGCAATCCAAAATAATCAATATCGGTTCATAACTGTACGATACTCGTCGCGATACCCGATACTTAGAATCGATGTTCGGTAACGGCGCTGTTGCGAGCTCGTAAATAAATTTGGCAGCGAGAAGCTCCGAATTTTTGTGGCTATAGTGTTGCGCGAAAGGTATTTCTGAGGCCGATATAAATGGAAACGCAGGAGCAATGGAAAATATAAGCTCAAGTACTTTTGGGGAGAAGTGACAGTCACGAGTATTTTAAATTGATTCAAAATAATTTGAGACGAGCCTGTGTTGTTTTCTCTTGCTGGTTGAACAGGTACATTTTATGTAAATTACCTTTAGAATATATTCGATTGACAAAAAGTAAAATTGCACGGGACACCTCGTAATGTATCAACATTTTACAGAGGGATCGTCAACCAACTTGTGACGGTGCGTAATTTATCTATTGGATCGATGAAAACTATACCAAGAACAGATAGAAGCCGCAGCGACAGGCAATGATTGTTGCACAAAAGCAGTGTCCATCTGCCTAGCTTTTTTAAAATACGCCAGGATCCTAGACGCTAGGGTTAGTAACTGTAATCACCTTTATATGCTCGTAGAAACATGGCCATTAATGGTATAACTATACTTCACCGTTCCTGCAAAGTCAGTGGACGTTGTCAAAACGTGCGTCACTAGGAGTAAAAATCTCCTCGACTTGAGGCATACTTGTGCATTTTAAATGAAAACAGTGCGCAACTTCATTGAAAATACATGAACATTTTTAGTAATTATTTTTACATACGTTACCAAATCGTCAGTTCATCCATCAATATCTGGCGCTGTTGCTTTATTCTGTGTTTTTGTTTTCATGAAGCAAACTTTTATTGCGTTTTCCGAGTACACCACTCACTTGCTTTAAGTGTAAGTAGTATTTTTTTGAGGTCTACGTAAGTTATCTTTTTTAGTACAGTGATTACTCGGACCGAATTATAAACAATAGAAGTTGACTGTCAAGAAACACTTGCGTTGCAAATGCTTATTTAACGAGGCTTTCTTGCGTAGGTTACTAAACTAAATCATGAAAAAATCGCAGTGGCCCCTAGTGGACAAGGGAAAGCTTGTGATACTTCATTATTTCACAGAAACGTAACGCAATTAATTTGACAGATAGAAGCTTTAAAGGAGGGGCTTGAAGGATTTTTCTGACGTCGGCTGAGCTTTCGAACCTAATGAACACCACAAAAGTATCTCAGCGTGAACAGTTTTCTGATGCAGTGAAAGCTGTTCAATTGAAGTCTGAGTCCGTTCATTTCCATCAGCTTGAGTAGGTTCAACCTTTTAAGCACAAGAAGTTTATTTAAGTTTTTGCTATGCCACACAAAAGCCAACAACCGTGGGGTAGCATAGATGTGTCGTTTGATAGTACTGATGGTAGATAAAAAGTATTGTATATATATCGTATATTTTATCGTATATTTTTATCATATATTTTTATATATATTTTATTTTTTATCGTATCGTATATTTTATCGACGCATATTTCTAGAGCGATAGCCATGTAAATTCACGATAATGTAGATTATGTTTTCTCGTATAATACAACGTATGAGATCAGCGGGTATTACAGTGCATGTTTTTACTAATGTTAGTTCTAACTGTTATGCATATTTTACGCATGCAAATATATAACCCCGAATTGTCCCAAAAAAATTTTCTCTTCTATATTGACTCTACTGACGAAAATATTAATATCAAGTATGAATTGTTTATTCAAAGTTTAAACTCTTTATATAATTGCTATTGTAATTTTTGTTTATATAAAGAGTCAAAACTTTGAATAAACAATTCATACTTGATTAGTCATAGGACAATTTCTGGTATTATGAAAATCATTCCAAAAAACGTGATTCCAAAATCAACTCAACCACTAGACCATGATGTCTGAAGCGTTTTTTCAAAGTTTAATTTTTTGTTTTTGTTTCACATGAAGCAAAGTTTTCTTTCATGGCACCAATTTTTCTCCAATTGAATATACTTTTATTTTGCTTAACTTATTCGTTTCGCATTTATTTTAATAAACCCCGAAATTAAGACGAAATACGAGAATACAGGGGAGTCATAGAGTGAGTATATTTTTTGGGAGACCCTATATATGCAAATGCGTATGGAAAGAATTGTAAACTGATCATTGACAAGGCCACGTCTGTTTTTGGTTCGCAACAGGATAAAGTTCAAGAAAGTTCTCAAATGTTTATTCCATTGAATTTCGTAAAGCATGGTAGCATGAGTTAAGTACTTTGAAAACTTTAAAATTAAATACTTTGAAAACGTTAAAATTAAATACTTTAAAAATTTAAAATTTAAATGCTTTGAAACTTTTAAAATTAAAAACTTTAAGCAGTAAAACATGAAATTAACTTTATTCCGACAGCATGAATTTATTTGCCAGTTCCTGTTCAACTCTTTGCTCCTGATGCAAGACACAAGTACTTAATTGGACGGTGTTTAACTTCGAGAAAAAAAAACGCTTCGAAGTAATTTGACTTACAAAGTAGAGTATTGTAAAATTATTGAAATTTTGGGTAATTAGCGTAATTCGTGAAACCTGATTTTTCATTCCCATAATTTTATTCTGAAATTTTTCTAGAATTTTACCCAACTCTACGTCGTATAATATTTTTCATGTCTCGTATAATAATTTTAATTTTCAGCAAACTCACTCATGAAACTCACTCTCTTGCTCCTGACTATGCTTCCAACTGGTGTATTTTATGGGTTTTCATATATCAATTAACGAAATTAAAAGTTACTTCACGCAAAATAATTCAGGAACAAATTTTCCTCTCGTCGGGAAAAATTTTCTTGCTCACAAAGCCCATCAAAATGGCCTCACATTTCTTAATTTTAAATAAGCAAGCATTTTAATTAACAGAAAATGGCACACGTTTGGCAATTTAGAATATAAATTAAGGTTCTGATAACTTTTCTCCTTGAACTCGTTCAACAACAGTAACAAAGATTTAGAGAGTTAAAACCTTTCGCAGTGTTGTTTTCTCTATCTCATCCCGTCGCTGTTATTTAAGTTTCGACTCAGTAAAAATAGATAATGTTGATCTCCGTAAGTCTAGCGAGCGAGAGCACTGAAAATGCGCTCCCATTAAAGAATCATTTTTGAGGAGATTGTGAAGCTGCCCCAACTTGCACGTTTCTTCACTCACTCTCAAAATATTTTCGTCCCCGATCACATTTGGACGTTTTATCTTCTGTAATCCTTCAGAAGCTCCTGGTCTCTGGGTTTCAACAAGGCCTCCCTGATGACAGCTCAATTAAATGTACTGAAAAACAAGTATTTTACCTTGGAAATTGTAAACGAACAAGGTGCGCTTGATCGCTCTGTTTACATTTGATTCGCTCCCTGTGTGTTGTGAAAACGTGGAGAAATTCCCTCCGGCCTGTACGAGCCAGTTATACTTGTGTGGGTCTTGAGAATTAGGGATGCCTGTAGCAACCCATAGAACATTTCGTCACTTAATCCTAAGCTGTTGTAAAAATTTTTAGTCAATAGAGAGAAATGAAATACCGACAATGTGCGATGAGTATTTGGAAATGAGTTATCACAAAGAAGTGCGATGTGTATTATTCCTCAAGGGCTTGCGGTTAATAAACTGCTCGAAAATTCTTTTCTTCATTAGAGAGAAATAAAATAATCATGATAGCTTACGAAGAAACATGATGAATATTTAACATCAAGGTCTAGTGGTCGAGTTGATTTTAAAAGCACGCTTCCAGTTATCATTTTCTTCAAATTTGCCCAGAAATTCTCGTCTTACTAATCAAGCGTGAAATTATTGTACTCGTAAAACAGATTACCTGCACTTTATTTTTTTAAATTCTCATTTTACGCATAGGAAAACCTTAACTATTGTGGTTTACAGTAGTCGTACAGTCCTGTTGATGCCCATGAATTCATGAGCACTGTGAATGAGGTAAAGCAGTTTGCAAGTTTCATTCAGTTCCCTCATGCTACGATCACGACAAAGTAGGTCAAATTTATGTCAGTGAAATTCTCACTCCTTATAAAGTTTATCTCCGCTAGCTCAATGAAGTGTTCTTCTTTATGTCCGCGAATAACTAAACGCGAACAACTGCCACTGCAAAATTAATGATTGCTAAAAAAAACTTCATCTTGAAATTTAAATTAAATGAGATGGGAAGCCATTCTGAGGTGATTCGAGGGTTCACTGGCCAAAATTGAATTGTTGTGTGTTTCCAGCGCCATCGTTAGTTACTACCATTGAGCACGTCCGAGCTCTATCTCATTATTATTTATTAGAGATGTCTGAATAATCTTCCGTGTTTTTCGAGTAGTGTGGGTCTATGTTTATGAGATTTTACACGGCGGTCATCTATCTAGTGGGCCAGGTTTCCTCCGGTTCGTGTTGCGTGCAGTTGAATTCTAGTGAAGAGTTATGGTTTTCATTTCAGTTTTGTCTATAAGTTGTTGATTACGTTCACAGTTGGTCTCCTTGCTATGTGAAGCATTTATTTACGGTACGATAAACGATAATTAGCGGTTTGTTGACCAACGTACATATATTCTAATGTTATATATACAGTTCAAATTTCCTTAAATGTTCTAACTAAATTTACCCTTGCTGATGTGTCTACATTACGCTGTTCATTTCCTGCCTGCGTTCGGAAGTGCAAGATGAAAGTCAGTATTCTGTCAGAAGAACGGGAGACGCGCGCTAGCTTCAGATCAGACTCTAGTCGAAAGGAAAATCCGCTGCGATATTGATGCGCTTCTTTCGCTGGGACTGAAACTCGCAGGGTTTCATCTGTACCTTGAAATATCGAAATCTTTATGT
The DNA here is from genome assembly GCA_030386875.1 of Morinoia aosen. NCBI lineage: Eukaryota > Metazoa > Arthropoda > Malacostraca > Amphipoda > Talitridae > Morinoia > Morinoia aosen. Next base: position 25,748,350 of record CM059578.1, on the reverse strand, counting down.
CCGTGGCGTTTCCGAAGCCTTATGTGTTTATATATTTCAGCTTCGGCTCTAAGAATTTGGTGTGGAAGGATCAGCACTTCTGTGCAGGACATGTTTATGATTGCACGAGGCAAAATGTTGCCGCTGCAGAAATTGCTGGAGATCTTTGGCGGGAGGCTCTAGGGCGGCTGGTGAACGGAAATGCTTGGACTTCTGTTGGGATTTGGTCAGGAACAAAATATTTACAGGTACTAGGGCTTCCTACTTAAGAAAAGCTGAGGTGTTGGCAAGGTTAACTCCAGTTCCAAACGCTGCACTATTTTTCACTAATTTCGGTAATATTTCTTCTCAGAATATTTTTGAATAGGCGGACACGCTCAGGGTATTTTCGAGCCCCAAAATTAATGAAGACGCTCATGCACCTTACAATATAGGGGACGTTGAATAAGCTAGATTCTAAATGAAGGGCGAATAAAATTAATTTGAGGAATTCACTCATCCGATTTCAAAGCACCGACAGGCCAAAAAATCCTCCGAGAAATATTTTGTAGTAAAAGGACTGTCGAGGTCAGCACACCGGCCAGATTTCTGGGGAGAAAACTCAGCTAGCTAAGTTGGCGAAATATAAAATTTTCGGTGAGTAAGAATTACAACTTAGCAAATCGCCTTTAAAGTCTTAAGAAAGATCGCTCTTCAAGACCCTGAGCTCAGTTTTCCCAGCAAGACTCTGTTGCATTTGAGCAATCACTATTACAATTTTCTGTTGTAAAATTTGGCAGTAGTATGTAAAGTTTGACTATAGTGCATAAAGTTTTACCATAGTGTGTGTTTGATCGTAGTGTATGTTTGAACGTAGTGTTTGACCGTAGTGTCTTCAAGAGAATAAATGTTCGGAGACTATCCTACGATCGGAAACATAGATACCTGCGAAAATTAATTCTGTAAATTATAAGATCGAAAACATAGATATCAGCGCAAATTAACTCTATAAATAATGAGATCGGAGATATAGATATATGCACAAATTAATTCTGCAAATTATACGATCGGTAAAATAGATAAGTGCACAAATTAGTTCTGTAAATAAAAAGGGCCATAGCAGTTTAGCGCAATACCGTCGTTGTGGGGCGAGGTACCGACACACGTTAGACGACGGACGAAACTGCTGTACAGCTGCGCAAAACTGCGTCGCTTCACGCCTCGGTGCCTCAGGCAGATGCTGCAATAAAATGAGCATGTTTGTGTAGCATCTGGGTGACGCCACTCTTCGTCGATGATGCACTGATAGTTGGTGATGTGCCCAACCATAGAAACGATATTTTATAGCACGAAAAATAAGCCACAAAAAAGAATGAATGCGTATGCATGTCATGAATGGATGTACCTATGTGTCATTTTTCATGAGGGTTTTAATGTCAATTATCCTGCCAAGAACACTGCACGAATCTTTTAATTAACCAGGGAAAATAATCGCCTTAATTTGTTTTATTTATTTACCGCAACCGATACAGGAAAAGAAAGATTATTTACCACAAGCGATACAGCAAAGGATTGTTTTTCAATTCTATCAAAATTTTCGTCCCGAAGAAATTCAGCTACTTTTTGAGCATCCTATCATCAACGCTATTTAAGGGGTACAATTATGTTTAACCTATGGTACGCTAGTAGTTCTAGTTAACCCGGAAAGACCAAAAAATCCTCTGATATTCGTCAAAAATTACAAGATATTTAGGAAAACTCTTTTTGTAACCATGTGTTAAATCTGTTTCAGGAGTTATCAACTTTTCAAATTACTAAAATCAACAAAAGAGCCTTCCTAGGGTAGCGCCTCAGTGGGTTTTTCGTGCTTTTTATAGCATGTCTGCATCACTGTACCACCTGAGTCAACTGTATTTCCATTATTTTACTACATAGTTTCTGAAAAAAACAATTTGTTAGTGAATTTTTATTGAGGGTTTTGCAATTAAATCGGTGCTAAATAGGAATTGTGAATTTGTTCCTTTAACTAAGTTTGGAAACACTACTGCGAACAAACGACCAGAATAACGGAGCACTGAGTTTTAGGACGTTTTTGCGATATTTAAAAACTACTTAACTCGTTTTTCAACACTTTTACTGAATTGTGTCTTCCATTTATTCGTGCAAGCTTCAGATTCAGACCATCAAAAGCGCATATTTTCAATGTATGTAGGTGGCATTGAAAGCAGATGGCAGGCTTCAATCCCAGTCAGAACTATTCCATACAAACTAAAGCATTTTTATATTTCGTGTAAATTAACTTTCTGGAAGTTAGAGCATTTGCTTCATAGCACCGTGGTTTCTCCCTCGCAGGCTTTATTATCCTATCCGATTGTTGATGTAGTGGCTATTTTTCACTCTATGTCGGAAGAGAAAAGTTGAGTAAGACATGGGTTCCGCTATTGAGGGAGGAGTTCGGTAGAGCCAAGCAGAGCCTGTAAATCCAATTTGCTATGTTGTTTTCCCAAATGGTTAAGAATTACTGCTGTTTATAGGTCACGCATCTCGAAAGGGACGTCCTAAAACAGAAATTTTTCGTTAGGCATGCTGGAAAACCCTGCCCAAAATTCATGTCGAATATCTGCAAAGGAAAAGAGCATGACGTGTATTGAACGCGTTTCAAACTGTTTCGATTAAACGCTTTCAAACTGCGATTTTTAGAATGAACAACATAAAATTTTTTCGATTATAAACCTTCAAACTGTAATTCTTAGAAATAACAACATCAAACTGTTTCGATTATACACTTTCAAACTGCGATTTTTAGCGAGAACAACACAGTAGAGTGGTTGCACCACCCGTGCTTCCAAGAGATCCAAAAGCAACAATTTTTGTAAAAAAATGTTATATTTTTTGAGTTGAAATGAGTTATTCATCAAGCGTTAGCCGAGTGCCTTACTGGTCTCCCTTTCTTGATTATTTAACCCTAAGAGGTTGAATGATCACTCGTTAACAGATTACCTGCAAGTTCATTCACATGAATACAAGTTTATTCCCCAAGTTCCCCTGATTACATGTTCATTAACCTGAATACAAGTTCGTTGCCCAAGTTCCCTTGATTACATGTTCATTGACTTAAATACAAGTTCATTGCCCAAGTTTCCCCGATTACAAGTTCATTGCCCAAGTTTCCCTGATTACAAGTTCATTGACTTAAAACAAGTTCATTGCCCAAGTTTGCCTGATTACAAGTTCATTGCCCAAGTTTCCCTGATTACAAGTTCATTGCCCAAGTTTCCCTGATTACAAGTTCATTGCCCAAGTTTCCCCGATTACAAGTTCATTGCCCAAGTTTCCCTGATTACATGTTCATTGACTTAAATACAAGTTCATTGCCCAAGTTTCCCCGATTACAAGTTCATTGCCCAAGTTTCCCTGATTACAAGTTCATTGACTTAAAACAAGTTCATTGCCCAAGTTTGCCTGATTACAAGTTCATTGCCCAAGTTTGCCTGATTACAAGTTCATTGCCCAAGTTTCTCTGATAACAAGTTCATTGCCCAAGTTTGCCTGATTACAAGTTCATTGCCCAAGTTTGCCTGATTACAAGTTCATTGCCCAAGTTTCCCTGATTACAAGTTCATTGCCCAAGTTTCCCTGATTACAAGTTCATTGCCCAAGTTCCCCTGATTACATGTTCATTGACCTGAATACAAGTTAATTGATCAAGTTCCCCTGATTACAAGTTCATTGACCAACTGGGAATAATGGAATTAAGGAACTGAGTCATAACCTATAATTTCCCGCTAAATTGTTCGACCAAACCCATTATTTCAAACGTGGGATGTGCAGTAACAATTATGTTCTTCTGTAGTACGATCTCAAAACCTAGGAAGTGACTAAAGGTAAATCTTTTGTTTGTTCTTCTGTTATTATATTTTCTCACCCAAAAACAATATAAAACAATTATTTTGTGAACAATTTTTGCATCTATTTTTTAATACAGGAGATCTTCATTGTTGACAATGTGTGCGGTAGCTGTTCACATTCTTGTTTCATTCCAGATTATGAGGAGTTATAAACAATGTCGTATTTTTCATTCCCATGTCAATTCTCAGACGTAAAAACAACATCAAAATGTTTGAAACGAGCTAAAATGATTGCTACCTCATTTCTGCGCGGTTTGTCTTCTTCCACGTGGTAAATTCTCCCATCTAATTCCATTTCCTTTCAAGAGAACAGTATTTCAACCTCATAAAATTTGCACCCTTTTTGTCATATAATATCAATTCAAATGGTACTTCCGAAAATGTATATTTCTCGCATCTCAGACTCAGTCCTTACCACACGGTTGCCGAGACCATTTTTGCGTGGAGCTCCCTCTATGGCTGTTAATTCCTTCAGCATTTTTGCTCTATTCCCTCGGACAGTTCTTTTGTCACTCGCTTCAATATTACTCGCTGCTGAGAAGGACGAGACAATATTGCCAGTTCATTGTTTTCATTTCTGTTCATTTCGTCTTCTGTCGAGCTAGCATTCAACCTTTCAGATCTCGCATTCAAGTCCGCTGAACTGGGGGCTGTGATATGAATCTTTTTAATCGAGCTGTGTTATCGCAAGTGTTTGGCTGTTACTCCAATCAATAGAATATATCAAGTGCGCTTGTTCGTTTTATCCTGTGTTATTAGAGTCGTTTTATCAAGTGTTTGTTTTTTACATGATTTTATTGTTTGAATGTTTTCATTTCTCTATTTTGTTTTAGTAATCATCGTGGAGTTTTAGTGCTTTAGGTGTTCCTGCAATATTTGTTCGTATAACGCAAGGATGTCTCAAATAAATTGTGAGTTATTGTTCTGCGCGTGATGTTGTTAAGCTGAATAATTTGCTTGTATTAACTTCGTTTGGATTTATATGAACTTGGAATGGATGAAGGGCGCAGATGTTAGATGAGTGCATTTTCAATGAGAAGTTTTGCAAACTGTTTTGTTATAATTGAAGCCTATTCAATCGTTTCAAATAATTTGAAATTATTTCTCAGCAGAAAATATTCGATAATTTTTCGCATTTTCTAATTTTAAACAATTTGTGTTACAATTAGTTTCAACTTGAAATTACATTATGGCATCAAAAAAAAATCAAATGTACGAACCTCGAGTAAAACATTCAGTACTTTATGTCAAACGACTATTTTCATTACAACTAGAAACAAAAACTTTTGTTCTTGCAAAACAAAACACTTTTTGTTTAAACAAAACTTTTTCAGAGTTTGTTCATTTTTTCTTCTCTAATTGATTTTATAGTTCCGACCACAATATCATATCAGCTTTAAAATATGTAACACTTCGAAGTTCAATTATTATTAGAAATTCGTGGACTGAAAATGTTTTAGCGTTACCAAAGGTTTTCATGTTCGTTCTCTGAAACCTCCAACGAATTTTATACATATAAAGCATGTATAGTATGCATATAAACATATACATATACTTTTTTAAATGTATACATGTATAGATATACATTATACACATACATACAATTACATATAATATATATTGATTCAATTGCTTAGACACATGAGCGTTTTCAAATGACGTGAAAGGAAATGATCCTTTATATGTGAGTGATTTCAGTTTTTGCATCATTCCTGTAGAGGAAAAATCCCGTTGGATCAGTTATAGCTTAAATGAAATTCTCCTGTCCCCTCCAGCGTTGATCCTTCTCCTTACTCCATTGCGCTTCTCTCTCATCCAGAATATTTTCTAACCCCTCACGCCCTGCAGAATATTTCCAGTGGAATAATTAACACGTCGAGAAGCTCTTACTTCTCGCTGAGAGAATTTCTTGCTTTTCGTCAATTAACGGAGAGGGGAACGTCGGCTCTCCCAGTGATATTCGCAATTAAGTCCAGAAACGACCTGAAATTGAGAACGGCAAAGGAATTCTTTAAAAGGGGACTTGAAATAGAAAAGGGCTCCCAAGTGAGTGAATTTTAAAATGAAGTTGTAGCTGAATTTATTTTTCTATCGAGATGGTTTTTCCCAATGAAACCGAGATTGAGAGTAGTGGGAACGGAGTTCTCACTACGTTTGTGCCCTACATTGCGCACCTCTATTATCGTTGAAATCATGAGCGTTAAATAACTTTGATTAATCAAGTCATGAAATAAAATACTGGGCAGTAAAATGCTTGCTATCGTCGTATTTTTGGTCAGCTTTTGAAGGCACGAAAAGCTGATATTTGGCAGAAAGCGACTCCGGGTGTGTTTTAACACCCTTAAATTAATTGTGCAACAACTTTCATACGAAGCGAGAATAAGATAGGATTCGTCCGTGGAACACGTTCCTTTGGAATACTGCATTCTTTACGGTCAATTGAGTTCAGTCGCTTGTTCGGGCAGTTTCTCATCTCATTCGTGCGCTGAGATGGAAATTGAAAAATTTCAAGGTGTACAACGCGATGGAAAGTTAAATACGCTGCACAGGAATGGAATCAACGTAGAAAGGTTATGCGTTAAAACCTATTATATCCATTCTTTTAACGTATCAACCGCGATTTTTTTCAGTATTTCGCACTTGTGGGCTTTTATTCATTAAAACCGAGCTTGCAATTCATTCTGGCAAAAAAACATTCCCTGGAAAGTTTTCCCCATTGCAAAATGTTGAATCAGCTCTGAAATATTGTAGGTGTGACTTACCGTAAAATGTCTCGGCGGCCTATAGTATAAGCAAATGACGGAAAACCTAACCGTCGTTCACGTACTAAGTAGGGCGACAAAATGTATGGAAATATCGTTTAGTAATTTTCAAACATGTGACTGTCGCACTAAAAGTAATTCACTGACTCCTTAAAAAATCCTTCTTGGAATTATTCCCTATTACTTTTTACTTGCAAGCACACTTTTATTTCTCGTATCTCCTGATATATATATTTTAGCACTCTTTGATTTTTAATGTAAATCTTGTTTAATTTTATTAACCTAAAAAAAACGTCAGAGCTATTTGAATTAAGATTTAGATCACGACAATTGTAACCGAAATCCCTGGGATTTCAAGAATGAGAAGATGTATGGATATAAGCGCCGAGAATAATTCTGCCTCATTACTCTGGATCTCGTAATATTTTGATGGCAATCCATTTTGAGATGGAGAACTACCATGTATCAACACTCGTACTTTTTTCCCGCAGAGACTTCTATTTGGATTTTAAACCATTACAAAGGCAAGTTGTTCATCGAGGCACAAAGACTTCGTATCGATCGAGCTACGCGTACATTCCTTTCAAACTTCACGTGTTTGGACCGGCACACCTTCAATTTGAGCTCATTGCAAGACATGAGCGTAAATAGCTGAGCGATGGAGTGTAAAATGTGATATTTCTGAGATGGAAAAGGAAATCCATAAAACAGTGCCTGATATAAATTAAAATCTAGCTAATATTATACCTTATATACTGAGTGTCCAACTTGACTTCTTCATGTACCTTGTTTGCCCTTTGAAATGAAGTACGTAGTTGACCTGAAAACGTAAGTGACATGTCTCCGTCGACATGGATGACTACTCACGAGTACTGTAAGTACTCCTACGTACAAAGAGTTGTGCACTGGCATTGAGTCCGGCACGCTCACAAATTCGTTGGCACAGGAAGTTATGCGCTGACATAGGATCCAACACGCTCACAGATTTGTAGGCACAAGAAGTTCCGCGCTGACATAGGATCCAACACGCTCACAGATTTGTAGGCACATGAAGTTCCGCGCTGACATACGATCAAACACGCTCACAGATTTGTTGGCACAAGAAGTTCCGCGCTGACATAGGATCAAACACGCTCACAGATTTGTAGGCACAAGAAGTTCCGCGCTGACATAGGATCCAACACGCTCACAGATTTGTTGGCACAAGAAGTTCCGCGCTGACATAGGATCCAACACGCTCACAGATTTGTTGGCACAAGAAGTTCCGTGCTGACATAGGATCCAACACGCTCACAGATTTGTTGGCACAAGAAGTTCCGCGCTGACATAGGATCAAACACGCTCACAGATTTGTTGGCACAAGAAGTTCCGCGCTGACATAGGATCCAACACGCTCACAGATTTGTAGGCACATGAAGTTCCGCGCTGACATACGATCAAACACGCTCACAGATTTGTTGGCACAAGAAGTTCCGCGCTGACATAGGATCCAACACGCTCACAGATTTGTAGGCACATGAAGTTCCGCGCTGACATAGGATCCAACACGCTCACAGATTTGTTGGCACAAGAAGTTCCGCGCTGACATAGGATCAAACACGCTCACAGATTTGTAGGCACATGAAGTTCCGCGCTGACATAGGATCCAACACGCTCACAGATTTGAAGGCACAAGAAGTTCCGCGCTGACATAGGATCCAACACGCTCACAGATTTGTTGGCACATGAAGTTCTGCACTGACATAGGATCCAACACGCTCACAGATTTGTAGGCACATCAAGTTCTGCACTGATATAGGATCCAACACGCTCACAGATTTGTAGGCACATCAAGTTCTGCACTGACATAGGATCCAACACGCTCACAGATTTGTAGGCACATGAAGTTCTGCACTGACATAGGATCCAACACGCTCACAGATTTGTAGGCACATCAAGTTCTGCACTGATATAGGATCCAACACGCTCACAGATTTGTAGGCACATCAAGTTCTGCACTGACATAGGATCCAACACGCTCACAGATTTGTAGGCACATGAAGTTCTGCACTGACATAAGATCAAACACGCTCACAGATTTATAGGCACATCAAGTTCGGCACTGACATAGGATCCAACACGCTCACAGATTTGTAGGCACAAGAAGTTCTGCACTGACATAGGATCCAACACGCTCACAGATTTGTAGGCACAAGAAGTTCTGCACTGACATAGGATCCAACACGCTCACAGATTTGTAGGCACATGAAGTTCTGCACTGATATAGGATCCAACACGCTCACAGATTTGTAGGCACATGAAGTTCTGCACTGACATAAGATCAAACACGCTCACTGATTTGTAGGCACATCAAGTTCTGCACTGATATAGGATCCAACACGCTCACAGATTTGTAGGCACAAGAAGTTCTGCACTGACATAGGATCCAACACGCTCACAGATTTGTAGGCACATCAAGTTCTGCACTGATATAGGATCCAACACGCTCACAGATTTGTAGGCACAAGAAGTTCTGCACTGACATAGGATCCAACACGCTCACAGATTTGTAGGCACATCAAGTTCTGCACTGATATAGGATCCAACACGCTCACAGATTTGTAGGCACGAGAAGTTCTGCACTGACATAGGATCCAACACGCTCACAGATTTGTAGGCACATCAAGTTCTGCACTGATTTAGGATCCAACACGCTCACAGATTTGTAGGCACAAGAAGTTCTGCACTGACATAAGATCAAACACGCTCACAGATTTGTAGGCACATCAAGTTCTGCACTGACATAGGATCCAACACGCTCACAGATTTGTAGGCAAAAGAAGTTCTGCACTGACAAGGGATCCAACACGCTCACAGATTTGTATGCACAAGAAGTTCTGCACTGACATAGGATCCAACACGCTCACAGGTTCGTGGGCACATGAAGTTCTGCACTGACATAGAATAATTGTCGAGAATCTGTTCAGAATGATCAAATTTTGCGAATTAAAAATGAAAATTCTTGTAATTGTGTGTAATGTAACAAATTTTGTGCTTACGTAAAAAGTTGTGTGTTGAAATGTCTCAGTAAATCCCAGCGGCACAGAGGGGTCGCTTCAACATGAATGTTTTTATGTCGCTTAAACATGTATGTTTTCTTTTATGCCTGTGTGTTTAAGGGGGAGCGATAAGAGTTAGTGGCTCGAACGACGGCTGTTTACATTGTGTGTTGTTTCGGGAGGGGACTTTGGCAAATCTTTCATTAGGGCGAGCCCTTGGGAAACTTGAGACGATCGAAAAATGCCTACCCATTCGCAAACAAAGTCGTTTTCTCAACGCACATAAATCGCGACCCTTGAGCTGCGAGGGTGAACGGAGTAACGGCTTCGAAGGAGCCTGGGCGTGGGAAAGAGTGAAACCAACATATAACCAGGGAAGAGTAGGCGGGCACTGTCCACGAGTAGAAGGACCAGATTGGTCGGACAGGAGGAAGGGCACAACCCTCAAAATATACGATAGACATCGTGATGAACAGGAGGGCAGTTCGACAGTTGACGCCGCGACGCGAAGTATAAAGATAAAACTCGGGTGTGTTCGCGGTAACAAACGTGCTCAAAGATATAATGAAAAGTGATTATTGCATATATTGAAAATTACACTAAAGTTGACGCTATAATGTAATCCAGAAATTAATGCATTCTCGTTTCACTTGCAGAGAGGGAATTTTACGTGTTCCCGGTACCACGTTCACTAAGGGGAAATTTATCAAGCATAACAAACCGTGGGAGTCATTTGATGGATCATGGAGATGTCACGAGAAATCGCCCCTTCTCTGTTCAGAATGATCAAATTTTGCGAATTAAAAATGAAAATTCTTGTAATTGTGTGTAATCTAACAAATTTTGTGCTTACGTAAAAAGTTGTGTGTTGAAATGTCTCAGTAAATCCCAGCGGCACAGAGGGGTCGCTTCAACATGAATGTTTTTATGTCGCTTAAACATGTATGTTTTCTTTTATGCCTGTGTGTTTAAGGGGGAGCGATAAGAGTTAATGGCTCGAACGACGGCTGTTTACATTGTGTGTTGTTTCGGGAGGGGACTTTGGCAAATCTTTCATTAGGGCGAGCCCTTGGGAAACTTGAGACGATCGAAAAATGCCTACCCATTCGCAAACAAAGTCGCTTTCTCAACGCACATAAATCGCGACCCTTGAGCTGCGAGGGTGAACGGAGTAACGGCTTCGAAGGAGCCTGGGCGTGGGAAAGAGTGAAACCAACATATAACCAGGGAAGAGTAGGCGGGCACTGTCCACGAGTAGAAAGACCAGATTGGTCGGACAGGAGGAAGGGCACAACCCTCAAAATATACGATAGACATCGTGATGAACAGGAGGGCAGTTCGACAGTTGACGCCGCGACGCGAAGTATAAAGATAAAACTCGGGTGTGTTCGCGGTAACAAACGTGCTCAAAGATATAATAAAAAGTGATTATTGCATATATTGAAAATTACACTAAAGTTGACGCTATAATGTAATCCAGAAATTAATGCATTCTCGTTTCACTTGCAGAGAGGGAATTTTACGTGTTCCCGGTACCACGTTCACTAAGGGGAAATTTATCAAACATAACAAACCGTGGGAGTCATTTGATGGATCATGGAGATGCCACACTAGAAGGGAGGGTAAGACATGCATTTCTAAAAAAAAAAAAAGAAAGAGTAAAGATAGTGTTGAGATTGAAAAATATTGCGATAATTCATTGTCATTCAGTCATTGATGCGCTTAAAAAGTAACAAGTTAAATTTTTAGTAACAAGTTAAATTTTTATCTTTGACAGGCGGGACGGTTATTCAGTCATACATCTGAGGATTGATCAGCTCGAATGAAGGGAATCAACGTGTGAGCATGCTGAAACGTAATGAGCAAGATAACGTCCTCACTAGACATTTTCTGAACAGTGCATAGGATAGGCCTTTGAACTGAAGCGAGTCGCGGACGAACTTTGTGGTTGAAGTAACCTTCGCCTACTGGGCTGCTGGGGGCGCTGAGACATTGTAGGCATTATTTGTGTTATGTTTGGATGCATAAGCAATCTGCGGTTAAAGGCTGGCCAGCCAATGTTTCTGTGTAATTATGTGATGTAAGTCATTTGACGTATGCTATTTGATTTCATTACTTAATTAGCATTATTCCTAACACCATTCATTGTGTGTGCGCTCATTAATGTTTGTATGACGTATAACTGGAAATTATAAATGTTAAGCATAGTTCATCCTGTGTATCATGCCCCACCATATTAGAAGCGATCAATCGTAACACCAAGGAGGGCGCCCAGAAAATGCGCTGCGTAAGTGGGTCAGCGATCCCCGGTGAGTACCTTTATTTTTGGTATATGTACTGTAATTGCCGATTATAATTCATTTAATTTGTGTTGTGTATATAGCCTGGAGGTGTGCCATTCCTCTATTCCGAGAACCTGATCTTTTTGTTAATGAATTGTTAACAAGGAGGTGAAGGGGTTATTTCTCGTGACAGAATCCAGCACACACAGATTCGTAGGCGCGAGAAGTTCTGCACTGACATAGGGTCCAAAACACACAGATTTGTAGGCACATGAAGCTCTGCACTGGCATAGAATCCAGCACACGCAGATTCGTAGGCACGAGAAGTTCTGCACTGACATAGGGTCCAGCACACACAGATTCGTAGGCACGAGAAGTTCTGCACTGACATAGGGTCCAGCACACACAGATTCGTAGGCGCGAGAAGTTCTGCACTGACATAAGGCCCACCGCACTCACAGATTCCTAACGAAGTTTATAGGGCAAAGAGAGGCCCACATCGGCCTGAAGTATCGACCAAACGTCTTGAATCTCTGCCAAGTGCCAACTTTGCTTCACGGAGGTGCGTCCGTCGTGACTCTAGCTGGATGCGTGGATAGATGGATTAATGGATGGCTGGATGGATGGAGACAGGAATAGATGACTGGATTGACGGATTAATATTTGAATGGATTAATACATGGGTAGAAGGATGAATTAATAGTTGAAAATAGCTCATTGGACGTAGGTACAGAAATAAAAAGTATTGCTTCAGAGGACAAATTTGATCATATATTGGGAGAAGGATGGTCCGATATTGCTTAACAAATAATGAACTGACTGGTAATAGGACGATGATACATTACATGGACATATGAAATGATGAATCGATGCCAGCCTGGAAAATAATATTGATAGAATCAGGAGTAAATCTGTTTGACAATAATCATGAATGCGTGACCATAAAATTTCCGGGATCATAAAATTAATTAAATTGAGAATAAATGGGCTGGTGGGCACAAATCTAAAAAACTCTAAATATACTCCAAAAATGCATGTATCTGAATTACATTCAAATCACTGATTTTTTATCAAACTGATAGCATATCAATTTAGGTAATATTCTGCCTCAGTTATATAAAATCATTATTTTGTAGAAAGTAATTCCTGTTGGTTTTATCATATATCCACGAATAAACAAGCTTTAATTTAAATCCCGGTTGAAAAACACTGTCAGTATCTGCGTAAGTTATCGCAGTAAAGCTGCACATCTTCGATTGATATTCAGCGCAGTGATGTTCAGCGCAGTGATGTTCAGCGCAGTGATGTTCAGCGCAGTGATGTTCAGCGTAGTGATGTTCAGCGCAGTGATGTTCAGCGTAGTGATGTTCAGCGCAGTGATGTTCAGCGAAGTGATGTTCAGCGCAGTGATGTTCAGCGCAGTGATGTTCCACGCAGTGATGTTCAGCGCAGTGATGTTCAGCGCAGTGATGTTCAGCGTAGTGATGTTCAGCGCAGTGATGTTCAGCGTAGTGATGTTCAGCGCAGTGATGTTCAGCGCAGTGATGTTCAGCGTAGTGATGTCCAGCGCAGTGACATTTACCAACAAGAAGAAGGCTGACCAAGCATCTCTAATGGCAGCCGAGACTGTCGTACGACTGCGCAAAACTTCACCTCGTCGAACAAAAATAGGCACCGCGGACTGCAACTGCAGCAAAATGAACATTTTTGTGCAATGGCTGCGCAGTGCCGGTGCTGTCAGCTAATTGTCGGCTGCTTTAATCCAGTCATGGCGGCGATTATCTGCGGATAAAAAATCCTCAAACACAGCTCAGCTGTGTCTAATGGCTACGTAGTTAATCAGTAGAGCGAGAAGCAACGTTGACTATAGTCGCTTTTAAGTTATTTGATGAGGCTGACATCGGAGGTAAAAGTAAATGTATTATTGTATTTAGTTCTGTTTCAAACCCTTCGCGGAGAAAAAGTTTTGTCGAATAGTTTTCCAGGCATAGATGGCCAATTTAGGTATGTAGAAGCTTATATCCATTTTGTGTGATTTGTTGTCGTTAGTGTTGAATTTTATTGCTCATCGTCTATTCCAGTTCACTAACGTTTTTTCACAGCTTGTTAGCGTTGTCTCCATCTTCGTCACTATCTAAATCGTGAAGCGTCAAGACTCCAACTAGTAGATCCAAGATACTCCAAGCCCATTTAGAGGGTTTTTTAACCTGGGAAAAATAGAAATCAGTAATTTGTAGATCTCTTTAAAGTGCAATTTTCTTGCATCTGGCATCAGCTAACGATATAACTCAGCGAATAAAATTGGCAGGTCTAGTCTTATAAAATAGAAAATCTCCATTCAAACATGATCAACGTAGGTGCACGGTGTCAGTCACATGTACCCATCTGGATAAGAATTTCGTGAATAGAACATGAGTCATACGTAGGTTAATTCTTTTTTGTAATATCGCATAATAACTTATATAAAGAAGCAAAACTTGTTGAAAATAAAAATGAACGCAATGTTTCTCCAGAGAGACATTCCGCGAGACGTTTATTAAAACTAAAGGAAAGAATAAAAGAGTTGCAACACTGACTGAATGAGCGTCTAGCGCACAAATGACTTTAGAACTGCGTGATATACTGATAAAAATGATGCAAGATATAAGCTACACTAAAAACTAAAAAATACTTAAAAGCGATATGCAGAGAGGCACACCTGTGAAAAAAGTACGTCGTTGAATTGTATATTTGTTTATTTCACTTTGGTTAACTTTGTTTCCTAATCTTCATCGGCAATTTTGTCTTATTTTATTGATTTCATTCTTACTTTATTTTCAGTGGTTGGATCGAAAAGAAAGATTTTATTTTATACTTAGCTATTCCAGGTCACTCGTTGAGAATGAGCTCGGAGTTCGAAACGTGCTAATTAAAAATATTTTTAACGCAATAGTGATAGTTTTCTACCACCTTCATTGATAATTTACTTCGCGCAAAAAGTCTTCCCGTAAAAAAGGTGTCGTGCGACATAATTTGCTGATTTATATCCTGGTTCAAAAATTTTTACGAAATTATTGTGCAGAAACAGGAAATTTCAAAAGGATTTGCACTCGAACTCGTAATATTGATGGCTTCCATTATTGTTGTTTTACTTGCAATTTTTGATTCGAGTATATGTTTAACACGGTATTTTTAGTTCTCTCCATTTTACTTAAAATCAGGAAACCTCCATATAACTTTTTATCTCAAAATCACTACTGATTAAGAAAAAACACGACGAGCTTCAAAATTTGCCTCCCACCTGCAGGTATATTTTATACAATACAGACTCACTATCATATGAAAAAAATACTCTGCTTGTACACAGTCGTATTCTCGTGTTTTTTTCTGGCTTGCATGCGAGCAAAATGATACTACATCCAACCTACACAATCCGAGGGAACGACTGTATCCCCGATCCCTTCGCTTGTTCAGCTCTCAATTCCCAGTTCGAGCATCAAGGCCAAACATTTCGCCAGTTTTCGTGCTTCACTTTAACTATGCCTTGCAAAACACCGCCTATAACTGCAAGATTTTCCAAAACTGTGGTAAGCGCTTTCAACTTTTTGCGTTCCATTCTTCGCAAAAAGAGTGATTTAAGCGTTTTTTTATGGCAAGCTCCTCCGTTCATCGCTCATACTCGATCACTATTGCCTGAGGCCTGACAATGTATCGCGCAACGGCTTTTTTATATCTTTTTGTGCAGCGTATTTGGCTCGCGGAATAGCTGCAATTTTAAAGATGCACTGCTTTTGCTGGCTTCCTCTTTCGTTCTTTTCCAGCAACGATGGTAAAGACTTTCGAGGGATTTTGCAGGACGATCAACAGTTTCAGTCAGCATTCGCTCTCTCCACACCAGTGCAAAAGTGAGTGATAGTCCGAACGAAAGCAACATGATGGCTGGTTAGAGCATGATTTGTGACGGTGACTACAGCGAATGCAAGTCTTTATCTCTGTGAGAGGCTCTTATTTAAGCCTCACTCGAGTCACCATGCTAAAGATATCTATAAATCTTGCCATGACATCTGTTAATATCCAATGTGACTATAGCTGTGAAATACATGTTGAATATAGAATAATATCATCAGCTGATATAGGATCAGTTAATCAGAATTTGTAACACTATGTGCTCGAAAGAGTTTAAGATAAAAGAATGCCATTAATATCTATTAGTGATGAAATTTAGTATCAAGCCTTGGCTTTGGCTTTAAGACTATTAAATTGCTTCCCTCATTTGGAAAGGGTGTTATTTACGTCCTTAAACAAGTACGCACAATTTGTGCAGTTATTAACTCAAAAAGTGGTCATTGTATTTCAATTTATTTGACTTTGATCGCAGCAGAGCGCGGTAATAACACCCACACCAAATGCTGTGGGAACACTTCACGCCAAAAGATTGATTTGAGCTCGGCTGTAATACTTTTTGATATAAATTTTCCCATTTTCTCCAGACACAGTTGTTATTTCTCTGCTAACTAAGGGTTTTTACGAGAGTTATTCCTTGATATGAACCCGGATTTGTTCTACTCCAAGGATCAAAGGTAGTCCAAGACGAGTTTTATCCCAAGGTCGTGGAACCGACACGATTAATGTATTGTGAATCAAATCATGTACAGTAAAGTAACCCAGATTTTCATAGGTTTATCGGAGGGGAAAAAACGGCAATAAACACCACATTCCGTCGCAATTTAAAAAATGTGAAGCTCTTAAAAATGAATACAGATGGACAAATTCATTCACAGTAAGATCTTAAATTCTCTGATTGAGTTGCATTTTCCGTTGAGCAATTTCAACATCAAAGTTAGTCCTCTTTTCAAGAGGCAATTTCACCGATTCGCAAGTGGTGCCAAGTCCTAGAAGGCGCGAGTGACAGCAGTGATAAGATTTTAAAGTGAGCGAAGCATCGCTCATCCTCCATCACTTTGGTTGTACACTAAATAAAGCGAGCGATACTCTCTCGCAAATCCGCTTCGACGTTTCCATCTCCGTCAGCGAGAGGGGCGACAGCGCTCTCTTCATCCGCCGTCATAGGTCCGATATCGGCGCTCTCGATGTCAATAGCGTAGAAAGATTGGCACCCGTGGCCGTGCCCGAGGTAGTCCCGAGGGGAACCTGAAGAATACTTCCAGAGGGATAAGTTAAGTTACTCGCTCAAAAAACGATGCACTTTATTACGAGCTTTTATCTTCAAAGCGGCCTCGTTGCTTCGCCCCTCCTTGGCTCTCACGCTGTCTGCTTAGCCGGGTAACTTTGGATCCCAAAAATGTAACTTAATTTAAGCGATTTTTTGAGCTACGCTTCTTTTCTAGCTTTAATTAAACGAAGAAATGCGAGCATCAGTACTTTTTTGCTCTTTCGTTCAAGACTTTGTTCCTCGAGATGCTGTTTTCAATGGACATGATGACTTAATTCGGAAGTTGAGTTAGCATAAAGACTTGCAGCACAAATTTTGTGCTGGTAAAAAATCCGCTACCAAGAGTATTTTTTGAAAAGCTTTGAATTTATATGCCGTTCGCTAATCTCTCCCTTTGCTTTGATGAAATGTTTGCTTTAGTGTGTGAAGATAACTTCGCTGAAAAAATTATATCAGTCTCCCAGTTGTATGAAGTTTAATTGATGCCTGGAAACTCCAGTTGTTAAATCTATTCCCCTCTCTTATGAATAAAATTTTGATGACTTATTTGAAAATCAGTTACAAAAAGTATTGTGGCGTTTTTCTTACTGTTTATGCCAATCGTTGTGGCATAAAATGTGTCTCTGTAATCAATTGAATTTAATTCTCGAATTTGTGGCAGAACGAGAAAAAAATTGCTAGCTCCTGATGAAGTACTAAATCAATGGTTTTGATTTACCTCAAGATGAATCCGAAATCGAAAAAAAGGTCAGAATTGGGACACGCTGCCTTTTTAAAGAGGGATCATCTTTAAACTCAACGGCATATTTTTTATGCATTAAAAACTGCAATAATCCTTTAGAAAATTGTCCTGATGTAACAACAGGTTATTCCCATCTCGTTAGTTATAAATAACATCTTGATGAAGCAAAACTAAACAAGGTGGATAAAACATTTTTTCCGTTAACTCTAAATTATAACCATTCATAAAATGCACCAGAAATACTTATGAATCACATTTATGTAACGGCGAGAGTTAGCATCTGTTGTTGTGAGAACTTTTGCTAATGCTGCAAAGTATATGACTTCTTGAAAAATACTCCAGATTATAAAGTTCGGCGATCTGCTAGAAAAATTTAAAACTTTTGAGTCACAACTGCCGAGAAGGCAACCTTCTTGAAACTCACTTTAGCAACAAAGTAACTCATTTTGTTGTATTTTTCACAGAACAGATACATTGCTTTGTATTTCACACCAAGACTGCAATATGAAACGTAGAATAAAAAGATCAAAATGATCTCGCCTTACGGGCTGTGAGATACCAAAGACAACGATCCAATGGAGGCCAATTTTCGAAACATATGTAAAACAAAATTCATTCACTAAGTAATAAAATGAAAGAACAGCAATGAAAAGAGTGATGTTGCATTAACGCAGTTTGATCATCATTACTAGCAATAGCCAGAGTATCACAGCCATGGTAGCGAGCTAGAAAAAACGATTAAGCACTTTTATGGCTGAGTTTACCGTAAAGAAATAAGACCTCATCAGCGCGACTGGAAAAGTCAATATTTTGCGGTTTATTCGCCCAAGCGTGCGATTTGAATTTCACATCAAAGCGGGAACAGAGAACAAAAACCGTCTCTCGTCGATTGAAGCCAAAGGAAGGACTCATTTTTGACTCGCCACGAGATCTTTTAAGCCAAAATTCTTGGATTTCTGGCACAGTTTTCGTCCTATTTTTATTGAAGGCACGCCGGGATCAAATGAGCAAAGGATTCCACGTCGCTTCTGCAAAGTTGCGAATATGCAGAGCGGATTATGAACCAAGATGCCTTGAGTTTTAGCCGCCGTCGTTTGATGGTCCGTGGCACCGTTTCTCGGGATCAGAATCCGTCTTTGAGGTAACAGGACGACGCTTAGCATATAATGCGGCTAATGGACTCTGGTTAGGAGAGCTGCACTGCATTTCAGCAGACTTCATTCTACCTTATAGAGACATAATTACATCATTCTATTGCAAAGGCTATAATGTTGCTCAAAAGTAGAAATATAACGCAGAAGTCTGTGGCTAAAAGCACTGTAAGTATATAGTTACGATGATGTTAAAAAAACGATGGCGTTGCAACTGAAAAATTTGAGATTTAACGATTTGACTGTGATAGAGAAACTCTTCAGATATCAGGTTTCCCCGGCTAATGACAATGACAGTACCAGCGCCTTTATTGGGAAATGACGATAACCCGATGAGCGAGTCAGTAAAAGTTACTGCTGAATATTGAATATTGGCGCTTAATTTGCAATTCTAGTCGAAAACTTTTCTGGTTTTCTACATTTAAAACAAACATTTGTAAGTCAATTCTTTAAGCTATGCTAGAATTAGAGTTCATAATGCAGGAAATCACTGTAATGAAATTCTGCTCAACGTTTCAGTCCAGTACGTTCGTTATCATCAGTAACATTAAATAAAAATAGACGTAAATTAGAAATAAATGTTCGATCACTCAGTCTGTTGCGAAATATAACAAGGATCACGCAGCATTTTGGTGAATCGTCATATCTATCACTATTGTTTAAGGACATATCAATGTTCTATCAATCATTCTATTGAGCAATATGAACTAGGATCACTCAACATTTTGAAACATCGTCGTATCTATCACTATTGATTAATCAAGGACAAATTAATGTTTATCAATCATTCTATTGCGGAATATGAACTAGGATAACGCAGCATTTTGGTACATCGTCGTACTTATCACTATTGCATAAGGAACACTTGCGCTACCCTCCACCATCGTCGTATGACATGGAATAACAGTTACCCGCTTTTGTATGTCTACTGTATGAGTATGTATAAATGACTGCCTGTAGAAGTTTATCGACAAATACAGTTTTAAGGAAGTTGAAACCTTGGTCATATTTTTCATTGAAGAACAAATTTTCTCGTTAGAACTGGAGAACTTACTTAGTCATGCTGCCTAGCTCTAAGCGTTACATTTTAGTCCAAAATTTACACATTGAACTGCGTAATTCAGGTAAAGTACGAATTTTCTAGTTAGAGTTAGGGAACTAACTATGTCAGGCTACCTAGCCCAATGCGACAAATTTTAATCGAAAAATTGCACATTGAACTACACAATTCAGGAATTTGAACGCACACATGTGTTGCGCATTTCTTTTTTTGTCTTAGGTCTCACTAGAGGTGAACGGGAATCTGCCTTATGAAAATATCTGCAAAGTTTTTCTACATCAACTTCAGAAATAGTAAGTTCATCTATTCTTGATTCATTTTCGTTAACCCTCAATCGTATTGCTGAGTTATCATTTATCTAATTCAAGGATTTTTAGTTACGTAACGTTTATTTTGAGTGAAGGCTGGTCACAATTATATAATTGAAGAAAAATTTAAAATGGGAAAATAAACAATGACTGGATTATAATTCAAATTTAGAGTATAACAGTTCAGTGCGCTACACAAAATATTTGTTTGGGTATGACATCATAGGAAATTTGTGTGAAAAGGAATTTTCACTGGAAATTTTTTAAATGTTAGGAACGGCATAATTCACTCAAAAATATACCTCTATTACTACATATCTTCAATACTTATGTTTTGTCATTAGGCGTACACCTATTCGTTTATGTGACAGCAGCAAAGTATTGCTGAAGGTCAATATTTCTGCATTATTAGTTCACTGGTTGTGTAACTTTAAGATAACTGGATGAATTCTTTTATGAACTCATTTCCAAAAAAAAATGCATGACACAAATTATTTTAAGATCCTGATGTGATGTGAAGAGTTGCTGTGGTCACCGTATCCGAGTGGTTAATAACGCGCCCTTCACAGAAAGGTGTCGACAGTTCGAATCCCGGCAGGGCCTCCCGGTAGGGAAAACGGAGAACTCAGCCACAATTCCCCACTTTACCCAAGTGCTGGGAATGGGTAACAGCTTGAACGGAGGTAACCGTCATTGCGTCCTGGTGTTAGGTATTAGGCATTTGAAAAACCAACGTGGAAAGTGATATGTGTCAGGCTTGATTGGGATACAAAACATTCTTTGTCGCCTTTTCAACGGCGGCCCAGGCTGCCATGTGGCTGCGCTAATCTGCTGTGTGGCTGCGCTAATCTGCCGTGCGGCTTCGCTAAACTACCGTGCGGCTGCGCTAAACTGCCGCGTGGCTATGCTAAAGTGCCGGGCAGCTGCCCTGAACTGCTATGCAGCTGTACTAATCTGCCGTACGACTGCGCTAAACTGCCTCGCTTTACGAAGCGCTATACGCTGCAGGCAGCTCCTGTAATAAAATCGATGTTTTTCGCAGCTACTATTCAGCGCCGGCGCCGCGAGCCACGTAAATGATGCGTCTATTGTCCTTGGCGATGATTTTTGACGCGGTAATGTCTGAGCATTCGAGCAAATCACATTAGAGGTATGAGACTATAGACTTAATATGAGTCATAAACTGGTAATATGAAATAGACTGAGTGGCAACTGAGATAAATAGATCCCCTGCGCTTCAAATAATCTTTGTCATTCTCTGGAGAGAAAATATGTACGTTAAGTAGTCACAAATCCTAATTCATTGTCTCAAATATGCATCCTGCCTTTTTGAAAATGAGATAATTTCGCAGGCATTTGTGTGCTGAGTTATATTCCTCTCGACTGCTGATATTTTACAACTTTTTCGAATTGCAGGCCTGAATCGAAGTTTCTGAATTGTTCTACATTTTAAACGTACGAGAGACAAGTATTTTTACCCAATTCGTTTCTTGCTCACTCATGTTTCTGTATCCAGTATTTGTTATACCAGAATTAATAAAAGTAATTGAAATATTTTTCTTCTTCGTATTCCTGAATCCACTGCCTACTTTACCTAAACAGAAATATTGTTTAGTACTACAATTGCTCATAATCATAAGTCTGTATTCAAAACCTACTCCTCTCCAATTTTAAAATTAGCTTATGTAAACTGTTCATCCACTTATTCCCATAGCTTCTGGGTAATTTACTTGAACAGACACAATTTCTAGTAATATTTCTCATCTTCATAATTCGGTCTCCGCAGCTTACCTCACCTGAACATGAACATGGTGCTCAGCATCTGTTGCAACAGCGCCAAAAGACGCTTTCAAGCTTAGTGTCAGCAAGCCGTCCGTCTGCTTGCTAGCAAGAGTGAGGCGTATTTGCTTAGTTTAATTCTCCCGTTGTTCTCTCTAGAGCTCGCTCGTCTTCGACGCAGTCTTCGTTAAGGACCGAGAAGCCCGCTCTGTTTGCTCTAAATTAGAGTTTACGGCATGATTACGTCCTTCTCGATGGTGCCTTGGATGTGTTGCGTATTATTACTCTTTCTTACGACCATCCTGCGTGAATGTTAGCCAAAGTACAATGCTCCAAATGCATGCAAATGCGAATGCATGCTCACAAGGGTGATGAGAATGATGGTAGTCCAGACACCGCTGATGATTGTGAGGTTTGGCGAGTGGAATTTGGTTGCCTCAGATCGACTTAAAGCGTCCGACGAAGCGCGGGTGAGAAGGAGATGACGCAGGAGTCGTTTAGAGCAGCAGAAATCCCTGACAATAACTGCGGCTTCTCGCATAGGTTTCTTACGACCTGTATCCATATATATTTGATTCGCCGTGCTTAAACTTCATTATTTTACATCATAACTCGAATGAAAGTCAGTGAGTGCTTTACTTACGAAGTGTACGTATAATGCAAATGAATTTTTAACTGAAACACCTTCAGTACTAGCGAGAAGCGTTCATCACACTTATTCCAGGCTTCTTGGAGAAGAAAGATTTAGTTGATCCATTTTCATTTCTTCACCAGAAAGGTTTACGTTAGATCAATAGAACGCAACCTAATATTCGAGAATTATCCAGGTCATTATGGTTGAATAAGCCAGAAATGATATTATATCCCCGAACTTACTAAATCGCAAGGATCCAAAACGAGATTTGATTGCGTAATCATCTATTACTTCCAAACAAAAAGGATCAGCCAGAGCTTGGTTTCTCAGCTTAAAGTTATAACTGGTAGTTCTGCTTGGCGATAATTTTTAGGGAACGTTGCTCGAAATACTATTTCAATGACCATTTATCAGACTTTACAGCAGCACTTTCATGGTTAATTGAATTCCTTACAGTTAGATATTTCTCACAATTTCTGTTTAATAAATTCTATGGTAGGTATTGTAGTATTCGTTTATAAATGGGTACATATTACGTGGTTCACCAAGGCATAGTGGTTGGGAGCTCTCGCCTTTGTTTAATGATCTTCTGTTCGATTTCCAGATCTTCAGCCCCTTGTTTTTCAGGGGGAGACGGAACATATTAGCAATAATTCCTGACCCATACGAGGTGTATGAAATGGGCACCGATTAGACCGCTCGTTACCGTCATTGCGTACTAGCATTTATGATTATGAATTTCGAAACAGACATTATATGATGTAATATCTTTCAAGTTTCCAGTAATAAAACATTCGCTGGAATATCTTTTGAAATAGGTTAATTCATCCTAGTCTTCGTATTTCTCCCCTTCAACGAAGGATTATGTGTCAGAGACAATTATTTCAATTTCCCCATTGATCATGTGACAGTGGGATATTCTTACATGTGATAGCATGATTCAGCAGTCCAAGCTCCGATTTATATGTAGATCTATCCCTGTTCAAGAATTAAGAGACAGAAAAACGTTGTTAGGTCAAAAGGGTTCAATGCGAATCTATAAATTTAAAGGTGTTGAGAAAAAAACGTTTACAGTTTTTTACCACTAAGCGCGGCGCTTGAGACAAAGGATTATATCAAATGAGAGCCGAATGTGGTATAAAAAAAATTCTTCGTTCAAAATCCTTCACACCAGATTTGTTCTTGAAGTTCGTCTGAAACAATACAACTAGCACAGATTTGTTGTAACATGAAAAGGTGCTAAATGTAAACTGATACACTGTCACAAAAAATATCATCTCATCCACTACACCACTAAATTACTTAGTCAAAGTATAACCGTACAAAACAAAGGAATACCAAGCATTTTTATTGAATCGCTGACGGGGTGAAACAGCTTCTATTCGATAAGTACATCGTCAACTTCTTGAATGCTCGAAAAATGTTCTTGTCATAAACAGCAGATGTTTGGAATATATACTAAATTGCCCTGAGGACAGTTGTTTTTCAGCATTTTTTTCCGAGTTTATCGCCAGTAAAAACAAGCAACTGAACGAGTTTTTTTTTAGTTCGAAATTGAACATTTTCTCTTTCACGTTTTAAACTTTTTTACTCATCAACTTTCCAATAGACTATCCAAAATGTCATGTTAATGAATTAATACGTGTCTTCCCTTACTTATTACGTTGCGTTGGAAGCTTAAATAATTTTCCACTTTTATCGCAAAAATAAACCAACTTTCAAACTCATGCCCCATCTTTCCACCGCCGATCTCAATTTGCACCGTAAAAACACCTGGCATAATCCTGCACAAGGCAGACTTCCAACCCACTTATCAACGAGCAGCGGAACTACAGAACACGAAAAATATGTTTACCACTCTTTCTGCCGCTGGATCGCTACGCAGATTTCCCAGCACATAGCTGCATTTATGTCTACGCATAGTGGGTACGATTCGCTCTTGGCTTAATCGCGTATGCATAATGTGGAGGTCTACGCCATACATCGTACGTCACTGGCGCAAAGTGCACGTTGCGCGCCGAGCGCGAGATCCCTTTGCCATCGCGCATCCAATCTTCAACTAATGCGCATTTAGATGCACTTGTCACATAAAGTGCCCCGGTATCCCCGCTGTCACTTTCATGCTTCATTCGAAATGAGTATCTGGTTTGAACGCCAAGTTTATGGCCTTGGAGAGACCCGGCTGGCTTGAGTTCCTCATGCATCTGAAGCTTACTGAAGAAATGAGGGCAATTCATACGAGGGACATCAAAGGCAGGGTTGGATGCCTGTTATGAACATCAAACGGATGTTGCGTTGGATATCTTAAATGAACCTCTAAACGAATAGAATTTTACTCGACCTCGTATGAGAGTTATTTTATTTTTCATTCCGAGTTTCATGCGAGGATTGAAGTCTATGCTCTTCGAATGTCATTTGGAAGTACTGCGCTTGATATTTTTTTCCTGAATCCGTGATGGCTTGTGAAATTTAGCACTTATAATAGAATGTCCTTTAAATGCAGATTTCAGAAGCAGAAAAAAGTCACAGTAAATTTTGAAATGCAATGATTGGCAAAGAAAGCACTGCTGATTTAACAATAGCACTAGCAAGATGATGTGAATTCTCAGAAAAACATCAGTAAAAATTTTAAATCTTGCATCGAATTTCTATACATTATTATTTATTGTATCAAATATAGAATAAACCCTAATGACAGTCTAATGAAGAACATCATGATATACCCTGTCCTCCAATGAACATGTTTGACATAGTTCTTTTTATCTCAGTTTTCAATGAAAAATTATTCAGAAATGATGCTTAAATATTAATGAATTACTAAATGGCATACTGTACATGGCTAATACTATTTTTTAATCAATAACAATGCGCATTTGCACCAATTGATTGGAGATAATTTCTGTGCAAGTGTTGTCACAAGCGTTTATGTATAATTTAATGCAGTGAAGATTTTCCAGACTTTGTTCATTAATTCACCATTCTACCATCATGAAAATTGTTTCACACAATTGTGTTTTGTTTGACAAAAATTTTTCGAAAATATTCTTTTTAACTCAAAAAAATGTCGCAGCAAACACGAACTTGAAACTGAAGTTTAATTGAAAGCCATCGCACGCCCTTAAGCTTCATTAATTTTTTTGCGTTAAAAAATATCCTTGCGCTTAACATTTGAACCACAATTCCAGATTTTCCAAATCCCAATACTCAACTCAGACGTTGTTTAGAATGTTTCCCAAAATTTATGATTTTCCAAAGACGTTGGTTAGAATGTTTCTCACAGTTTAAAATTTCCAAAATACGTTATTTAGAAGCTTGTCATAATTCAAGATTTCCCAAAGACATTGTTTAAAATGTTCCTCATAATTTAAGATTTTCCAAAAACCTTTTTTAGGAAATTTCTCACAATTTAAGATTTCCCAAAGACGTAGTTTAGAATGTTTCTCACAAGTTAATATTTACCAAAGACGTTGTTTAGAATGTTTCTCAAAATGTAAGATTTTCCAAAGAATTTGTTCAAAATGTTTCGTGCCACTCGCCCTAAATGTGAGAGCGCAACCAATCGAGCGCATACCTGCACCGTTTGAATCATTCCATAACACTGAACTATTGCATTTCGTATTTCAGAGTGCAGGGGACCCTCCTTGTAACGCGAGCCAGGACTGCATAGAATGCGCTCAGCCTCCAGCCACTTTGCATGGGCTCAACACTGTTATCAATAGAGGACACATTTCGGAAGGCTTTCTCTGCCCCTTGTAGTTCACGGTTCAGTTTACAGCAATGGCAGCCTTTTGGGAGGCGGTGGCTTTTGCTATCGTAGGCAATCGCCGCCGAGAATGCCGGAGACTTCAATCGCCTCGTGTCTTTGATTGTGCTCTAGGATGTGTTGGAACACTTGCAGACACTTAGTCTTTTTACGAATCGCTTGGCGCTGGCCGTGCTATTGACTCAAATGGTACTATGCCCACTTAGTTTGGTGGGCCATCTCAATAAGAGAAATAAAGCCTATTAAAAACATAGGATAAGATGTGTGGAAACATCCTGTGGGAGTTACGACAGCCAGTGTAAATGAAATGATGAAAGAAAAATTGGCCTTTAGAAACATGAGTTTGTTTGTCATTTTGCCCCTAACAACTTTCACATGTTAAGCCTCTAAAGAACAACTTTTGAAGTTTCGAAGATTATGTAATACTTTTCGCAAAGTATTCTTTTGTTACTTGACACACTAGCAGAAAACTGCAGGAACATCGTCTGTAATCTGAAAAAAATGAATATGTTTTCTCTTCGAGCCGCCTCTAGGTAAATATTAGAGAAAAAGCCGACATGAACCATGTCCAAAGAGCAATCACTTAGATTTTTAAGCCAGGAAATGTTCAAACACTTATACTTTTTTCAAATCATTTCTGGATAAAATGCATTCTTCTTCCGAACTAGTTCTCGGTCTGAACTTTTTTCAAAAATCCCTCCTGAAGTTGCAATACTTATTTCCCTATGGTGAAACTCTGCCCCATACAGTTTATTATTTATTGCATAATCTGCATCCAGAATTCTCTACAAAGTAAGCTTCCCTTCAAATACATTTCATAATTAATGCTTCACAAATTTAATGTGTAATTTGCGACTGTGTTATTGAAATCTTCATGCTTGCAAATTAACTTTAGGAATCATACTTTGAAAATTTAGTGGCAAATATTTCATGATATATAAATTTAGTATCAAATATTCCAAGAATGTATTTTTATTCCTTTGCATTGAAGTATGTATTCTTCATTGCAAAGAATTTGGTGTAGAATAATTGAAACCGTACTTTTCTCGTTTTCGTAGGAATGATGGCTTCTATACTAAGTCGTGCAGCCGTTCAGTCATGCGTCACGATACTCGAAGGCTAGCGTTCTTCATATTTTTGAACGATCACAAAAAGTATAAATTTAAAGGTCAAACTTGGCCCAGCCTTCTGTTAGCTCTTAATAAAAACCCAGTTTCCCCCGTAATTCCCATAAACATTTGCTATAATTAAACCTGCATTTATTTAGAGTAGATATTTTCATTTTCGCTTCACAGTTACGTAGAAAAGTTCTTCCAGCATCCACACTAGGTTAAATTTTTTTATTTCGTAGAATGGTTCCTTCGTTTGACCTTACTTTGTTGAAGTGGCTCCTTTTTGATCTGAAATTCGTTCTTCAATATAAAATTCGTTCTTCAATCCAAAATTCGTTCTTCAATCCATCTGAGTTGAAGTCATCCGCTCGTTCTTCAAATCTTCTGAGTTGAAGTCGTCCGCTCGTTCTTCAATCCATCTGAGCTAAAGTCGCCCGCTAGTTATTCAATCCATCTGAGTTGAAGTCGTCCGCTCGTTCTTCAATCCATCTGAGTTGAAGTCGCCCGCTAGTTCTTCAATCCATCTGAGTTGAAGTCGCCCGCTCGTTCTTCAATCCAAAATTCGTTTCTCAATCCAAAATCCGTTCTTCAATCCATCTGAGTTGAAGTCGTCCGCCTACCTACCACTCTTTAACCGCCCAGCCCTCGGTCGACTCGTAGTTCTCTGTTAGAGCCGTCCCTCTTATCGTGCGCGAGGGACAATGAGCTCTTTCCTCAAGCCCATTGTTCAAGAGAAATCTTGCTAGTCAATTTACTTGCTTTCTGAGTCGCTTGACTTAGACTTTAGTGATACGAAACTTGAAGAGACTTAGAAACTGAGAACCATTGTCTCTCACGTTCTACATAAAGGCGGTTCTATTTTTTCCCCAGTGTTAGAGGGTAGCTTCTGTTAAATTAAACGGAAATAATTTCCTTCAGTTTGCAATCGTCTTACCTTGTGTACTGAGATAAGAGGATGATTGTTCTCGCCAAATGTTTCGAGCAATCCCTTCAGAAAGCAGACGCTGCAGTGATATTGCAATCGTTTGTTTGTTGTGAGATAATTTTTTAAAGTAAATGCAGTCGAAGATTTACGTCAAATTTCATTGTGATTCAGAATTGTGTATTAGTATAAAAACTTAAATTACAAGTGAGTATCGTCCATTGAAGGTAGTAATAAAGTAATGTAGCTAGTTAAAATACATGCATTAGCTTGGTGTGTAATTTAAATGTTTTCTTTGTTTTGATAATCTGGGGAAGTATGAGTTCATCTTCATGCTCATAAATTATTGTGCTCCAATCATTTAACACGAAATATTCCCACAGTTCTTCAATAATTTGACAAAAAATTCTACGTTTCTTCCTTCACACTTAGCATAACCAAGAGTCATCATTCGTTTACAAAGCTCAGGTCTTCTCTCTTTTATATTCAATATTCGAAATTTTGTGAGGTTGTATTACTTTGAACGCCTGCGCCCTTCCTGCATTAATTTAAAACTCACGGCTTCTAATCAAAGAAAAATGCATATCTTCTTGCGTTGAAACATTGGCTTCAAGCTCTTATGCAAATGTCATTAATTTTAAGTTTCAAATACATGAAATTATTGCAATGAACAAACAATAAGTATTTTTTAACGGCTGTTGGTTCAAGTTTATTTGTTGTGTTTGCATATTCTTTGTTGTAAAAATATTTATTAAATTACGATTTTTATAGAGCTCATGTACTCCATGGAACACCGAAATATTTTAAACCTAAAATTGTGTTCAGTGGTAAAATAGAAAAGAGAACTTTTTTTGGAGAAATGTATTGGCCCAATATAATAATTCGATAATAATCTTATCAATCGAATGAACGACTAAAAAATCGTTCAGTCAATTTTTTTCTTTACATTATATCATTGAGCTTGAGAATCTAGACGTGGGTGTTTGGGAGACATCTTTTTAAAACGTTCTCTATTAGAAAAATACGACGTAAAAAAACAAACACTTGAAAAATAAGGCGCATTTCCAGTGCTATAGCATTTTTGGTTAATGACGATATTGAGAGCAGTGCACAACACTGCGAATCCTTGAAAGCTATGATAAAAGCATCCAACGAATGCTAAGAGGATTTGCCTCACAAATTTCCTCGAACTTCAGGAAATAAAACTCAGAGATACGCACCTAAAAAAAAAAGTTGGCACAATTTCTCCGTGGATTTTCCTGTGAAATTTCTGCATTAAGCAAGTCATTACTGGCTGCAGCGGTCCATTGTCTCAAAGTTCCTGTACCTCGACGCCAAAAACGCCTCAAGCCCTCGGTTGTACTGACGCTGATGGAAGTTTGGATTAAGGACATTTAAAGCCGAGTGACAGAATCGACGAACTTCTTTTTCCCAGTGTAATTCAATGCGACAGATCGGGGCTGCGCTCACAGAAAATTTAGATTGATTCTCGCATTTTTGGCTCAGTCGTCGAGCGCTTCGCTGCTTTGAATTAGAATATCTCTTGTAATTAACCTGAATTCTTTACCCTAGTCAGAACCGGAGAGAACACTTTTTCCGCGCTTGAATATTTTAAGCTCACTTGTCAGCGGAAGAGAAACCTGGCTTGGAAATTTAGACTCTGATTTTATTTTGGAAGATGAAAATAATTTAAGGAATGATTCGGCATTTGCATAAGAGAATTTATGTCTCTGTAGTGGGAATTACTTTTTAGCACGGATAAGACGGATTCATTTCAAGTATTGGTAAAGGTAAACGACTTAAGTTAAGTTTAAAAGTTTTCACTTTTAGTTCGGCCTCCTACTCCTGTTCATTTCAACCGCACATTTATAGTGATTGAAACGCTGATATGCTAACATGCGACATCTGATACATCAAATGCATTATTTGTTTCAAAATTTTTTGTACAATGAGTCGTTTATCAAAAAATAAAAAATCAGTTCGACAGAGTTTTTCAAAAAAATACGATTCAGAAAATACCTAAAAAATCATGTTCCTTACGCTGCGTAAAATTTCCCAGAAATTTTGACATGCCTCATTCTTTGAAAATTTGTGATCACGCTCGCGCAGTATTTTTTTGCTGGCATGTACAGAATCGCTCGTAAAACAACCTCTGGGTCCCAACATTTTTCCTCATATTATTCCTCATTTTTGAGGAATGCTCTGAGTTATGCGAGGCAAGCGGGCCACCTTTAGCTGAAGATGGAGCAACGCAGTCAAGATTTGTTAGAGTTGGAAATTTCTGGGCCTGAGCGGACGCTTGTGTTTCTGAGAACGCTGTGATAAGAGCATTTGGAATCAGCGTCTCTCAGTTGTCGGCTTTTATTTCTCGTGACTAATGCCCTCCAAACAGATCGCTTTTCGCTCAGGACTTGCAGGGCCAGAGACTTTTGCTGCAGCATTCGTTATTCTTCGAGATGAACGTCCGGAAATTTTCGGAACGACGGGAGAAAATTGCTGTATTTTCTGCAAAGCAATAATTTAAAAGTGATCACCGACGTACAATGTTACATGTTGAGTAAAAAATACACATGTATTAATATCACTACAGTTTCTACAAAGATGGATGATGCTTCTATTTTATTATAAAAATATACATCCATTCGATGGCAAAATTGAACAATTTATCAGGTAAACAGGCTTAATCCTTCGTCTACTGAGTTTTTGAATAATTTTGGAGTTGGTATCATTATTCTGAAAAATACTGTGAAATTGGGCGACTGTGGGTGATTTCATTCATGCTTATGATTTGGTTGCACATTTCAGTTTTAAAATTTTCGAAATCGCATTAAAGTTTTTGAGACAAAATGCAATAGGGTATCGAAAAAACCTTGAAATAAGTTTTTATGACCCGTGTTTGACTCTCCAGGAAACTAGTGGAATTGGAATGAGAAGCCATTTTTGAGTTGGATGAAAGCGCAAAATACGTGTCGCTGTTCCTGGGGTATAAAATAAACATGCACAAATAACAAATCTGATATTGATGCGAAAATGCAGCCATCGTCTAAATTTTCAGTAAAGCGTCGCAAAAAGACGTGCACTGCAAACGAAATGTTTGGTACAGAACAGTAGGACCAAACTTTATGTTTTGGTGAAGGTTAACATCATAAAAATGCCATGTTCACTTCTGGGTACGTCAAAACGTTAATTTTATTTGGAATTAAATTCTGCAGTAGTTGGCACATCGTTATTATGAACTTACTCCATGAAATCTAGCAAGCTCTT
The DNA here is from genome assembly GCA_030386875.1 of Morinoia aosen. Classification (NCBI taxonomy): domain Eukaryota; kingdom Metazoa; phylum Arthropoda; class Malacostraca; order Amphipoda; family Talitridae; genus Morinoia; species Morinoia aosen. The sequence goes on along the minus strand of CM059578.1, from coordinate 25,716,515 downwards.
CTTATTGTTCTGTGGAATTACCGATAAAATTCTTCTTCCACAAAGTTATTTTTTAACATTCAAACCATTAGTTAGAATATCATCTGTGGATGATTAAAAGTTTGCACTTCTGTTGCAAGAACATGCTCATAGATTTTGAACTAAGTTTTCAGAACGTCTGATCCAGTTAAATTGCAGAATTGTTGACGAATTTGGACTGGCTACACTGTTCAAACCTTCTTGCACGCATGACTGAAGACCTTTGTTGGACTGGCTACATTATGTACACCTTCTTGCAAGCATGACTGAAGACCATTGTTGTTGTTTTTCTGGATTTGTTCTTCGTTTGGATTGGGTTTACTGGTTTTGTGAATGTGAATTGGCCCACCAACTAACTATTTTACCCGAAGCATAAATAACGTCTTGTGTGTAAAAAGTACGTTTATAATTGAGCATAATAGTGTGGTGAAACATGTGTATCTATTTGCAAATTGGCATGGGCACACTTCGTCAAGAATGAACTGGACTGGGATCGTCATGGAACATTTATTGTGAATTTACATCAGATTTCATTCTGGCCGACAACATCCCTGCATGTAAAACACGAATTTGAGAAACTACCCAAGGTTATGCCAAGTTATCCAGAGAGGAATTATCCAAAGTATTACGTTGCTAATATCTGAAGAGATTTATCCAAAGTATTACGCCACCCTTTAAATCATTCCCATACTGTTCACAAATCATGAGCAAGGCTAAAAATAATGCTTGAAACGCTTCCCATTTGATCTTTTCTCCAAGTAACTTTTATTTGACCTCTTATCATCTGAACCCAGCTTCAGGAACTCGAATCCGAGCTCTATTTGCCTCGCGAAGTACGAGTACATCTTTCATGAATGATATGCGGACTATTATTCTCCAGCAAGCCATGCTTTTAGACTCAAAAATCATTGGGCGTCATTTTTTGGTCGTAGCCACGGTTTCGGCTACAACATCACGAATTATGGTAACGGATACCGTGGACTTTTTCGTGCGTAAGAATTAGATGAACTAGAAGCTCGGAATTTTACCAGGTTTTAAAAAAGGAACGATATTATGTCCCCTGAATTAGAGACGACGGTTCCGAATATGAGAGAGAGGGCTTGGTCTCCGTAGGGTTGGGAATTCACGAATTCACGTCAGACGTACCTACCGCACAACTGGTTGGAACTCGTACTTTTTTTGGAAAATAACGTCGCATGATTTTGAAAAGCCGGAAAATTTTTATTGATAGATGAGACTCAGATTAAGCCTGTTATAGACAACATATCGAGTAGTCGGAAACTCGTATTACGTGAAATTTGTTGTATCACAACTTTTGTTTTTGTGGACGAGCACTTGAGCTATCAATTTTCGCGCGAGGAATAATTTCGACCCAATTTCAACACACCTGAGTTTGTTCCTTTATCACTGCCACACTACTTGAGTGACAGGATGGAAATAAGCTTACCTTTATTTTAATACTATTATCAGTGTACATAGCCGCCAAAAATGATGAGATTCGATATTTTCCTTGAACAAATCTTCCAAATGTGGTTGGAAATAAATATATCCTTCCTAAAATTACCCGCGATTTGAATATTCTTGTACTTGTGCACTGATATAACTCGTGTCTCAGATACGGTTATTAGGCATTCCTAAAAATTACAGACGCATACGCCAACCAAGAAATCATGCAACATCCATGTATTGATATATAGTGCATTATATAAATTAAAGCCACCAAACACTACACAATGCGTGTGATGATTGAAAAAATGTAGATTCTCATTTTTTTTATTGTCCATCTCGTATTTTACTCGTTGATTGTCGATCTACTGCATAAAAAATTAATGAGTATATTCAACGATGAAAATGCGTAGGTATTTCAATCTTTATTTATTAGTGGAATGTATCAGAAAGGAATTGAGTTTCTTTGAATAACCAATGGAATTTTTATTTCACCTAACACCTTCTAGAAGTAAAAAGAAAATATGGATGCAAGGTATGATTATAGTTCTCGAGCAATGCAAGTGTGAGCAGAGGGTACGGTAGAGAAACAATGTAGGTTCAAACCAGTCTTTTTTTCGTTGACGGTGTGGTTTTGCTGACGTCGTTGCAACGAACCAATACCAGCGCTCATGTTGCATCTGGTATCACTGCAACCCCCAAATCGGGCTCCACTATTGGCCCAACGACACGGCATTTTTGTGACGTTAAAAAGTTGTTTCAAATAAAGCCGTTCTATTGGCTAGCCGAACATGAGGAGGTATATTTTCTCCCATAGTAATGACCCTACCCTGTTTCCTCTACCGTGGTAGAGGGTTAAGTTGAGTTCCAATAATCTTTCTTCAATGGGGTAGCAGGTTCTTCTTCAGTTGCAAGAGTATATCACAAAATTAAGGTGTCTCCTGTAACTTTACTCCTCAGTAGTGAGTTTCAAGGAGACAACAAGCATCGCTCATTAAAAAAGAACTTGACGTTTTAAATTTAAATATCGATAGATTAATCGTTATTCAACTACGTATGTTTAACATTAACAGCTCGTATTCAGAGGTCAGTTGAATTTTGTAGAGCTCATTAAGAATGTGCTTTCAGTCACACGGCAATTTCAGTCAATCAATGAGTAAATTAAGCATTTGCTCAGTATAAATTCAATTACATTCATTGTCTGATAAGTATTTTAATCGTAATAATAAACGACTGTATCTAAGGTACCATAAATTAGTATCTTATGCTCGTTCTAGGAGAAATGAGCGCCACTTACGAAGAATTCAAACACTTCCGCACGTAGTCTCAAAAATAGATTATTTGGTTCATTATTACGCCTATCAGTCACAGGAGTCTCTTGATAACGAAAATGTGCTATATGCAGCACGGTTTAGCTACAGCTGCACGGTGATCATAGCTTTTTGTGTTACTGTTGGACTCACGGTTCATACATGAGCGTTTATGAGTACATACATGAGTGTGTATGAGTACATACATGAACATGTATGAGTGCATATACATGAACGCGTATGAGTACATAGATGAGCGTGTATGAGGACATGCATGAGTGCGTATGATTACAGTTCATCACTACAACTTCATGTATGAATACAAACATGAGTGTGCATGAGTACAGTGTCCAAAAACTTGCATGAGATCTTAAATGTGTGTGGAAATGAGTAAAAAGGTGTTCAGTTTGAACGTGAGTGGTGTCGACCGAGCATCGGAATTTATCAAAAAAGGGTCACAAATATCCCAGGCTCACGGTGCTAACACAACTTTTCCTACTAACTCACCACCGACAGTATGTTTTGTTTTTGTTTTGTTGACACCTTCAAGTTTGAAACATCTATTGAATTTCAACATATTTTAATTTGTTAGCTCTTTTAATTTGATGCGGCCTAATTTGCAACACCTTTTAACATGTGAGAGCTTTTAATTTGCGACGTCTTTCAATTTGTTAGCGCTTTTATTTGTTTACAGATTTTAGTTTGTAGGTGCTTTTTATTAGTAACATCTTTAAATTTGTGAGGGCTTTCATCTCTGAGCCAGTGTTTATTTCTTCGGCGTCTGAAGAGCTCATTCTGCCTCACTTCTGTTTAAGGTGCGACCTCGCTCTCAATAACGGAATGGAAGCGCGTAGTTGCTTTACACACTCACTTGATGGCAACTTACCAGTATTATGACACAGCAATAACATTTCATCACTCGCTTCTTATCGATCCAGAGTACTAAAGCTGCATTTATTCTCTTTTCGAAAAGGGAGGTAAGTTTCACAAACAAGCATGCCGTTGCAAGTAGTGGAAAGTATTCCTAAGCGGTTTGTAAAGGGAATAAAAAGGTTTGTATATCTATTTTTGTAGTGACCACTTTGTGTATCCAGCTGATTACCATAATAATGCGTTTTAGTCTCATGATTTTTCACATTTTAGGCTTCATCAAAATCCTGATAAACAAAAAAAAAGTAATCCATAAAGCGTGTTGAAAGGCCTCACTTCGCATCAGGGAAAAACCTCATTTACTTCAATTTAGTCACCTAAGTTAAAATGTTTCTATCTAACATGGAAAATATTCAGATGTTCCTATCTAATATGGAGAAATTCCAAATGTTCCTATCTATTATAAAAAAGGCTCAAATGTTCTTATTTAAAATGGAAATAATTCAGATGCTCCTATCTAACATGAAAAAAGTTCTGGAAACAATTCAGATGTTCCTTCCTAATATGAAAAGAGTCCAAATATTATAATCTAACAATGTAAAATTTTAAATGTTCTTAACTAGTATGTATAAAGAATTCAGATGTTGCTATCTAACAAGGGTTCATAATCGGACGCTTAACAAGGGCAAGCACCAGCGCGCATGTATTTCCTTCAGCTAACTTCTGCAAACTTGTTGGTGCAGCCATCGATGGTTGCATGCACTCAGCCCCCCTCGTAAATACTCCAAAAAGACCCTGTTACCATGGCAGCGAAGCTGCCCTTAAGCACCTCAAGAAATACCCTGCAAAGCCCATTTTTCTTTCCCTAAAAAGACGGCAATAATCTAGAACAGGTCAGCAGCCATTGCGGTATCAAGTCTTCATGTTCATGCTGCGCTTTCCCACGCCGGATTCCCCACTGTAAGTAATGGTAAAGAGTCGGTTGCTTACGGGGCCATTAACGTGAGATTACCTTGGCGCCTGCAAAAATATTCTGGCACAATAAACGGCCCTAAAAAGACGTCTGCATTATTACGACCGTCGTGGCCAAACAAGGTGAATATTGCGTCAAAAGGGCGGGGAACGAGCGTGCCTTGTAGTACTGACTTGGCGGCCACTGTCATGAAAGTGGGGCTGGGTAATACGTATTTCACTCGTGTGGTGGAGGATTAACTTACACAAGCAAGGAGGAAATTTAACGAGAATCTCACAACTGAATTCGCACTCATGGGAAAGTTGGAAGGTATAAAATTCCTTCTTGCTGGCAATTTGTAGCTTCTGGAATTTATTTTGCAGTTGTCGAACTGTGATGGAAATCGGGACTATTGAATGTTAAGGAATAACTTAAGAACCTGGAAGAGACGTGTGTTTTCAACTGGCGATCGAAGTGATGCGAATTGATGCCTGAAATGTGTTTGAAAGAGGGCTTCTATATAAAGAAAACGATATCAATTCAATCAGTTAAATTCAATATCAGTTATTCAAACAGTTAGATTCAATAACAATTTAAATACAATTAAAGCAGTTCCTTTTTTTTCAATCTCTGAAATTGTTGAAAAGGATCGCAAATCGAATATATTCTATCGCAAATATATTCTATCCACACTTGACATCTGTTCTAAGATGCCGAAGTTCAGACAGTTTATGCAGTTGTTTTTGGTGCGAAAAAAAAGGATTTTATTGCTACGTTGTTACTTTTACTCTGCAAGCTTCGTGAATCAAAAATTACATTTAAAAAAGCGTCGAATAAGGATTATAGCTCCTTCATTCCAAAAATATTTCAGAATTTCATTTTTTAATGTAAAATCTGCAGTTGATTCGTTTAAACACCTGTAAGTTATTTCAAAAAATTATTGCTACTTTTTTTACAACAATTCGAACCTCGAGCAAAAATGGTATCAGAAAATGCTTAACAATAATCAAAACTTTCATCAAAGTGAAACCTATCTGACCAAATGTATCGAACGCTTTTATTTTTATTATAAAATTATTAAATTAAGAACTTCCGTCGTTCGAGAAACTTGATCCTTCATGTTCCGCTTTAATATTTATCGAAACTGGTGACAGAAAATAAGACGATCAACTTCAAACACTTTAATTCAGAAATATTTCATTGGTTCATTCTCTAATATCAGAGATAACTGAGACATGTTTGCGTCTGATGGTAGCTTATTTAATTTTTCAAGGTAAATAAATAAAAAAAACGTTTGATGCACGATATCGAGCCACTACTCAAGAAATAGCATTTCACAAGTTCACATCATTACAAAATGGTAAAACCGGTAAAATAGTCACACCAGCATCACCAGAAAGTGACCACAAAAGAAATGCAAGCTTGAAAATTGAGCATCAGTCTATTGACTGGAATATAAAGTCATAATGTAATAAATGTAGTCCGAAAAATTTAGCAGTTACCGAAGACCACGTACATGTTACGACAATGCAAAAGATGTGTGCTAATGAGTTAATTGTGTTTGTAATTTTTTAATTAGGAATACACGAAATCTTCGTTAATTTTCTGATGTTTGATAATTCATAATTGCTAAAGACACACATTAGGGTGAATAGTCCGTGCTAGAAAGTGGTGCCCTAGCAACGACCGCAGACACAAGAAACTCATAATGTGCAAGTATCGCCAAAGATTCAAGCAATAATAACATGGTCTCTTAAATTAAAGATGGTTTTACCTTTGAGCAGGACCGTTTATCATGGCTCTTGAAACCAAGCTTTGTCTCAGAATACCTCTGAACCAACCCTCACTTGAAATGACTGATTGAATGGGCTGATTGTGATTAAGCTATAAAAAAAGAATTCACGTACACTCTTAAGCATGTTATTTTTTGCGAATAAAGCTGAAGGATATACCAAAGGAAATACTCGTTCGATATAGTAACGCGTATTTTTATTAAAAATAATGTTGAAGGACAAACTCGTTCGACAAAGTAAAGGGCAAATTTTCTCTCCAGTTCAACGTCACTTATATAATGCAATTTATCGCTATCGACTGCGTTAACCTTTCCTTTCACTGCAGGAATTATTTTTGAAAATAGAAAAAAGAGTAACGTATGCACTTGTTGGTAATGACGCCCATACTGAACTCGTTCCGCTTGATGGGTGGGTGTATCGAAGACGTATCACAGAAGTTCATTTTATGTTAAGCGTGTCTTATTAGCGGTACAAACCGTAGAAATGCTCTCGTATCAATTAATTATTTCGAATGTCAGCAAAATTAAAAATGTTTAATTGTTAATGGACTGCAAAGCATGATAATGTTTCTGCGTAATGATTCCATTTGAAATCTTACAGAATTTTGGAACAGTAGATTTAGCTACAGATCACGTGTTAAACAAGAAAAATGTAAGCGGATTGACTGCATAGCATGAAAGACTATTAGGAAACTATACTTGTGAATGGTTAAACGATAAGTTTTATAAATATCAGAATAATTGATATTATCATATCCAATTTTATCATGCTTATTATAGCCTTATTTTTGAGGTCCAACGGTGTCTTCTGGGAGAACGATGAGGAATTATGCTGCTCGCAAACCAGCACTATGCGTAAATTTGATTTAGTGTTTTTTGTTCCCTTCGGTTCACTGTTTTTCGATTGGGGTTTTTCATAGCACATGATACAGGGGTGAGGGGGGATGTAATACTTTTCCTGGGTAGATTCAAGCTATCTCATTAACCGTCTAATGTTCAGCTAGATTTCAAATTTAATTTTATATTCAGCTCTAATATGAATGTTTGACGTCACATGCATCCTAATGTGTTCTAGGGTGCTTTTAGCCGACTGGTAGCTCCTTCCTTGTTCTAATATCACTAAAAGCACGATGGCAGTGTCAGCCTAATAACGATGAATGTCGCAACGATAAAAAAAATTTAGACTCAAAATAAATGTGTGATGCTTTCGTGCACTGAAGGAATACTGAGTGAAAACTCTCAGATCGCCTACACAAGGAAAATAATTTATCTGATTTGCAGATTTTTAATGGATCTAACGTACGAGAAGAATATTGAAATTTAGTCAGAAGTGATCCTTGATATTTCTTTTAAGATTTTTTTTAATATTTCAGCAGTCGATTATCGAAAATTTACTTTATGAAAGCTTCATACTAAGTCTAAACTCGTATGTGCGTGTGAATCTTGATATAGTCATTCATGTTCATGTACCAACTGGTGATTCATGCACGTGTACCAACTGATGATTCATGTATGTGTACCAACTGATGATTCATGTATGTGTACGAACTGATGATTCATGTCTGTGTACCAACTGATCTGACGAGAACCTACCTACATCTGACGAGAACCTACATGTACCAACTGTTCAACTGAATTATGTTAAAATTAACTGTTATTTTTACTCCCAATTGGAGAAAATACGCGGTTGAGTCTACAACAACAACCCGTGACAGGATATCGATCGGGCCGATGATCTTCATACGCTGGGATACCAAATCGGTAGAAATGATGAGCAACATAACCCAAGGAAATGAAGGGAGAAGAAGGCCCCGAAATAATCCTCTTCCAGTTTGGAATTACAGCTTCCACTACAAGACGCCCAGGACTCAATTACGTGTTCAGCAAGCTTAACGAGAACACGGAACTGTTCCGGCCTAATATAAAGCCACCACATGTTCAGTGCTACTTTCAGCACTACAGAGATTCAGTTTCCGAAATGCTATTTTTAAAACAATCATTACCTTTTATTTGTCTGCAATCAATGAATAAACTGGAAGTTTCTACAGCCAGACATTCCTTTTTTCATTCAATGCTTTTTTCATGCGTTATGCCAGTATTTTGAACTATTTTCTCTATATTATGCAAGCCGTTTAACACTCTTGCAAACCAACAGCAAAGACAGTATAGAAATAGCACATTAAGAGCCTCCGAAAAGAACAATTCAAGCCGTAACTACCTTTTTAGACGCCATCTGGGAATAGCAAATTATGAAATTAAATGATTATTGGGGTCATGTTTCCTCGAATTGCTGCGCTATCAACTAGAGAACATGGGAGAAAAAGAATTGTTGATATCGTAAAATACACACACACAATAATCGCATACATGCTACAGAGGGTGTGACCGATACGAAGTATATTACGTATGTGTTATTTCTCTTCTAAAGATGACGAATCGTCGAAACCTGAGTTGCTTTTTATATCTATTTTTCATATAAAATGAAATGAGTAATTTATTCTTCAAAGAAAAACCGTTTTTTTATCTTCTGATATTTCATAATGTTTTACTGTGTTAGTGCACACACTCGATACATTTCTAGTTAGAGCTTTTTACGGTACTTTTTCTTTCACGCCATCTTCATTTATTTATTGAGTAAGAAAGGTGTTTCCAATACTTGAAAAATCTAGAACGCCATCTTCATAAATTATTACCTACGACAAATAACCAATTCTAACAAGAAGAATAACTGTGCAAGGAAAAACCTCACGCTCGTTCTGTATTGATCAGATTTATTGTGTAAAGCGCTCCGCTTGGTACTACTAGCATAGATTTTTATGACTTGCCTCTCTTATTAGTTAATTAATTCACAAGTGTATTGTTTAAATTCAACACTGCATAGAAAGAAATCTGTGGATGATATTTGGAGAGCGCTAAATAATTATGCTCCTAACTACCGCGTTAAGAGATGAAAGTATGCTTGGAAGAAACTCCCAACGGTTAGCAAATTCACCTGAAAAACTTTTTTTTTCGGAGTGTTGTTCTCAAATTCTAAGATCAGAGCTGCTTCCTTCACTATCCTTCCGAGAAAAAGCCTTTCCTTCACATGTTAGGGATTTTGTATTGTAGAAAATCAATGTATGCCAAATTTCGTCTGAAAATCTATTTTAATTGCATAGATCTATTGAATGTTAAATATGAAGGAAGATAACATTTGATGGTAGTACAGATACACTACAAAAACAGTATGTGGTCGGCTATTTGTATGGAAATTTTAATTGTACGAGCAAACTGAGAAGCTGATTTCAAAAACGGATGACATTTGAGAAATATCAGTGAATAATGTAGTCATAGTAAAAGATAGCATCATGTTATCCGTGTTATAGCTTCTTTCATCACACTTTCAATAGTGATGTAACTTTCGACGCTACCCGAATGCTTTTGCATTGCGAGACAATAAAAGGTTATGAAATCTACGGAATTTGAACCTAGGATTTCATTTACTCACATTATCCCTCTATCATGACAGGGGTGTGAGAATATCACAAAACTTCAATAAAAAGAATTAAGCGCTGACGTTTCTGCAATCAGTTTTATTAGATTCATCAATTTTAAAGATAAAATATGAACCTAAGAGAACATCTCAAATAATCAAAAAATTTTTTAATTAACCACTTGGACATGTGCTGGAGGGTAATATCCTTAGGTATGTCAAACGCTTCCTGTGTTTTCCAGTGCATCAAAGGTGCGCGTATACCATAGTTCTCATGGGCATTAAGCCTCAACTTTCTATTTGGGAAAGAGTGAGAGATGATAGAAACTAAAGGCTTCTGTGACCTCACGATGACCAGAAGGGGGAGAGGAAAAAACGGGGGTCATCGTGAACAAATAGTTCACCGTCCTAGGTTAAGTTTGACCTTGAAAAGCGGTAACGCGGGAGTGATACACGGCTTTAATAGTGTATGAGTACACTATTGAAATACTTGTGATACCATTGAACAGTATGGAACAGTACGCTATTGAAATACTCGTGATACCATTGAACAGTATAGAACAGTACGCTATTGAAATACTTGTGATACCATTGAACAGTATGGAACAGTACGCTATTGAAATACTCGTGATACCATTGAACAGTATAGAACAGTACACTATTGAAATACTCGTGATACCATTGAACAGTATATAACAGTATACTATTGAAATACTCGTGATACCATTGAAAAGTATAGAACAGCACAGTATTGAAAGACTCGTGATACCATTGAACAGTATAGAGCAGTACACTGTTGAATTACTCATGATACCATTGAACAGTATAGAACAGTATACTATTGAATTACTCGTGATACCATTGAACAGTATAGAACAGCACAGTATTGAAGGACTCGTGATACCATTGAACAGTATAGAGCAGTACAATGTTGAATTACTCGTGATACCATTGAACAGTATAGAGCAGTACACTGTTGAATTACTCGTGATACCATTGAACAGTATAGAACAGCACAGTATTGAAAGACTCGTGATACCATTGAACAGTATAGAGCAGTACACTGTTGAATTACTCGTGATACCATTGAACAGTATAGAGCAGTACACTGTTGAATTACTTATGATACCATTGAACAGTATAGAACAGTATACTATTGAATTACTCGTGATACCATTGAACAGTATAGAACAGCACACTGTTCAAATACTTGAGATACCATTGAACAGTATAGAACAGTACGCTGTTGAAATACTTGAGATACCATTGAACAGTATAGAACAGTACACTGTTGAAATACTTGATATACCATTGAACAGTATAGAACAGTACACTGTTGAAATACTTGAGATACCATTGAACAGTATAGAACAGTACACTGTTGAAATACTTGAGATACCATTGAACAGTATAGAACAGTACACTGTTGAAATACTTGAGATACCATTGAACAGTATAGAACAGTACACTGTTGAAATACTTGAGATACCATTGAACAGTATAGAACAGCAAAGTATTGAAGGACTCGTGATACCATTGAACAGTATAGAGCAGTACACTGTTGAATTACTCGTGATACCATTGAACAGTATAGAGCAGTACACTGTTGAATTACTCGTGATACCATTGAACAGTATAGAACAGTACACTAGTGAATAACTCGCGATACCATTGAACAGTATAGAACAGTACACTATTGAAATACAAAATTGATACACGTATGGGCATAAGAGGTGACTTAATCATTCAAAGTACCTTCGGCGATCATTCAAGCGAATTTAGTTTCATGTTGATTATTGCATTATTAAGCATGCAATTCATATACACGCTATATATTGTGGCAAAAGTTATCCATCCAATTGATTTCTTAAAGAAGCTAAGAGTTCATTCAGTACAGCCGTCACCGAGTTGAATGCCTATTATGATTTTCATTCACGATTTAATTTTAGTGCCATATCTGATAATTTTGTACAGCTTATTAGCGGATGAGCTCACACCTGGAAATCATGATGTGGTATGGCTTTGAGTTCACATGAAATACTTAAGCATTTATTAGCTACATTTTCCTGAAGGTTATGAATTCACAGAAAAAATAATTGACACTCACACTCACATATATTCAGGAACTATTTCTAGCTTTAAATTATTTCGTTGCAAAAGTATCTGAACGTTTTCTAATTTGTATTCTATTGATTTATGATTTTTTTAAATGACAAGGAATATCGGTAAAACATGTGTACGGCTTGTTTGACAATGCACACAGGCAATGTTTGAATTATCTGTTGTACATTACAGTTCCACTCTTAACAATCTGTTCAATGAAACGCAAAGGCACAAAATTACACGATATCTCTGCAAAGTCTATCTTACAATAGTGTGCAGGATTTCCTGTAGTTATAATGAAGAAAAGCATCTTTTCAGATTGAGGAATCGATATAGTAATCATGTTGAGCTCCATTTCGAACCGATTTTCCTTGTTTTTTTTTGTTTCGCTTCCAAGTTCTCCATACAAAAGTTCTTGTGCTTGCAAATTACAATTCAAACGTGAAATGCAGGCTGGGGTTAAAAAATAGTTAGGCTGGCAGCAAGGAAATCGTATTCTATCTAGTACGTGAGTGTTGGGTCGCACGTAAGAAACACTCACGTACTAGGTCGCACGTTGGGTCGCACGTATCAGGTTATCCCTATTCTCGAATACTGATTGCTTGATTCAGGATACGATTAATTTGATTTTGTTTTATGAGTTGTTCATAATTTTCACCTTAGCGGTGGTTTTTTTAATTTCATATTGATGCTTCATTCTGTTATCTTCGATTACAATGTTCCATTGACTTCCATTTCTTTTTGTAGCTAATACTGAAGGACAAACCAAATGTAAAGAAAAATGAGATTAGGGTTGTCTGTAAGAATAAATCATTAATGGTCGGTGTTCCATTCAGTCTATACCATTTTATTTCCACATGACATGGTTAAAGGTTCTCTAAGTCGTTAATTACAACTTATCTTCAAGTCCACCTTCATCACGATGGAATGCAAAATAATATTTTCAAAAAGCAGTAACAAGCAGAAACATTTCTTAGTTGTGCTAACACGCTGTTGTGACCACATCATAGCTTACGGAATTATAAATAAGCATTTTGCAATTTCTTTCTTGATATTACGAGAAATGTGAGGTGTAGCCTCTCGTTTTTAATTATTATCATTGTTCCTGTCTCTTTCAACTGCTGACTTTCCATTTCCTTACCTGGCAGATAAAATCAGCTTCTGTATTAATCCAGGTTCATTAGCGTGTTTTTAAAATAAACTTGATTAGATAATATAGTTCCATGTCTTCCTTATCATTTTATTGACTTTATTTTCTCTTCGGTTTCTTGCTTATTTTTCTCATTGTTTGGCTATTCTTTTATTACAAATGGAATTGCACGTGCGATGTAACAACGATATCTTAGAAACATTCTCGGTGCATGGGCTGCTCCCTCGTTGCTGAGACTGTTTCTCTAAGTAAACATACAACACGTTCAATATGTAAAACGAACTGAAAGTTAATAGAGAAGCAGCTGAAAAAAGCTCCGGTCTTTGGGAAAGTGTTTACGGTTACCTTCCGGGCCCATTTAAGGCTTCGCCGTAATCTTCTTTGTATATGCGAGCCCTGCTGCCTGGAGAATAGAATTAGTCTCGTAATTAAGTGAAGTCTTTTACAGTAACATCATCTGGCTTGCTTCATGCCGCCTTAGAGCCCGCAAGCTCCTGGAATATAGACCTCTTGGTGCGCGCGACCATTGCATAATTTAGACACGTTTAGCTAAAGAATTTTGGAGATTATGCTAAGGCGCACTGAATAATTTTCCAACGGGATTGAACTTTCTCGATTTAAATATTTCTGTTCTGGAAGGTATTACAACCTAACACCAAAAAATCTCTTCATGGGCGAAGAGGCCGGAGAGTCTGATTTTTTCCAGTATTGCTGGTATTGTTCCAGGACAATAATCGTTTGTGCCAGTGCGCCTCGAAATATGGAGATAATCCTTGATCTATTAGTAATAAGTGATAACAATATCCTTCATATCAAGAGTTAAACATTGGCTGAAGATGAGTCGATCTTGAATGGATGGGTCCGGAAATGAATTGATCTTGATTGATTCGAAGATGAATTGATCTTGAATAGATTGGTTCGAAGATGAATTGATCTTGAATAGATTGATCCGAAGATGAATTTATCTTAAATAGATCTTGAATTGATCTTGAATAGATTGATCAGAAAATGAATTGATCTTGAATCGATTGAACCGAACATGAATCGATCTTTAATCGATTGATCCGAAGATGAATCTACCTACGATTGATCGGACGATGAATCGTAGCTCCCAAGTGGTCGTAGGGGCGCAGTGGCGCCATTGAGCATCGATCTCGACTTATATTAGGTCGACGATCCAGAGCATATTTGTGCAGCGCCCAGACCTTCTTATTGGCTTACTACAGTCACGTTAGAGTGGTCCTGTCTTTTCCTTATTCGATCAAATAGAGAACTCACCGTGTAAAATAGAAGCTTATCATGACTAAATCTTCTAATTAGTGGCAGACAAGAGTTCCGCTAGGTCTTTATGACACAATCTTGCGCTCTGTATGGGCTTGTGAAGTGCTTTTATTTTTTACTTGCGTAGTTCATACTCATTCTTTCCTCACTTATATGCGAGTTACGTAAATTCTTCTCCCAAATCATTCATTTTGTTGGTTATGCGCCCGTTCTTAAGACTCTTTTAACCTTAGGGAAATGGGATCAATTCAATGTTTTGAACATGTGCGCTCCTAATTTTTATTTGAGTGCCATGGAATCAGTTTAAATAATTTGAAAAAGTTTTTTAAATCACCTTGGACACGAGATTGAAAAACGCTCATGAAATCTATAAACAAGATATAATTTTATGGTTATCGTGCCCTTTCTTTCTTCCCCTTTTTTCATCGTTCCAACCAGAAGCTTCAGGTAGACATTTCAATCGTCCTCAATTTTATTTCTCCAAGAACTAAACTAGTGTTAATCAAAGTAGGCTTGGAAGTTCAGTATGAATTGTGTTCTTATAATTCTCTCATAAGTTTAGCTGCGATGGATTAATTATGACATCTCTGAATTGTGTATAGGGTAAAATATGTAACTCGCTCACTTGACTTCAGAATTCAATAGACCACCAACGACGATAACTCAAAGAAGTATTCCAGCATGCACTTCGAATACGAAATAATTTTGTTTTTCTAATACGAAATGATTTCATTTCAGAAATGATCGTTGTTGAAAAACTGTGGAACAAAGGTGTTTCCATTTTTGGGTCTTATCAGCGAATCTCGTTCCAGACTTGCCCATTCACAGGCTATTTTTGGCTGGTTAAGCTGAAGCAAATCGAGCTATTCAGCCATACCTGAACCATTAATTAAGTTGGTCTCTTCTCGCCCGCAAAAAAAAGAAATATTGATATATTGGACACGTAGTCTTGTATAACAGCTCATACTCCTCCAATAATAGTGATATATTGGACACGCAGTCTTGTATAGCAGCTCTAACTCCTCCAATAATAGTGATATATTGGCAACACAGAGTCTTGTATAGCAGATCTAACTACTCCAATAATAGTGATATATTGGAGACGCAGAGTCTTGTATAGCAGCTCTTACTCCTCCAATAATAGTGATACATTGGAAACGCAGAATCTTGTATAGCAGCTCTAACTCTTGCAATAATAGTGATATATTGGAAACGCAGAGTCTTGTGACTAAACCGAAATTCTACGTAAACGAATACCACATCCCTTCACGAGCAAATATTATGTACACTCTGAGATTGGCCAAACGAAAATTTCCTGACAAAATAGGACTCGCAAGAACTCTGGATGGCAATATCAACATCTACTCACCGAAGATACCTGGACAAGCAACTCCAAGACCTCTAGCCATCAACACACCTGAATCACTTGACCAGTACTTATTACAACATGTCGGCAAGTCCTCAGAAGAAATTATTCGTAATTATTATATTTATAGACTTACGTACTGAATTTAATAGCATTTTGATCTCTGTCCACATGATTTCTTTTTGTTTTCTGATAGAATCGCCTTTGCCTCTTCAAGGCACCCACGCCGAACTTGCAACTTTGTTTTACTGCTCACTAAATTGTTTCATTTTTATTTTTTTATTTTTCTCATTTTTAAAGAATGCTCATACCGAATTTTCTACTCAGACTTAAAGTATATGTTTCCACATGTCTCTAAATCTGAATATAATTTAGACACTCAAGATTTTCATAATAAATAAATAACTTCGCTGTCACTTCGATTTTAATCCATTTCGTCCTTTGCTACATCTTATGTGTTATATGCATCTACCACTGGTATGACAGCCTTTTAACTACAACATTCGCAATTTATGATCTCTAATGCTCCCCCTCATGGACTGAGTTAGCGCTCTCCCTATGAAATCATACTAGATTTTAGACAATTTAGACTAATAATCTCTGTGTATTTTAGTTTCTTTTTATTTCTTAAATTTTATTATAGGTATGAATGTCTTTATTTTTAACTTGACCCAGTGGTCTGTATCATCTTCGTTATTTTTTACGTCACATTTTACTTAGTGTTTCTTAATTTTTATAACTAACCATGTTGATATATTCGATAATACTGATCCAGATCTCAATCATTTGAATAGACTGCATCCAAACCTAAATGAAGCTGGGAATTGTAAATACCTAAATATTAAAGAATTCAATGTATCGATGAGAAAAACCTGTAACAATTTCTCTGTATTATGTTGGAACTGTAGGTCCATTTATCGGAAAATAGATCTAATATCTTGTACTATCACTGAGCTAAACAGCAATTTTGATGCTCTCAGTTTCGCCGAAAGTTGGCTAGATGACTCAACCAAAGACTTAATTCAAATTCAGAACTTTAATGGCCATCATTCACTCCGTAATAACAATCGAGACGGTGGCATCAGTGCGTACATATCTAAACACATATCATCGAAATCATTATAAGTGCAACTATGAATCGTGAACATATTGAGACTCTATCTATAGAACTAACGAAAAATGGTAAACGGATTATACTGGGGACTGTATATAAGCCCCAAACAGCTTGTAACGTTTCTTTCCTGAACGAGCTTCAAAGCATAATATCTCAGTTTAACAAATCTCTATACAATGATATAATAATTTGCGGGGATTTCAACTACGATCTTCTACAATATGAAAGCTGTGAGCAAATCTCAAACTTCATAAATGTTTTTCAGTCTAACTCCTTCCTTCCAATCATCACAAAACCTACGCGTATTACATCTGAAGCTGCTACGCTGCTAGATAATATTTTTATGGTAGACCCAACTGATTTTCTTACAGAAATAATAATTTCTGACTCATCTGACCATTTTCCGGTGTTTCTCATCAATAAAAATGTCGCTTTTCCCTGTAACAGCCCGCAGGCCGAGACTTTTTCATATCGTTGTGTAAATGAATATAACTTGGGAACAATGCGAACTGTTCTAGAAGAATTAATGCCATCATTGGGCATCTATGAACTGGACAATAATGCGATTAACATTGATCAAGCAACACTAAACCTAACTGATGATATCGTGATCAATATAAAGAAACGTCAAGCGTACTTAGTCTTACTATACGAAGGACGAATATGTAGAGTAACGTATAACTGATTCAGGAATCATGTGACAAATCAAATACGAACATCGAAACGAAACTACTTAATGCGCAAATTTACTGAGTACAAAACTGATATTAAAAAACTTGGCGCCTGCTTCATGCCATAGACCGAATAATAATGCTACAAAAACAATTGAGTCCATCGTTCACAAACAAGATATTGCGATAGTGTTTAACAACTTTTTTTATAAATATAGGGAAATATATAGCCGATAGTGTCGTTAGTCAAACAACAGACCACTTGCAATACATGGACCATGTCCGTGAACACATTTCTTTTTTTTTCACACACACTAATCCCTCCAATGTAATTACGTGCATAAACAACTCGAAAAATAAATCAAATGGATTATATACATTCTCAGCTAAACTTATCAAGGCTATAGCTGATATAATAGCACCATGCATATCAAATATTATCAACCATTCACTTTCTCAAGGTATATTCCCCAACTCTCTCAAAACTACCAGATTGACCCATATTTTTAAAAATGGTGATAAAAATTACAATAATAGTTATAGACCTATCTCTGTTTTGCCAATTATGAGCAAAATATTTAAAAAAATCGTGTATAAAAAAGTGTATTCGTATTTTGAACAAAAATCTTTTCTCTATGACAGACAATACAGTTTTCGTTCAAAAAAATCAACGACACAAGCTGTATTAAATCATTTACAGTACCTCTACTCTAATATAGATGAAGAAAAGCT
The DNA here is from genome assembly GCA_030386875.1 of Morinoia aosen. NCBI lineage: Eukaryota > Metazoa > Arthropoda > Malacostraca > Amphipoda > Talitridae > Morinoia > Morinoia aosen. The sequence continues at coordinate 25,698,238 of CM059578.1, read as the reverse complement.
TGTTTTCTCCGTATTTCTTGACTTTCGAAAAGCATTCGATTGTGTGGACCATAAGCTATTACTCTCGAAACTACACTGTTATGGCATTCGAGGAATTGCCCAAGATTGGTTCTAATCATACCTAACAAATCGGAAGCAATACGTTGTCATTGACGACGCAAAATCATACCCACAGACAATTAGCTATGGAGTTCCACAAGGATCTGTCCTTGGGCCTCTCCTAAGTCTGATATTTATAAATGATATTATCAAATCTACATCATTTTTCAAATTAATACTTTTTGCCGTTGACAGCACGCTTTCTGCGGTCCTTCCGAACCAAAATCCATCTATGATTGCGAAGAGTATAAATAATGAACTCCATAAGGTTTCATTATGGATTAGGCTAATAAAATAAGCCTCAACATCGATAAAACAGAATACATTACATTCTCAAACAAGAAAAATATTTTTCTCCCACGCATAAAAATTGGCGTCGGTGAAATCGAAGAAACGAACTCATGCAAGTTTCTGGGCCTCTTAATAGATAAACATTTGACCTTTAAAGAGCACATCGCTCATTTTAGTTCTAACTTATCAAAATTCATTGGAATCCTGAATAAAGTTAAAAATTACCTGCCTGAAACAGCTTTACGAATGCTCTACCGAACGCTCATTTCACCATAGTTGCAATACGGAATAGAAGCATTGCACGGAATTAATAAAAATAAAACCAACATAATTTTACTCTGCAAAAAAGAGCCATCAGAGCGGTAAAGAATCTAGAATGTAATGCTCACACAAATGATTCATTCAAAAATTTACAAATACTTAAACTTTCGGATCTCTACAAAATCTCCATTTGCAATTTCATTTACAAAACATTAACCAATGATGGCGACAATAGCCTAAAACCATTATTAACTGCGAAAACTGATCAGCACCACCATTTAACCGGAAACAGAAGCAAATTCATACTTCCTTATTATTCAAAGGCCCGGTCGCAACAGTATCCTCTTCGTTGGAACTAAAACTTGGAACTCAATACCTGCGGAGATCCGTGATAGTAATTCTTACAAGGTATTCAAAAGAAATCTTGAGTCTCATTTCCTATCGGAATACTAGTCGTGTAAGATCACCAAGTCAAATCTTGTCTCCTACATGACTGTTTCCAATAATGTAATTTTTCATGGGTAATATCGCCGATCTTCAGTCTGCTGTTTAACCGTTTATTGAATATACTGTTAAATATAGTCCATTTGACCTATATTGTAAAATGAAATATCTGATATCGAGTAAATTATCTCACTGATCAGTCTAATGCTGAACTAGGTTAAGTAATTAAGGTTAAACATTATTGTGCTCTTAAGAATAACGTTGATGGTAGGATGCCCCAGAAGTCGCTGAACTTATTCGGGCCCACAGGTAGCTATATTCAAATTTGACCATTGTAATAGACTTAAGAAACATTCTACCTCTGTATCTCCTAGGGGAAATAAATTGTTTAACTTGTTTAAATTGTTTGTTGCATCTTACGCTCTTTCAGTAAGAGTGATACATCGGAGACGCAGTCTTGTATCAGCTCTTAATTACTCCTCCAATGCTATTGACGTATTGGAGACGCAGAGTCTTGTATAGCAGCTCTCACGCCTGCAATAATAGTGATATTTTGGAGACGCAGAGTCTCAGATTCCAGTTATTCCATCTCTAGCATCAAGTTTCTTAGTAGACTGTTGATTTCGGGCGCGCTTCTAAAACTTTCCATCATTTGATGACTGGATTTCTTGCTTGACGATAAAATGCATCACAACTCTGATGGAGCCAAAATAATACAGATAGGTTAATTGTTGAGTCTTTAATGGTGATAATTACATTGCAGGCGATGGGATCAGATTATGCTCACGGATCTGGTAAGCAGGAACTTGAAGACACTTTACTAGAAAAGGATGTGGGGTGACGCCTTCAACGCTGCTGCTCACGATTCTTTCAGTAGTGATTTCTTTCAGTAGTGATTTCTTTCAGTTGTGATTTCTTTCAGTCGTGATTTCTTTCAGTAGTGATTTCTTTCAGTTGTGATTTCTTTCAGTCGTGATTTCTTTCAGTAGTGATTTCTTTCAGTAGTGATTTCTTTCAGTATATACTGATTTCTTACAGTAGTGATTTCTTTCAGTGGTGATTTCTTTCAGTAGGAGTTAAAGGCCGAGCTTTTATTGCGTCCAGCTAAAATTTGTGGTGCTCGTCTCTGAAACAACGTGGGTTTTATTTCTGGAACATAATTTAAAAAGTTCATCGCGTTTCCGCGATTGCATAAAATGTTGAGTAATAGGGTTTCTTCAAGGTAAATTCTGCAAAAAGTATGAATTCGAAATAATTTTGTTTACATCGAGCTTCCGAAACTTTGACAACGTAAATAAGTGAAGGAAACTCACAATGAAAATGCGGTTTTGAATTAGCAGGTTCTGAAGCAGGTGAGCTTGTTAATTCTTATTTCTGCTCAAGAGTTCGTTTTCAACTTGATAATACTCCCTGGAAGCCAGTGCCCTTAAAATGTCCTTCCGAAACGAATGTGTGTATTCAGAGTCTAAATTTCAGTTAAACTAAATGAAAATAGAGTTCTTTCAACAAAGAATCATTCAGCTCAACGAATAAAATCATTCAAACACCAGTCGGATAATTTCACACAAATGACGGCAAATTCGCCGAGTCCTGGAAAGTTCATGTCATTAACGCCGGAAAATTTTAACTGCAGGATGAACAAGGTGAATTAAAAGCAGAGTACTCAGTGCGCGCAGTTTCATTTGAGGAAGAAAAAGCTCGCTGGATGACGTTGCCGTCATCAAAGTACTTTAACCCCACTCCCGACCGAAAAAAAGATCACAGACACACAGCCCTCGAGTTCTTTGAGAGGTAAGTGCGCCCCGTCAAATTAAGTCGTCGCATTTACAAATACTCTGCGATGTGAGTCACCAATTAACACTCTAATTAAAGCACGCGAATAAATCCAGCCCAGTTACGAATTCGTTCGACGCGAAAGCTTTGACTCGCTCTCAACTGAGTGATCATCAGAATGTTTACGCTAAACAAGTTTCCGCAAACACCGTTCCTGTATTTATGAGCGGCGTCGACGGCCGTCTCTTGATTAACACCATGAAGTAGTCCTCGTAATTTTTGGGTATCAAACTGCTCTTGCCACGCGGATATATGACAAGACAGGCGTGAATTTCACGTGTCACTGCCTTCGGCGCACCAAGTCATCCGAAAGCTCGTGGTGGTCATGGGAGTGGCGTAGTGTTAATTACATCGTCAAGATGTCAGGATTTGTTCAATGGGTCGACTTTTGGTACGTTTGATTTCTTTTTTACGTAGACTTAAAACAGTAACTTCCGTGATGAGTTTTTGTTGGTGTTTAAAACAAACCGAAATGATGATGGATTTTAGTAAGTGCTACGACATTCCTGACGTTATGTTTTCAATGAAGTGGTTAGATCAATGTTTTTTATTCTTCCGATACCCCATGCATCGTCAGGATAACTTAATGAGATTTAAAATAAACGGATCAAACTAAATCAAACTTGAAGAATTTTCAGTCAGTATTCAGAGCTCTGACCGACCAAGTTTGACTGGAGCCCGCGAGATCTTCCAGACAACACAAACTATACTTTTTAACTTAAGTACATGACGTACACACTGCATCCAAATATTATAGTTTCTCTGCTGTAAATTACACTTTACGTGTAAGGCTAAGGTGGCTGGAATTTCTACAAATTCTAATTAAATGTCTGCTGAGTCAACACTGCGCAACAACCTTGCGCACAGATTTTGATGTTTGATGTAGTATTTGAAGTATTACAAGGCAATCGCTAAAAATTTTTAAAGCATTATGTGTTTCTACCGACATCTTGTGGCTCAACATCACTCCACAACAACTGTTAAGCTTGTCCGTAAGTTCATTTGAATAAAGAAGAGCGATAAGTCGGATAGCAGAACGATAAGATAGTCGGATAGATAAGTCTTCTCACGAACCTCTTCAGATACTACTGTTGTCATGTTGAAAACACGTTGTTAAAAATTGAGTTCATGCAATAAGTTTTACGAAATTCTAATATGTCCTGCCGTGCACAATGATCATTGTGTGTCATGCCATTAGCTGTGGATTGGCAAAAAATCCTTTGCATTCTTTTTTCACATCTGAAATCTAACGTGCAAAGTTTATTCGCAAAAATTTTATCGACACAGTGTCAAAGAATTTAAATTTATTGCATTAAATAGCAGTTACGGTCAATATACCGCAGAAATCACCCATGAAAGTATTTTTCATTCAACCGTTACTGATATTCTTCATTGGTACATTGATCAAGTCTACTCGAGGGTCATTTTTCTTAATTGAAGAACAACAACATTTAAAAGATTTTTTTGTACGCGGAATACGTTTATAAAAGGGAAAGCAGTTGAATTATTTCCCCAAAGAATAGTTCCTTTGTATATCCCTGATCCAGTTTCCAACCCCAAAAATGTTTTGAATGTCCAAGTTAAGTTTCGTTAATTTGGGTTCAGTTTCCAAGTTCAGTCTCCGTTTCAAGTGCTCAAGATTGCAGCCTTGGTTTGTTCTGTTTTTTTTCGCATTTTTTGCCCAGTAAAGACCATAAGCGCCCTTATGGTTTTTAAAGAAGGCATAATTATGTTTCCATCTCACTGAGGAGACAGAATTTGGGCTGCCAACGAAGCTGCTTCCAAAGTAACCCATAAAACCTAAAAATATGCTGGCACACATACAGAACGAGCAGAAATGAAGAGGATTTATCACCCTACCTGATGGCAAAGATGAATTTTTCTTAATCATAAACACACGGTGAGGATCTTGAGATAAGTGTCTAATTTCATAAAATTTTTAAAATGACTCAGCTCTTATGACTCAAATTATGAACCTCTTTTGAAAGGATTTCAGAATATCTAAGAAATAAAAAAATTTCCAGCTTCGGATGAATTATGAAGACATCAGCGCGTCTTATTTGCTCCATCAAGTTGGATCTCTGATGATATTATGCCTCAACGTCTCATTGGCACATTACGGCAAATGGAAAAATTTTCGACTCAAAGAATTTTTTCAATTTTTCAATGCTCGATTGGCATTGAGTGTTTCTCAATATTATTTTGAGAAAATTTTGAAGGTCTAGCAAACATCGATCCATTTCGGGTTATTTTCATTTGTATAACTCACTAGCACACCAATAAATTTTTACTTTTCATATCTTCAGCATGATGATCTACTAACTGATTTTTATGTCGTCACCAATTTACTGAAACATTTCTCTAAAATATTTAGCGTTCTTCACTCTACCTATTGGCCTAAATAATTTAATTTAAAAAACAGACAAAAACCATCAACTCAAGCCCTGTTGAGGCAAAATTACATATTTTTTCAATCCCGTAACAGACTATTAGTATCATGTTTACTTTAACTTAGATTTTAAGTAGTCCAAAATATCAGATAGCCTGAAAATAAAATTATGGAAATTATGAAAGCTAATATACGTATATTCGAATGCTTGCAGAACTGAACAGTGCGGTGAAAACTCACCGAAATAACAGAATTTCAAAAATTGAGCTTCTAAACAGCTTCTTAAAACGCATGATTTCAATTCCAAATAACGCGTCTTTAATGAATCTAACACAGAGGAAAATTCTGCTTCAGGTGGGGATGATTTTCACATTATTTAATGATTCTCACACGTCAGGAGTAGGGGAAGCCAGTGCTCAAGTCATATAAACTTCGAGATCATGGAAACGAGACACTTTTTCACGATATCGTCCCCAACTCTTGAGCTGCGAAACAAAGGTTTTGACATATGCGGGAGCGAACACTTTGTGACCAAGCACCTTTTAAATTCCTGGAGGGTGGCTTAATCTTCAAGGAAATGTTTTCAGGTATCCGATATATTTTATTCATATATTATAGAGTGTCACATCGGTGCTTCTCATTAACACAATGTGGGATATGTGTATTTTTTGCTGAGCGACAGAGCTCGTATATTGAACATTACTGTCTGTTTTTCGTGCACGTGGTACTTGTACTGCAAAGCTTCTTCAGAGATGCGAATTTTCAAAAAATCTATCAAGATATAGGAGAATTTTAAGCTCGGTTCAGCATTTGCGAAAGCAGAGTTACGGGTTTGTTGAATTTTGTTTTTGAGCCAAGAGTCAGTGTACCAATCTCAAAAATTGCACAGATAATTTTATTTAAACGCAGCGTCTGAAAAGAAAAATTGGAGTATTTACATGTTTGAGAAATGTGGAGAGTCTGCCCTGAATTTGAAACTAATGTGGATGCTCATGAATATAATTTATATTCGTCCACATTGGCAAACAGTTATGCTATTTCTTCTGTTTTTTTCACAGATGCAAGCAGTGTTACAATCTAAGTAGTACAATTACAGAAAAAGCCATTGCGCTTGCAATGCTTGAGTACTACAATTACTATCGCAAGTTCTGTAATAAAAATAAAATCAATGATCATCACGTTCCCAATGCCCTAGCTTATGGTTACTATTTTTGAATAGCAATACACTTTACGCTCGTGAAATAAACTAATTCAATAATTACTTTAACAAAGACATTAATAAATTTCACTCGCCATGTTAACATACAAGCATGAAATGGAGTCTTGTTGAACCTTAGCAATGCATTATTTTCATTCGTTGACTGCTTTTGAGCAGAGCTATCAAAACCATGCAAAAAATACATCTTTGTCAGCATGTCTGTAAAAATTCTTTATCATAATTCATTTCTTATCCGTCAGTCATTTTAGAATAATTTCGATGTATAAAATTGAATTGATTTTATGAAATGTGAGCATTAGAATGATGAAACTTTTCTGGTCATGCGTCATAGTATTGAGTTTTGATGTCCCTGAACAAATAGTATTGCATGCTGCAGCTAAGTTTTTCGTTTTAAGAAAAGTTTGAGCAAGAATTTTACCTCAGCCGCTGCAGCTGCTAGTGTAAGCAAGTTTCTCATGTGCCTACGAATATAAAATGAATATCGTAAAGCTTTAGTTAAGTTTCTTAGAAAAAATCATTTCTACTGATATCACTCCTGCGGTCAACCCAATTCGAGTGTCGGAGGTAGAAAGATCAAAAATTTTTAACTCATCAAAATCCGGTTTAAATGAAAAGTTTGAATCGGTCGAAATTAACAGTCTGTTACCAAAAACGTTTAGTTTAACTTACATTTCACAAATACCTAAAAATTTCCAGGCACCTTCGACTTTAGTTAGAACATAAAATTTAGATTGTTTTATTCAAGCATAACCGTAATTTAACCTTACCCGAACCTTGCTAGAATACATTAGAGTGTTTTTTTCCGACTGCAATACGCGTTTTTATAACGTACACGAAGCGCAAGCTGCTAGCTTCATAATATCTTCTCTGATGCAGCACGAGAGGTGATTGATTACCAGCATCGCTTGTTTTTCCTATTTGCTTAAATGATTAATCACCCCTGAAGGGTACGATACATCTAACTTTGTATGGAGGCTCAAGCGGGGCATACCATAACATTTTATTGATAACGTATTCGGTATTTTGGTTAGCCCTTCCAACTTGATTGGATACTTTTTTAATTGTAACTCAGTGCAACGAAAATATATGTTTTCACTTATATGCAGCGTTAGAAGAGAAAAATTTGAGTTTTTATTTCCATTAAATGTTAAGAGTCTGTCATGAATTTGAAACTTGTGTGGATACTCGCAGATATAATTTGTATTACGTAATTTTAGAGTATGGGAATGTGTAAGTATTCCAATGATAAGAAATCTGTAAATGCGTACACTTTGAGATCAGTATGAAGAACTGAACTGGACATCTATAATTTTTCTCGTAAACTTATTTTAGATATTGAGGATAGTCTTTTAACTCGTTTTTGTATGATTCATTTTTTCCTTCGAAGATAATCCCTAAGTCTTTTTCAAAATATTTTCCTTGCCTTCCGCTATGCGAATTTTACCTCAAATATTTTGTCAGAAAAAAATCCTAATTTTAACATGCACGTTGGGTTAAAGTCTGGTGTTCAATTTCCTGAACAACGGTAAAATATTCAGCATTTACGCGAACTATATTTTCTATCTTTCGCCATCCCAAACAATTTGAATTCGGAGTTAAACCGAGCTCTGCCATCTATCTGGCCTTATTTAACGACGTTTAATTCATTTGAAAGACTCCCCGAGTATTTCTGGTCTGAATGGCGGTCCCTCAGTCCTTCCTATTCAAGGACGCTTAAATTCTCCCCTCAAATCGATAAATTTTGAAGCAGAATTTCCGTCTTTGTTCCCTCCACCTTGTTTTTGGCTTTCCATTAATATTCGGGACTTATTTCTTATTCAGAGGTAGAATAATGATAAGGGGAGTGAAGAATAAATCTTACCTGCAATATATTACTTGAAGGGACAAGTTTGTTGCCCCATTGGTTACAGTGACTTGCATTATTGTTGTCTTCAGTGGGTAGGAGTTCATTGGAGATATCTTATGGTACTCAAGTTATAGTGCAAGCTTTCGAGCAGTTACAGTACTTTTGAGCTAATGGGTAATGAAATTTGCCTTTAATTTTACCTAAAAATAAAACTATGAACATAACACGTGCATTACATAGATCTATGCCATTTTTTATTGAAAGCAAACGACCCTTCACCCCATAATTCCTGTTTGCCTCACAAAGGTAGCGTATAATAATTACAGCTAGACGTCTGTCCTCCGTGTCTGCTTGAACAGGCCAACGCTCGTTGCCTTTAATATTTACTGATGCTCAATTTAACGGTTCTTAAATCGAAATAGTATCCAAAATGGCATCCCTAAGACATGATCGTTGCATTTACTATTCACTGATCCCCAATTGAATGGTCCTTAAATCGAAATAGTATCTAAAATGCCATCCTTAAGACATGAAACATGAGAGTGTAATTTGAAGTAATAATTTGTCCGTATCAGAAAGACTGAATGAAAGCAACGTGATTGCGTGATTTGAAAAAAATTCGTTTCGGAGAGTTTGAGTGAATGTAATACGATCGTGTTATTTTTTAGTACAATTGTTCGTGGTATTCGAAATGTTGAGTAAAACACTGAAAACTCTCAGCCCTGAAGTATTCTCATATTTGGTACTAGGACGAAGATACTTCATGCCCTCCCTGAAGCGATTAACCCACCGTAACATATCAGCAATGGCTAATTAACTCAGCCACTCTCCAATTAAGTTTAGAATGACGCTGTCAACACCTTGTTAATTCGGAATCATTTCTTCAATATGCGAATTTCAACAATCTGGAGCTCCATTATAAAATTCGTTACCAGCTTCGTGCCAGCTCTCTTTTTTCAAAAGTTTCACTGCGATCTAAAATGAGCGCCGTGACTAAAGCCATAGAAGTGGAAATTTACAAGTACTATGAGATAAATTTGAATTAGCATAATTCTATCCGCTTTAACAGTTCAGTGAAAAGGTTTTATTGAAGTGGAGAAGCTCTTACGTTTGTTCGCTGAAACAAGAGATGTTTAATCAAGCTACCGAGATGAGGGCACCCCTTACAGTGTTAATGAAATATATTCTTAATTAAACTGGAGGAATATTAAGAATATAATAGTAATGTGTTGGGAAACCACGAATATTGTAGATATTTGAGTACATTATACGTAGCCTACAGGGTTCCATTCAACGCGGCCAAAACAATTGCCATGCAAACAATTACCCCAACGATATTACCCCAAAGGACAATTTTGTCATGGAGAATTGACCCAATACAACTGCCCCAGAATATTATCCCGAGGAACAATTTCGTCTCGGACAATTGACCCAATGCAGTTGCCCCAGAACATAATCCCAAAGGAGAATTGAGTCTCGGATTATTGACCCAATACAATAGCCAAGCAATTTTTATTAGTTTGCCCCTAACATGACGTACTAATCAATTTAACCTAACCTAACCAACTTTACCAAACGTAACCTAATCGCACATGACGTAACCCTAATTCAATCTAAATAAATAACTCTAACTATTCCAGATTACAATTCTTGCATTTTACAACTTATTTGATGAAGATGTTTCAGATTATCATCAATTAAAGCGTCATTAACTTATGATTGGGTTTCTAAACCAAATCTCACCTTAGCATTGATGTCAATTTTTGAAAATGCTCAAAAATAAGTTTTAGAAGTTGAGAACCCGATGTAACAAGAAGGGCAATTATTCAGAGGCAGTTGTCTAGGGGTAAATGTTCTACGAAGGCTGTTGCCAGAGGCCTATTGCCTTAAGGAGACAATTTTTGGGGGCAATTGTCCGCGAGGGTAGTTGTTCGGAGGCAATTATCCGGAGAGCAATTGTCCGAGAACAGTTATTCGGGGTAATTGTCCGTGGAGTAGTTGTTCGAGAACAAATAATTGTTCTCCGAGGAGCAGTTGATCGGGGACAATTGTCTGATGTAATTTTTGGGAGGCAGTTGTTCGGGGACATTATTGTCCGGGGACAAGTTTTTTGGGCCAATAATCTGAGAGGCAGTTGTCATGTTGCCATATTCAAGACGTTGGAGGAGTAGACTGGACGAAATCGTGATGGAATGAATATAGCAAGTATTTTTGAAGTTCTTTTGACGCTGGAAATAGACATAAAGTTCGAAGATTTTCTTTATTATTCTACAGGGGAATAAGAAGTTATTACTGATGTCGTTGAGTTGCTCTTACATTTTACATATTTTTCCTGCTGGTTAATGTCTTTTGACCCAACTTTTGTACTGACTTTCATTGAATATGTTTACTTCACTCATAAAACATAATAGAATATCATTTACATTGAAACATAGCCACTACTTAGTTTCACCACTCATAATGGTCCATGAGTTATATGACTTTATTAAAAAATGAAATTAATTTTCAACCTCCAAAATACAGTCTGAAAAATATTTTGAATACGCTTCTATACACGCGTGTCACAACAACTCAGACATGAAATCCATTTTCTCTAACACTTTTAAACAAAATCGCACGGGGTTCTCTCACGTTTTGATCAAAATCTCACGTTTTGATGGAGCATAAAAGTAGAAGACCAGTTCGCAAAAATGTTTCTGTTGATGTCGTTAACGTGGATAATCTGCGAGGCCCGTGATCCCTGTCAATAGGAACTGATTTGATGGCTTCTTTTGAAGTCCCTGCCATTCAAACGGCACTGAAATAAATGACCCCGGCATCAGAAACATCACCTTTTGATCAAAGACCCGCCCGTAAACGATGAAGATGCGGGGCCATTTTTGTAGGATCTTAATGGACAAGAAGGTTTTTATATGCGACATCGCATTGCGTAAAAATTGAGAATTAAATTATTTCATCAAGAGAACTTGTTTGACTGGATTACTATTATTTTATGTAAAGAAAATGGCGAGGTCGTTATTTCCAAAATCAGCATGTTCATTTTATTTTCTAGAATATATTAGAGTGGGCGCAGTAGAAATATTTTTGAGTGATTTTTTTATGAAAAATATGTTTTTTTATATGAATGTTTTTTGAAAATCGTGCTAGCAATGCACTTCTTAGAACTGTTATTCATGTTTTTTTTACAGCTACAGTTTTGAAACTGTTGAATTACATCACTGAACGACTTAATTCAAGTAACATTACAGCTACTAGTTTGAAACTGTTGAATTACATCACTGAACGACTTTATTCAAGTAACATTAAAGCTACAAGTGTGAAACTATTAAATAACATCACTAAAAGACTTTATTCAAGTAAAATTACAGCTACAGGCTTGAAGCTATTAAATTACAACATTAATAAACTTTATTCGAGTAACATCATTCTGTATTTCCATCATTATTTCTGCTAAACCTTGTAGGTCTACTTTCAGTTTGCCAAGTGCAGCAAATCCTTGTCCTTATAAATGTTTCTGTGGACTACAAACACACAAATTTAAGTTTTTTGAATCTAAATCGCAGAAGAGCAGTCCAATTCAAAAATTCCACAGCTTTCTTCAAAAAATTCAAGTTGTGCGGCTCAACTTTTCTCATCAAGAGTAGTGCTTCAACCTTGTCTAAAAAACGGAACTTGTGTTGAGTAAACTTTCGCCGATGTAGGCACACGCGATGCTTAACTCGTGTTTCTCAAACTAAATGCAGAGAAATATGAGTTATATTACTCTAAAGTAAAATACATCAAACAAATTTATTTCTTAGAAGATAATTGAAATGAAAAAATCTCCTTTCATAGCAGCCATACTCGTGGTGAATCAAATCTGGAACATGAACGAAAAAACTTGAGTTCAACATGCTTCATGGCCCGTTTCTTATTGGAGCTTATACGTTTAGGACGATGAGTTGAAGGAATTCAGATGCAATTTTCAAACAGCCTGGGAAGGCAAATTTAGAAAGAACACACGTTAGTTGCAAGGCCCAAATTCACTTGTCAGTCTGGAGAGCGTAGGGAAAAATTCCTGCGCTTCTTTGATGGCCTTCTTGTCTTTGAGAAACTTCCATCATTTCTTAAACTGGCTGTGCTCTGCCAAGCGAGAGATTAGGAAGCGCTGCGGAACCTGAAACAAGACTTACTGGTTAATTTTTTTCAGCTTGGGAATGGAGGCGTTTTTTCAAGCCATCCCTGAACATTTTGCAGTCTAAATTGAGAAGAAATTTTTGGGCCCTAGAGCCGAAAGGTTTTCGAATTTTCTAATTCATGCATCAGTGAACGCTACTAACCATCATAAAAATGCTCGGTGGGTCAGAAATTTTGAAGTCATGTTTACTTTGATGGCAGTTGCAGATATCGTTTTACTTTTGGCCGTTTCGTTATTGATATCGTTTCGTTTTCGGCAATTTTGTGTGTCGGGAACTGTTTGTTACCGGTCACTAACCGAACACAAAATGTGTGAACACTGCAAATAATTTCATGCTCCACCAATGTCAGACTCACTGCACCAAAACCGGAAAGCAGTGTAGTTCAAAATTCCAGGTAACGTACAAAAAGGAAAAATGTACTTGTGTAAATTACAAAGAGGAAACTGGCATTAAGCCTTGGAAATGTTCTTGTTCTTCCTCATTGAGCACATTTGAAGTATGAAATGGTTACATTTTTTCTACAGAGAAACTGGAAGGTAAAGTTAATGAATTCTTTTTCGAAATTTGTGCCATGCAAGCAAAACTCGAACTTCTGTTAATCAAGTAACCACTTTTTATCTTTTTCAATGCATTCGTATTTCTGTTAATAAAATAAGGTACATTCCATATAAGCTACCGCTTCTTCGTCGCATGAGAAGATCATTTCCTAATAATGGAATTTGCCATGGGTAATATCGCCAATTTTCGGTCGTGAAATCGTTATCGAATATACTGTTATATATAGACCATATGACTTATATTGTAATGAAACATCAATATCGAGTTCATTATCTCGTTGATCAGTCTAATGCGAAACTAGGTTAAGTGAATTAGGTTAAAAATTATTGTACACCTTAGAATAATGTGATGGTAGATGCCCTAGAAGTCGCTGAACTTATTCGGGCCCACAGGTAGCTATACTCAAATTCAACTATTGTATTAGACTTGAGAAACATTCTACCTCTGTATCACCTGTGGTAAATAAATTGTTTTAAATTGTTTAAAATTGTTTAAATTGTTTAATTTTCATATATGCATGTCGAGTCTCTTATATTTACTCAACCTCTTACACAGAATTTAACGTCTACTGCAAGAAATGATGGACTTCTAATTGATTTTCGTTTATTTACAGAAATAATCTCCCTTGTAATCTAGATAAAAGTTGAGTTCTGGTTACGTAATACAGAACTTCCAGGGGGCAACAACCGACTTCAGGCTTGACACATTTCTCGTATAAAACTCTTTCAAACTTATTTGAAGATTTCAAATTTATTCAGAAATTTTATTACATCCTAATGTACGAAAAATTTTTTGCTTATAGTTTCTGAGTTCAAAAACTGCAACGCTCCTCACCAACGTACGTGATGAACCCTCGTACACCGATGTATTTATGAGGAGTGGGGCAGAATTTCAAAATTGTTTCTTCCAAGCGATGAAGCCATCAGGTTTTTCTTGAATAACTCCAAAAGACTTGCTAGTGGATCGTGAACTGTAGGGGAAGCATGTAACACTCATCAAAATATAACACAAGTGGACTTGCGAGTGATTCTGTAACAGCTTATCAAACTATATATCTAATAGTTTGATATATATATATATATAAGCTATATATGTATACAGCTTATCAATATCTGTAACAGCTCAAGTCATGGCAGCTTAGTTGAATTTTATCTCAACACCCGCAAGGAGCTCTACTCAAATTTGACCATTGTCGTAGGCTTAAGAAACAATCTACTTCTGTATCGCTTGTAAATGAATTGTTTAAATTGTTTAAAACATTGCACAACCCGAGTCGCTCGAGACCGAGTATTTCCTCCCTTCTACATCCCCTACACAGAGTTGATTGGCCTTGTAATTTAATGCACACTGACTCTCTATCTTCATTAAATTCATAGTTTTGCTCTTTGTTGAATGAAAAACTGATTTCGTCGCTCTTAGTTCATATTCTCCAATAAAATGCGTGTAGTGTTTGCGGACGTTGGAATTTGGTCACCACATCAAATCTTAAAAAAAAATATTTCATCGTTCTCCTCTCATGAAATTTTAAAAACCATCGACCATAATTGTTGCCTAATTTCTCAACGTGCAACAGCTATAGTAAAGTCTCATCACATGATATAATTAATTTCGGAGGCTTGCTTCTTCATGAAATCGGTCGATTTCAAGTACGTATAATAATAACACATTCGAAAAGGAAACTTTAGAGCTGTTTCTCCTAATATTTCCTTCAAATGATGGCCACCGCTATTCTGAAAATGATTTGTTTGTTAGTTGTTCCAAAATTAAAAAGCTTTTGCAGTCTGATAGTTAATGACTATCGTAGTTAGTCTAAATTTTTAATTTTGCACTTGAACGCATCTATTTTAGGAGAACTTTACTTTCTCCCTAAGCAATGAAATATATTTTACGTAGACCAACTATTTTACGCTGTATAAATGTACACTTAGTTAGTTACTTAAGGAAATATAAAGCTCATTTCTCGCCATCACAATATACACAAGCAAAAAATACTAAGCGAAAAGGGAGCAATGTCGTATTTCTACGAGCGTTATTTTCGGAGAGTCAGGAAAGCGTCAACAATCTTCGCAGTATAATATTCTCATGCTCGTAAAAGTTTCCTTCTATTATTTGGTGGTTTTTCAGATTAAAAAAGTCATCGTGCTAATTTAAATATCTCAATTTGTTCTGCGCAGTTCCAAATTGAATCACGGGTCTTATTTCATGTTTCAGTGGCCAGGACACCGAAATGTCAACTAATACGACTGCTCGTTATTTGTACATGGCGCTTTAACTTTGTTTTGCTGTACGATCTCAATATTCCAGATCTCATTACAAGCTAAGCCTTCAACGGTCGTTCGTTATGTTTTATAGGCATTTTCTTCGGGCTATTATGTGGTCCACTTAAGATTGACTTTATGTGCCTGCGAGACACATAAAGATAATAATTGCCGAAATATTACGGTACGTGAAAGCGGGGAGCTTTATTGCCTCTGCCATATTACACATGAGGGTTAAGGGAACTTTCTCGGGGCTGTGTTCAAGGAGCCATTTTGAGGAGGAAGAAATGAAGCTGATTCGTTTAATATAAGGCGCGATATATTTTGAATTA
Organism: Morinoia aosen; assembly: GCA_030386875.1. Lineage (NCBI taxonomy): Eukaryota > Metazoa > Arthropoda > Malacostraca > Amphipoda > Talitridae > Morinoia > Morinoia aosen. The sequence goes on along the minus strand of CM059578.1, from coordinate 25,682,530 downwards.
AGTAGAAGAGTTCTCAGTTTTCATTGAGGAAACAAAATTCTGGTATTTTTGCCTTGGGTTCTGGTACAACTTTTGGGAAAATAAACTCTAAGAAATACATGACTTAGTAATCCAAGACAACTACCATCTGAATTGATTAGATATTCTGTGATTTGGTGTTTCCGCAGAACATTAGCGTTAGGTGGTTTTAGTTTAAAAGCAATGATATTAATGAAGAAGATAAGATATTCGATCGTATAGTCAGAATCTGCCAAAAATAGAATGTGCATTTTTCTAGCAAAACTTCTACAGAAAATTTCATCAAGTAACGAAGCTTCGAATTTTGGTAAGGTGTTTAATTTTTAGTCAATGTATACCATGTCCAGCCAATACTGAAATAAATTGATATGTCTGAACGATGGCGGTTGTGTCTTCAGTGCAAATCATTCATACTTAGATCGTAATTCTCTGCAGTTGACAAGAAATGTAATATCGATGAAGTCAAGTTACAAGACTTAGGTAAGAAAAACTTTATGAACTCCATCTGACAACCAACAAGACAAGCGACTTGTGAAAAGGTCACCGTGAATTAAAATATGGGGACAAAATATCAGCTCTATGCTCGTAGATGGGAAGAGTATTCAAGGTTTCGAGGTTTTCATTAAAATCTAGTCCTGAAAACCTGCTGAATTTGAGTTTCAAAATCCTAATTATGTCTTTGAGGTGTTCAAGATAATAAACGCTCTGCTTAGACCTTGCTGATTAATTTTTCTTTGGAATTTATTTCTCCTAAATGGAAACTTCGTAACAATTATCCAATGACGCTCTCATTACTCAAATAATTAGTCGAGTCCAGTAATTATTAAAAGACTCAACAATTAATTCACTCAATTAACAATTAGTTGACTCAAGTCATTTTATAAAAACACTTTTGAGGAAAAATTCTTATGATACTTAACTAAAATACGTTTTAGCTCCTCTAAATACTAAAAATTATTCTTTTTTTGAGCTTGTGCTGCGTTCTTTTAGCACAAGTGTCATAAACCAGATACTAAAATTTATTCAAGACGTATGCAAAAGATTTAAAAGTTCCTACAAATGTTAACATGCATGCATTTAAGAAATGGCTGTTCAATGGTCTGCTCTAATCTGTTTTTTCGATTCAATTTTAATTTATTCTGGTTTGGAGAAATAGATAAATGCCTTATCGTTATGACGAATGTTCTCCACAGCTTTTAGGAAATTAGCCTTATTTGCTTGGGAAAAAATCCTAATAAACATCGATGAAATTTAGATTATTTTTTAGAGCATAAGGATTTAATTCACATGGTAATAGGGTATGTTGTAGAGGCTGTCAAGTACGGTTATAATCCACAATGTCATTCATGGGAAATGATCTGTTCCTACTAAGATATTTCTGACCTATGTAGAGAAATGTTACAGTTTGATCACTGGAGATAGAATCCCAACAAAGTTGGGATCACATTTTGATTTTTGAATCTTGATGCAGTACCTTGTTCTTATCCCCACATTCTACCAGTTTCACTTAAACTGATGTGCGTAAGAAACTGTTTCTGTTCATATTAGGTGGCTGACATTTATTGTTAGAAACATAGAATTTTTGAATGCTACATAGCTGCTATGATTAAATCCCTTCACGTTCTTGATCATGAAACCCACACACACTGGAAATGAAACATTCGAAACGATCTGATGGAAATGAAACATTCGAAACGGTCTGATGGAAATGAAACATTCGAAACGATCTGATGGAAATGAAACATTCGAAACGGTCTGATGGAAATGAAACATTCGAAACGATCTGATGGAAATGAAACATTTGAAACGATCTGATGGAAATGAAACATTCGAAACGATCTGATTGAAATGAAACATTCGAAACGATCTGATGGAAATGAAACATTCGAAACGATCTGATGGAAATGAAACATTCGAAACGATCTGATTGAAATGAAACATTCGAAACGATCTGATGGAAATGAAACATTCGAAGCGCTCTGAAAAGTTTCAGAGAAGTTCTGACGTATTGTGAAGAAAACTGTCAAAAAGCACTCTTTCGTTTTGAAAATAGAGGATTTGCTATCCTTCGCATGAGGGAGTTTACTGACTCAAATTTTATTTTTTTTTATTTTTTCCATGAAATCATAAAATAACTGCAATTCCTTTTAGCTGTAAAACGCAGGATCAACGAACATGTTTAAGCTTTATAACAGTAACACCTTATTCTTAAATTTTTGATCGAATTACTGAATGAAAATTTACTTACGCTTGTGTAAGACTTGATGGATTTGAATTGATGATACTGAAAATTGATACACCTAAATTGAATAATCGCGGGCTCATATTTTCTTGAAGGCGCGAAGTATATTGAGAATGCGAAATGAAGAAGAAGGCCGAATTAGGACCTTAGTTCAATATTGGAGACACGTTTGATTTGGGACCAAAATGGCCCATATTTTTGGTGGAGGCACTGCAGCCGTGTCGCAAAATGCTTACTCAGCAATTTTTTACGGTCATTTCGATCTTCTTCGAGCTGGCTAAAACTGGGCAGTTTTAGAGGTGGTATTGAAGCTGAGGAGTAAATTTCGTCGCTGGCGTGAGCGTACGATCTGAATTCACGAGATTGTCAAATAATTTCACACTTATTTTTTCACTTAATTATGTTCACCAGCATACACATTTGTAAGGAATTTGAGTGAACATATCTGCTCCTTAATTTCGAAAGAATACGGCTGGTTCTCCGTAAAATGAAGGCACTATCACTAATGTACAAAATGCTATCAAGAACAATGCTTTTGAACCAAAGCAAATTAAGTTTAATGTTGAAATTATGCTCATAAGGTAGCAGTACTTAGTGTCCTAGATGTGGCACTGTTTGAAAGAGACTCTTTGGAGTTCGATGGAATGTAATTATAATAACATGGCATTTTGAGTTGATTTGAGATAATAATAATATATTGATTGTGATAATATTTTCAACTCGTATTTCGAGTTGAGTGCTAATAAATACAAGATACGAATTTCTCTTGTATCACGTGGTTGATTGCGCTAGGAATCACAGTAAAGGTGCAAGGAACGAGAATTCACAACATTTAAAATGTTCTTTTACTCTCAGAGTAAATTCGAGCATATTTTTTTCGTTTGAACGGCTATTCGGAAAACTTGGGAAAACAGTTCAAGTCGATCAGAGTTTAAGAAGATTGCGGTGTCAGCTTGTACCAGTCATGATGGTGAAATTTTCCAATTCAATTGTAGAAACTATTTTGCATTTGAAATTTTCGACTATGAAACAATATCTAGCACACCTAAATTACACAGATTATGTGTGGATGAAATGAAAATCGCTCCCTAACGTGCAACTGCAGAAATCAAGTTAATATACAAGTAGGTGAATGCTGAATATATTCTCCATACACGAAGTATTTTAAGTGATTCAAATTCAATTAAGAGCAGTTTAAAACAATATCACTTGAGATTAATTTCAATATAGAAATTGGCAAGGAATTTTATAATGCAACAATCACTGTACTTTAGAGTGACCAAAAATTAATATTGAAAATACAAAGAATTTTTAAATCTCATGGAGCGAAACAACTCATATTTGAAACAATATTTTCTAATCGAAGCTTAAATCCCATTTAAATGGTCAGTAAGGCAAGTAAAATAAGTAGAACTGTTCTCGATTACCCAAAATTTGAAATTTGAACTTTCAGTAAACTTATTTGTTGATCTGTAAACTTGCATTAACAACGAATTGATGACTCTTAATACTGAATCTCTTGTTACTGGTGCTGATACAGTCTTAAAAACATCAGTGAAGGGAAATGAAAATTAAGCAATAAACATAGCTGAATAGAAATATGCACCCAGTCCGATGGAAACATCTATCAAAATCTCAGAACGTGAAAGATCCATCATCTCCTCACCATTTCAATATTCTATTAGATGACATTCACGGACAAAACGTTAGGACGTGACAAGTTTCTCGTGGAAAATTGAATATAGTTGATAGTTCCAATCATTTTTATTTCGACGCGTAATTTGTAACTTCATCCACAGAAAGCGATGACATCCGCGTCATTTTAGAGCCCCAAACTCGGAAGTGGGAAACGAAAAGAATTTTGGCTAACGAACTAAAGGTTTCCGTCAACTTGTTTGCTCCCTGTAATTTTGACTTCAGAACTGAGCTAATTAAGAACTTTTCTGGAAGACTTTCTTCCCCGGCACTTTAGTTTAAAGCACAGATAACATCAGAGGACAATGTCTAGCAGCTGGTATGAAAATGCAGGGCAGGTATACTTTTAATTGCACGTGTGCTGTTTTGGATGCTGGAATAAAATTTTAGTCCTTTTTATTAAGGTTTATTTTTGCAGTGGTGATCAGCTCAATCAATGTAAGGATACTCTGAAAAAAGCCATAAACAACGGCGAAGTTGAGGTACCGGAATGAACTGGTTCAAAAACTGTGTGCCTTTAGGATTTGTATGAGTAATGTATTGAAAAGATGAAGGGTAATGTGGTGCATTTTGCGGACTTAGATTTAAAGTAATAAAATGTTATCACGAAATTAGATGTAGTATAAAAAGAAATTTACACCTTGCGATTCATTACAATGAAACTCAGGGTAAAAATTAATAGTATTCTGTACCTTGGTTTTTGAGTTGCATCCTTAAGGCGATCTGGTTTTCTGGTTTAAATTATAACTATTCCCTACAAAAATGTCGAGATTTTCCGGTAATTATTGTGAAATGTAATGCTAAGGAGTAACTCCTTTGGAAGAATGTCAAATACGAAGGTTATTCTTTTGACTTTCACTTCCCATTTGCCGAGCTTGATTTAAGGTGCTTTTCATAATTGCTGAAATAAGGTACGAAATTGGCTTCTGTTAATGCGTGTTAGATCTATTTCTAAAATTTGAGGTGCTGTCCATAACTTAAGAGGCTGCCAATAATTGTTGAAATAAGGTTCGAAATGTTTTTTTTTTATGCGTAATAGGCCAATTTCTAAAAAAATTCTAATGACTGCCAACAACCGTTAATGCTTGACTGTCGAGGCACGTATTTTGGAGCTTTTTAATTAAATTTCTGCATCACCGAATAAACCAATAACATTTAATCCATTTAATATTAGTGCAATTAGTTCGATGAAATTCGGATATAAACTTCAGCTGAGTGTGAGGCTGAAAATTTGACGAGTAAAATTAATGGTAAAAACACCACTTAATATATATATATATATATATATATATATATATATATATAAATATATATATATAGTTTTTATATTATATATATATATACACATCAATAGATATTCAGAGATTTGATACGCTCTCACGTTTATGGGAAAAAACTTTTCCGGTACTTGTGGGTTATCTGTCACCACATTTAATTTATGGTTTCCTTTTGATGTTAAGCTTAGATTAAGTTAGGTTAGCTATATTAGATTATTATTGGTTTGTATAATTTTTGGTGTGTTTTAGGCCAAAATCAATCTTTGGAGCTTTCCTAGAACTGAAGAAGAAGGCCCCAGATATTCATTTTATGTATTGAAAGTAGGTAAACTGCATTGAAAATAAATCATCAAGGATTCCTTCTCCCATGAAAAATCCATTCATACTGTCCAGAACATCAATTCGATATTCATAAAACAATTTCATTTATCACTTTTTCCCCTAAAACACTTCTTACCCCGAACAAGTGGTGAAAGATGGAAGCCTGTTGGAAGCATAACTGGAGTGCTGTCCCCAATTGAGTGCAATGAATGAAATGGACAGATTTCTAAGAAATCTCCCTTATAGGATAAAAAGGAAAACCAGCCTGGCTAAGAGTATCATGATAAAAACACAAGTTTTGGATTAGAAAATATCCATCTTCAGTGCTCTGAAACGCAATAAATCAAACTTTTGAAATATTGAATTCTAAATCGTCTGAATAAACAGGATATGACATATTAAGATTTTAAAGACATAATAGAACAAAAAACTGTAGAAAATTTCAACATACAATAATTTACAAATTGAGCGCAGTGTTGTATCGTCTTGCGTTCGCCTCATGGAGTCAAACGAGACTTGCTCTGCTAGTTACATTGAACCTGGTTCCTGTTCTTATTTAACTTTTTATGCTACAATATCTATTATTAGGCTTCTAAATTTTATAATCAATATTTAATGTTAACTTGATTTTCCATTGCCGCTTAGCCTTTACACACGCGCTGTCTAGAATTCGCTCCACACACTGAAAGGTAAATTTCTTCAGGTGCGTTACAGAACCTTCATATTTGAAATATACTTAAAAATACTTAAAAAACTTAAAATGTACTTAAAAAAATGTACCTACTCTTAAAATGTACTTACTCTTAAATGTAAGTTTAAGTATACCCAAACTTACTATACTTAAAATGTTGCTTGCATATTATCTTACCTAGCTTTTATTTTCAGCATCTCACACTGTCGCGGCCTATGGTTGCGGCCTATGGTTGCGGCCTATGGTTGCGGCCTATGGTTGCGGCCTATGGTTGCGGCCTATGGTTGCGGCCTATGGTTGCGGCCTATGGTTGCGGCCTATGGTTGCGGCCTATGGTTGCGGCCTATGGTTGCGGCCTATGGTTGCGGCCTATGGTTACGGCCTATGGTTGCGGCCTATGGTTGCGGCCTATGGTTGCGGCCTATGGTTGCGTCCGTGTTGCCTACTTCACACCTCGTTGTCACATTCAGGTTTAAATCTGTTCATGAGACAGAGCCCTGCATCGAACTACTTATAATCCTAGAATTGTAGAACATTTGTTCATTGAACCAATTAGGCATCTGACGTATATTTATTCGCCCTCATATCATGTGAGTCGAACTGGAAACTATTTCCACCGTGTATTCAGCTTTAAGAAAACTTTGGCCTAGATGGACGCGATGGTGGCTTGTTTTCTTTTTGTCGCCGTTATTGCTCGTCCTCTGGACCCCATTGAGTGGATTGTGATCAGTTGCTTTGCAAGACTCGGGTGCTAATTCTTGACTACTGGTCGTGAACATGAACGAACATCGTAACCCATTTGTCCGAATTCCGTAAAAGTGGCGTGTAGTTGACTGATCTTCCGTTTTTGTGACCCAGTCTAACTTTTTCCCACGAGCATGCATGTTTTTCGCCGCCCAATCGATCAAATGGCGAAATAAACGCATGCAGGCGGCGAAAAAGTTAGACAGGAGAGATACTACACTTCTCCCGTGGCCGAGTGGTTAAAGAGCGCGCACCTTCACGGGAGGGGTTGGCTGTTCAAATTCCAGCAATGCTGCCCGATGATTCTCCCCGTATGAAAAAGAGATAACTCTGCCACAATGTTCTCCTTTTTGTTCAATGAAAAACGAAGAATTTCCGTGCAAATATTCAAACACGATTTCGATAAATTTTTTCTTCAAAACAACTTCTGACAAATTATTTGCATATACAGAGGCACGGAATGCGTGGAACTGAAAGAATTCAATTTTCAAACCAATGATTATCAACTCCTATCGTACAATTTTAAGCCAACGTCTGTGAAACAAACCAACTCTTTTTATCAAGAAAGACAAACCTATTTTAAATGAAACTGAATCGTCATTCCCTCTGTTAGTATTGTTCTCCATCCTTTTTCGTCCACTTCTTTTTATTTGTTTTTACTATCGCACTTATTTTCAATAAAATGTATTTTTTGTCTTCCATAGATCTTGTTAATGCTGAAGATGACTCCTGTAGTCGAAACGTTCAATTTTATATATCATTTTAGGTTCTTCTATTCATTAAACTACTAACTGATAATGGATCTTTTAAAAGCGACTATCCTTGCTATTTTATTTATTGACAAACCAATATATTCCTGGTATTGTTATTCCGCCTTTATAAAATGATGAATTTACCTATGAAATTTTTCGTCTCGCGGCACTGCCATCAGTGCATACATTAACGCTCATTTACGTCATAAATTCAATCACAACTGCCTTGTAAACAGACGCCCGGTACGTTTCCTTCTTCAGCTACGCAGATTTGCGTTTCTCTCGAGAGAAGCTTAGCTATGCCACGGCCATGCAAATCTTCTCAAACTCCCCTAGTCACATTCAATAAATCACAAAGTTAGGCTCATAAATCTGGCTGCATTGTGATTGGTGCAGAAACAACCAGATTTTCCACATCTGTAGTCCAGGCCCTGACTCAAGGAAGTCTTAGGTGTTTTCTACTTCTTTGCTCAAAGGGTTCTTGCTTCAGATACTGCTGATGATTTTTCGGCTTTGGCGTTAAATATCATGGTGTGTATATTGGGTGTATCATATTTTTGACCCACGTCTATGTCTAAAACTAAGTCTAATTTTTGCTAATTTGGCAGTGGGGCTTTTAGCCTAAAATAGAATCTGTTTTAACAAAAATCTCAGTCCAGGTCTTGACTCGAAGAAGTCTGATGTGTTTTCTGCTGCAGTGCTCAAATGATTCTTCCTTTAGGCAGAGTATTTATGGTGTTGACGTTAAGCGTTATATTATGTTTATTGTGTATTCCAGATTTTTTATTCTTGTTCGTGCCCTGAAAGAAATGATGCTCTCTCTTTTCCGAACGTCTGTGAAATGAAGCTCAAAATTCAAAGAAAGCTGTTTTTAGATCAAGAACTTTTGCCACGAGAGTGTTGAACATTAGGGAAATTATCCTCCACACTTTCTGCGAATAAATTAGAATAAATTTTTTTCTAAGAAATTTGATTCTCTAAGTCTCGAAGTTTCAAGTGGATTCCTTGGATCATCAAACTCAAGAACAAAAAGTTTACCTCATTTTTACTCTGTTACCCGCTGCAAACAATATGTAGTTGCGATAGAGACTGTTTAATTAAAAATTGGAGGAACTCGAGAGCACAAAATGAAACTTTCTACAAAATTGAACGCCACCGATTCATTACAATGACACAAAACACTCTTGTTACTGGCGATTTATGCAAGAAATACGAAAACTAACGTATCTGGTGGGGTCAAATAACATAAAACTTTCCAGTTTTTCTTATTGCCTTTTCTGAGTTCGAATCTGATCAATTAACATTTACGTAATTAACGTATCTTCTCAATTAACTAATTCGATAATAATGAATCGAATCAATTAACGTTCACGTAATTAGCATATCTGATCAATTAACGTATACGCTAATAATGAATCTGATCCATTAACGTACCATAGATACGCAGCATGCTCGTGATATCCACTTCTAAAATAAAAACATTTTAGGAATACTCTACGCGTTACTATCGTGACACTCAAATGCAATACAATGAACCTTTTAGAAATAAATAATCATCATTCCCGAGACACTTAAATGAAATGCAACATCAGACAAAAATGATTTTCTTCGAAAGCATTTGCTCAGTCTAGGTTTGGTTTTACGATAAATCGAATTTAATTTTTAGGCATGCGGCTTCAACGATTTGAAATTGTGCTTTTTCAAACCCTATTTTGTGGCGCCGTGCGATCCTGAAGGGAATTATTATTAAATATGTTATTGTGAATATCCCCAGAGCTCTCTTTCAGAGACAATGAGATGAAAGCATTGCTTTAACTTAAGTACTTTTTTACAAATATCTTGTATCGACAGTCCGTTCAAGCCATCGCTATATTTAATAGTTTTCTGAAAAAAATTTCTTATCGTTTGTAATTTCAGAAATTACCTCATGTTTCCATCCCGTAGAACGCAGAGGAAACTTGCCTTCTCATAGTTTGATTACGCATTAAAACAGAATTATATAACCGGAAAAAGATGCCACATACCGCACATGCATACATACTCATAAAGGCCATCGATTTAAGGGTAATGATTACTGCTACACCACGCGGAAAGAACCTTATCTTAAGAAACTAACCTTAAGACACCTTCGGCAAAGCAATAAGTCATTTTTCATTCAGATATTCTGCAAACAGCAAAACTTTGTTATCTAGCAGCTGTGTGTAGCTACGTAATTCAGTTTGGCAGATACCTCGACTATAGGACCCACTTCTGCGTCGTTGAAGCAGCCCCAGAACATGACAGACACAACAGATGAACTCAGTAAATTACTTTAGCTCTAAAAATAATAGGGCGCTTATTTTTTGTCCTAGAAGTTTATAATAATATATATACGGGGTACATATATGTAATAAGATACAACCTTAATCCCTACGTGACTGTCCAACATTTCGACAAATAAGTAAAATTGTGTACATGAAATCAAGAAAATTTTCTGAAAATTTAGTCTATTCTTCAAAAATAAAATGAAAGTGAGGTTTCGGTCACTCGTTCGGTTTTTTTAACTTACCTTCATAAAGTACTGGAGAAAAGACACATAACATATTTTTTACACTTTATCTTCAACTTCAGTTGCACATATAGTCACAGCCCGAAAGTTCTACGCGCCGTGCGTCGTGAGGGTCATGAGCAAATGGTTTGATGCTTGCCGCTTTCCATGTATTCGGGTATAATTTAGCATTATACCTATAGTTTTCGTGATCAGATGAGCTAATAATTCAAGAATTACGTCGGATGTTCAACTCACTGTGACCTGTGTAAAAAAGTGTGTATTCTTCAGGCACTTTTCAGGCGTGAACTGACATTCTTCCTGAATGAAATGCCAGAGGCCTGTCCTATGGGAATAGTTAGACGGAAAATTCGATTCCTAATCAGAAACGCTTTTCAAAAATCTTGCTGTCTTTTTCTCGTCAATCTTTTAAACATTTTCCCCAATTCGCTCAACTTTTTAGGTTTCAGTGAAATGTGTTTTCCTTCGTTGTTTCCAAATGTTAGTTGGAATGTTTCAACAATCGGAAATTCAAAACAAATTGGCAATTTCAATTTTGCTCAGCACTTGTGTTAATGAAGAACAAGCTGAGAATACAAATACCTTATTTAATAGAATTGTAGGGATTGATATTGCGGGTTATAGCTGCCCGAGATGGAGAGCTAAAGCCTTCTTCACTTCGTCATGACGTGTTTATACATTCCTTCCTTTCAATTTCCAGCAAAATCTTGTCTTCGTACCAAAATCTGACGGCAAAGCTGGCTTGTTTTTTCATGCATTCTCAGGCAGCGAAGAATCCTAACATCGGCAATAGTTTGTCCCCGGCTGTGTTATGCCACGATAAAGATTGTTGGCGCGTCTTTTAAATGGGTTCCATCGAAGTCCGAAAACTTCGTACAGGATTCCAAATAAAGAGGAACGTCACCTCCTGGGAGAATGGACAGGCAGATCTCTCCGTATTAATGTTGTACCTCACGAACTGAGGGAACAATGACCCAAGAGATTACTGAATATTCGATTATAATTAAAATGATCCGCAGATAATAATTAGGATCTTTGGCGTGGGATTGCCTGTAGCAATATAGAGAACGTGTCCTTGAAATAATACAGAAAAGCATCGTGAAATGCAGCTTTATCAATGTAAATTTACTCTAGCCAAACATTGGTTCCAGAAATTATGTAAACTCAACACAGCGGTAGCAAACCTCAATACTAAATTATATATTGATTATAATCAAATTAATTATAAATCGCCATGTCTTTAATATTTCGATGCATGAAGCTTATTATTAGTTTTTGGAGTTATATTGCGGTAGCAGCCGTTAAAGAAGGGATATAATTCAGATGAAGCATAACAGTGTTTAGCGCCAAATGTATACGTTAAATATCGGGACTGCAACAAATCGGTACCAAATGTTGAGTAAAAATAGACTAGATGCAACATAACAAAACGCACTTGGTAGTGAGTTAGGACTTATTTCTAAATTTTAGTGATATTCTCAATTTATTATTAAAAAAATGCAATCCTTTCAGCGTGCTGCAAAAATACTTCCTCCAGGTTTCCTTGGTGAAGCTTGAGAAGAATAACTCTTTCAAAATAAATCTTCAATATTCATTCGGGCAGCTGTGAATAACTCATTTTGCCTACACTTTTACTTCAAAAATTTCTCTTTCATGAAAAAAATATTGGCTCTTTGGTTGACGTTAGTTCAATGCTTTGGACTGAATGTTGATATCGTCAGGTGTCTAAAATTCATAATATCCATCAGTAGTTCAACTAAGCAATAATGAATTAAAGCATCAGGATCTTCCTATTTAGCTTACAATTTCCCTACTCCAGAATATCAATTTCCTACCATAGGTGCTGCTTCCTAATCATCTAAATTCTCACCCCTGGAAGTAGATGGGTTACTTTTTATAAGAATATCATTTGAAGTAATTTTCGCTCCTGTCATCATTACAAAAATAAATTACAAATTACAAAAAAACATTTTCCTGTCATCATTACACAAATAGCATCAAGTATATATTTTTACTTCTTCCCGGCAACATTACGTAAGTAACATCAAGTATATATTTTTACTTTTTACCGGCAATATTACGAAAGTAGTCTAATTTTCTGACTCGATGAAAGACGGAGGAAATAATGAAGCTCACTCGACAGACGTGCCACAGAAGCCGTCCAACACCCGGACGCAAGTCTGCTTCTCATTGTCGGCGACATAGAAAACTCCGCTAGAATGAACGAAGATTTCCCACGAGCCTTGTCTGAGGTATTGTGCAGTCCTCAACGGCTCATGCTGCCCGCTGTTTTACTTCTGCCTCAACAATGACAGCAGTCGGTCTTGTTCGGGGTAAATATTTGCAATCAACTTCCTCGTTAATGTCAAGATTGTTTAATGTAGAATCAAATTCAGATTGACAGAGGCGAACATGTGACTTGACGCACGTATTATTTTAACTAGTCCACCCCGATTTATTTGAAATAAGATAGAATGCGAAATGAAAGAAAGGCCGTAGAAAATAAAAAAAATAAATATCTCGAGAATTAATGAGGCCGAGCTTGTATCACAGATACGCTCATCACACACTTTCGGCTGGCTTCGGACAGACGGACGCGGCTCTTATTATAGTATAGATGTCATTTCCGCAATAATATATGAAATTTAGGGTCAAACATTATTTGTGTTATTATTTACACCAGCGTATGGTCTTGTCTTGCTCCACCACTAGCTTATCACTTAATTTTCTTACGTTAGATCTACAAATAAAAATGCTCCGTAACTTGGGAGCTTGTTTATTGACCGTCAGTCTTTCCTTAGTGCTCAGATCTTTTTTTTTTCAGCGGGAAAGTTCTCAGTAACTCGGAATCCCAATAATATTTATGGATACTTGATGTAACAACTTCTTTACTTATCACGTACCTGATTTTAAGACACTCTTTGTAATGATGTCTCTGATTTTAAGACACTCTTTGTAATGATGTCCCTGATTTCAGGACACTCTTTGTAATGATGTCCCTGATTTTAAGACACTCTTATAATCATGTCCTTGATTTTAAGACACTCTTTGTAATGATATCCCTGATTTCAAGACACTCTTTGTAATGATGTCCCGGATTTTAAGACTCTCTTTGTAATGATGTCCCTGATTGTAAGACAATTTTTGTAATGATGTCCCTGATTTTAAGACATTCTTTGTAATGATGTCCCTGATTTTAAGACAATCTTTGTATTGATGTCCCTGATTTTAAGACACTCTTTGTAATGATGTCCCTGGTTTTAAGACACTCTTTGTAATGATGTCCCTGATTTTAAGACACTCTTTGTAATGATGTCCCTGGTTTTAAGACACTCTTTGTAATGATGTCCCTGATTTTAAGACACTCTTTGTATTGATGTCCCTGATTTTAAGACACTCTTTGTAATGATGTCCCTGGTTTTAAGACACTCTTTGTAATGATGTCCCTGATTTTAAGACACTCTTTGAAATGATGTCCCTCATATTAACGTTCCATCAGTTATCGGGTACCTGGTTTTAACATTTTATCACGCCCTCAGTATTCAGGTACCTTACTTTAACAAACCTTTTTAATCGGGTACCTGGTTTTAACACTTCCTCAGTAACCCGTGCCTGGTTTTAACGCACCATCAGTAATCAGGCACTTGATTTTAAAACAGCTATCACATGCCCATTTTTCAGCGCCTTCTGTACGAGCAATTTTTTGTATTGTGATCATTTCGCACTGCGTGTTTTAGCATTTATTCGTAGTCATCAGTGAACAAAAAAGTCCAATTATAAAGAGCTAAATCTCGTAATTTCCTTATTTTCATGTTCAAGATTGAACAACCGATGTCAGACTCTTTTTCATATTTTGAAGTTCGCTCTCAATTCCCACTCGTGCAAAACAAGAGAAATGTCAATTAAATGTCAACCGTAAAAGTTTCGTCCCTGTTGATAGTATAACAATTGGTAGTGAAATATTTTTATCATACAATAGATATAATGTGAAGCCACTGCGATAACACTTCGTTAGCATATGTTCGATTGATTGCCCACTTGTGCTCTTTGATGTACTATATCCGTACCAAATCTCTGCTCAGTATAGGTCAGTGTCCAATCAAATTAATTGGCCCTAGAAGGATGTGAACCTTGAAGACAAAAGCTCAAGTGCTGTAGTATAAGCTATTTTCGAGCTGCTTTGATTTACTTCGTATGAACTCAGCTACGAAATCATTCAAATGCTTACTGTTCCATGCTTTTAACTGTGCGTTGAGCCAAATCTGTTATTCTAGAGACAGGTTGGATTTGTTTTATTTCCAAACACCGAAAAAATTATACAAAATTGAAATCAAGGTTTATCATGCACCATGAATTTACTGCAACTATTGGGAATTTTAAGGATATAAACGACATCACCGATGATCGCGCTTTTACAGGCCGAGGCGATTCTTGGAAACAGAATGAATACGTACGACTGTCGAAAAAAGTAAATAAAATAACGGCGTTGATGGGAAACTTTTTATTCGCTGCTAGCTTCCAATCCTCATAACAAAATCCAACTTTTAAAATTAAAATGTCACTTCTGTTTGCTATGTTGAATTTTTATGCTACAGTGCTACTTTTGGAAAACCTTCGCACTTTGCCTATTGCTTTTTAGATCACAAAAATGTATTCTGATACGTGGGGAATTAAACTTATCTTATAAGAATTTAACTTAATAATATTTTAAAATACGCAAGACTTATAAGTCACACTGAAATACACTGTTTGTTTAAATACAAGTTATGTGAGGTAAATTGCACTGTCTTTTGGAATGTTTTATTACCCACATGGAATGAAATATGGTATCAAGAACCATGATTTATGCTCCAGTGATCAATGGCCTTACAGTCTAAAAAAATACAAAAACTGCACTAAATTATTGATAGTTTTCATTACGTAAATCTCTAAACACTCTCGAAAAAAGCTTCTTGTATTCGAGCGTTGCATTTTTCAGCCAATGCTCACCTAAACGACATTTAATTCGATACGCTTCTCGCGCGTTTCCTGCTTCAACTGAGCGATAAAAAATAATTTTATGCAAGCAAACATTAAAAATCTTTACACAACATTACTTGAATATAAATTTTCTTTCAACGGACTAGTTCAAATTATCATTTCATTGCAAAATGCGCGCATTTTTTATGGAAGAGAGAGAAAAAGTGAACGCTTGAGGTTAAATTAAAGGTAGCAGAACATCCCCTAATATTCATTCATGTAAAAAATTGCAGATATAAAGACGTACTGAATTATATCTTTCCTGATTTTTCCAAGCACAAACCATACGAAATAAATGAATGATTCAAATAATTTCAAGAATAAAAGATAATTTTAACTATGTATCTTCGCTTCCGTTATCCAATTTGTTGTAAAATCTGAGGAGGCAATTTTACGTTATTCACTACATTATGAAATGGATGTTACCATTATGGTAACCTACAAAATGGATGCATGATAGAAATGTATGTATCACCCACCAAATTAAATAGGAAGTAGCAGATATGGTAGAGTACTACAACTCGTTCCATAGATTGCTTCTCGAAATAGTGTCGAGACTCACTAAGGAAACCTCGTCCTTTTTCTTCGAAAATTTCTTCGAAATTCACATCTCGTGTCAAGAAGCACCAAAACGCTAGAGGGGCACGCGCACTGCGCTCTCAAAATGACAGCAAAAATACCACTGAGTAGAACCCGGAAACTGTAAGCACATCGATTAGTTTCTCCCGCTCTCTTTCATGACAATCTCGCTTCAACGCTGGTGGATTTACACGCGCTTTCCATCGCTGTTAGTTTTTATGCACCTCCTGCTTTGCTTTGGTTCGTTCGGCCAAGCTTCCCTCAGAAAACTTCTGACAACCACAAATAGCCGGCATACGTCAACTCGGATGGGGTGTGCAAAAATGTAACCACAAACAAAGCTCTGCATTATTCGGTTGGCCTAAAATGTGCAACTGCGGACCACGGCAGGTCGGGTGAAGTCAGCAGGTTAACAAAAACTCACTCAATGTGTTTTGTTGCACTTCAATTTACGCTAATTTGCAGTATTTGCATTGGTTGTTTTTAGGTATTACGCGGAAATGTAGGTAGGCATGTTATGTCGTAACAACTGCATTTCAAACAGAACTTGGATTAAGAGATTTACAGTTTTGAACATACGTGAGGGAATTAAACTGGGGAGCTTATTTACTTGAATTTCGCTCGCAATGTGCAATTCGACGATTGATCATCTGGAGTCGATCTCAGTCGTAAATTACGGAGCTGACAATACTATACTAGATCACGACGAAGCTGAAAAATGAAAGGTATCTATACTCGTATTCTCAATTCATAAAAAATTATTATCTGGCATATGCACCTCGCTTGCTGTAAAAAACAATACTAATTCATTCAACTGACAATCCATGGAAAACGTGTCAACGGTGTTAATACTGCCTTTATGGAGCGGTAAATAAAAGTCAAATTTCAAACAAAGATGATACTGCATTTTGCGAGTGAACTCTAAGATGGGAAAATGCGATCCATTTTCCCATCCGCCATCAACCTGACTCTATTTGAGGGCAAAATTCAATCAATTTACCATCAATTGCGTCGCAACTGTCACCGTCTATGAGCTAACGCTCGGTGTCGTTTTTTTCTGTCGGCGGCGTCCGCAATTGCGCCTTGCAATTCTTTTGTTTTATTTTTTGCGCAATTCAGTAGACCCACTTGAGTCCTCCAGACAATCTCAAGTTCTCGAGTAGAAGCGATCAATCTCCCGAGTGGAGCGATTCTCTTCAAGCATCATCCCAACAAATAGGGCCTCAAAGTTTTTCGAAGGCCCGATCTAGCTGTCTGCTCATCATTGCAAATTCTTTTGCGTACGTCCGAAGGTTCGGTTCTTCCTTTCACACTTGGCTTCTAGCCAACACGGCCTGCTTCTGGCCTGCTCCTATCCTGGATGTCGAGTGGTGGGTCCTAATGACTTGATGAATAGCCTGCAATATCGCAGGTCGGCGGAAACACAGGGCTCTAGTGCCCGGTGGCCACACTCATGAAAGGTAAGACCTTCGTACAAATGGTCGCGGATTTCGGTTCGACGCCTTTGCATCCTTCTGTATAATGCTCTTGGGACGCTCCTGCGATATTGAACGTCAGATGAGCGAGATTAGGAATACTGTTGCGTTGCCAGTGTTCGTAGAATAGATCCTATTTACTTATGTACAGTTTGATGCCACAGAAGTATGTCTATGTACGTTTAATCCTGCAAAATTTTAGCATGGATTTCTTCTTAGATTTTTGAATCGCAATGTGGGGAAGGAAAAATCCGCGTGTGAAATGTCTACCGATTCTGTTTTTAATCACTTAGAGTATTTGTTTAATTTGTGGTTGAATATTTCATAACCTCAAGCGGATGTTGAATTGCATTCGAGCAAGAGGTCAGGGCACTGTAGACTGGGAAAAGGATAAATGAATAGACTGTGGTATTCTAGCATACGAACTAATTTTCCCAAGAAAATCGGAAATTTTGGGTACATGGGAAAAGCTGCACACTTATCAAACGTTGAAATATTTGTTCCAAAATATTTTGATAGAGAAAATAATTGAGAGTCGAAAACCATAGGTAATAATGGAAAAAAATAATTTACTACCATTGGTGTACATAGAGTGAGGGGATGAAAGTATTGGAAGATTTTCGCGAAAAAGAATAATTCCATTGAAGTTCCCCGTGACTAAACCTCACGCAATGCGGAAAAGGCATCCACTCGCATCACTGAACATTTTAAATGAAATATTTTTTCAAATCATAAAAGCAATGGAAAAATTCTTAAAATTCGATGTATCGATGTCAGAAAGTACCGCACTTATAGACAGCGTCTAGTAAAAGTTCACAAAAAGTGTTTTCTAAAAGGTTTTGATAACTAAATTTACTAAATGTTTTTGTAAAAACCGAAACGATATGTGACGTAAAGTTAGCGGAACACTTCGGTTATGCTTTAATCATCCGTTTGTCGTCAGCGTACCAGTGATGAAGCTCTCATAATTACAGTCAGTGTTACGATGTGCAACGTAAGGTTATCGAAAGACTTCAGTTATATTTTAGTTAACAGTTTGTCGTCAGCGTGCTAATGATGACGCTCTCATAATTGCAGACAGGTGATCTCGATCGAGTACACCAGGAGTTATACAGCTAACAATTTATTAAACTTGCATATTTTTCATGAAAGTTTATTTTTCTCACAGAAATTCGCAGAACGTTAGACTAGGAATGATTCAAAAGTTTATTTGAACACTGAATTCGTTTATCTTGAGGCATCCTTGGAAAGTGTAAAGCTTTTTCAGTGTCAACTTATGTTTACTTCTAATTAAGAAATTATCATCATCTGGAAAGGGAATTCTAATTAAGAAATTATCAGCATGTGGAAAGGGAATTCTAATCAAGAAATTATCATCATGTGGAGCCTCTGTTCAAACTAAGCCACCCATGTCAACTATACGTGTCATTAAAGATTGATACACTCGTAAGAACCATAATTGTTTTGAGTGTGGTATGTTCCAAAATTCAATGATGAGCAGCATCAATAAATCCCAGAATCGCTGAAGAGCATTTATGTGCGTCCGGTACTTTTGATTACGCTCTCAAATTTTAATTTATAATGATAATTATCATTAGGTATTAAACAAGGATTTCTAAAACTTACACAAGGGCTTTCAGTAGCCCTCACAAGAACAAGAACAACTTTCGCTCTCTTTATTCAGTAATCATTCGATCACATTTGTGCTTGACGCAAAGCCGTCTTGAAACTCGCAATAAAATGAAGTAAAAACGAAAGATATCATTTGTTGCAGAAAATGATTTCACCTCCAATTTTTATGACATTGTTATTGTTTTTCTGCTACTTTAAGAAACCTTTTTCTGTCGGAAAAGCTAAGGCGATGCTTCAGCTAAACCAAGCTTCTCCTTCGTTGGATCGGACGATGGTTGCGTTGCAAAAATCGCTTCTGCACTTAGGATGACCCTCTCTTTCTGAGTTGCTGGGTTTTCGAGCTAAATTGTGTTGGAAGAACGTCTCGTAGTGTCGTTTTTTTCTGCCAGCATTCGTTTACGGGCGAAAACACAGAAAACATTCCAGAATAATTTGGCAGTGGGTTCTTTATATAGCCATCCCTACTAAAATATCACTCTTCTTGGAAATCTCAAGAGTTTTTCATTTGATTGAGTAAAAGACAAAAGATTGTACAAATTCCCAAATGCAGCTCTCTGTCAACGAATGGGAAGAAAACGTTTTCAATTGTTCAGCAATGTCGAAAAATAACGTATGTGCTTTGCTTTCGTTCTCAGCTGCGTGATCTACAGTGATAGGACGAGCAGTTTCTGATGCTGAATTACTGTCCATAAATTTTCAGAGGGAAGGAGCTGGGATGGAGCTTGTACTGAATATAATTGACTTAAACTGGTGTGTTTTCTTCCGCTGACTACACGATTTATTTTTCAGATTAATCAAGTCGTGTAGCTTATAACTCTCAATGCTATGTCTTCTTGATCTTTGGGAGGAGTGAAATGAGAATGAGTCGTTCTATTACAGAAAACGACTATCGTTTACAAGGGTTGAAATTCGTGTGGCCATAATTTTGTGTACGTTACTGAACTAGCTTATTTAAATGTGAATGAAAACGTTTATTGCTCAGTTGAAATGAAAAAGTTGGCAATGAGAGCTCGAAATTTCGTACAATTTTACTCGCTCACAGTAAAAAAAAACGAGTAAAATTCCCAGTTACTGAAACTTAGAAAACTCAACAAACAGCCCTATGTTTTAAAATACTGAGAAGATACCTGGAAATAAATGTGTACATATATCACTTTCGAAAGTCTTCAACTAATAGCGCAAGCAAAGAAAGGGCGCACGCTATAGAGTGATATGTTGAGAGAGTTGAAATAACGCTTCTTCAGACTTGAGGTGAAAAAAATCCACCACAATTTAAAATACCCATGTGCTAATAATCATTTACTTCCGCGTGAACAAACAGTGGCCTTTGTTCGTATAAAAAAATTATCGATGACCCCTTAATCGCTTAACCTGAATCTGAAACTCTCATAAGTGAATGGGAATGGTTTTTAGAATTTATTTTTCATGCTTTTGAAAAATTATTTTGCGCTTCCAGTTTTAAGCGCGTATTTTGTAAATGTTTTTAGTTCTTTCTAAGGATGACCAACGTAAAACGAATTTAAAAACCAAGTGACTTTCATTCGAATGACACCATTAATTGTACGTGTTTTTTTTAAGTCTGGCAAACAGTAATAATGCATTGCTGACAGAACACTCATACCCAATAACAATTCCAGATATCAAATCACGATTCTTAATTTCACACCTATCTCTGTGTACATGAAACTTCATAAAAATATTTAACATTATAATTTGAGAGTTTCTAGAAAAAGATTTAATTTTGTTCATATAATTTTAAAATTGGGCCCGAGGTTATTCACAACAATATATACTGACGATGATGGCTTCACTTGTATGAGTTGAATGTAAATTATTATAATTCCAACATTGACCGTTATACGACAGCAGATTTGAACGCTAAGCGTTCAAATATTAATATTAATATTTATTAATAAAATGTTAATATCGAAGCGAGTTGGGACATATATTGTTGTTAAACAGAATTGTTTTACTCTAGGCTCAATTTCCAGGTATCACTTAATTTTGAGCGTACTTTTATTTTTATTCACATGGCGACACGAACAGAATATTCTGTTCCAGGAAATAAATTCTCTACTTCACCGATGCATAACGTGTGCAAGAAAGTGTTCACTCGGTAGCTGATATGTGTAGTTATAGAAGATATGTTGCAGAGGATCAGTGGCGGCGCTTATTCAAGTAATGCACACAAGTTGAGCTTACTTTTTATTATTTACACTACGTGATGTCCCTCAGGATAATGAGAAATTCTTTATCGTAAATATCACTGATTTAGGGCAAAGATTTGAGCAAAATCAATAGGAAGTGCATATTATTCAGGGTTTTCGTAGTACTCTTATGATGTTTGCATTCACTGCTGAGGTATATCTCAATGCAAAATTTAAGATCGACATCCGGTATTCTTTTACTCGTAAATATCACTGATTTGTGGCAAATATTTATGTAAAATGAAAAGCAAGTGCGTAATATTCAGAGTTTTCGCCTGGCGTGTAGTACTCTTATGATGTTTACATTCACTGCTAAGGTGTATCCCACTACAAAATTTAAGATAGACGTCGGGTACGAATGCTTTCCTATGGCATTAGGCTTCTCGGAAAACGCTCAGTCTGCACACATGTTGACCCAGTTCTCCATCCGAGTGGCACACTTGTTGGAGCTTCTTACACCATGCTTTATGAAAGCTAATGTTCACGAAGGTCTCGTGATGCGGCCACCATTGCGGTTATTACGAGCCGCTGTGTCGAGCGCACGTAAAAATGCTGTATTTCTGCGACGGCACTCGAGTTCTCCTGCACCGAAACCACCTCTTGAAATATCCCGTTGAAGTTGTGCATTGCCACGAATATGTCACTCAGAACTTGTGCAGTTTGCATCACTTGTGACTTATGATGGTGACAATCAAAGGAAGTGAGGTGACTGTGTCTGTGAGAACGCTACGAAGGTCTACGAGTTCTGCGTATGTTTAATGGAACATCCGCAGCGATGCTGAAATATTGCTCTAGATTTACACACATGTTGCTGATGCCAGAGGTTGAAAGGGACTTGTAATGAATAGTTGATTTAACACGTTGATCGCAATGGGTTAAACTGAAGTTCAGTATTCAACTCAAATTTAAAGTCAATTGCTGTTAGCAATTTTGAAAATAGCAAACATTAACTGGATCGTGCTTTCATTTTGCTTTAATTAGGCATTTGTGAAAATTAAGCTTGTGACTACCGGTCCGTCAGCAGCATTGTAAAAATCCCTCGTGGCCACCGGTGGCTCACACTGCTGTCAAAGTGTTAAATTAGGGTATCTCCTTCCGCACGCTCTATGAGATTTTTACAGAATACTCAATTTGTGAACCGTGTAAATCTCAATGTAATGATTTCTAGATTTTTACAACTAGTGAAATGAGAAGCGTAGTATACTCTTAAAACGACCATCGTTTGTAAGGGTTAAAATTCCTGTGCCAAATTTTGTGCATTCTAATGAGCTAGCGCATTCAAATCGAAATGGAAATATTTATTCTCAAGTTCAATTCAAAAACATAAAATAAGTGAGATATATTCTCATTTATTGGTTTCTGTGGTGCAACAAATCAACGGAGGAACAAATAATAAATTCGCGAATAAAAATTGGAGCCCACATTTAGTTAACTAATGTTGTGTATTCTACAGCTTTTGCTCTGACCGTTCAATTAGAGGCTAAAAACATGGTTACAATAAAGAAAATTACGAGCAAAAAGAAACCCAGTTCTCTGCCCGACAGCGTTTAGTCGTTGTAGATAAAATGATGCAATGCTGATGCTTTAAATTTGGCATAAGAAAAGTAAAATAAATTTTTGTTCGCAGAAGTGTTTAGCTACTCCAAGTAAATGAAAAAAAGGCCCTTTCTAGAAAAAGCGTTTAGAAGTGAAAAAGGCGATACAATTATAATCTAAAGTCGAATTTGTTAACTTATCAAAGATTGAGAAAAAACAAACTTAAGTAAAATGTGTTAGTACGTGTCGAATACCTCAAATACTCTGAGTTTTGAAAACATATTTTACACTCAAGCATGTGTCGATAATTTTGCTACATATTATTATGACCTTAGAATTTCAATGAAAATTTTCTTAAGCGGCCACGACAAAATTTTGTCTTTACAAATGAACGTTATATGTCTCAGTGTCTCACATATAACGAGGCATTAATCAAGAGGCATTTACATATGCCTCTACGAGGCATTAATCAACCAAGCTTTGTTAAAACAATTAGCGAAGTCTCGAGTCAGCGGATGGTGAGTGATGGGTGAATGTATATTCAACTGATCGGCGAAATGATTCAGTAGGATATCATTTGAGCTGACGGAAAAGCATGTTGAATTTAAGATTAAGAATTGAATTTAATTGAGGATTTTAGAATTAGGATTAAATAATTTAGGAGGATGCCATTCGATCTGACGGAAAAGTATGCAAGATATAGGATTAAGGACTTAACCTTAATTCAGGATTTTAAAATTAGGATTGGAATGATTTTTTAAGATGCCATTTGACCTGACGGAAAAGTATGTGGGATTTAGAAATTAGGACTTGATTTTAATTCAGGATTTTAGAATTAAGTTTTAAATGATTTAGGAGGATGTCATTTGCACTGACGAAAGAGGGTGTAAAATCGAATGAATTATTAGACTGCAAACTGTGCAGCAGGCACCAAGCTCACTGGAGACTACAGGGTTCGAGCGTTATGATGCTGTTTGCATGGCACTGAACTCTTGACAGGCTACGATTTCCAATTAGAGCGGTAGGAACAAGTTGGTATTCTACTGTGACTTTGGCAAATCATTCAAGATGGTACTGTAGTTTCCTGCTGGAAAAGAGACAACGGCTTTGAAACTAAATCGGGTGAAAAATTTTTCATCAAAGACATTTTTTATGTTCATAAATTATGCTGCTTAGAAATTAAGAATTTTCCGAAATAAATTTTTACTTGCGCATGAGTATTTGGCGTTTAATGAATCTATCAACGGCAGTTTTATTCAGACTTTTCCTCCAGCGTTCAATAGATGACCGACTTTCACTATACCAGAGAAATAAAAATAAGTCCATGGTTGATGAAGGGCGTTTCGATGACTTTTGCTTTGACATCACAGCGTTCATTTTCTACAATCATGTTCATTCGTCCAAAGTATGCTCAATTAAGCAAGTTAAGGATATCTAGCCTCTTACAAATGGTAGATTACATATGAATATCATGAAAAGAAATAAATAATCTGCAAGCTTCGAATGTTTTCAGTTAAAGCTAATTACCAACAATAGTTCAAAAACTGCTTTGAATTTTCAATCAGTATTCAGGAAGACGCGTAAATTTGCCCCACAGTAGAAACTCCGGCGTAAAAAATTTTACAGGAATGTTAAATGAGGAGAATTGATATAAACAAGAATTTTTTAGAAGAATTGATAAAAACTTCCGCGTCTATCAGACTCGAGAAGTAAATTAACACGGCCAACGAACAAAATTCCAAAATTCCAACTCTCACGTCTCTTGATTTGCTGAATACATATTGGTTTTGTAAAAGTTTCTGGGACCGGATGTAATGAGAAACTGGAATATCGTAAAAGAACCGCAATTCCATGTTCGATATTAAACTGTGGTCTACATTGAAGTACATTAATAAGAACTGAAAAATTTTTCTAGTTACTGGCAGTTATTGAACCATGATTGTGATAGTTAAAACTAACGTCGTTGAAGGATATAGAGATAACGAGGGAAAATCTTTCAGTTCCAGGCATTTATGGAACAATGAATGCGACAGTTTATATGGAATAGAAGAATGCTTTCAATGTCGCAGGGTCGTCAGTAGAGTCCGATGTTGTAGGAAAATAAATTTAAATAAAATTTAATCAAATAATTCATAAATCAACTCGCCTTAGTGATCGTCAGGGCGTAGCTGAGGCTCCAGCCAAAACCGCGCCAACACCGCGTCTGATTTGTAGGAAGATTCGCTGTGTTACGATGAGGCGCAAGGTGCTAAGGTGCTGAGAAGCTGATGTGCTAAGGTGCTAAGGTGCTAAGGTGCTAAGGTGCTAAGGTATTATGGTGCTAAGGTGCTGAGGAGCTGATGTGCTAAGGTGCCAAGGTGCTGAGGAGCTGATGTGCTAAGGTGCTATGATGCTAAGTGCTATGGTGCTATGGTACTAAGGTGTTAAGGTACTGAGGAGCAGATGTGCTAAGATAATATGGTGCTAAGGTGCTATGGGCTTTGTTGCTAAGGTGCTATGGTGCTATAGTACTAAGGTTCTAAGGTGCTGAAGAGTTGGTGTGCTAAGGTCCTAATGTGCTAAGGTGCTATGGTGCTATAATCCTAAGGTACTAAGGCGCTATGGCGCTATAATCCTAAGGTACTAAGGTGCTATGGTGCTAAGTGCTATGGTGCTATGGAACAAAGATGCTAAGCTGCTGATGTGCTAAAGTGCTATGTTGCTATGGTACAAAGATGCTAAGGTGCTGAGGCGCAAGGTGCCTAGAAGTATGCGTCAGTTAATGCAAGGCTCAGAAGCGCTAGCCCTCGGCCGAAGACCCGGATTGTGCTTCGGCCGAAGATGACGAGAGGTGCAAACATTCCAGCTCCAATAACACGCAAACAAGACAAGGTAATAAGGGTACCGGTGTAGGTGGTATTCTGCCCAGCGAAATTTGAGCATCTGAATAAGAAGAGCTCATAGACCTAAAAGTATTCTGTCTCTTTATCGTCTAGGTTGAGTGAATGTCTGGATCATGAATTAGAATATTACGAGATTTGCGTTTGGAATAATCACGTCAACTAATGAATTTCAGTTTAGAATAATTACGTGAACTAATGAATTTTCAATGCAAATTTGTGAAAGTTAAGGTTTCATATTTTAGGACAGAACTTTAGCTCATGCTGACAATAGGCGGACACGTTACAGATGAATAATTCGTTTTGTAGAAAATGGAATCCTTCTTGAATTCCGCTTTCCATTGAATCTTTTTACGAGTTCTGAAACGACACCACATTTACGAGCGTCAAACATCATCCAAATTCCAATTGAAAACTTTTCCGCAGTCGCTTCGACGAGTTCGGCGCAAAGTTTGAGAGAGACAAATCTGAAGTTCCTTTAGATGCGATAATCACAAACGTGGAAGACGAACTTTGTCGGTGCCAGTAACTTCGCCATTGAATCTGAGTTTGGAAATAAAGAACCCGAGTTCTTTAAAATGTGGTCTTGAAGGCATGAAATTCCTCCACTTCTCAGAAGATTAAAATTAACGAGAGTTGCATTCAGAGTCGAAAATGTGTTTTTTATGAGTGATATTAGTTCCTCGCGACTTCTGTCGATTAGCACTCAATATTTCACATTCAAGTTTAGCAACAGAGTAAGGTAGCGTCAAAAACATGTAGGTCAAATTACAGTCCAAAAGAACATCACGTAGGCAATAGTTGGCATTGTCCTAATCATTATTTATCACAATTTGTTGTCCGCGACAGTCAACATCCTTGAAAATGCAGTTAGTTTCCATTTACAAATACTGTTATTTTTGTCCAAAATGACCACTCTTTTGGCAATTTAGATCCACAACGGGTTACCGGAAGCCACTCAGTAATTATTGCAGTTCAATATAGTTATTAGTAAAATTTTGAAAATAATAGCAGTCGTTGAATTCTAGTATAAATAACGGTTTTAGCTCACGAAAAAACATGAAAGCCGGTGAACTTGCCCATTGAAATGGTGAACTGAGTAAAATATGAACGAAATTTTGATGCCTCCAAAATGCTGAAGCGTTGTAAGAATTTGCTGTTAAGATGTAATGGAAGACCTTCATGACAAATATTACGATTAAAATTTTGCTTGGTTGGATTAATAAATTATAGTGCTTAATTAGTCGTTGACCTTCGCTGAGAATCTTAGACCATGTATTGAATTCTAAAGTCAAATTTAGAAAGTTATTGTTCGTGTTTCAATAATTTTTTATATCATTCCAACCTATGGAACGATTATTTTATTTATTTTTCCAAAACAGATATCATTATAGGGTTTTTAACTTCAAAGTTGGAAGAGGGTTTAACATTAGAAGAGGATTTAATGATGGAAGAGGGTTTAATGTTAGAAGAGTGTTTAACTCCGTGTGTTATTCATCTTTATCAATTTACATCTTCTTCATCTCACTATTCGGTCATCTCAGAAATTCGTGCTAAAATCGAAGAATGAGTGCAAATCTTCCGACAAATAATAAAGCCTAGGTTATGAGCATTGTTATTAAATGAAAGCAAAAACCTTAAGGCAGCTTTTAATGAACTAAAAATTAACATTAACATTGAAAATACAGATTGCTTCGTACATCTATCCCCTAAACGTCGGTAGACAGGATTCACAACAGAAATAAATAAAGTAGGGAGAAATATTGAAGATAGAGATGAAAATAGAGTAGGTAGATGAAATAGGCAGCTACAGCGTAAAGCTACTCGACTTAACAAAGCTTGATTCCAGCACTGATGGAACTGAGTCTGTTGCTCATGGTGCTTGTAATATTGTATTTGCACTGGAAACAATTCTAGGATTAAGTAGCCCCGAAACATCATCCTTGCAACAGCATATGAGTAACATCATCTTCATAACCATATCTGTGCAACATCATCTTTGCCACAATATCTAAGCAAGAAATTTTCACATGAATGTTTGTGAAACATCATCTTCAAAACCATATCTGTACAATTTTACTTTCATAACAATTTCTGTGCAACATATTGTTTGCAATAATATCTGTGCAACATCATCTTCACAACAATAATACATGTGAATCAAATTTCTTGGAACGCGCAATGTAGTTCAAAGAAACACATTTACGATGATGATCATATAGAAAATACCCACATGACAGGAACAGAAAACGGTTATATGCAGAGCATGTACATATAACGCAAAGCATGTCTGAGGCCACAAGTTAACAATCTTCACCGAATCAAGCGTTCATGGATCATCTCGGCGTATAAAGCACAAACCTGTGGCTCGCAGAGTTAGCATTTTGTTGGTCAGCTGACTTTAACTTCCAAAAATGGAACAACTTCAGGCACATTTGCTGCGGAGATATACGTGATATTGTCACTGGGCTGTGCGGCGTTTGGGTGCTTGTTTGATTTTAAAATATTGTTTTCGTTAACTAAGCTGCAACTTCCTGGTTTTGACCAGTCCCAGTAACGTAAATCGTCGTATTTTTTTGTTTTTTGCAAGAATTTTGAAGTTTTTGTCCATGCTTAGTATTTCAGGTTATCACTAATAATATTCTTCCCCTTTTCAGAAGATCAAATCTAATGAGGGTTGCTTTCATAATCACAAACGCATTTTATGTGAGTGATATTAGTTTCAGGCGAATCATATTATTTTAGTGAGCGAGTTAAGGTGCTTGGCTTCTTTAACGTGAAGTTCAATGTTCAACTCAAATTCAAAGTCAACTGTAATGAATAATTTTGAAAATAACAAGTATGAACTGGATCGTGCCTTCAGTTACCGTTGATTAAAATATTTATACAATTGAGTTTTTAACTGCTGTTCAGTCAGCAGCATCATGAGCATCCCTTCATTTTCTGCAGCTCACATCGCGACTAACACGATAATATAATAATTGACTCGCTAATTATTTTATCCCCACCCCAAATGAGGTACAAAAAGTACATCGCTGTTATATGCGTGTGTGTATTTTACCATTTCACAGAGGAGAAGTACCATCACTGCACGGTCTAACACTTCGTTTATTTGTTGTACAGAGACCCCTGAATTTCTCAAGCAATCACGTCGCTCAAATGTTCCATATCACTTAACGGTTTTAAACTTCGTTTATTTGTTGTAGAGAGACTCGTGAAGTTCAAAAATAATCACGTCACTAAAATGTTCCATAATTTGAATCTTTTCTTCCGAGTCCCAGTGTCTAATGGTCTCGGTTTTCAAACATTCTTTAATTATTCATCCGAAAAGAGAAAAGAAAGAAAACAGTTCCTCTCATTAATTTATGTTGTTCAGGCCTACAAAGTAAGTTTTCGACAGTATTTAGCCCAATGAATACAGTGAATTAGTCAGAAGTAGAAGCAAGGATTCTCATCAAGAACAATTAAAAGAAACGACAAAGCTATTGTCAGCAGTTCCCTGCCTTCCCGACATGAGCTTGTGTTTCTCCAGCCGCCGCAATTCTTTTCGGCGCACCAATCGAAACTTCTGACGAAAGTTGAGCGGTTGCAATTGAAAAATAAAGGTTGGTTTCTTGCGCCTAAGCCCAGCCCATTGATTCTGAGTAATTGGTGGGCTAGGAGAGAGAGAAAAATGCCTCTGCTTCAAATTTTGACTCGGCTGGATGGCGAGGCGATCTCGCTTCATTAAAGAGCTTCGCAATTAATGACGAGATGCTCGGTCAAAAAAGCCCACTCAGTTGCTTGCAAAGCCCTGCGATGAAGTACGCTCGTTCGCGAGAGAGAATTAAGAGCCAACAAGGTTTGAGTAATGAGAGCTTTTTCAGCCATTTTGGTCATTGGAATACGGCACAAACGATCGTGATTCTTCAGTTTTAGAATCGCTTTATTTGCGTAATATTTCGAGAGACTTGTGACTTGGTTCGGATCTCACGGAGCTTCGATAGAAATAGAAGTGTTAGAAGGTGTCCTAAACATTTTTTCCTTTGAGAGCGCAATAAAATGTGGATTTGAGAATAGGCGTTTAATGAATTCGTACGTCGTGATCTGTGAAATAACTAACGGAAATAATCTCTGAGAAAAATACGAAATAAGGTAAACATTTTGAAAGTATAAAACTAAAATGCATCGCCTTATAACAAAATAAACATGGTGAAAAATGCTCAAAACTAAAATAACATAATTGGCTTCCTATTAGCTACAGTGAAGAGTAAGAACAGGGATGGATAATTGAAATTAGCATCATTTGAGAAGGAGCAACTATTAAAGTCACTCATATTACACTCACATTGTTATATTCATTTGTTAGAAATAAACACGGTTTTACCAAAAATTGTCAAAAAATTATGTAAACTGTGTTTTAGCACTAGTCAACGTGTTCTCAAAGAGCTGAATGAGGAGGACTAGTACAACAATCACATATTTAAGGTAGGTTACCATTGGTACTGCTCCTGATGCCTTTGCATATTTTCGTATTCACTTTGTTAAGTAAAATCTCATTGTGAATTGTTCAGTTTTTTCTCGTGCTGGAATAAAGCAACTGAAAATGCCTGTTATTCTCATAATTAAATAACATTAAGATACGCTTATGATCATTCACTTCCTTCTCTCTCTTTTTGTTGCTTCCTGCGGTAAAAAAGTATTTTATGTCATAGGCATGAATTAAATGTGATAAATTCACGAAAATAAGTCTTGCATTCATGTTTAATTGGTTGCAATTTTTAATTTGGGTACATTTAGATCTGTTTCAAGATGCTTTTATATAAACACAAGCTTTCTTTTCCCCTTAAATTGATTATGAACAGAGAGTGGAAATGGCCCCCGAATGCCGTTTCCGTAAAAATTATTTTCCTACTTTAGTGCAGGTTCTCCTGCGCTAATTACAATATTATTTCCTGCAGAAAGATAAAAGACAAAAGTTTAAATTAGCAGCAGTAATTCAAGTTTTTCTCTATTTTTTCTGCATCTTGAGCTGATTTTCATGGAAACGAATCGATTTCGAACTTGGTGAATTTCTCTGTGCAAATGTGCTACTCACAAAGTTCGTTGTTCAATTTTGGCTCTCACAGTAGAAATAAATCACAGACACACTTAGTATAAATATGTCTTACCTTCAAGAATAGGCACGCAGCTACTTCAATGCAATGCACTAAATTCGTACTTTGCATCAACCTTACTTGCTGCATCGACCCTACTGCAACAGTCTTACCACTTCTATCATTCATACTAAATATCCACGTCGAGCATCCAACACAAATTATTTCAATAAATATTCTGTTTCAACATGAACGATATTTGAACCCTCAAGTTGAGCATATAGCTAGGTCACCATCGAGGAATATAACAAATAATTCCAAGCATTGCATCGTGGTAAGACTTCTAACATACTAAAAATTCCCGTTGAGCATCTAACACAAATTATTTCAATAACTTTCTGGTTCAACATCAAACGATTTTTGAACGCTCAAGCTGAGCATATAACTGGGTCACCATCGAGAAATATAACTCCAATTCCAAGCATTGCATCGTGGTAAGACTTCTAATGGATAAGGTACAGAGGAAATCCTGTTTTGACAGCCAGCGGAGGCCGCTTGACTTACTTACTGAGTAAAAGCGCCTTCCATTTCTGGGTGGGGATGACATGCCCAAATTCCGTCGCCTGATCCCGTTCTCCGGAAGCGGCACTTTGGGTTCCTTTGAGACCCACGCCATTTTAGGACGACGGCCAAAGGCAAATCGAGACATTTGCTCAATTCAATTTGCAGCGTCCTCCGTTTAGCCGGCCTGCAACAGGGCTCTTAGAGGCAGATTCTCCCGCTAAAAATGCCTTCATGCGAGAATTTTCACGGCCGGATCTGTAGCGAGAGCACTGAGTTGTGACGGTTCTAGAGTAACATGAACTAAGTCTTTCCAGCATGCGAAATACGAGAGATTTTTCTGAATTTCACTATTTCACTAGCACAGATACAAGTAAAAATAATACAAAACAAAATCGTTGAATTTTTTATTTTCATGTCCAGCTTTCATGCGCGCAATGACTGAAACTCTTATTTCAGTTTGGCATTTGTCCAGGAACTGAAAGTCCCGTCGTGAGTGTCAGACGAACGTAGCTCACTCGGGATCTGGCTGCGGCGAGCAATTCCTGGGCTTGTAAATGATCAAACCTTTGAGGCAGTGCTCTTGACAAAAACATCTCGGGTACTTCGACATGACTTCATTGCATAAGACTTTCATGTATTGGCTACACCTCAGCTAAAACGATTGGTGATTGATCATGGTTGGTGTCAAGTTTACAACACATTTTCTGCTAGTTGGTGGTATCCGCATCATGTTTTCGAATACATACTTATCCTTGTGTAACTATTGTTCTGAACAGATTTTTAGATATCTACTTACCTCTACTTGGAAATAATCATACCTATGAGGCACTGCTCTCGATAAAAATAACTCGGATACCCATACAGACATAATTTATGGCATTAGACTTTCTTGTATTGGCAACATTCAGCTAAAGCGATTGGTGGTGTTTAATCACAATGCATTACGAAGCTACAGCAACTCCAAACTTGTATTCCCTGACAAGGTTTTAAATTCATATCAGGTCCTGATGTCACGTCAATCTCACTATTTCTTGCAGGTAAAAAACTTCTTTGAGAATTGGAAACTAATTTTTTTATCATCACTAACCCGTATGGACAACAATTTTTAAATACCGAAACACATTTTCGTACAATGCGCGCATTTATATGTGAATTCTGGTAGAGCCATTACATAAATTTATCAGTATGAACGACGTTATTATACATAATATCCACTCAGTACCGCAGTAATCCAACCAGATTGATTCACTAAGATACTGAAATAGATATTTCGGAGTGATCGGTAAACACAGTCAGGCGCTATATTAGAAAATTCAAAAATCAATTTAAGTACGCAATGGTTCACTTAAAATCATCATTTCAACCAAGACAAGCAACTGACAGGAAATATTTAATCGCACTCCTACACTTTCTCATCATTCGTAGCTACAATCTACGTACTTCTAATATCGTTAATACATTTCCTGCGATGAGTTAACCGACGACCAATTTTCAATTCAAATTTAAAATTCCCTTAGAGTACACCTTTCCCTGAAAATTCTGGAAGAAAATTCCCTAAGAGTACACCGGGGGGTCATTTTGAGGAAAATGTATTTCAGAATCAGCACCATACCGTAATTCCAGGCCTAAAATTGGTCTATTTTTCTGATATTCACCAATCAGGTTACCTGAAGATGAGGTGATAAAAAATAACTTGAAGCTACGTGTCACGCAGATGTGTTCTTGTTAACTTATTTTAAGGTCAGAATGGATTTGAATTGAAGCACTGAGGAGCAAAAATTCAGATCGCTTTTCGTCTACTATACGTAGGGGATTTTACCAAGCGGAACATTTTTGAGAAGCCTCGCACCATGTAAACATTCCCTTTTCGACATGCTATATTTATGGCTCGTAGATACGCTAAGTCGAAATTTTATTTTAGCTTCTCAAACACTTGACATGCGCAAATCAACTTTTACGTGAGGTGTTCACATAATTTGATAGACAAATTGCATCGAAATCTCTCTTGTCTTTGTCGAATGGGCTTATTTTATGGTTTTCTGTAATTTTAAGATCACAGAAAAATCAGAGCAGATAATAGACTTACAGATATACTAGTAGGAAGCCTATGTTTCGACAGCGAGCATCAGAATATTAAGTTCAAACACCAGACGTTACAACGTGACTGCACGACAG
Organism: Morinoia aosen; assembly: GCA_030386875.1. Taxonomy (NCBI): domain Eukaryota; kingdom Metazoa; phylum Arthropoda; class Malacostraca; order Amphipoda; family Talitridae; genus Morinoia; species Morinoia aosen. Next base: position 25,649,101 of record CM059578.1, on the reverse strand, counting down.
TGAACAAAAAATGCATTAGTCTCTCTCGTAGCCTGATTCGCATTTCACGAACATGTTTATGAAAATCACTAATTTTCAAACGCCCGACTCAATATACGATGAACTAGAATGCCCCTCAAAAATTTTGTTTTAGGCTTACCAGGCACTTCTGGATCAGCTTTGACCATAGTCATGTGAAATAAGAAAAAATTCTGGAAAATTGAACTATTTCATCCTACGATTGGTGAAAGTTGAATAACACATGTGGCTTTATTACCATGGAAAGAACTGTTTGTACCAAACTAATGTGTTACAGTAGATCATCTATGGATGTTTGACTATCAACGCTGCTTAAGTTTCCAAATCTGCACTATCCTCCCGTGCGAACCCTGACAAGATTTCTGCTTCAGCTGGAAGACCTGAAGTTCATGCAAGATTCCCCTTGTTACATTCCGCATCCAACGCAGACAAATTTTCTCCCACCAGATTGCCGGAGGAAATTTACGAGTCGAAGGCTCTGCATAGCTCCATCGTGCCTAGGAACGTTGCGTAGTCATTGACGATGCATGCTTTGTCCGCAGTTTATAGCCAATAGATCCTGACGGAATATTCGCCTGCTTTTTGGGCATATCTTGTAGATAAAGACCTTGTGAACGACCGTAAGACGGTGCCTTTAAGTACGTAGTCAATAAGAGGATTGATATTCACGTGCAGCAATGTAATGAATAAAATCGAAAATTAATCGATGAGGTTTCCGTTTGATACTCTTGAAACTTGATGATTTTCAAGTATGACTGTAATTGAAAGCTTTAATTTTCATATAAAACCCAAAAATTATTCTTGCAATACATGATGTGCATAATCCTCGTGCCTCAAAAACTCATAACTTCAACTCTCATTTACGTAGCAACTCAAAATTTGCAAAGGTTTGCAATCTAAAATTTGCACTCTTAATCATCACCTGTTCTCGTAGAAACCTGCGCTGGTTTCTCACTGTTGTCATATTTTTCCTCATAGTTAAGATTTGTAGGAGGTAAACATGATTTAAAAACAGCCTTCCCCAGTATTCATTGATGAAATTTTACACTGTACTTATTCTTTTGATACACATTGTTTCGTTTACCATAGTTTTTTATTGAATCTTTGAAAATATTGACAGTGTGTATCATTTTACTAATTCTCTCAGGCAGCATTCCTTACCGAAAAAGTATGAATGAAATAACTAACTGTCTCGGTTACCTTCTTCGTCTGTTATGATATTTATAATGATGAGCACATTGTCATTATTTTCAGTTTAATTAGAAACATGATCATGATTTTGAATACAAGTAGAAATCGTAAGATAACGAGTCACATATGTGATATCTGTGTTCTTGTTAGTTTTTTTTTATTTGAAAAGTTTTGAGTACGATGCTCGTATTCATAAGAATTAATCATCAGCAATAGCTACTGGAAAAAACTAAACTACATGAATTCAAGAAGATAGGCTACTTTTAGGGAAGAAATCAGCCCATTTATTGGCAGTATTTGGTACGCAACTAGCCTTCACCCTCTCCAGCATTGCTCTCGATTACATGTACTTCCGATGTCCAAACACGGGTGCTGCTTCGAAAATAATCCTGTGATTGCTGTGCCTAAGGACTTAGTCGTCTCTCTGCCACGTCAGGGGTCTGATGGATGACTCGGCAGTTGTAATTGAAACGTCCTTTTTGCGTGCTTTCGGAAGGTGAAGAAATAATTGATGGGAGCTTTCATTAGTTGGAAGTCCATCACTTCCGTTGACCCACTTCAGGTTAGTTGCTAATTTTTTGGCTGCCCCCTAATGATTCAAACGAAGAAAAACTTTTGACTGTGAGTGAACGACTGCACAAAGTTTGACCCGCCCGCGTTGACGTGGGTACGGTAGGTAGGCTGAGTAGCCTGGGTCAGTTCCTTGCGAAAGTTAATTACGGTGATTTTCAGTTATTTTGTACAGTAAAATAAAAATTTGTGGAATTGTAGCGTTATTTTGTACGGTCAAATGAAAATTTGTGAAATTGCAGCATTATTTTGTACGGTGAAATGAAAATTTGTGAAATTGCAGCATTACTTTGTACAGTTAAATATAAATTTGCAGAATTGCAGCATTATTTTGTACGGTGAAATGAAAAAATTGTGAAATTGCAGCATACTGTCATGGGTTAAGTAGTTAATGAACGGGGATAGTCGATCAGTAACTGCGACACAGATAGCGGCGGACAGATGAGATATATAAAATAAGGCATTAGTGCACTTCATTTCGGAAATATGCCGTTCAAGGCATGACGCTTGAAAAACGGAACGTGACGTGACTTCATTCTCGTAGTTGCGATCCGAAACATTTTAAGGAATTTTTTCCCAGCCTAAAAAAACTGAGTCTGTAAATAAGCAGTACACAAGATCCTTCAGTAAACACCCTTTTCAGTTGAACAAATTTCAACGGCCGATAGGGATGGCCGTCCGAGGTTGATGCATTAGATCATTCTTGCTTCAAATTTCCGTTTTAGGGAAATGACTTTCGCAAAATGCCACACCGGAGAAAAAGCGTCAATCAACGTCGGCAATAAAGCCTGTCCGAGATTTTGCTGACGTCATCAATTTCGTAATCGGCAATCACTCTAATGTTGGCGACGAAGAAAAGACTCCCGATAATCTACAGAAATTAGCATCAGCATGGATTTTAGAGGAGTATGACAAATATTTAAAGAGGGTGATGACAAGTCTGGGGATTTGAAAAGCTGAAAATGTTGCATGACAAATATAAGCGGAAAAAAATTGTGAGTGACTGAAAACTTGCTCAGAAAAATGAGAAAAAATCTTTTGATGGTGAGTTATTGTTGACTCTTGATTGCCTAAATATCTTACACACTCGACAAAAAAATCTCCTTTAATTTAAAATAAGTGACGTGCTGTTACGTCATCACCGGATACATTTCTAGTCGTTTTTAAAAAGTTTCATCATACGTTTGCTTACTAGAAACAATTTTCCACGTTTTAGTAAGAAAACTTGAGCTGATACTATAACTATATTAACTTGACTGTACAACTACTATATTCACGTGTCAGTCTTGACGGTCACGGCAACGGCGAAAGCTTTCGTACGCGTACCCGCTGTATTTAATGTCAAAACCCATCCCTATTTAGCCCATATAATCTGCTCAAAATTTGTATTTAATGTCAAATTTGTATTTAATGTCAAAACCCATCCCCCTTGAGCCCATATAATCTGCTCAAAATTTGTATTTAATGTCAAATTTGTATTTAATGTCAAAACCCATCCACCTTGAGCCCATATAATCTGCTCAAAATTTGTATTTAATGTCAAATTTGTATTTAATGTCAAAACCCATCCACCTTGAGCCCATATAATCTGCTCAAAATTTGTATTTAATGTCAAATTTGTATTTAATGTCAAAACCCATCCACCTTGAGCCCATATAATCTGCTCAAAATTTGTATTTAATGTCAAATTTGTATTTAATGTCAAAACCCATCCATCTTGAGCCCATATAATCTGCTCAAAATTTGTATTTAATGTCAAATTTGTATTTAATGTCAAAACCCATCCACCTTGAGCCCATATAATCTGCTCAAAATTTGTATTTAATGTCAAATTTGTATTTAATGTCAAAACCCATCCACCTTGAGCCCATATAATCTGCTCAAAATTTGTATTTAATGTTAAATTTGTATTTAATGTCAAAACCCATCCACCTTGAGCCCATATAATCTGCTCAAAATTTGTATTTAATGTCAAATTTGTATTTAATGTCAAAACCCATCCACCTTGAGCCCATATAATCTGCTCAAAATTTGTATTTAATGTCAAATTTGTATTTAATGTCAAAACCCATCCACCTTGAGCCCATATAATCTGCTCAAAATTTGTATTTAATGTCAAATTTGTATTTAATGTCAAAACCCATCCACCTTGAGCCCATATAATCTGCTCAAAATTTGTATTTAATGTCAAATTTGTATTTAATGTCAAAACCCATCCACAATGAGCCCATATAATCTCCTCAAAATTTGTATTTAATGTCAAATTTGTATTTAATGTCAAAACCCATCCACATTGAGCACACAAAATCTGCTCAAAATTTGAACACTTTGCCCATTTGCAAATTCGCCCTTAAAGCAATGTAAAAATTTTGCTCGTTAAAATTATTAATCGTAGGTTAAAATTTGCTATTCGAATAGCGAACACCTTTAAAATACATATTATGTAAAAGCATTTGAATAAATTTCGAACGTAACGCGTTACTTTGCATACAGTTACATTCGCTCGTGTGTAGTTTTGCTACTTTTTCCAGTTATGCCTTTTTTTCACGCAAGACCACTTAACCGCATTGTTATCCGAAGAAGCTGCCGAAGCTTCATTATTTCCCAAGTCATCTTTCAAACTTCACGAGATAAAAGCATAAAAAGGTTCCACCCTGAGAACCACCGCGAAACAGTGACCCCAACCTGTTGAAATAGAAGTGCGGGGGAATATTTTTCTTCCTCAAAGATAATATCCCCACGCAGCACAACCAGAATAATTACGGGACCACATCAGCGCAACCAGCAAAAACGCGTCCGACCTTTCTAACCTGATTTAGGAGGAAGATGAGTTTCACATTCGGCCCGTCCCACTCATCTGCAACACAGCAAGCCACTCCAAGCCTCTTTCATTCGCAGCTGGAGCTGTGATTCACGCCTCTGTTTATTACAGGGCTCAGTCTTACATTAGGTCGCTGACTATAGGGATACGCATCCAACTTTGTGCGCTTTTAGAAAACCTTCGTCGAGAGAATATTCGTCCGAGTGCGCTGTCCTTCCGGTGTGTGCGGGAGCCTGAGGTCTTCAAGCAAGTTTTCATGATTTATTTCGTTAGATGGTGTTTATGTCATTAGTGTTATTAGGTGGAAGTTTGTGTACTTGAAGGCTTAATTAGATCTATCGAATTAGTGTTTAAAAGTAAGGCTTTTTATCATTTTATTACTAATAAACATTTACCACTCTCCATTTCGCTTCGGTAATTGACAAATGCTCTTGAATTCATTATATCCCGGTATTCGATTTCAAACTACCACTTATTGGATCCATTTTATTCAAATTTATGCTAACTATTTACAAATGAAGTACAAGGACTTCGATTTCTTTTACTAGCATTTGTGGGTTGAATAGATCAATTGAAATCCTATATATGCTTATAATCTACTCTTGCTGTACCAAGGCTTCGATTTATTCTACTAGCATTTGTGATTGGAATAGATCGATTGAACTCCAATTTATGGTAACCATCTACAGTTGCGGTTCAAGGGCTCAGATTTCTTCAACTAGCATTTGTGAGTTGAATAGATCAATTGAAATCCTATTTATGCTTACCATCTACTGTAACAGTACAAGTGCTTTGATTTCTGCTAATAGCAGTTGTGAGTTGAACATATGGATACTACAAAGAGGGTGTAGTTGGTAGGTCCCTCCGAGAGAGATAGGTGGCGACACCCAAGTCATCGGTCAGCAGCGTGAAACATCTCGAGATTATTGGCATTTTGACGCGGTGTCCAATTCTAGCAAGGAGGAGTTCGAAGGGTATCGTAAATATAAATGGCGCTCGCGATTCCAAAAATGAAAAGTATTAAATAAATAAACGTGCTTCACTAAATCCATGAGAGATTGAATCTCGCCCATTTTGGACATGTTAACTGCGATTGTTCGATTTCTACGGTTTGTTTAGTTAGGTTGGAAAGAGCAAATTGAGAAGCAGTCTTGACTACTTGATAGTATATTTATCCTTTAAAAGAAGTTGGGAAAAATATAGTTCCATGATAACATTTCAACTTGTACGTCATAATCTAACTTCAGTACACAATGGTATTAAAATGATTGAAAAGCTATTTATTGATATACATGTACGCAAATGAGCAATTTACCTATTGGTACCAATATAAACCAGTACGCATCAACGTGTTAGGTTTCCATCAGGTGACTCAATCGGCAAGCATCACTTAGCGATGTTCGCTTCAATTTTGTGCCAACATTGCGCTGTGCCATGGGATTAAAGTGTTGTAATGATGCTGTAATAAATAACTTTTTCCCAACAACCAACGTTCTGACCAACGGTTTTCCGTGCACTTAACGTCGTAGTACAGAGACAGTAAAATCAGGAGGTTAGTTTGCACAATTCACAATACTTTTTTAATATAATATATCATTCTTGCCCTGGTTATCTACCCCAAAAGCATGAGACCAAATATATCTCCATGAGCTGGCCCCTGCACAAGTCTATCAATAAGGAATGCATTGGTAATTAAATTCTGCCAAATCCCTTTAGTAGAAAAATACGCTTCTTCCATGCCTCAAACCCTGAATTTCGTGATATCTTTGTTTTAATGTTAAGATATTCTTGTAGTGATAATGCTCAATTTTTCACTAGTGCTGAAATCATGGGGATCTTTTCGACAAGTATCAGTATGCTCGCTTTACTGTTGATTCACAGCGCCTTTATCAACAGAAATAACTGTTTTTGATTGGTAGAGATGCTATTAACGGTAATATCTGACACGTGTGAACGTGACAAGAAAAACAACTACAAAATAATATTTACGGGAAAGACATTAGTTGAACTCAGATTCAAGCAGTGAAAAATTACTACGAGGCTTTCTTTATACGACTAGTTACTGTAATTGTTTAGAAATGGCTAATACAAGAAAACCACATATTATGCGACCATAAAATGTAAGAAACAATAGCAATCTCTGATATGTGAAACAAAACACCACATCAAAGCGAAGACAAAATGAGGTCTACAAACTGCTGATCAACCTTATGATCTATTCAGGTAAAAAAAATTATTGATCAAATTAAACTCTTTCTCAAGAAAAAAGTAAGATGTCGCCAATGGGATAAAACAGGACAACAAGTCTTCCGTTGAAAATCTGTTCTAATAATATATGCAAATCAGCTTGAGTTAGAAAACTTATTCATTTTTAAAATAACGATCCTTCAAAGAAAACGGGATTATGACCAAAGAAATCTGTTTGGCAGAATAATTTTACCGTTAGTAAACATGATTTCGTAGTCTTTTTTTATATTTTCAAAACATCTTTTGTGAAAACACTCACGTAAAATAAAATAATAACGCTGTTGACACAATGCGCAGTGGACGAGCACCGGACGACAAATTTTTCGTACGATATTTTTGGCATTCTGGCATGCACTTAAGTTCTTCCGCTACCGTATTTTGGGGCGAAAAATAGAAAAATAAAAGAAATTGTGGGCGGAGGCCTCGGGCGCTTAGGCCTACGAGAGAGTGAAGAGAGGGAATTAGGCATGATGGATTGTCTGGAATCCCTTTGTTGGTTGAAAGGGAGGGTGTTTTCCGGAGCCTATTCGTGCTAATGGTGCTGATGCTTTCTTCTTTGTCTATAACGGAGCTCTGCTGGACTCTGTCTCGTTGTTGTTCTTCTGTTCTAAGAAATTTGCAATTATTGTTATGTTCCCTAACGCAGAACAATAGGGCAACTAAATAAAATATTTCAGCTTATAAGCCCTGTGTTTCCTTCGGTTAGTCTTGGCATTTTAGTACATCCCACTTGAAAAAGGTTAAAAATACAAAATTCACTTCATATCGTAATGACACGCGCGTTGTTGGACGAGCCTTGGACTATTTTCCTCTATCGTTTTACATCAGCTTGAATTTCTGAATATAAATCGTTGCAATTAAGTGCTCTTTATAACTTTGAAACGATATCACAGTCAAGCCGCAGAATTCTCAAAGTTTGAGCGCCAGGGTGTAAGGTGCCATTCAGTCGCTAACAAAGCTCTTCGATATACCGAGAGAAGTTTATCAATGGCCTTCGCGGCCTTCGGAGCTTAGTCAACTTCCAGCAAGTTAGAAAGCATAATTGATAGCTTTAGGTCGGTTCAACTTGAGTTACAGGGACCCATTGATTTATGATGTCAAATTGATCGAATAATTTTCCTTTCTCAGACGAACTTCAGTTCGGTATGCCGTTTGAAAGTACCACTAAGGCCTGTCAAAAGAGTTTTCTTGAAGTTGGACATGTTTTCCTGACAAGGTCTGAGGCTAAAGAGCTTCGGGTCTCTCTCACTGAACAGAGTTAGGGTACTTTTGGAAAACAAGTCACCCTCAAATTTATGAATCTCCAGAGCGCTCGACGGCTTCTGACTGAAAGACCTGTATTTCGAAAGAAAAATGCCTCACAGTCTTTCTTCTTTTACCTCGGGGCTTTACGAGTCTTCTTCATTCTTTTTACCTTAGGAAATGGTAATTTTCTTGGTCAGTTTTGACAGTTTCTGAAAAGTATAAAGTAACCGCAATTAAGTTATTAATGTTACCTGGCCGACTGAAGTAGCTGGCAAGTTTCACGATTATTGGTCGATGATTTCAGTATTTGTGTCATTATTGAAGCGCCTTCAGAGGCAGCATTGCTCGTGATTACCTGAGGGTAGCGCAAATGAGTATTTAACTCCTTTCCATACTGTTTATTGCGGTCCACCTGATTTGACTTTAAGATTAAATTTATTTTAACTTTACAACAGGGCATTGTTATCTTTTGCCACATTTCGCAATCACTAAAGAGTGTTGATTACACGCACGTGGTCCTAATGGGAATTCCATCACGTGAGTTTGTGTGATCTGAGTAAACACAACGCTTAGCGAGTTATTTTGAAATATAATTTCTACGGTTTTTTTTCGCTGCCCTCTAAGAAAAATTTCTATCGATCAACTCAGTGGGTCTCTAGCATGTCCATGTTTTTTCAGCCCTTCAGTGATGTTGTTTGGTCGCGACTCGCTCGTCGATTTTCCCATGTTTGTTGCGAAGATAGGAGGTGAGGTGGGTGAATGGCAGAGTTCATGTAGTATTATGAAATTGTCTCCAACACTGCAAGTTTTTAGTTTATTTCGACGAGGAAGACTAATTTACTAAGCGGCAGTGTCAGGCCATGTCACTGTGACATTGGTGACCGTTGCAGAGTCTGTGGCACGGTAGAGGAAACAAAGTAGAGTCATTTTTATGGCGAAAATACATCTCCTCTTGTTCGGCTAGCCAATAGGAAGGCTTCAACTTAAAAAAACTCTACGACGTAACCATTGTAGCATGTCGCTAGGCCAATAGCGGTGCCAGATTAGAAGCTTGCAGTGTTGGCAGCTGCAATATGAGCGCTGCTATTGGTTTGTTGCCGTAACGTCAACATTGCCACACGGTCGACGAAAAAAGACTGGTTTGACCCTACCTTGTTTCCCCTACCGTGCTCTAGAGCCAGTTTGGGTTAAAATTTTCCTTGTCTGTCCTAACTACTGCTCCCATGTTATTTTTTCGTATGCCTCGTTATATTTAATTATTTTTATTATGTAGCTACCTTCGCGCTTTGTTCTCGAAAAGCTTCAAGTATTTCAGTTGATATTAGTGAATAAATGTATTTTCCAAATGTCCTCTGGATTTGAATTTGATTCGTTCGCCTGTTTGAGTTTCCAATTTGCTTTTCCTTTCTCGCCCGTATTAAAACCTTAAACGATTCTTATTATTTTTTGCTTGAAGCCCTAACTGGTCTATTACTGACTTCCTCTGATTTCCGTGATTAACCTTCCGCCTGAACGTGTAATCACTGAGTGCATTAAAGCTCAGATTCGTTCAATTCAATTATACTGTAAGTGTTATACTGTAAGTGTTATTTTGGTTTCATAATGAAATATCATCTTTCAAGAAGTTGTAACTTTGATATTGATCTCAGGCGGTACATTTTTTTAGCATACTCTGGAGGATGGTTCTGCTCGGGATAGGGATTCTGTGGCTCTGTGTTTATTGCTGTTTCTCTCGAGAATAACTTTTCTGCAATGCTCTAAAGTAGTCTCACTGCAGTGGACGTAGGGAGTCATGGTAGGTCTCTATGATGAATAGATGAATTGTAGAACTTCACAAGGGATTTTAGGTTGTCTTAACGTCACATTTACTTACGGTCAGCTACGGCTTACTTTACTAGCGATTTACTTTCTTTTACTATGGTCTAAATATGGAACGTGGGTCGGCGGCGCTGACTTGATAAAGAACGTGATCTTTGTTCTGCCTGAACTACACCCTCGTAATTTGTCCAGACTTCAGTCCCTCTCGGAGCCTTGAAGTTGAGGCATGCCGTGACTTGGCTGGACTGATTTCTGCCCGCATGTGGGTGTGTGCATCCACAGTATGGATGTGCACCCACCGCCAGGGTGTGTGCCCACCGTTGGGGTGTGTGCTCGCCGTTGGGTGAACACCCACCGTCAGAATGTGCACCCACCGTCGGGGTGTACGCGTACCGTCGGGGTGTGTACCCACAGTCAGGGTGTGCACTCACCGTCGGGGTGTGTACTCACCGTCGGGGTGTGCACCGACCGTCGAGGTGTGCACCCACCGTCGGGGTATGCACTCACCGTCAGGGTGTGCACCCACCGTCGGGGTATGTGCCCACCGTCGGTTTTTGGTTCCGGTCAAAAGCTCGCTATGGCGCTTGCTGTTTATTCTGCCCACGTCATACTCTTAACCATCGTTAGCTTTTTTAACGGGTTACAAAAATAATGCTGCTTTGAAACAAAGAACTATCCGGGGGTCATATGTCAACGAATTTTTTAAAATTCAAATCCGATTAAAGAATTCCATGGGCATCTCACTTTGATTGCTTCAAGACATTTTATTTAAATTTGAAAATGCTGAATTTATTTATTCTAAATTTAACGTTTCTATGGGAAGGATGATGCACTGAAAATACTCTTTGGTGTTTAAAAATGAATTTCAAGACATGAGTATTTCGCGAGGCTTATTTAAGAAGACCAACTATATTAAAAAATGCCCGAGTTGTTTTTACTGAATATTCCTTCCAGAACATTACACTTTATCAGAGCAGCTGTCACCCTTGTGAGTCTCTTGTGAAGATTCTTGAGATTCTCCATGAAAGGTGAGACCATCGAATTTATTTCACGCTATAGCTTCTAATTTTATTACTTTCGCAGTGTCATTTTGGGAGAGAAAAGTTATTTGACAGAATCTTGCCTGGAAACAGGTTTTTGACGGCTTATCATTCAGAAACTGCAAAACATTACCTAAGCATTTCATGATCTGTTTTAATTATCTCAAGAAAAAGCTTATAGTTTGAGAAAGTTTTTACAATAAATATATCTCGCTGCTCTGAAATGCATGAATTGAATAAGCGTGACCAGTAAGCCACAGAAACTTTGAGGTTTGCATGTACGCTTTTAACGCATTTACTTGAAGTTCAGGGGCATTTTACAACTTTTTCTCGAAGCTTCATGTTGTGTGAAGACAAGATAATATACATAGAAAATATTTCCTTTGTGGTAATGGGTTCGTTTAACGACAAATTTGAAATAAAATCTTGCAGCAAATATCTACCATAAAAAATACCTGTGATCACGACAAAACACAGTTGAGATTTATTTTACTACGAATTCAGTTAGGAAACTCTGTAATTTAGTAATTCTTTAATGGAAATATCCAACTTTTGGTGTCACTTGCTGCATCTCGAGAAGCTCTAAAAAAAGGCCGCTTATCACAGAGAAAGAAAGAAAAGAATAGAAAAATAGCGTTGCTCAATCCATAATCAGGATTTCGACATCAGCTTTCGTGTCGTGGTTTCCTTGGGTCAGAGATTTTAGTTTGAAGAAAGCTTCTTGCGACTCCAAGAGGAAAAAATGACCGTCTTGAAATATCGGAAGGTCGTGTGACCTGAATGAAAAGTTTGGGCAAAATAGCGGAAAATTCATTGGAAATAGCGGAAAAAGCCATAGCGAACTTGAAAGGAGCATGCTGCTGAAAACTTTGAAATTTAATTTCCTCCTATTTTGAGTAAAGCTCAAGAGATAGAGCTTATTGTAAGCACTTCACAGAGCTTAAGCACTTCGCTCTGTTGTAGTTATTATCAGTTATGGAAGAAACAGTCGATGCTCCTCATAGCTGTAAGTAATGTGATTCATGAAAAATATCATATCTTCTCGTAGCGCTTCGAAATTTTTATATTTTCGATTGATTAAACTCACGTAGCTCATTGAGCTTTACGAAAAGAACTCTTCAACCACTTCTGGAAATTACAGACTTCCTGCATTATCTTAAACAGAATAAGAAAAAGAGCTGTGCGGAATTTACGTTCTTGGGTCGTAGAACGATTAAAGTTAGTCTTCTGCATGGTTAGAATAAATATTATAACTGCGGTCGAACCTTCGTAAATCTTTTTTCGTTTAAGTGACACTCTTCAGCTTTCTTTCTGCTCAATTTATTTCACTGTTGCATTAATGCGCTCCTGAATAGCAATTAAGATGAGAGGTTGGTACGCTTTCGGGACGGTTGTGGGTAATTCCTTATGCTCCTGTTCTGGGTATCCTATTTACATGTAACCACGACGTGTATTTCACAGAGAACGCATTCCACAGTTCAGATGATGGTTCAATATCTCTCAAAACTCCAAGTTACCCGTTGTCATTTCAGAAAATTTCTGCGCAACGGACTCGCAAAACATATCCATCCAAGAAGCCCGTGGAGACCGCAAAACAAGGGCCACTTCGTCCTTATCACGAGAGCTCAGGCTTCTTGAATCACTGGACCGACCGCTCGTCCACCTCGCCATTCATTCTAGAGCTGCAGTTCGCGCTCACAAGAAGAAATTTATTCGAGCATTTGCACTGTCCTGTATTAGAGAGACACATCAAGACGACGCAATTTGTCTGCTTATCCGCCGTGAAATGACGCTCAGCCTGAAGCAACGAATGTGGCAAGTGTTCCGAGCGCGCCCTGGTCTACCGGCGCGTGATGCGCGCTAGAGCTTCAGCCTGCGTCCTGACGCAACTTAGCTCCTCTCTAAGTGCATGGCTTAATGTCATTATACTGGTCTGTAAAATTACATCGCATTCATTGTACGGTTATCGCCTCATTCATTGCCATGGGATTTGTTGTTATAAAGGCGAGTTGTTTTTGCAACATAAGTGAGGTTTGCATTCTTGAGTTGTTCAAGCAAACTATGAATGTTGTATTGATTGTAATGAAGTTTTATCGAAATGGATTTTACGTTGATGAGACTTTTTTTCGGTTTTGACACAACTCGCGACTATAGTTACTATAGAGGTTTTTCAATTATTAGCGTGTAGATGGCCAAGTATTGAAAGGGAGGTAAAGGAGTTGAACTGGGTACTCAATAACATTGTTGGTACTCAATTTACAATTACACAGTTTAATTAATAACAAATAAGTGCTAAGGGTAGTAGAAAGGTATTAGTTTTCGTACAGAAGTTTTCACAAAAGGTTTAAAAGAAATACATGAGAAGTGAATGGGTATATCACTTCCAATGAAGAAAACTTCAAAATAGAAAACTTCAATCAATAGGAAACATATGCATATCTCACGTTTTCTAATTTTTACTTCTCTGCTACACTTTTCTTATAGAGGACTAGTCTCTAGCTCCAAAATTTCATTATTCAGCCAATACTTCAGAAAGCAGTTGAAGTGGAAACAAGAAATTTCCCCGACAGCCACAAGAACATTTCGGAGCGAGGGAACTTTTGCCTTTGGTATCGACTGTTCCCTCGGAACTCTATTCACAGGACCTTTCTGAGACTCGCGGATTTTGGAGTCATGTCAGGTCCCTAGCCAGGGTATGGCTAGACTCTTGTCAGGCCGGGTTTCACAAAGGAGAATATAAATGACAGTATTGCGAGCTCCATTGAAAGCCTCAGACGCCAAATCAATCTCCGTGATCATGTTCAAGGAAAAGACCGATAGGATGCTGTAGTCGATTTCCTCAGCCACAATCTCCATGGGAAATGGAACGTATGCACGAACTAAAAATTTATGACTTTTCCCACATGTAAAGTCAGATCTGCATCTTATGAAGTGCTCCATAGGAAGTAGAACGTATAAAAAATCATGATTTTTCTATGTGTAAAGACATATCCGCATCTTATAGAGTGCTCATAGGAAGTAGAACGTGAGCAAAAACAAAAAATTCCCGATTTTTCTCATGTGTTAAGTCAGATCAGCATGTTAAGAAATGCCTAATAGAAAATAGAACGTATGCAGGAACGAAAATTTCACGATTTTTCTCATGTGAATGAAGGTCAGATTCGCATCTTATGAAGTGCTTTCAATTTTGCCATTGTTTTTTGCGAATTGTATTTTCTTTGAAGTTGATTGGTAATTCACAGCCTCGTTCTAGCTTTGTGTCCTCTGCGTGTGTTAACAGAAGTCTTGAAGCATTTACTATTCCCGAGTAATGTTTTTTGCATTTTAGTTGAAAGAAGTAAACATTTCCTTTCACCATATCATTTCATCCTCAAAACTTCTTCGAAGTCGAGCGAATATCCTTCGTATTTATATTCGTTTACAGAATTATTGCACTTGTTTTCATTTCGCTAGTTTGGCAATTTAATATATAGTTGCACAGGTTGCTGAACAACAGCCACGCAAGGAAAAGTGTTCGAAAACCTCATGGGAATTCCATTAAGTGCAGAAAATGGGCTGTAAGCTAGACAACAACAATTAGCACCTCGTCCATATTTCATAGGGTGCAGTTTTACTACCTGGAGATATTACCAACGCTGTTGGATATATGGTTATAATCACTCGCTCCCTTCTTATAACTGCAAAATTTCAAGTCCCTTAAATTTTTTATGTAATTCATAGTTTAGTAAACACATACGCTAAAATGCAAAACTTATAAATGCAAAATGGACTTATAAATGCAAAATTTCAAGTCCCTTAAATTTTTTATGTAATTCATAGTTTAGTAAACACATACGTTACCACAGTCATTAAACTCGTTAAAATGAGCTTATGTTACAAAATGAAAGAAAACGTGCAGCTACTATCAACTGGGACATGTCGAACGGAATGATAGAAAACGCATTACTATTATCAACTGAAATAAGTGAAACGGCTACGAAAATAAAATAAGTGAATTAAAATAAGTAAATGAAATAATAAGTAAATGAAAATAAGGACATAAAAAATGAAAATAAACAAGAAAATAATATAACAAAGTGAAAATATTAAAAAAAAACATTCTAATGAAATGTTAAACAACAAAATAAAATAACATAACGAAGTCTTCGGGTTCACCTCTCTCAGCGTTGGTTCGTCGAGTTTGATGCCCCGAGTATCGCCCTCGAAGTAATCGTGACCGCATTTGGCCCACCCTAAAATTGTCACAGTCATCAAGGCGGGGACCACCTGAGACCCGAAGAGGAAAGAGCCGGAGAAGTAAACGAGAGGGAAAGAAACAACATTTCCGAAAAAGATTTGAACTTGTCCGCACTCACGAAGCAAATTGTCAGCACGTCATTAACCTCTGAAAGGAGAAATGGCAGGCTAGGGCGAAAGCTCTTCTTTAAGAGTGAGCGTAAGAAACTCTGATAGAAGATATGTGATTTTCAAATAATAAATATTTCATTTTAAGACTAATTTCAAATATCATATTGACAAAATCCCAATAAGCCTAATGCAGGCACTTGAAACCTGATAAAGTCTCAGGCACCGACTATCTATCTCGGTCATTATTTGGGCATCTATTTTCAAAACGCAAAAATTTACTTAGATTTGTTTTCAATCACATAAAAGAGAATCCAAATAATTACACTGATGAAATTCCATCCCGTTTTCTTTACAAAGCTGAAAAGCATGGAAAACAAACTGCTTTCCAACATGGTAACACATTTTGCTTTGCGTCGAAAAAAAAATCATCTGTTGGTCTAGGACAATTTCCGAGGTTAAAGGAGCAAGGAGATGTAGCACTCCTCATTGCCCGATCTCAACCCGATCAATTTTACTGCTTGTTCAGTTCTGGATTCCGATTCCTGTTCTTCTACACAAAACTAAAGCTCTAAGCTCTTTTCTTAGATAAGCTCAAGAGTAACACTTCAGAGTACAAAATATTCGAGATACATAGTTCAAGCTTCACGTCACAACATTAACAGCACAGCATTCACGTAGATGGCAACACCCGTGCTAATTATGCCGCGATAGGGTAAAAATCGTTTGATCGCAGAATGGCACAAATATATATGTGTGATGTGCGTATCTGTGATACAGCCTTCACTACCTATCCAATTTTCCCTATTTTAATCCGTCACTATACCCGGTTGAAGCGGAGCAGTTTTAGGTAGCTACACGGCAGCCGCGGTGCCCTTGCCATCTAATATGCTGCCGCACGGTAGAAGAAATATTATAGGGTCCAAGCAGTATTTTTTTCTTCGACCATGTGGAAATACTGACGTCATGGCAACGAACCAATGGTAGCGCTCATTTTACATCTGACAGCACTGGCAGCCACGAATCTGGCACCACTATTGGCCTAACGACATGTCGCAATGGTGACGTCATTACGTTAGTTCGAAATAACGCCTTTCTATTCGATGGCAGAACAAGAGAAGGTGTATTTCTCCATAGAGATGACTACCATGTTTCCTTTACCGTGTGCTGCAGGAGCAAGTTGCCCTCCTGTGATCGTCACGGAGCGAGCTACGCTGCAGTGCATGGGTCTTTTGTTTTATTCTGACCAGACAGCGGTTGCAATTTTTGGCTGGGTTGCTACCTATCAGGATCTTCCCCTCAACAAAATCTCTAAGATGTACTAGTATATTGTGTACACAAGTATTCTAATGCTCATCGCTCTTCTCACACACAAGATCTGTATACTCACATTTCAGCCTCGTTTTATTACTCTTCACTCACATTTTAAAATGAATACACCAGATCTGTATGCTCACATTTCAGCCTCGCTGTATTACTCTTTACTCACATTTTCAAATGAATGGAAATCGTGAAATCAATTATTCGACATTTTTTGCGCCCTAAAAATCGATGAACTCGTCCATCAAATTTTTTAAAGTGTTAATCAGACATCTCTGATACATCCAAAATTTCTGTGTGTTTTGTCTGTAACACTGTGTGTTTTCTCTATGTTCTTTGCGGTGTTTGAATTTTAATGCTCGATCTTAAGCAATTTAAAGTTTGCATTTTCACCAGGATAATTTGGAGGTATGACTTCATAACCGTTCCTTCAAGCCTGCCGCGGTAGAGGAGACAAGGTAGGGTCATTTCTATGGGAAAAAATACACTTCTTTTTGTTCGGCAGGCCAATAGAAAGGGTATATTTCAAACAAACTTCATGACTTCACCAAAACGCCTTGTCGTTAGGCCAATAGTGTAGACGGATTTGGAGGTAGAAGTGCTACCAGCTGCAATATGAGCGCTGCTATTGGTTCGTTGCAGTGACGTCAGCAAGCCCACACAGTTGACGAAAAAAAAACTACTTTGACCGTACCTTGTTTCCTCTACCTTGAAGCCTACTCACTTCCCACATCTACTACGATTTCTTAACACGTGAAGTGAGACGGGTTAAACTGAAGTTCAATATTTAACAATTTTAAAAATAACGAATACTAAACAGATCGCGCCTCCATTTAGTTTTCGTTAAACATTTATCGAAAGTGAGTTTGCAAATACTGCTCTGCTGGTCGGAAGGCAGGATTATGAGAATCCCCTCAGTGACCACCGGTGGGTCACGTATCACTCAAAGTGTTAATTAATACACACCAGCTGTTTATCCTTCTGATATTCTTCCTACAATCGCTGTAGTTCCTTCAGTGGATGTATTTCATCGCAGCTATTTGGTGGGGTCATGTATTGAATTTGCTTTTGTTTCACTTATCGGCCACACTAATAAATAAGTGACGGTCATCGACTTCCAAAACCCTAATCCAACTGAACATCACGCACCGCTCCTCAAACTCCTCTTTATGTTAATAGTTGCAGCACAACGCGTTGCTTAGCTGATCACATCCATCAGTTAATTTCGAGTATGGAAGTCAGTTTGGCGTACGAGATCATAACTCGTAGGGATAACTTTTGGCCAGTATTTGAAGGTAATTCAAATTTCCTATGAGAAGGAATTGTATATTTTCTTCGTGGTCATCACGAGGTAGGTGAATAATGACTTCGCTTAGAAAACTCATTGACTGAAAAGAATTAAGTCCATGCACTATTGACTTACATATTCTTCATGAGTTTGCATAGCCATATTTATTCAACTGCGAAACGATAATTTTCGAAAACGAAGCGAATTTGGCCTGTAAAAATTGCTAAGTCATTTGCGGAGAAATTCCTGAAATCTAAGCTTTTCTCTATCCAGGACCTTGTTGCTGCCCTTGTTCAGCAGTGATATAAATTGTTGCCCTTGTAAAATGCCCTTGTAAAATGTAAAGTGCCCTTGTAAAAATGCCCTTGTAAATGCCCTTGTAAATGTAAAATGTAAAATGCCCTTGTAAAATACCCTTGTAAATGCCCTTGTTCAGCAGTGATATAAATTGTTGCCCTTGTAAAATGCCCTTGTAAAATGTAAAATGCCCTTGTAAAAATGCCCTTGTAAATGCCCTTGTAAATGTAAAATGTAAAATGCCCTTGTAAAATACCCTTGTAAATGCCCTTGTTCAGCAGTGATATAAATTGTTGCCCTTGTGAAATGCCCTTGTAAAATGTAAAGTGCCCTTGTAAAAATGCCCTTGTAAATGCCCTTGTAAATGTAAAATGTAAAATGCCCTTGTAAAATACCCTTGTAAATGCCCTTGTTCAGCAGTGATATAAATTGTTGCCCTTGTAAAATGCCCTTGTAAAATGTAAAGTGCCCTTGTAAAAATGCCCTTGTAAATGCCCTTGTAAATGTAAAATGTAAAATGCCCTTGTAAAATACCCTTGTAAATGCCCTTGTTCAGCAGTGATATAAATTGTTATTATTGATTGAATCCAGGACCTTGATGTGGGAATGAATTTATCTGTTTATAAAGCTTCAGAATTACTCGCTTGTTCATAGAATTCAAGACTTCAAACTTTAAAATTATCATGGCTCTAAAAAACATTTTTTTATGAGAAAAATATTTAGTTATACCATTTGCACTATTTTGTTGCTTTAAAGAGAAAATTGTGATCGTAGTCTCATATTATCCACATTAAACATATATTTCCAGGAACATCTTTCGCACTAAGTTCAAATCATTTGCCGACATTAATAAAAAGCTTATGACTACTTTCCTAATTGATAACGGATTGCCGATACGAATTCTTCATATGAAAAATATTTTGTGAAAACTCTGATAATAAGATAATGCTTATTATAAAATTATTTCAAAACAGAGTAGTGTAACATTTTTCATTACGCAATGTGAATTATTATCCGATATTCTTTTGGATGATTTCTTGTTCCCCTCATTGCCTTCGAATTATCATGTGGCAATTACCAAGTGGCGTTTCCTGCGCTGCCATTCACAGTATTTCACTCATAACGTCAAAAGTTCCTCCAACTCTACGCCTGGTGCCCAAGAGTTCCTCAAAGAAGCTCTGCCATTACCAAAAATGGCTTTCTCGGAAAAACACCAATTGCCCAACAAGACCAAACAGTGTCATCTCCGTGGCCGTCGCCTCCCTACAAAAAGTCTCTTCTCTTCCCTCTGGGAAGCTCGCTAACGGTTCCTCTTTTTAACACGTTCCCCTCGTTTTGGGGCACATGTGTCCCAATAGGTAAGTTGCTCATTCATGCACCGGTATAAATGAATGACTTTTCAACTTTTCCGTGACCTTTCCCAAAAAATAACTATCATCATACGTGGTGGATAATTGTTGTGCAATTTATTTTTTATGTTTCTCAGGAAGGATTAAAAGGTATTTGAGCAGTTAAGTCGATTTCCCTCTTCTGCAATTCACAACTTAACCAAACTAACCGTTAACACCCGCGGAAACGCGTGAACGTGTTAACATGTTGACTACGGCGAGTTAAACTGAAGCTCAGGATTCAACTCAAATATAAAGTCATTTGTAGGTGGAAATTTTGGAAGCAGCAAGGACTAACTGGTTCCATGAAAAGCCAATGACTTTGAAAGATAATTAGAATTTATCCAACGACCCATCGATGGACCGTTTCGCAACAGCAAGAACTTAATTAAACACGACCCATCCGTGGATCGTATCGTACGCGTCTTAAAGCAGAAGCGTAAGTTCAATAGGGCGCACAATCTCCCTTTTGTGGAGTTGCCACGTTTTTTCTTTTTGTATCCCCGAAATGAAGAAACTTTATATTGATTTCTAAGCCCTACCCGGACTCGAAACTGCATTCAGAAGAGAAGACGGAAAATTGGCACTTTTAACGCGGAATTTCTCAGTCGCTCAGAAAGTCAAGTGTAAACATGGGTAAACAGAAGTTTATTTGCGGTGGGCAGGAGCGGAGCTCGCCAGCCAGCAATACGTGAAGTCCCGTAACGCACTGGCATTCAGGTTAGACGTTCCATGACTTCATGCTTTTTTCTTGAGTGTTATGCTTCAAGAAGAAAGGAATGTTGGCTGAAATTGAGGTATTTTTCCAGACTTTTTTGCCCTCGTTAGGCAACAGCAGGTACGCGTGTTTTGCACACCAACTCAAAGCATGTATTTTGGGAGTCTTTGCCATGTTCACCGAGGGTGTTATCGCACACTTTATAAAACTGTGTAAAGTGGTATTCAACGTCGAGAATCGTTGAATCAAGTTTCATTCATTTATGAAAACAAATTGGCATTATTATTTTTGTCAGCTGTCCTCAATTAGGGTATAAATATAACTCATGATCAAATTGTTATTATTTTTAATGCTCGCTAAAACATATGAACATTCGGGTGAAAGTAATAAAAAATTCATCGCTTGAATTTGCAAAAGAATAGTTTTCTTGGCTTCAATGGAGCCATATTCCTTTCATCAAGTTTTTAGTGGGTGAAGAGATTCCATTTCGTTGTCAATACATTTCAACGGTCGAAAATTTTGTTTTTAGATGTTTCCTCTTGAAGGGAAGCTTTAGAAAAAAATATACAGAAATGTCTCTATAATAATATTTCTTCACATGATGCGACAACTGACAGAATAAGGCAATGCTCTGTTGGTTATGGGGGT
This sequence comes from Morinoia aosen, assembly GCA_030386875.1. NCBI lineage: Eukaryota > Metazoa > Arthropoda > Malacostraca > Amphipoda > Talitridae > Morinoia > Morinoia aosen. The sequence continues at coordinate 25,628,148 of CM059578.1, read as the reverse complement.
TTTATTTTTTGTACGAAATGTATAATTATCACTCGTTTAAAGGCCTAGAAACGTACATACTGAGGAGATTTTGATTTAAATAAAAAACAATTCATAAGACTTGACTTCTCTATAATATTTTCAGTTGAGTGTTTCTCTTTCTGCTGCCAGGACTGCAGAGCATTGTACAGTATATGTCCCACAAAAATCTGAACCGAGTAATTATTTTCCCGTATCAGTTTACTATACCATCATAAGAATACTATAAGCATTTAAGTTCATTTTAAAAGATAACTTTGCTAGAAATTAAATCCTTATGGTATTCTTATGATGGTATTACTGATACGATAAAGTAAATACTCGGTTCGGGTTTTTGTGGGACATACCGCACACACGACCATAATACTGACGGCTGCATGCGTTCCGAATATTCAAAATATGTGACGAGTTAATAAATCCTTCGTGCTATATGTAAGAAAATTTTACTAGTAATAACTGATTTAATGCCAACCCCTAAATATTTTAGTGAATCTGTCAACATACCCACACATCTATCAAAATTCGAGCGAAATAATGGCTGAACACACTGCAAATGATAATATAAAACTATTCACTCACCATCCCGGCATGAGTTGAGCAACTACTTCATTAGATTTCTTGTTGTTTACGTACAATGATTTTGACAGATCAAATCTTGAATAAAGTTGTATTGTTAGTCAAAATGAATGTTCGGTTCCGGAACCTTTAATTTTTTACTACCTAATAATCGTGATTATTCCTGAAAGTTCATCGACGAGATATAACCCTAGGGAATTAAATAATGAATTCCATGTTGTTTTATTTAACCAAAGAGATTGCGGGGCTGATCCTTGGTTAGTGAACACTGAGGAATACGTCAAGGGAAAAACAGAAAATGATATGTACAGAAAATATGTGAACAGAAAATCATATTTATCATATGTAATCAACGACTCACAATACGCAATCTTAGATTTGTATTGTGATATTGTGATGTTTGATATGTGAACAGAAAATCATATCATATGTAATTACGACTCACAATACGCGATCTTAGATTTGTATTGTGACATTGTGATGTTTGATGTGTGAACAGAAAATCATATTATATGTAATCATGACTCAAAATACATGATCTTTGATTTATTCTTCACAAATCACTGAAGTATTTTGAAATGCTCCTACGAATTGCACAGGCACTCACTGCGAAGAAATCATTCAAGTTAATTACCAGGTTTGTCGTAACTGCAGAACCAATAGATGGTTTTATGTTAAAAAATAGGAATAATTTCGGGGCAGCAGAATTGAAAAATGAAAGCTTTTTACAGTGTCTAGAAACCTAACTAACTTATTAACCATCTTGTTTATTAGTTTTTCATGTCATTGAATCTAAAGAAGTGAACGCATATGTTACAGTATAGATTGATACAAAAAAGTTACTTCCGTATATTAGATACGCGCTTGTACCGCATGCAAGAGGATGTAGGAAACACATTTTGTTCTTGACGATTCTGCAGCAAAATCAGTGAAAACTGTGGCTACTACAATTTTGTTTTACTTAATTACAGAGAATTACGCCTTAATTACAGAGAAAGACAAGAAATGGAATACTTGTTTCTCCATATTGTGTATGTATGTACTTTTACTTTTGTGGCATATATCCCTTATGTACTCCCTACGTGTATGCTACGAGACGTCTATGCTACTAGAAACGTCTATGCTTCGAGAAATAAAGTGCGTCTGGACCATTACGCTTCGAAAAAAAACTGCGTTGAACTAAGGTTATTCTCTCATCAAAGACATCAAAGCATCTGTGCAATCTGTTTTTCAAATCTTTTGGAGCTTCTCCATGTTCCGAATATGCTCATTATGAAAGACCTTACATCGAAATTAAGAATGTGTACGGAACAGATGTCCACCCACACAAACACCACACACAAACACACACCCATACACAAAATACACCTACCCTCATCCAACATAAGTCTACTCCTTGACTTCTGAACTCACTAACACGAATCGTAAATTGCCACAACTCATTAACCCGAATCGCAAATTGTCGTAACTCTCTAACACGAATCGTAGATTTTCGTAACTCACAAACACAAATCGTAAATTGTTGTTTCAATTAAGGAGACTGTTATTTCTTGGCTTCTCTTAATTGACATTCTTGACTTCGGAAAAACGCTCTATCAGCACACGAAGTTAGCCCTGAGATCGACTTGAGGTCTCCTCTGCCGAAAGACTTTCAAATTGCATTCGAATTGTATTTAGATTGCCTACAAATGGCGTTGAAATGACCAATTAGTACACGAATATCCTCTTGTATAGTGCATCTTTGCGTTTGCGTGCAGACGAACTAGGTATTTTCCTGATTTAGTTCAAGTAAGTGTAAAAAATTAGTTTCTTTCTCCGCATGTGAGGGTTCCTTGAAAGACTTCCAAGCAAATAAATCTTTATATGAAGAAAAGGAGGTAACGGTTAATTGCGCAATTTCATTAACACAGCTAAGTGCATCAGTATACATCAAAAATAATTACATAACTTTAGAAAATTCGAAAGGTTTGTTCTCTAGATGCCTAGCTGCACAGTAAACCACGCAGAAAACATCGCATCCTACTGTGAACACTTTATCATTGTGGACTAGAATAAGCAACAAAGATTCCATGGCAACCTGCCTGGGCTGGAATAAGTTATGTAGTAAGGTATGACACGTAATTAATTTGTGCACTTATGATTTCAAATCAGGATTAGTCAAACATATACGACAGATATGCTAATTTAAGAGTGTAAGTACAGTTTCATATCCAAAAATGCTAATTTCAAAGCGCAGGTACAGTTTCATCCCCAAGTCAATATTTTCTTACACTAGAAATCATTGTTTATGTATTGGTGAGTTTTTCACTTTAATCACCTTTCAGGAAAAACTCATAACAAGGTGCACATCAAGTCAACAATGAGACAAAGTTTTCTTAAAGTCTCTAGTTGAGCATCTCGATCAGGAGGCTATGTGTTGCACTTCGTGTGAGGTTTCACTCATTTCGAGGTCTCGCTCACGTGATAGATTTGAGACATTTTAGTGTGTACTGTCAAAAAAAATAATGAATTACGTATAATGTCGAGTGCGTTTATTTTTATTCACCATAACCAAGAAAAGCTAGACAAAAAATTATATGGAGAAAGAACAGAGCTTCTCAAGAAATAGTTCTTGACTGAGTTGAACAATTTATTTACAAACAAGTAATTTACCGCAAGCGACACTGTTGTTCATTGTTTCTCAAGTCTAGTATAATTGACGTATACCTACTTTACTGAGTTGAACACAAATAATTCAAACAATAGAAACAATTTATTTACCCCCAGCGATACAGCGGTCGATTGTTTCTCAAGTGTAGTACAATTGTCGCATACGCACTTGACTGAGTTGAGCATAAAGAATTGAAATAACTGAAACAATATATTTTCTACATGCGAAACAGAAGTCGATTGTTTTTCAAGTACGGCACATTTAACACATAAATACTTAATAGTTGACTACCTTCACTCATCAACATACGCGTGCGTTGCAATAGAAGTCCAAGTACAGCACATTTAACACTTACAATACTGACTACCTTCACTGACCTACGTACAAACGCGTGCGTTGCAATAGAAGTCTTTCGAGAAAAGGAATGCCTGCATGCCGTACGTCGGAACTTTAGTCCTTGTAATTCTGCTGCTTTCCTATCTGGATGTTTGACACAGCCACGTCTGCTGCAGTAATTAAAACTTTTCTTCTGCAAGACACCTTCCTAATTCTCTTCGGAATTAATTCTGAAATTGAATTTTTAGCTTTGGCAAAGTTCCGTAAATTGCAGGCGTTGATTCTTCGAGGAGATGTCATCCCTGAGAATTAATTTGCCTGCCAGCTGTAAAATGATAAAATAGATTCACTGTGATTTTTTCAAGTAAAATTTTGAATTTAAGCTTCAAAAAGCATTGGATAGACACAAAATTGTGAGAATCTTCCCCTGAGTCGAGCGTGATCTATAACTGGTAATTAAGGTTAAACTTTCCTTGTTTTTTGGCGAATATATAAAGGAATGCAGACAAAAAAATTAGAGCTTTAAATCTCGGCATGAGATTAGTAGAACATCGAAACGTTTGATGTGATTACACAAATTTTAAATTCCTAACTTTTCCCGTAAATTTGCATGAGATCATAAACATTTTCATTGACATCGTAAAAATAGCAAAAAAATTTGTTGTATTGAGGCATTACAGATAAGTTCCTCGCATACAACAGCGCACATAAAATTTCTGTGCACTCTTCTTAATAAGCAAAAATCAGTCAAAATTTTAAGCCAACGATCAACATCGGTGTTGCCAGCGTTTAGATCGTAAAAGGACTTTAAAAACGCTTTATTTTGAGTAATCTATACTATGTATAATAAGAGCCGTGTCCGTTCGTCGGTCTGTCCGAAGCCAGCCGAAAGTGTGTGATGAGCGTATCTGTGAAACAAGCTCGGCCTCATCACCTCTTGAGAGATTGAAATTTGTAATTCTTACGGCCTTCCTTTCATTTCGCCTTCATTCTTGATTCCAAATAGAGCGGGGATGTGGGCTAGTATTTTATAGAATAACCACAAGATTTTGTGATAGAATTATAAAGTGTTATAAGCTCCCAGGTGATATACTTTCACGAAAGCTTCACTTCTTAGTCTGTCACTGTCACTGAATACTTCATTCAATCGACTATTTTTAGAACAAAAAAAAACCGAAAACTTCATTATTAGTTGTATATAATTACATCATTTGCACACTTGAAGTCCGTGACTAGAACATCATTATTTCCCCAAAAAAATAACAAATCCTCTGCGAATGGCTTGAAAAAAATTGCAAATTCCCTGCAAATAGCTTTAGAGGAATAAATAGTATCTTTATTTTTGTAAGTTGGTGCGCGCAGAAACAGGTTTTCGAGCACAGCGGGTAAGCAGAGTAATACGTTTCCCTTCAACGAGGTATTGGAGGAAGTCGTTCCTGATTGGACGGTTGGGAAACTCGCTGGGTGGGCACCATCCAATAGGAAAGCTTGTCAGTGCTCTATATGTACGAGGGTTCCCTAATGAACAGAGAAAGCTTATCGTCTTACTATGGACGCTGTGCTTGGGGCTGCAAAGATGAAACATCCTTCTCATGCACACCAAACAAGAATTTCCCAAAATTCTAGGCCTATGTTCGCTTTCTACGATATTATACACCAGAAAAGATGCCTCGGTGGTAAGTATGCAGGTCCTAATGAAACTCTCAGGTATAATCTTTCCTGTCAGCTTATGTGTTTTATTTTCGAAATGCATGTATACATGCGTGTGCAATTATCCGTTCGATAATGGCGCTTCCGGAGCTGTTAATAACTTTTTTAATATCTTTCCTGAAATCTTGTTTCTTCTATTCCTTCTTTTGTAATCGTAATATCTGAATATACTGTATAGATGTATTTATCCGTTCGATTAAGGAGCTTTTAGGGTAGATAATAACGTGGTTTAACGTTTGTTTATTAAAACATAGCGTAAGTTCTTCTGTTTTCACTGATAATTTATTTTTGAGATTGTTACCTTAGGAAATAATTTTCAACATTGGTAAAAAAACACGTTACTGTACAGTATGAAAATAATATATTATTGTTCGGAGTCAATTATGCTTACGACAAGAGACACAAAAATACCCTCTTAAGAATGCTATTATTAAACGCAAAACCAAATTGAACGGGATAGAAAATTTTAGAAATCATTAGACCAATGTTCTTTTCGTTATACTATTGATCATTTTATTCAGTACCAAATCATGATTTGAACAAATGTAAATAAATGTAAGATCTGATATTTTATTTCAATAAGTGAAAAAAGTATAAAATCTGTTGTCTGATTTGAACAGCTGAAAATACGCCTAAAATTTTTAACCTGACTTGAATTAAAGTAAATCACAGTAAAATATTTACATTTTAAAAAATTTACCTTTTACTGTACATTAACATGAACGGTATAAAATGAGTTCTAATTTTTCACAGTTCAACGGAGTGACCCGTGAAAGCTTTCATTACAAAAGCTGGTGGAAAAAAAGATTCTAATATTTGTGAGGGCTAGGCTAAGAAACGATTAATCTAAATTCCACATAAATCATGTCGCTTATAGGTTCGATTTTTCTTCACTGGTTGATCTCGATTCTTAACTCACCTCTGAAAGTATTCATCAGAAAGCTAATCTAAATATTTTATTTTACTCCTGTTCTTATACATGCTAAAATTTACCCAGTAAAGGTGCTTCATGCAGCAAGTTCATCAGAAAGCCAATCTAGATATTATTTTACTTCTATTTTTACACATCATAAAATTTACCCATTAAAGGTTGCTTCATGCCAGCAAGTTCATGTTGAATTAACTGGAGCATGCTGAAAGTCTTCATTCATTTTATCCGCAGATCTTGCAAGTGGTTCTTTCAGGAAAAAAATATGTAGTGAGGGTCGAAGAACTTCCTTCAAGTGCAGGGCCTTCAAAAGAAGCTCTCTGGTGTGGCGCGCTGGCCGTCTCCAGTCCTGATAAGATATATTTGATGGATGGTTGCCAATCTGTCCTTTTGGTCGTACAAAAAAAAATGGGCCGCACTTTAAAGTAGCCCGGAGAGGAAGAACGCTCGCGTTCTGCCGTAAAGTCTTGCGAGATGGCACAGATTTTCGAGACGGGTTAAATGTATGGAAACGCTTGGGGATTTCGGGCTTCCGAGGAAGAAGGACACTTTTCTGCAGCGAGGGAACGATAACTGAGTCGGGGTATTAGACGACTTCACGGAAAGAGGTAGTAACTAAGAGAGCACGTTACTTTTATGGGCCCTGTTATAGGGTGTTAGAGCAGGGACACCCGAGCAAAGACCAAGAAGCTAACATTTAACGGCCAGAAAAACTCCACGAGAGCTTGAAGCTGTGCTCTAAATATGACTGACGAGCTAATCCTGAGTGATGCAGAAGCTGACCGTTTGATATTGTAATACTGTGTGTAGGTACTGGGTAGAGTTGATGTGATGCCGTTTTGACCAGAACTCTATTTAAAAGTACTGGGTTAATGATAGTTAGCATGATATACCCAAACTGTATCTCAACTGCAGCCACTTTTAAAATCCAATTCAGCAAAAATATATATATCTATTAAAGTCAATCCAACATTCAACGCACCGAAAGAAATTACGGGAGCTTATGAAACTAAGGGGTTGGACCTAAGTCCAACCCAAGATGGGGAGGACTCAAGGAGAAGTGTTAGGGCTGCTAAGTTTACGAGAAAAACAAAAGTGAAGCGTATTGATTTATTGAAGTAAATCATTAAAGTGAGGCTAATTAAGGCTTATTGAATTAATAAAGTAAATCATTTATTGAAGTAAAGCATTAAATTGAGGCTTATTAGGGATGTAAATTTATTAAAGTAAATTATTCAAGTTAGGCTATTGAGGCTTATTGATTTAATAAAGTAAATTATTTACTGAAGTAAAACATTAAAATGAGGCTTATTAAGCTTCAATTTATTAAAGTAAATCATTTAAGTAAGGCTATTGAGGCCTTTGATTTATTAAAATAAGTCATTTATTGAAGAATATCTATTAAGCCTCAACGCTCTGAATAAAATTATGGCTCTTATGTAACCTAAATTTAACACTCGACATGTGATGCTTCAAGGAGAGATATAGTGGCTATGAAGTTTATACAAAGGAAAAAGAACATAATGCCCGGAAGCAACCTTAGCATAAGTCGATTCATGGAAAATAAATTAACTTCATTCGAGCGCATTTATTTTTCAGAGCTAAGCTCTGAATGTGAACTGCTCTTGCATGCAAATATCATCTGTCTTATTATGTTGCTCAGGGAGATCATGGAATGAATATCTCTTCAAAGTAACATCTTCATTTTCCCCTTCTCTAGAGCCCGTAAGAATGAGATGTACGCAGGTCGGAGACATATTCAGTTACTGCTTGAAAAGCTGCGATGCAACTGAGACTGAGGTTTTCTCTTACAATTATTAACTGCGCAGCAGAATTATTATTATCTTATTTTGTTACTCCCTTGCGGGTATGAAGCAATCCAAATGCCTGTTTCTAAGACTCTGTTCAAATATGGTCATAGTTATCTCCGTAATTAGGGCTAAAAGGGGGAAAAGTAATAGAGACGACCTCTATTTATTTTTTGCAATACATACGTACGCCAATTTTTATAGATCTAAATCTCATAGAATGAACACCACAGTCATTTTGTTAAAATTAACTAATATCTTACAACCTGTAATTCTTTACATAAATTTTTCCTATGTAACTCAGAAAATATCATGAATATCAAAATAATCATTCAACTTGTCGTGCAGCAACTCTTTACACATCCAATGACACATAAATCATTGCTCTGCGATTATTGCTTTTGGAGAAGATGTCTTTTGAAAAGTACCCATTTCTCCCCCATTTATCCTCCCCCCTTTCCTCCATTGTCTCCAAATTTATGTCGAAAGTGGGAAAAAGTTATAGAGACGACCCCTATTCACTTTTAAAAATACATACGTATGCCAATTTTCATTGACCTAGATCCCATACAACAAACGTAATAGCTATTTCCTTTATTTAGGGTTGGTGTCCCCCTTACCACGTTTCTTCTACCGTGGAATGCATCGAAGGTATAGTAGGCAGGCTACGGATATATTTGGGGAGAAACGTGAAAACCTTCCTTAAAATTTGGGGAGGATTTTGGGTCTTGAGGAAAATATTGGGAAAGTTGGGAAAATATGAAAGAGCAGCAAGTGTTTGTCAAAGTGTGGGAATGAGCGTCGAGCTTTGAAGAAGGATCGAGAAGAAAGAAGTTGGCTAGGTATATCAGAGAACGTTTGACGTGGGAAGAGGTTTCTCGTGGAAAGGGTGCCTGCATCGACTCCTACACAACGCAATGCAGAGCCTGGTCAAGACTGTAAGTTTAGGCCTCTACTGTTTACCGGGCGTCATGTGAATCGCGACACCAGTATACCCTGCACAAACGTACCACAGAATACAGAGTACGACAGTACCGACGTACCAGACCACAATGCGCAATAGCACCAGAGAACTAATACATCCACTACCAGAGGACCAGTGTACCATGAGCGTCTCTGCACCAGTACGCAACATCAGGATCTCACAGAGCACCAGTGCAATTATCATTTAGTTGTTCTTTGTTGTGCGCAAATTCACTATAATAATTTTATTCCATTCGTGTTTATTTGAAAAAAAAGATACGTAATCTTTCACTTCATCGTCATTATCCCCATATTGATCGAGCAAATGCAGAGTAGTAAAAACACTCTATTTCTTATTTCCCTCCATCTTTTATGCCTCTTCTTCAGTGTACCTTTCCCACTTCTTTCTCTCTCTTTGGAGGATTTAAATCCCCTCTTCGTCAGTAGGGAGGTCGTGTGAAGCGCCGTGACGAAACAATTATACTTTTCATATGAAAGTAATGTGTCATTCATTCGGAAACACCAAAGGAAAGCAGACACGTGACAACCGTGATATAAAACTCATTTAAAAGGACAATCACACTCATAATCAAGCAATAATGCTGAATAAGAGAAATAAAAGGAGATAAATGAGGTCAGAAAAGATGACAAACCATAATTATGATGCGTAGGGGGAGAAATAAAACATCCTGAAATAAGTAGCATCATAAAAAAGAAATTCGGCTTAGCTGTGTGAATAATTTTTTGTTATTCTCTATGATTCCCTTATAACGAAACTCATATAATTGACTTATTAATAAGAGTTTGGTTTTTTTTTGTTGTAGGGCAAACTTTTAGTTAATTATCAATTATACCGGATCCGAATGCATGATCGTAAGTTATGATCGTAAGTTATCGTATGTCCTAAGTTTTGCATGCAGTAAGTAATAAACTAGCAGGTTTGTCTATGTTTCGGAATCCTTAAGACTGATCGACTAATAACAGTGAAAAACTAGTGAAATGAATTGCCTCTTAATATCCTGCAGAAAACTTATAAGTTCTGAATTTGAAGTGTTTTGCTCGGTAATCACAATGGAGGTATAGTAAATTTATTCATTGGCCCCATTTTCAGCACTCTAAGTGATATTTTTACCAGGCTTGCCAAAAATAAAACAGACTTTAGAAGCAGGCAATGAAGTCATATCTGACACACGGATCTCCGTGGAGCGGTGGGAGTCTTAGCAGGCAAAATGACGCCAGCGCTCGTGCCTTCATATAATTTGCATAATGTCCTGCATTGAGGGAAAGCTCAAGTTTCTATGCAAAAGATGGATTTAGTAAACAGAAAGTGAGAGATGATATAATGTACGGAGAACTTGGTTTAGATTAAGATCAAGTGACAGATGATGTCTCTGTCCAGTATTGTGCGTTAAGTTAGAGAAAAAAGTGACTATCGTTAGGTTGACCTGAGGTCATATGTAAATGCTTACTGGTCTTAAAATATAAAGTCAATAAACAAAGTGTCATGAAAATTATTATACTTAAAAAATACTTGTCGTGCTTTGCCTCAGTACATTTGTTAATGCATTTTGATCTTAAAATATGAAGTAGATGTAAAGTGTTAGGAAAGTTGGAATGTTAAAAAATACTTATCGTTCTTATCCAGTAGTAAAGTAATTTTTGAAGAGTAATTTCGATACATGTTATTAAAAATACCTATCTAGTATAATAACTCACTATTAACTTTGAAAAACTTTATATGTGCCTCTCAATTAAAATTACGTCGTTTTCCTTATATATACATGCTGACGTTACTCCTTCATTAAATTTTGCATGCTGGCGTTAATCCTTCATTAAATTTTGCATGCTGGCGTTATTCCTTCATTAAATTTTGCATGCTGGCGTTACTCCTTCATTAAATTTGGCATGCTGACGTTACTCCTTCATTAAATTTCGCATGCTGGCGTTACTCCTTCATTAAATTTTGCATGCTGGTGTTACTCCTTCATTAAATTTCGCATGCTGGCGTTACTCCTTCATTAAATTTTGCATGCTGGTGTTACTCCTTCATTAAATTTTGCATGCTGACGTTACTCCTTCATTAAATTTCGCGTGCTGGCGTTACTCCTTCATTGAATTTTGCATGCTGGCGTTACTCCTTCATTAAATTTCGCGTGCTGGCGTTACTCCTTCATTAAATTTTGCATGCTGGTGTTACTCCTTCATTGAATTTTGCATGCTGGCGTTACTCCTTCATTAAATTTTGCATGCTGGCGTTACTCCTTCATTAAATTTCGCGTGCTGGCGTTACTCCTTCATTAAATTTTGCATGCTGGCGTTACTCCTTCATTAAATTTCGCGTGCTGGCGTTACTCCTTCATTAAATTTCGCGTGCTGGCGTTACTCCTTCATTAAATTTCGCGTGCTGGCGTTACTCCTTCATTAAATTTTGCATGCTGGCGTTACTCCTTGATTAAATTTCGCGTGCTGGCGTTACTCTTTCATTGAATTTTGCATGCTGGTGTTACTCCTTCAATGAATTTCGCTTGCTGGCGTTACTTCTTCATTACATTTCGCATGCTGGCGTTACTCCTCCATTAAATTTTGCTCAACCAGCTGCCGATTTAAGATAATTTTATACAATTTATATGCATTTATACACTGTTTTGTAGTGTTTCATAACAACATGCTTATATTTCACTTTCATTTACTGATTCTCATGTTTGACATATTCCGAGTCCCCACTATTGTTTGTCTTTTTTCATCCTCACGCCCTCTGATCCGTGGTCATTATTTTCACATAATAATATTAGGAGTGCATTATAACGAAGATGTGGTATTATACTTATACTTGCAATGCAATTACGGAGTAAAATTCTTCAGCAGCAATTCCTCTATATGTTTGGAAAATTTTCATCATGTTTCACGAGAACTTTTATAACACATTAGGTCTGTTTGTTATTTTAAGTGGGATAATTGTTGGGAATTGAATTTGTGCAGCTACACTGTTCACGGAGTTCAGGTATCAGAAGTATTCGATTTTATCAGAAGTATTCGTTGAGAATTGAACTAGCGTAACTATTCTGTTCATAGAGGTAATGCATTTAATGTGTTCGTTATTTTAAGAGAGGTCATTGTTGAGAGTTAAATTTTCCCAACTATTTTGTTCAAAGAGCTCCAACTGAGCTGCCGTTCGAGATGATCAGCTCGGTATTGTTCTGACATTTAATAAAAAATTTGAGAAAACATCATGGCTTGTTTCCGTATTAAAAACAATAAGCACTTGCTTTTAAACATCATTGTCTTCTAGCATAATACGCATTCCCCTTAGTTATACATTTTTTCACCTTCAATGTGAATATTTTAGTCATTCTCATTTTCTCATAAGCGAAATTACCGCGGAGATGACATGGTCTTCCCTTAACACTTGTACGTATAAGATAAATATAATATCGAAGTGAATGACTTAGTAGCTTGTGGTCCAAGCTCTTTTTCTACCCATAATATCGGAGGTCTTGAGAATATTTTCAGTCAAATCTGGGAGGCGACGTGGAAAATAGCAGCACAGAACCTATAAGTCAAGGTGCTTCTAAATCATAACAATGCATATCTACCTCAATATGTTATTTGAAGTAGGAAAATAACACAAAAACGATTAGAAGCTAGTGATATTTTTTCATGGATCTATGGTGTCTTTTCGCTGACCACTATAGAGATGTTTGTAGTAAGGTAAATTTTTAAGACACGTTCAAAATTACACTTACATCAGAACGGATATTTTGACCAACAATATAATTCGTCTAACATTACACGCTTCTATTGTGTTATCAACAATTAATAGTACTTAACACACTTCGTAATAGTGAAAGATTAATCTGTCATCTTCGAGCTAAAAGGAACTTAGTCTTTGTAACAATAGTTTGCGATATTAGACCCCATGATCGTTAAAATTGGTACGTCAGCTCTGAGGCAGATTTTATACTGCCTAACAAAAGGCACAAGGGAACCCGTTTGTTGCATGAACCAGCCAATTGCGTATTGAGAGCAAAACTTACTACAATCTCTATAAAATGAAAACTTATACTAATATTTACGGCTCCGTCTTAAAACTTAAGCCTAACTCTTGTGAGAGATATGTATCGTGGGTCAAGTTATTTCTATTCTTCCGCCAGTGAAACATAATTTTGAAACAATATGTGTACGATAGCAGCAAATCAAATCGACGCGCGATGATGTGCAAATAAAATCAACACGCGCTACTTAACGTATGACTTACAATTGTGTTCTCGGTCTAGCATTATTGGGAGAGCTTGTTATGACAATGTTGAAGAGAGCACACTACTCTTTAGTGAGCTGCGTAAGGTTCACGAAAAGCGATTTGCTATACTCTGCTCTTCAGCATACCGTTTTGCACTTTCTCACCGACTTTGACGCCCTCTAGCTCTAGTTACATTGACCAGAAAAGGCCCTACCAAACTTTAAATGAATGAACACACTCCCCCCCCCCCCCTCTTACCCAACCCCTCGTTACAAAAGGATAGGTTTGAGATGCGAGTGGCTGCAGACTTGGTAATGACAAGAATGGTCATTCGCAACCTGAAGCAGCAACTGTCAGGCATCTTTCAGCTTCGTACTACCGAGAAAAACAGGCTCTGAGAGTTCGTAAAACTTTTATTTCCACTGACAAGCTCCTAAAACAAGAAATAATTTTAGAGTTTACCGAGACGACCGTCGGCCTCAAGAAAAATAATTCTTTTCTCCTCTTTATCGCGTAGTGAAAACGCACTAGGGTTGGTTACAGAACGATTAGAAAATGCCAGTTTGACGTGTTGGCTAAGAAACTCTCGCTCACTGAGGTCATAAAAAATTTTGATTTCTGTTTATATATAAGGATTGGACACGCAATCGTTAGCAGAAGTTGATTTTCAGTGACGAAAGCACACTGAGGCTAGTCAGGAGCCCCTTGACGATGATTCATAGCCAGTAATGCATGGGCTCTGGAATGAACTGCAGTACTCGAGAGAAGCAAAAAACCTCTTGTCAAAGTTAGTGAAATTTTTGAATTCAAAGGGCACGGCGTAAGCTTTATTTCATTTTTTATACAAATCTCATGGGCATGATTTTGCATAAGATTTGAATACTTATAAGATTTGAACGCTTACACACCCGAAGCGCAATCTCAAATCAGTGGTCAGATGCGATGAAGCTGATTTGTGAGAGTTGACGTGTGAAAACGCCCTAACTTTCGAACATTCAACCAACTTGTGCTCCTAACGAACTGACACACTCGACTGAGAGGAACACTCGACGATCAGAAGCACTCGACAAAAAAGAAATTTCGACAGTTAAAAACACTGGGACAAAGAACTCTTGACAATAAGAGACACTCGACAACAATCAGACACTTGAGAAAAATGTAGAAATACTCGACCGAAAATAATTTCGACCAAGAGAACGAACACCCTACGATTAGAACCACTCAACTAAAACGAAATCTCGACAATAGATCCACTCGACCAAGATGAACACTCGGCAACAATCAGGGACACTCTATCAGCAGGTAGAAACACTCGAGCCAAAAGAACTTTCGATCGAAAGGAACTCTCGACAATAAAATAGCACTTTCAAGAGGAGCGCTCGACTTTCAGGGAAACTTAACTGGAAGGAACATTCTACCGAACAACATGAACAGTCGACGAACTGAAAAAACTGGAAATCCAGACCTACACCAGCGTTCTTTCAACTAATATTGTTTCATAAATGAGTTTACAGAAAACGGTGAAGATTTTACATTAACTAAGAGGAAAAATCTTCTGTGTCTTCTCAAATTTACCAAATTGCTTTGTGAGTGTAAGCTCCTGAAATGCCATGCGGACATGTGAGGAATGCGACATCATTCAACATGCCAAGGAATCTTTTTTTCTCCTACGTGCAGTGATTTAGGACAATTTCTATCCTTTTTTCAGCGCATTTTCCTTCCTTCGACTTTTTTAAAGGGAAGACTCTTGTACAAAGCAACTAAAAACGTACTCTAAAAATGCTGGGCAATTTTGAAAATTTGAGTTTATTAACATGCCCCAATATAGATAAAACTTGGTTATAATTAGCGTAGGTTTCTTTTACTGGAACAAAGATGTTAGGAGGGCACCACAATCTTAGAAAAATATGCCATTTAATTAATATGGAACAAAGGGAACAAAGATATCATGCATAATATGTGTCTCTACACCTTACCCATAAAAACAACAAGAATTATAGAAGTTTATTAACGTGAATAAAAATGAAGTCATAATTTATTAGTGCTGAAGAAAGGATACTAAAGAACGGAAAGGAGACGGTCCATAACAAAACAAAAACTCTTACTAATTCAACAAGAGAAGTCCTGCCTAGTCTCATATTTTTCTCTTGGGGGCGCTAATTTTCATAACTAGGAGAGTTGTATTCCCTTAGGGATGAGGCCCGACGAAGAAGGCGTGGAACTGTATAGACGACGTGAGCCATTCAATAGTTGGTGCATAAATTAGCAGCTTCTGTGAGGCATTCAATGGTTAGTGCATAAATACAGACGACGTGAGGCATTCAATGGTTAGTGCATAAATTAGCAGCTTCTGAAATATAATACCTGAAAAAATGCTGCAAGATTTAATCCCTTGAATATGTTTGTGCATCATAGACTACATTCTATTTATTTTGATGTTATCATGTTTACATTAGTCCTGATTTATTAGGCTGTATAGAACATTAATTTACCTTCCTTATAGTTAGGGGCACTCATTTCTTACTCCAACTTCCCTTCATTTGTGAAGCTAACAGCTTCCCTTAATTAAACTTGATGTATTAACCTAATTCAACCGCTTAACACTATTATGTTTATGGAATTATAATTTAATGAGCTAATTTTGAATAATATCAGTATTTGCTAACATTGCTGGTATTACACAAAGTTAGCATTATTGCTGTTCTGATAATTATCGGTATATTACTATTGAGATATTATTTAACATTCGTCCCGCTTCAGGAAGCCCTAATAATTCACTGAAATTTGGGTTGTTAATACCTTTCCTTTAAAAGAGTATAATGATAATTTTTTAACCGTAAGCAACGAGGTTACTCATCAAACTACTCCTAAATGCGCAACTGTCTCTGCTAGTTTGGGTTCTCCGTGTTACGGGAAATAATGTTTTGCTGCGAGGATGTCAAAGCAGTCGAAACTTTGCAGGACTATTACTTATAACATGCTATGTTTGTGAGGGTTTGTTTGACTTTGCCGTTATTCTGAGGACACCCATCGGGCGCGCCACTATTGTAGTTCAGCGGCGGGCATTAGCATTTAGAGGGAATCTCGCGAGCTGGCTGCAGCTGAGTGACTGTTTCTGATGTTGTTCGTGATAGATAGGCAGGCTTCACAAAAACAAATGACGAATATTTCAGCCAGAATGTGGATGTGTGATAGCGCATCACGCTAAACTTATCTTCAGGATCATTATGACTGCCAAAATCAACGTTCGCCATGTCCAAGCTAGGTTATTTTGTGTGGAAGGAGAGTTTTTGTAATAAATATGGTACTCTTTGGTATTTAATTGCACAGAAATGCAAAAAATAATGTAAAACGTTCTCGGAATGTTATTCATTCAGCTAGCAAGCTTTGGTGCCAAAATTTGGATTCCCAGAATATTATTTTTACCATTCTCGAGAGTCTATTTGCAGGCACATTTTAGTCATGGGAATTTTGTCTTACCCCTCAAGTGTGAAATGTGAATAAGTTTCGTTCCCTGGTTATGAAGATAGGAGAAGAACTCGACAGAAATTCCAGTTCATGGCCAATACTCAATAATGAAATTTCATCGATAATCAATGAGAATTTAATTGAGGGCATCTGCGAGCGTTCTTCTGTGAAGAAAGAGTCAACTGAGCGAGAGGTAGAATTATGTGAGCATATATTTGTTCGTGAGAAACTTCGTTATAGAAAGCATATTTTCCACTGCAGTTAAAGTCGAATTGGAAGTAATCATTTGTCAAATAGAGAAAAAACATATTACAGGATTGATGGCCATGAAACACACTGCTGTGAGTACTTGTTCGTTGACTTTTGAGTAACAACACAAAATGCCTATTAAGAAGTCAAGTCAACTGAACGTAAAAAGCCGATTTTTTAGTCGTTTCTCAACAGTACCAAATAACTAGCTTTATTCTTTCACAAAATGTTTGCAATGAACGGCTTTGTGGAAGAGGATTCAAGTCGTACAAGCGAATGAGATTGACATGGAATGATCCGCCTCTCTTCCATAGTAAATGGAAGGTAAGCAATTGAACACCAATGCCGAAACAATTTAAACTAATCAAAGGACTGTTGAATGATTTACACTCATGCGTCCTCCATTAAGCGAAGTCTCTCAGTAAAACCTGCACAACGTACGATAAACCTAAAGTTTTTTCATGGAAATCCACATTCAACTCCTCAGTATTTATAATTGAAGGAACCACAGGCATCATTTTCCTTGTATCTACATCGTTTGCATATGCATCTTCATTGTTGCATTTAATAAAGTTCAAACGTATTCTTTGATGAATATATAGCAGTTACAGTCTTAGCAAGTAATGTCTGAATGACGCGGGAACTTTTCTTCAGGAACATGATTAAAATTCTGAAATTCTGGCCGAACTCCTCCACGTCAGCAAAGCGGTCTCTTTCCAGCATGATTGTACTAACTTTGCAGCACACGTTTGGGTAAAGTCCTCCTTTCAAATCGTACCCACAAAATTTTCTTCGGAGAATATTCTACAAGAAAATCATGTACCTGGTTACTTAAGCTAAATTTCAGGGGTTAACAGTGTATTCGTGCTACCAACGCTTATCACAGCCCGTCAAAGTTGAGTAAGTTACTATAACATTCCGTGAGAAAATCAATAACGGGGTACGATACCGCTATCGAATATCACAATAGTTGAGCAAGTTACTATAGCATCCCTCGCAATATTCAATAACGGGGTACGATACCGCTATCGAATATCACAATAGTTGAGCAAGTTACTATAGCATCCCTCGCAATATTCAATAACGGGGTACGATACCACAGGCGAATATCACAATAGTACTAGCCACCATATGGTTCAATGTAGCCGCAAGACAATATGCAATGATTGTATATAGGCACTGCTAACGCAGTATTCAGTCAATCTGTATATACTGGAACAGTTATCTTTTCGAAAGTATGAAAGCGAGCGCTACTCTATTTAATAGGAATTTTCTGGCGTACACGCACCGTAGAAACTGACGGCATTGCTTATAAGTTTGAGCTAGAATACATTTGTCAAAAAATATTCTTTTAGCGAGCAAGGGAAACGTACTTCTTATCTAGTACCTTAAAAACCGTGCTCGGGTACATGGTTATTGAATCGTGTATCTGTACAACGTACTCATTCTTTTTAGTGTTCAAATTGTGATAAACGTACTTAAAAACTTAATTGGTGCAAATTGTAATTTTATGTAAGTCAGGTACTTATAGTATCATTGATCATGCTTTCACAGTATTACTTTCACTTAATTTTCATTTGCATTGTTCTTTCAGCACAATTTTCTTTAAATTTTATCTTTAATTCCATCAATTATACAGCAACGGTAAAGCTGCGATCACGAAAGTTCAAATTGAATGTCACACGCTAAATTGATACTCATAAAACAAAAACAATCTCTTCATATTTTGTCCGTGAGCATTCACTCTTTTGCAGCGCTGCATTTTTTGGTTCGAAATATTTCGATCAACACGGAATATTGCTGATGTCAGTACTGACATTTTCTTTCATGATCCAGTATCTTTAAATTCAATGATCCCAGGGCCATTGAAAACGTCACAATACAGGAATTTAATTAAGCCGTCTGTCCAATTGCAGGTGAATTTTCCCAGCAGAAATAAAATGTTTCACCAATACATTCTAACTAGAGAAAAATTCTCTTACTTCCACTCCAGTTGGCCATGACTTCGTCACGCCGAGGAGGATTCGTCAGCGGATGTAAAGTTTAATAAACAAAAAAAAAATCTAAAAGTTTGTTCTCAGTCGAGAAAAAAAGAAAATAACACGGTGAAAAAAGTTGCTTCCGTTCATGCAATTTCAATCATTGAAGCAATAAGTAGCATTGAAACTGGTTGGTATAATTAAAGTCCTTTAAGTAAAATATAAAATAGATTGGAAAATAAGAAATTGGTTTCATCAATATGAAAAAAATTTTCCAGCCAATACACTAAGCGGAATGATCTGTAAAAAATTCATCGTAATCCCCCAGGCATATTCTTTAATTTTGACAACATTTAATTTAATTTAATTAAATAACAACAATTTTAATTAAAACAACATTTAATTTAATTTTTTTTAATTTTTAACTATTTCCAACTCATTCGTTATTCATCATCCTTTGAGCTTCGAGAGCGTTAGCGAAGAAGGATAACCCAAACTCAAAAAATCTAAAAATTAAAAAGCCACTACGTCCTTTGAGAAAGGCTTTAATTGTTTAGCACTGAACAGACAAATATCAAAAAATTATAAAAACGCAAGGCTAGTTGTCGTTTTCGTTTTTTCAACAGTGAAAATGACGATCGTGAGAAATCATTATTTAATGCTCTCTTCCTTCTATTTTCCGTAACTGCTTGAAATATCATGTTGCATGTAACTCATCTCTTGAATAATAACCTGAATTATCTTGAATTCTATAGAATTATCTTGAAATTTCGTAACAGCTTGAACCATTTTGCTGCTTGCAATTATTGCCAACTTTGTTCAACGTAGCATTTTTCCAGAAGACTATGAGCGACGGACATCTATTCATTGTATCGTTCAGAAACTTAATTATCTCAGAGTTAGTATCTCCAGTTTTTCTGATTTACGTCATCTGTTTATTATTTCTCAGCAAGAGCTTTGGTTCAAAACAAGTCTACCGATGATGATCATCAACGGTGGAATTATAATTATTAGTCAATTGGATCCCGTCAACATCAAAACATATTGACTAAGCTCTCAAAAAGCTGCTGTTTCAGTTAAATAATGAAGACAAATCAGTCATTGTTTACAGATCGTCACTCTTTGATATCTGCACGACAGGAAAAACAGCAACACGCTCTCAGAGGGGCGTTAAAATTTTCCTAATCACATTCCTACTGCAGTCACAATGTGCGATAAATAATTTAAGTAATATTCATAATTCTATCGAATTTGAGAAACAATCATAGATGTTCATGAAGTAAAAATTAAGATCATATTTATTAACGGCATAAATCGTCCATGTTGTGTCGACGAGATTGAGGTCGAATGAGAATCTGTTGTCTTGCTGCTAAAGGAAACGTGTCGGTAAGATGCCGTTCAACACACGACTACTCACAGAAAAGTGTTGTGCTGCTAAACGTGTACGAGCACATTTATCCAAAGCACTTCAAAACTTAAATTAATTGTTTACTCCTTATTTTAACTGACAAAAATCAGAAAAATCGGTAAATTTTACGTCTTTTTTTCGAATGTGTTGGTAAGGAAAGCATGGTTTCTGCTTGGATATTTTTTGTGAAATTGATTAACTGATATGATAAGTGAGCTTGAACACAATAACAGAATGGCAAGGTCATGTAATGAAACTTTCCAAATTTTAGCCACAATTTTGTTGTTAATATGTTTGAAATGAGAGTGAAATAAATTTGCTCATTTGTACGACATCGACAGTAGCAGTCGAGTATTTGACATCTTATGCAAAAAATACACGTTGTTCAGTACATGTATGCTGGTATACTTCAATTCAACAAAAGCAATAACCAGAATGAAACATTCTATAAATTGCCCTAACTCCCTCTCGTACTGTTTTTGTGAAAACTGTAGTGTATTATGAATTTTTGCACGTAGAAGCGTGTAACATTTTTCAGATATGTTAAAGGACTGCTTTTAAATATTGCATTATGAGCGGGAGAAAATGGTGCATTCATGCGCAGAATTTTCTTATTTCCAATCTGATTTTGCGCGATGTTTCAAACTATTTTGTTCTCAAGTTCTAAGTCCACGAAACAGCAATATTGATTTGACCTATGAGTAATGCAAGCCACATCTCTCCAATGGAAGTTCACGTATTACATTATTATTCCGCTTTCGAGTTCTTGAAGTGACTCGAATGCAAAATTAAATAATTGCTACAATACATGCTGCTTGTTTTGCGAGCCAATTATCGAAAATCGGCTTAGTGAGATATGCTATAGTATTTAATTTTTTAGTAGATTCATTTAATGCAAAGTAATTATTCTTTTATATGAAACCAGTACAAACAATATACATATGTAGAAATGTATAAAACATAGAAGTATAAAACTGAGTAGAGAAATCGTTCATTATCCCTATTTATTGAAGCAAGCGTAGCTCAAGCCTGTCGCCTCTAACGCGGTACCTTGAAACGGTAAATGAATACGTCAATTCATTAATAACGTAAACAGAAAACAATTTTTTCAATTTTCTGTAACAGAAAACTTTGTCAGCCGCATTGTTTGAAGCTAGATTCGTCAGCAAAATTTTAAATATTTTCCATGCTGTTCATAATAAACCAAACCATTTTCTGATCAGTATCTTGTTAGTATCGAGATTACAGAGGACTTTTCCACTCCCTTGCAAAATAATTGGAAAACTTTTATTTTACTCGATTGAATACGCGAGTGAAACTAACGAGTACAAATTCGTCTTAAATTAACTTTTACAAACTGACCAAGTCTCTTCCGACAACCAATGAACACGAGATACATAAATTCTCTAATTTTTTCCAATCTTCATTTTGTTTGGTTGAGCATTTCAGTTTTTAAGTTATTCAACCAATACGCGCAGTGTTAGTCTACCCTGGAGAAATAACTTTAATAATACTCAAAATTTAATTAAAATTTATTTAATAATGCTCCAGTTTGAATTCCCATCTTAATTTATATATTTTGAGAGGTGTTGAAAATTTTTTCTTATGAAAGTAATAATATCTGTTTTATTCAGAGGCCTATACATCATTGTCCAGTTTGAATTACCATCTTCGATTACATATTTTGATAGGTGCTAAAAAGAAATAAGTTAAAGGAAATAACTTCAATACTGCTCAACATCATCTTCCAGTTTGAATTACCATCTTCGCTTACGTATTTTAATAGGTGATAAAAAGCTTTTCTTATGAAATTAATAAACAATATTTATTTCATTTGCAGGCCCAGTCTCGAACGTGACAGCGATCATGGAGAGCGAGGTGACCTTACCATGCAACGTGACTACCAACTACGATGACGACAAACCGGTCCTCATTATGTTCTACAGGAACGATTCGGGCACCCCCATATACACGTGAGTTACCCGCATTTACACGTGAGTTACTTCCATTTATACTTAAGTTACCCCCATTTACACGTGAGTTGCCCCCATTTACACGTGAGTTATCCCCATTTGCACGTGAGTTACCCACATTTACACGTGAATTGCTCCCATTAACAAAAAAGTTGCTCAAATTCACACATAAGTCTGAGTATTTACTCAAGTTGAAGTCTGAGTTAATGTCCGAGTTGGAAGATATTAACAAAACGAAATTAACGTGAGAGTATTTCCGTGAAGTTTCTTCGCCGATTGTTTGATATGCTGACTGTGTGTGTTTGAACCTCACATGCTCTGTTTGAGTCGAAGGACATTTCTAAAACAAACCTAGCTTGAAAAAATCGCGCTCCAGTTTTACAACCTTTTGTATTTGCACTCAAAGGTCCAAATTTTGTGGTTGGGCTCCTGCATTTGAGAGTGCAGTCTAACACGTTGATTGCATCGGGTTGAACTGAAGTTTAGTTAATATTCAACTCAAATTAAAATTAGTTTTAGGACACCATTTTTAAAATGACAAAATTGAGTCGCTAGTGTCTGCTGTTGGTTTGCTTAAACAGTCATGAGAGTTAAGTTTATGAATATTGGTTGGCCAACCACATCATTAAAATCCCTTTTAATGGCAACTGTTGGGTCAACCGCAATTTAAAAATCCCCTTAATGACAACTGTTGGGTCAACCGTAATTTGGTAATCCCCTTAATGACAACTGTTGGTTGAACCGCAACTGGGTCGGTTGGTCAACTGTAATTTTGAAAATCTCCGTAATGATCAGCGAACGGTCACTGAGGAGACAGAGTTCGGACGACACTCACAGAAGATGAGGCAGCATGATGATACAAGAACGCGTTGAGTTATGGAATATAAAATAGTCCTGAAAGGAACAACTGGAAGAGCAACTTCATCTAATTAAGCTCTTATTTCGCTTGACCTAATTCGGGGACATACAGCGGCAAGCTCAGCACTGATTAGCTAGTAACGTCATATAGTATAAATGTTGTTCCTATAATCGTATCTTTGCAGTGTTTAAATACTGTTGAACTTTCATTATATTAACTTTTCGAAGCCAAACTCTAAGACATATAAGTCTCTCACATACTGTATACACATACCTACAATTGTTTCTCTGTGAATAGAAACGTTAGAATAACAAATTTTCGACCCCTCACCTGATAAGGTACTATGTGTTCATGAATATCATTCATCATGATTGCGTATGCCTGTTGTGGGAAAGCATGCAGTATTTCCAACTTACATGAACCCTTGTATCGGCACAAGACCTACGCGTTCTGCAATTTGCTCCCACCGAACTCCGCTGCTACACGAGTTTGGCCGAGTCGCCTCCATGAAATGTGCGACGATCGCAATCCAATTTAATGTGCAATGCACAAAGGGGCCTAAAATTTCGATCTTTTCAGGAGAGAGTCTTGCGCTCAGAGCTCGCTCGAACGATTCGTTGACGCCTCACTCGGCGCCCGGATTTAAGTCTTTTGAAGTGATTTATTTCCAGAAGGACTTGCTGTAATCCGCTTTGATCTATTGAGATGTGTAGGCTGAAACGCCAAAAAAACGACAGCACGCCATCCGTTTTGCAGGATTTTTGGAAATAATTTATTGGAAAGATAATCCTGGCACCGGGAAAAATTGTCTCTTTGAAAAAAGGTTTAGATTGAAATTCACTCACGAAAAAAATTGAATCTGCATAGAATTAGTGCGCGTTACCATATGTGGCAGCCTACATTCAAGCTGCGGAATCCGTCCCTGCTTACACTCAATGATGTTCTTTTTTCACAGATCATAAGCCTGTTCAGTCTTCAAACATCAACAATTTTACTGCGTAAATATCGCTCTCAGAATTGGAGGGGCCGACTGATTAAACCACTCTTTGAGAGAGTTTCAATCAGTAATTATGGTTAGCGCTTGTCTACAGAGGGATTCAATTCTCGATTTATACGTTATCGCGAACTACTGACGGCAAGAAATGCTGCCAGTAGATATTCATGAATACATTTGGATATTTTACATCTGAAAAGCATAATGTTGGCGGTCCGTTCTTATGACTTCGTGCGAGCTAAGCATCACTGGCACACATCGGTGGTCGTAGGGGGGTGTGGTAACTAAATCTGTTAATGTTGAAGAATAAAAAAAATGTAGATGTTCAGATATGAAATGTTTGTGCTTAGGGAGTTTGCTCACTGATGAAATGCTAGTTGGATCAAATAGAATTGCAGCTTATCTTTTTATCCAAAATAATGGCGCACTAAGTTGTATGCGAGTGACGTACATATTTTTGGCAAAAATACTTTCAAATTTTAATTTAGAATAATTTTATCTAAAGGTAAATTATACGCCAGATTAAACGATTATAACATCAACTGATATCTGAAGGGCAAATCTTTTACTTAATCATAATGCTTTGGACAAATTTTATAACTCCTTCAATGGGATAAAAATTACCTGGTCTGTAGGAAATTCAAAGTTTCTTCAAAATATCTCGCGAGAAAAAATTCAAGCATAAGTTAGAGAAAGTTGCATCTGAATTTGATGTGAAAAATATTGAACGGTACAAGTCCCTACGAAAGCCAAAAGTCGTTAACATGAAGAAATATAAAAATAACTTTGTGAAATATAACGATATCATTCATGTATAGGAAAAAAAGTCTTAGTGAGGTCTGTTGTAATTATACCCTAATCATTATTCTATACACCTGGGAGATAAAAAGTCCCGTATTTTAAATGTTGTGGCACCTAACCAATTTTGTGAAACTTTGGTGCTAGTTGATGCGGTTCACAATGGCCGAAATAACAGCCTTGACGGATGAGATATAAATCGAGGCATGAGAAAATTATCATACAAAACTAACGTTATGATTTATCCACACTCGCGAACAAAAATGTCCTCTGAGCTATTTAAAGGTATGGAAATATACATCATTTAGTTTATTAACATGGATGCTAATTTGTTCGTATTGGCTGACACAGCTATCCTCTAAGTTACTATGAACTACATAAAAAAATAAAGCCCACATAAATATAAAGAGCTCATTTGTCCTTATGGTCTGAAAAGTTTTCCCTTTTAAGTTCTTCAGAACACAAGTGCCAAAGCATCTCATGTCTACTAGACGGAGCTCCATCCCATATACTGCTCAGACTGGCTTGAAAATAGCAGCAGCAAAGCTTTTAGCCGTTGCTGAACGAATATCTCTATTCCTCATCAGGGGCAGGTCACTTTTTGAGCTTCATTGCAATTTAAAAAGTCAGGATTTTTCATTCATGTTAAATTTAGCTAGTTTTGATCCAAAAGAATTTTTTGTATCGAATTTTGCAAAATATCTTTATAAGTAGTAAAGCATATTGCTACAGAAATTTCATTCCCTTCAGTGCTATAAGTTATGTATCAAGTTTGATTCACCTCGGTTAACTTTCCGCAATTACGTGCGATCAGTGGGGATTTCTTCTGGAGCTAAAATACAGCATGTAAAAAGAGCTAGAAGCCTTGCTTTCATTTAGCCAGATATACTCGCAATGGGAAATCCCCTGAAGGAAGTTTGACTGATTTCCCTTAGTGTATGTTAGAGCGTTACTGAAATTCCCTAGTGGATGTTTGAGCTTGACTGAAATCTCCTAGTGGATGTTTGAGCAAGAGTGAAATCCCCTGGTGGATGTTTGAGCTTGACTGAAATCTCCTAGTGGATGTTTGAGCAAGAGTAAAATCCCCTAGTGGATGTTTGAGCTTGACTGAAATCTCCTAGTGGATGTTTGAGCAAGAGTGAAATCCCCTATAGTGGATGTTTGAGCTTGACTGAAATCTCCTAGTGGATGTTTGAGCAAGAGTGAAATCCCCTAGTGGATGTTTGAGCTTGACTGAAATCTCCTAGTGGATGTTTGAGCACGAGTGAAATCACCTTGTGGATATTTGAGCTTGACTGAAATCTCCTAGTGTATGTTTGAGCAAGAGTGAAATCCCCTAGTGGATGTTTGAGCTTGACTGAAATCTCCTAGTGTATGTTTGAGCAAGAGTGAAATCTCCTAGTGGATGTTTGAGCTTGACTGAAATCTCCTAGTGGATGTTTGAGCAAGAGTGAATTCTCCTAGTGGATGTTAGAGCATGGCTGAAAACACACATAAGTACGTCGGATATTGCCTTGGTGCATTTGAATGACCCACTATATGCCTTCCAGTATAACAACCGTGTGTGAAATACCTTGCAGTATGATAAATCAGACAAGCAGGTATGAAAATAGAAGACTTGTTCACCCAGCCGTTGTATGAACCGTACAATGTTGCCACTACGATCAAGAAATAGTTTGCTGAATTCAGCAATTGAAGTCCTTATTTTATCTGAATCCTTGAAGTGCGTGCGACACTGTGGTTTGCCAGTCATGGCCTACACTCACACTTATAGACACACGTGTTAATTTGGGAGCTTGCTCACTAATAAACTGCTGGTTGCTGGAGAACACTCAAAATAACTATGGAAATTCCGTATACTTTTAAATTACGGGACGAATTTTTTCCTTGGCTGGAAGCCGGTCGATGAATAATCCATGGTAAGTTCACTTGAAGAACTGCATAACTGGAATTTAGTTTGCACTCGATATTTTGAAGAAATTATATAACTTCAGGCACTTACCCTTACTTTCTACGGTGAAGGAAAATCAGCCCCCAACGATCTTCAATAATAGGATCTATAGACGAGACAAAACCCTGTATTGACTTATTAGTGGAATGATGGATATTCATTGATTGTAATACAATTTGAACACAAAAGAAATGACATATGTTAATATCATACACTCAATTCAACATGAAAGTACTAGGATCCTCCACTTTATATATAGGAAGAATTTGTTTTTTTCATTTTATTTTAACGTCAAATTTACATGCACCAAAAGTATAATTTTTTTCCATGGTAATTGGTCATGCTCTTTGGGATAATATTGATTATACTGCAGGCCTTATCAGTCCACTCTCGCAAATCAGGAGGAATGCGTAGTATACATGTCAGAGTAAAAGACTGAAAGCATAAATGGCAGCAAAATTCAATATAAATGTTTGTTGTAGCAATAATACTTCTACACTATATATTCAATGCCTGTCTGACTCAAGTACCGTGGACTTTTTTCACCCGCTTCTGATAAGATGCTGCATGCGTATTTCGTAGATATTGTAGTTCATTATGAATTTTTATTGTGGAATTAATAATTAAATAATTATGAAACATTATTATGAATTTTTTACTCATTAACACTGAAAATCTTTAAGATTTTTATTTTCCTAACGGCTTTTCAGTCATCACTGATTGGGAGCAGTAGGTCTAAACTTTGTTTTCAAGATTTTATTCTCTTTTAATATAAGATGTAAAATTCATAAACAGCATTTAGAGCTCTCTTCTTTATTTCGTAGTTAAAATGTTTTTCTCAAATGCCAATTTTCGAGTGCTTTTCATCCATGTTGTGGGTTAAAGTCATGTTATATAAAGGCTTTGAAGAGACATTCATTGCCATCTCGATTCGAAGCATGAAATTCTGTGTGAAATTTCCTTTACTAATTTAAGGAAGACACCCCAATCAGCTTCAGACGTATTGCTACTTATTTCAATCGGGCGATTGTTGGGTGGGACGTAATTAAGTTTTCCTGTGTAGAGGCAGTGATTCTGTTCTAGAAACGGGTTGAGAAAGCAATTGTGTATCATATGGTATCGAGTGCTTCGTCATCGGAGTTCATGACAGATGTAATTCGTCCCGATATTCGCATTGATATCAAAACGAATACCATTTGTTGACTTAGATGAGTGGCTTGTTAAATTTGTAGGTTATACGAGTTAGAACTGCAAAAATTCAATATCTTTCAGGGATCAAAATAATCTGAAGCCATTGTGTATAAACACTATTTTCAAAAATTTTATACCACGAAGAATGCGGTCGACAAACAAACTTACAAAAACTCACTATCACACACACAGAAAAGCAGCCAAAGGGATATAACCCCACAGACTGTACTGAATTCTGAATTCAAGTCATTTCGATCAACCAATTTCGCTCAGAACTTCCTACATTCAACAAATTTTATTTCATGATCCCCGTAGTTGAGGAGCTCGAAGATCTGGGCAGTTGGATTTGGAGGGAGATTTGGTTGGAAGTGATTTATTTGAGTGAAGTGACCGGGAGAAATACGGCCGTTATGAGCGATGGTCTGTGAAATGTGGACGTCATCGCAAATGGTGTGAAACTGTGCGAGAGGCCTAAATTTGTGCGGCTCGAAGCGATATATCTTATGGCTCATGTACCTGTGAGTACTTGATAAAATTAGAGAGGAATATTACGGACTTAGGCACAATGATCAATGATAGGGAGTTCTATAGCACTGCAATGTCATTTAATGATTTCCAAATTTGTGCAGCTAGAGGTGATATATCTTATAGCTCATGTACCTGTGAGTACTTGATAAAATTAGAGAGGAATATTACGGACTTAGGCACAATGATCAATGATATGTAATTCTGTAGCATTGTAATGTCAGTTCATGATTTCCAAATTTGTGCGGCTCGGAGCGATATATCTTATGGCTCATATACCTGCGAGTACTTGATAAAATTAGAGAGGAATATTACGGACTTAGGCACAATTATAAATTATTGGAAACCCGATAACATTGTAAGGCCAGTCCATCATTTGAATTCCGTACTTCTATGCTGTGAGTCTTGTAGTAAAATTTGCGCAATTTTTTGACACTCAAGCATTGATTTTCTCTGTGATAATATTTCTTGGCAGCTTGCTATGATTTTGTCACGAAATGAAGGTTAAATAGTGGAACATGAAAAATTTCTTTTATTCAGACTATATTTCGAAGAAAATTTCTTCTTATAAATGCAGTTTGGAATCGCGGAAGCTCTGTCATAGAAAAGTTTAGACTTGAAAGCTTCTCGATACCATTCAAAATCCATCGGAGCCAGATTCGGAAGTAAAATTTTAAACGTCGGGCTCATAATAATAAGCCAAATGATTTTTTCAGCTTTGTATCCTGTTAGTTAATATATTTAATATCAAATTTCATTTCTAAATCCGTACCTTTACATTTCGGTATTCAAAGGTTTCTATTTCAAAGTTCATTCGAAATCAGGGACTGCCTTTATCCTCTCAACGCATTTATTCTTGTTGTTCATTGCCTCAAAGTACGTCTGATAATTATCAGGATTTTCCATGAAATATTGTGCGCGTCATATAATCTCTTGAATTGCTGCAAGGAAAATGTGAAAATAAGTATTATACTACTTCTTTATTCAATAAAGAAGTTTTTTAAATATTATAATAAAGAAGTATTTCACTTCTTTGTTATAATAAAGAAGTATTTGTAAGAAGTTGAAGGCTTTGAGCCTCAGGATACGTTCAAGCAGTTGTATTTGAAATGTTTAGAGGCATTGTACTTTTCTCCCACGTGCGATCGAGTAACTTACACGTAACGTTTAACTTGAGTATGAGTTCCTTCGTGTCACACTTGTGTGAAGTGCGTTGAACCTCTCTGTGCTCTGGAAAACGGAGAGAATTATCAATCATCATTTTGATTAACGAATCGTAGAAAAGATCCTGTTATCAATCTTCATTTCGATTAACGAATCGGTAATTATCATTCTTCATTTCAATTAATGAATCATCAAATATCACTCTTCATTTCAAATAACAAATCATCAAGTATCACTCTCCATTCCAATTAACAAATCATCAAGTATCACTCTTCATGTCAATTAAAAAATCATCAAGTATCACTCTTCGTTTCGAAACTGTCACGAAACGCAGGAAAGTTTCAAGTTTTCGTTTCCAAGTTGACGGAAATCACCGCTTCTCACGCTTGTATGTGGTCATTTTTCTCTCATACAACGAGGGCATGCAATTCATGTCCGAGTGTTTGTTTTCGCTGCCCAAGTTTCAACAAATCCAAAAATAGCGCCTCTTCCATCGCTGGATCCTCGCTCCTTTTTCATTCTTTCACCCTTAAGTTTTTCCGCAGAATTTCCCATCAGATGCGATGGCGAGGTCATTTTTCCCATGGTCCGCGAAAGCCTGCTATTTTGTCTAGAGCTAAGCATATAAATCAACGTCACTGGCTATTTGCTGTGGACTAAAGACTTTTTGATTACTGCCTGCATTTGCATAACACCGCCTCCTCCTCACCCACCCAAATTCTTGGGCCTTCGTTTTGCTTGTCAATTTAAAGAAAGGCTTAGACACGTGCTACAAGATAAAGATGCTGGTATGTTTATTGAAGTGTGAGTTAGTTTGATGTTGAGTAGTTTAAAGTTATTGGTGTTTAAATTTATCTATGTTTAACGTTATCTATGTTGAACGTTATTCAAGATGGTAACTATTTTACCGTTATCTATTGTAGCTAACCACTCCTCTCTCGAAAATTCAATTTCGACTCACGCTTCCGGCTCATTAAAGTACTCGCTCTATTAAAAAACAGGCGGTGAAATATCGGCAACCTTACTTCAGTATAGCTGTGCGTCGGCGGATTATTTTTGCCCTACCGGATACTCTCCCTAAAAGTTACGTTACGTAACTTGTATTCCAAACTTACCGACGAACTCCCTCACATTCGAACTCGAAGGAACCGCATGAGTTGTCCGATGCTGCTTGGATTCTGAAGCGCTGCTTAAGGAAGTTTGCAAGTCTTTCTAAACATTCTCCAGAGATTTCCATTTCTTACTTTCTGCTTTTTTACATGAGTCTCTACTTTTTTCACGTTCAACATACTCGTCCGTGTTAACGGAAACCATGTTTCTATAGTGTGAAATAGATTGCTACGCGATTGAATACACCAGCAATCACAGGCACCAGTTAATGTTTTTAAATATTTATATACACACATTCTACGAATGATAAAAAAAAATCATTTTTTAAAACTCGCTGACAATTAAATTTCCGACCTTCAATATCAATGTCACTAATTTATACAAATACAACGATATCAAAAATTGGCTGGACGTTCCGAAGAACATTGTTCATCATCAGATCTCTGCTTGTGAAGCACTCATTAATTTATGTTTTTCTTCAATTTTTTACATATTCTCTTAGATAAAATAATAGATCAAACCAGAGGGCCTCCTGCCGTGGGAAGCTATAACTGGAGAGCCATTTGGCAAAGAGCGTTGGTTGAATTCTGTTCAGTTCCACTTACTGGCGTTCTGTTTAAATTAAGGAAATTTTTTCTAGCATTAAAAATTTTTATTCAAGTTCTGTTTCTCCTCTGCAATTTGGCATTTTGATGCTCAATATGCAACCCTGCTGAAATATTAAACCAGTTTCACTCGTACTAGTTTTATCCCAACTCGTACCTGAGTTAGGCTCCTTGATATTTTTCATCTGAGAATACATGAATAGGCTATATAAGACTAACAACGTAGCAGTAATCACCTTCCCTAATTAACCCTTTCTTTCGCGTCTTGTTTGATAATTTGGTAAACAAATAACGAATGTGAATGACCGAAGAAAATTAATTACTGCTGACCATTTAACCAGAACGTTTCGTGACTGGTAACATTTCAATGACAAAAAAGCAGGCCGTAATCATCACCTTTTGATACTTAATCATCAAAGAAATATCAAAATTCAAGGTACTGGCAGGTTCCAAAAACAATCATGGCTGCCTCATGGGTTGTTAGAAAAATTGATATTTTTCAGAAAAAAATTTCCAAGCAAATTAAATTTTTTGAGAAACAATCCATGGGCTGACTCATGGGTTGCCAGGAGAATATTTATTTTCCCGATAAATATATTCCAGCATAAAAAATTTTTACGCAAATATCAGTATAACAGAATAGCGTATAGAATAGTACAGCGCGTTCGCTCGACGAACGAACACCTTTAGCAGTCCCTCCAATTTAGAGAACTAAATCGCGTGGTAAATGCCTCTTTAGAATAGAATTAATGTAGTCGCACAATACCACCCATTGTCTTCTGAATGGGAAGGCAGCTTCTTGGCACGATTCATTGCATTATCAATTGAATTGAAGAAGCTCTTGAAGTCGTGTAGTGCGATAGATAGAAGATGTCCGCCTCTGCTCAATACATTTGCCAATAAGCTGCTTTCGCTGAAGCGTACCGAGATGTATCCCAGAATACGACGTAGCAAATCTCCAACAGAAATTCTGTGATTGCGTGCGGTCGTAAATATAATCAATTTAATCCGTGCTATTCCTTCGGGGAAACGAGTCACTAATGCAAGAGGTTGATCTTCTCTATGTTTTAATATCTGAAGTTTAAGTGTGGATGAAAATTAAATTTTGTAGATTTTTCGCTAAAATTTATTGCGCTTCAAATAGATTCCATCGCAGGATCCTCGTCTCTTTTTCATTCTTTCACCCTTTGGTAGAAACGAGTCACTAATGCAAGAAGTTGATCTTCTCTGTTAAAAAAACGAAATTAAAACGTGGATGAATAATGATTTCCGTAAATTTTTCCATGAAATACATTGCACGTCAAATAATCTCTTGAATTGTCGCAAGGAAAAATGGGATTTAATGGAATTCATAAGTATTCTTATTGTTAAACTGAAACTAGATTTTCAGGAAACGTATTGAGCTTTCTTCGTTGCACATCAGGAGATGAGCAAAAGGGAAAAATTTTGTTTTTTATAGGAAACTTTTTTTCCAAACAAATGAAAGAGGGTATGTTTCTAAGCACGAAAAAAGTTACTTCTTGACCATTTTAAATAAAAGTAAAAGTTCACCAAGAGAATTCTTACGTGAAAATTTGCTTTTGGAAATAGAGAAAATGAAGCTCATGGTCTTAAGCTGAGAGTTGAGAGCGTATTCCATTATAAGGTTACTGAAAAAGGAGAAATGACGCAAATAACGGCACTGAGAGTTTCAAAGTTGACGTGAAAGAGCTCAATTTCAATTTCAAAGTTGACGTGAAAGAGCTCAATTTCAATTTCAAAGTTGACGTGAAAGAGCTCAATTTCAATTTCAAAGTTGACGTGAAAGAGCTCAATTTCAATTTCAAAGTTGACGTGAAAGAGCTCAATTTCAATTTCAAAGTTGACGTGAAAGAGCTCAATTTCAATTTCAAAGTTGACGTGAAAGATCTCAATTTCAAATCAAATCAAAAAATTACCCTAAAACATCAAATGACTGTTTTTCTACCCATGAAATTGATCAGGATTGACTCAGAAATTAGGTCAACGAAATTTAAAACGGAACTAACTAATTCTTAATAAAATATGCTTAGAATTAGAAAAATTACATAGCAATTCATTTTGAGACATATCTTCGGGCTTCACGTATTGATGCTTCCATTCTTTTGAAGTAGGCAAACCGTCGGGTAAGGTAGGTGAGTTTTGAACGGATCTTAGCATGCGCGTATGTTACAAATATGGACATCTATCAGTAAATCTATTCAAACGAAACCGAGCCTACATCAACACGATCCAGATTTGACTAACCCAGAACATGCCACAAAGCCATTCCTTTACGTTCTTGAACCTTCCAAAACGTTCCTCAACCCGTGCGAGACTCTAGTATTATACAGTAAGAGCTGCACTGTTATTGTCCTGTTCGTCTGCGCTGGCCAGTTGCAGTTTCATAGTGGGCAAAATTTCCCTGTCGCTCTCAATTACGCTTTTAAATTTGAGTTTTTCCATGCCAGACCTGGCTACTCTTCCAACGTCAGCGCATTGATTCAAGCAGTCTTCACTTTCCACCTCGATATTCCTGAGAATAACTCACAACTTCATCAATATCGCTGTCAATCGTAAAGGTCCTGATAAAAAGTGCCCACAATTAGTAGCTACAGTCAAATGAATCAATAATTTATACTAAACTTAAGAAACAATTTACTGTTGTATCACTTGTAGTAATTAAATTGTTTAAATGGTTTAAAAAGTGATGAACACAGCAGTAAGAGAAAGGTTATGAGAATTTGACTTATACGAATGTTCTGAAATACTGTAACCCCGAAAGATGCTCTGAGTGCATGCCTCTATATACGTTAGGCTTGAACGTGAGCTGTTTAAACTAACATGAGCTATTTTAAACGAACAAGAGAACTTGACAGCTATTATTATTTGACGAAATCTCTGAGCGGACACGGTAACTCTGAAAGATGCCCATGGTAGTCGCCTGCTTGAACATGAGCTATTACGAACAAGAGAGCTTCGGCAGCCATTATTTGTTTGACGCAGCGTCTGAACGGTAACCTTAAAATATGTTCAGGGTGCGCGCCGACGCGGACACGGTAACCCTGGAAGATGCCCATGGTACTTGCCTGTAGACACGGCTTGAACATGAGCTGTTTTAAACGAACATGAGAGCTCGGCAGTCATTATTTATTTGACGCAGCCCCAACGAGGACTTAGGGCTGTCTCACGCCTTGCTTCTTCTCTCCAACAGTTGGGGGGCGAGAAATCAAGCAGCTCTACAGGAACGTCTTTAGGGACGCCAGTAAAAGCTCGCAGGTCCTGCGGTTTACATTTGAACTAAGGGCGCTGCTCTATACTCCAGTGGTTCTTAACCTTTCTGCTCCCACGCCCCCCTTAATAATTTACAGCGGAAATTGCGTGCAGATGGACCGGTGAATAGGAGCTCGCAACAAAGAATATCGTAATCTAAAATTAAATCTGCATTGATGCGTCTGATTCTTATTATGAAAAGTAAGGCGAAAATCGCTTTGCGTATGGTCAGCTATTCACTATTTGTATTCATAAAACACCATACGTACCGCGATTTTCGCCTTACTTTTTACTTTGAAGAATAATGTTAATGGGTCCGCAAACAGATTCAATAGTTAAAGTTCACTCTTTTGTCGGAAAAATTACTGGGAAAAATCAGGCTCTATTCCGAAGGCTCGCCCCGCAGGTTCAGAACCACTGCTCTACACAAAAAGGCAGTGCTGCTGGCGCGCTGGTCAGTTTCTTAGGCGTCGTGTGAGTGGTTTGCTCTCTGGATCAACTCAGACTCCCCTAAGACTTAATCTTGGGCACTGTTTCGTTGATCAATTTAAATTTTTCCGTATTTTCACATTTCTTGCATGATGAAGGAACTCAGCCCAAATTTCGGTAAATTCCCCCAAATAATCATCATAACCTAGACCATTCATGACACTTAGGGTAAAGTTGTCTACATACGTTTCTATTAATCAGGAATATTATTCGTAAAATATGTGTTTGCTATGTAGTGAAATATCTTTACTGATCGCATCATAATCATTGTGATCGATTTAGTGTTCTTGCTTTTTAATCTGAGGAGAGAGAGAGAGAGAGAGTTGAGACGAGCAGCTCGATTCTTCTTCAACCTGTCATCTATGTTAGCTAGTCTCACATGAGTAGCTGCACCGACTAAGGTTAAAACAATACGAAGGCCAAGCTGGGATCGATCCAACATCTTCATTGTTCGCAATGTGATGCTTAACTCGCGGAGCTAAAAAGACGAAATGCTGATCTAACTGAAAGACTTTTCAAATTAAGTTATTGCTTTATATCTGAAAGGGGTAAAATTAGCTAAGACATACATGCACAATTTAATGCCTAAACAAAGAAATACAAATTCGTTGTCTGAAAGACTTGTCTAATTTAGTTTTACCTAATATTTTAACAACGGTAAAATTGGCAGAGGCTGACATGCACAGTTTAACACGTTAGTTGCGATGGGTTAAACAGAAGTTCAATATTCAACTTAAATTTAAAGTCAAAAGTGATCAGCAAATTTGTAAATATCAAACATTAACTAGGCCTGTTAAATACCATTAATTTAGAAAGGTTATTAGAATTTTTCAAAACGACCCATCGGTGGGTCGTTTCGCAGCAGGAAAAACCTAAGTACGACCCACCGATGGGTCGTTTCGCAAGCAACGTGTTAATACCCAGACAAATAGATAAAAGTTTGTTTGAATTCACCTGCTCTTTCGCCCAGTAAAGTTACTCATGATGATGAAAGATTTATTATCGAATTTGAGCGAGTTAAGTTCAATAGATTGATTTCTCGGTAATCTCACTTTTAGGGTAAAAAGAAAACCCAACGTAGCTAAGAATGGCATGATAAAAACAATCGTTTCGGCCTATGAAAAATGTCTTCAGTTCTCTGGAAAACAATGAATTAAAGTGTTGAAAATTTTATAATTCGGAACAGGCATTTGGCTGGATTTTCATCAAGCGTCATCAGGGGCATAAATTTATGTTCTGGACTATACAGTACGATTTCCACGCATGCTTAGCACTTAGGCCGCAATTGGTAAAACTGATTATTAATATTCAATCCAAATTCAAAGTCAATTATAGAAAGGAACTGTAAATGTAGAGACATGAACTGGATTCATTAGGTATTTATTCATTTATAACCTTCCTTCATTTATTTCTAATTAGGTTTTTTTGAAAATCGAGTTTATGACTACTGTTCGGTGAGCAGCATTATGAAAATTCCCTCCGTGGCCACCAGTGGCCCACGAATAATATATATATATATATTTATATATATAAAAGGTAACATCTTAAATACATATATATAACATTATATAATGAAGTATAATATACGAATAAAATATATCCCGTTTTTCCTTTATGGTGTGTTCAACAATCTGAAATACATCCAGCTAGTATTTTCTATTTGACGTGTTAGTTATACGGAACTGACAATCACTCCCTAGTGCCCTATTCACGCCATATTGATTGAAATGCTGTGGTTAGATCCATAGAAAATCCGTTTCAAAATTCCACTCCCTACATTTTCCTTTCTGTAAAAACAAACACATTTTCACGCACGGTTAATTTTTGCAAAAGCATTTCAAGGTTCACTAACAGAATTACGTTATTAACTCACGACTGAATACACAAAATCCGGCTACCTAAAAACCCGCCCGTCGTATTTAATTCACGCCCTTTCTCGTGATTGGTCACGAGGGCGAACACCCTTGCCCAATCATCGCCTGTATACACAAATCTAACTTTTGCCCGACCCTTCCCTCAGATCCAGTTTAAATAAGTTTATGCCGGCCACTGAAGGAAGTCCAGGGCACTGAAGCGAATTTTTGGCAAAACAAAAAGCGACCCTCGCGTGTATGGAGTTTGAGAGATGACATGTTTTATTCAGGGCTGCACTTCGCTTTCTTTTGGCCGTCACGTCAGGCTAGTAACTTGTGCTACGGCCGTTTTGTCCATACTCTAGGAGCCGTACTGTTGTGTACGACTACTGTTGTGTACGGCTATTGTTGTGCACGGCTATTGTTGTGCACGGCTATTTTTGTGTATGGCTACTTTTGTGTACGGCTATTGTTGTGTATGGCTACTGTTGTGTACGGTTACTGTTGTGTACGGCTACTGTTGTGTATGGTGCCGTGCAGTTGTGTACGGCTACTGTTGTGTATGGAGCCGACTGTTGTGTATGGCTACTGTTGTGTGCGGCTTCTGATGTGTACGGCTACTGTTGTGTACGGCAACTGTTGTGTATGGTACCATGCTGTTATGACGGCTACTGTTGTGTACGGAACCGTACAGTTGTGTCTGGCTACTGTTGTGTATGGTGCCATGCTGTTGTGTACGGCTACTGTTGTGTACAGAACCGTACTGACGTGTGGGGCACAGACAGTACGTCCGTGTGCAGGCGAGGGCCGTTGGACGTTCTCGAGTTCTGAACGCACGCAAGCTTCTGCGAGCGTATTTTTTTACATTTTTGTGTGATGAAGTTACTGAGCTCGAAATTTCCTTTAATTTCCCTAAATATTGATTAATGCCTAAACCTCGTATAAAATATTTTCAAATTAAATAAGTATTTGTTATGGATTTTAGCACAAAAAGCGCGGGTGGAAATTAAAAATTTCTTCCAAATAGAAATCAAGGCAAGAATCGCGGCAACCGAACAACCAAACACACCAGAAGATTATCAGAGTTTTAACATTTGGGTTTATGTGCTGTTTAGAAAGAATAAAAAGAAGAACCAGAGTAAAAACGAACATTATATTTAGTGAAAACGTTTCGGAATTATTAAAATTCCATCATCAGTGCTGAAACAGGAGAAAAATCTGGTTCTTCTTTTTACTCTACGAGTAAGATTCTCTACGAATTGTCCTATTGGAAGTATAGTTTACAAAGAGTACTAGTGTACACAGGATTCTGAGCTAGGGCAATGATAACCAAACAACCACACAAGCAAGGGAACAGCGCGTCAAAATAACCAAAGTTCCACAATATGTTATCAGAGTTATTAATAGTTTCACAAGACGCATAAATATACTTGCTGACGTGCGCTATCTTGGGTTAGATTTTTTCAAGCTGCGATGGTAGTTTTATTGTGAAGTGAAACAGGTTGTTGTACAATGTCCATACACTATAAAATGGTGTACACATTTAAAACTGATACTGAAAGTAATTTGTTTGGCTCTTTGTGTCATGTGAGACTAAAATTTGACGCCAGCACCATCGATTCACAGAGAGCATTTCATTTTGTCACTAAATAAATATAACTTTAGAAATTCCTTTCTGAGTACGTTTTATGTCACAAAGGATGAAACTATGAACGCTCCATGTTAAAAAATATGAATTTGATTTCGTACAAGGCAATGCAAAAGGACAAAAAACACTTTGATTCAGTTTCCAAACGATTTTGATCGTTTCATTACGAAGAAAAGTAATAACATTGCGTAGTCCGTGTCAGTTCCTATAATCTATCGTGTAATACAAATTTAGAACTAAATTTGTGCTATAGACACATGAACAAACTAATCGCCTTCCGAATGAATTCATCGCCTTACAAATTACCTTATCACCTCACGAAAGAACTCATTGTCCAACAAAATGAAATCACGGCGCTATTGAACTTATCCCCTCACGAATGAACTCATAGCAACACGAATGAACTCCTCACCTCGCGAATTAAATCATCGTCGCACGAATGAACTCATTACCGCACGAATGAACTCATTGTCCCATAAATGAACTCATCGCGCGAATGATATACCGCCTTCAGCGCAGAACACTGTTCTGAACCCTTAACTGATAATTACTTTACCTCCTCCTCCTCCTCACGAACTCTATCTTAACAAATCTCCTTTAGAGTTGCCCGAACTCTATCATAACAAACCTCCTTTAAAGTTGACCGAGCTCTATCATAATTAACCTCCTTTAAAGTTGACCGAACTCTATCAAAACAAACCTCCTTTAAAGTTGACCGAACTCTGTCATAACAAACCTCCTTTAGAGTTGACCGAACTCTATCATAACAAACCTCCATTAAAGTTGACTGAACACTATCATAACAAACCTCCTTTAAAGTTGACCGAACTCATTCATAATAAACCTCCTTTAGAGTTGAACGAACTCTATCTTAACAAACCTCCTTTAGAGTTGACCGAACTCTATCATAACAAACCTCCTTTAGAGTTGACCGAACTCTATCAAAACAATCCTCAAGGTTAACCTTTGCATTTCAGGGTCGACCTCCGAGACCGAAAGCGGAGTCAGGCCAAACATCTGCCTCTTCTCGCCCTCCGGAATCGCGCTACTTTTGACCTCCACCGAGGCCGATCTGGCCTGAAGTTCCGCACTGTCTGGAGCACTGACGATGGCCTGTACCGATGCAGGGTCGACTTCAAAGTCTCGCCCACTCGCAATTCTTGGATTCACCTCTCGGTTATTGGTAAGCGAATGTGCTCTTGCGTTTTTGTGTTGATATTGAAGATTCTTCCTCGTTCTGAATTTGGCGTAACTCCTGTACGTACGTCTGAATGAATAAAATGTTTTTATTTTTTGCGACCCGTTACGAAAAATTTAAATCTATCACATGCGTGTTTTTGGTAAGGAAATGTGTTATTTCGGATTTTTGATTTGAAACAAAACATTCATCCTCGGTTTCGATTTAGCATCACTCCTGCACATTTGTTTTACTCTTGACAAAAAAGAAACAATTTCTTGCAAGCCATAACGACAAATTTGTTTGAATTTTCACACACTCAACTTTTAGATTAAAGATTTTTTTAAAGGTGGAGGAATTCATATTCCTTGACTCAATTGATTTTAGTAGATCAGGTTCAATCTAAATATAAATATTTTTAAGTTTTTTATAAAGGTGCACCAAGAATTCCAGTGCAAAATTTTGAATGATTGAAATTCATGGACAGAAATTTTTCGCGGTTAAAGTCATAAGATTGATTCATCCTACAAAAAAAAATAGAGAGGCACCATTTAAAATTTACTCACCCATTGCTCTCTCATGTTGTTGATGCATCGCGCTCAATCATGTCCTATCGAGTAATCAAGAACAATTTTCTCATCGGTAACATTTTCCAGGTCAATGATTTTTCATAGACCATTCACCATGTTGGTCAAACACTCGGTACAGATACATTTGAGCAAAGTTTGTTAGGTGTTCTGAACGTTTGAATGTGATTGGACTGTATTGGGTTGGTGGATCAGACGGAGGATAGGCCAGCCGTACAACACTATATCCCACCTCTAAAAGTTTCGAGTCTAATGGGACTTTCTCGGGGCAAAATACACCCTTCGTGAAACTTATGAAGATCTCGAGAAGATTTTTGCTCAATGTGCCAGAAGAAAGTGGGAAGGATAAGAGTTTATCTCCACCCTTCTTAGTCTTCGATATCGTTTCAGCACTCCGTCGCGAGGAAAATAGTGTTTGGCGATTTCTGCATCGACGAACTTTCTGTTATCAAACTCATTTCTTCGGTGACCACTGATCGCAGACATTACGTGACCAGGAAACTATCGAAGAAAATATACCAGCGCAGATGGCCAATTCATGAGGCATGAGACGGTAACTGTAGCGATAAAAAAAACGGGAGCCAATTTCTTCGGCATGCTGATCCTACGGCGTAATATCGGAACGATTTCTAGAGAATTAATCGCCGCTAAATAATAATTCTATGTTAGGCATCCAAGATCTTTGAATATAGAAATATAACAAGTTGATCATCTTGTTTCAGTACATTTGAGGATTTCTTGAAAAATTATAACGACGTGAATTGCATCCGACTAA
Source organism: Morinoia aosen (assembly GCA_030386875.1). Taxonomy (NCBI): domain Eukaryota; kingdom Metazoa; phylum Arthropoda; class Malacostraca; order Amphipoda; family Talitridae; genus Morinoia; species Morinoia aosen. The sequence continues at coordinate 25,586,849 of CM059578.1, read as the reverse complement.
TCGTAAAATTTTATTTTCAGCGCAAAATTCTAAAAGACAATGCGATAAAAATATCAAAATTCAGCAATCAGCTTTTAAATAAGTTCAAGACATCAACCAAGTTGATTTGCACAGCACTGAACACTTCTGTGAAGATCTTTACCTTGAATAATTCGGCTCACTCTGAGCAGGAGCGTCTTTTATATCTACTCGATAGATTTGCATCCAGACTCGCACGTCCTCCGGGCATGAGATCTCATTTACTTTCTTCATGCGCTCGGAATCTAAGATCCTAAGCCTTCTTTTTGCATGCATGAAAGTAGGTCGTTTTTCCGGCGGCTAAAGTCCTCAATTCGGCCAAATGACGTCGAGATGACGATTGCTGGCCCATGCTCCTCATTTGAGCGTTTACTGACTTGTCTTTGATCTTTTGCGCGTCTTACCGCGGTGCTTACGGAGCGCTCTATTGTTTCTACGAATGCGGTTAATTCATTGAAGCTTATTTAATGCGTACAATTGCTTTCATAAGACTGTGCAACAGAGAGGGAGAGAGTGAGAGATATAGAGAAAAGGTAATTCTGATATTGTGGCAATCAACTTCTCGAATTTGATTTTGTTTTTATTTTTGGGATAGTTAGTTTTCATCTATTTCTGCCTGAATGTCAAAAAAACAAGTTTTCATCTGAATCCCTATCAAAGAGAACAAATTGTAATTAGTAAGTACTAGAAATATTCACTTGATAGTGCGATGACCGGCGTAAAAAATATTTTGGAATTATGAACTGCATGTGTTGCTACGCTCGCGTTACCGTATTGTAAAGCCCGAGGATTCATTTCAAAAAAATTATAACCAAACCCAACTCAGTTCTGGTGCCAATTCTCCCAACCTAAGTCTTTTTATTGTGCTGCTCTTGTTTGAATAACAAATTTTTTCAATAAGAGCTCACTCAGTTTTGTGCACAGTGCACCATGGTTAACCGTTTGAAAAAATATCACAGGTGTTTCTTTCAAAAGGTGCAATTTTTATTTCTACACAGTGTTTAAAAAATAGAAACAGCATCGCAATTATTTCTTTTGAAACGTGCAATTTTAATTTAATGAGTAGTTAACAGTGAACTTTTAACTGAATATTTAACATTTTGGGCTCATGTTGAGATGAAACAACCATAGAATGTTTAATTTTCATCTTCGTGCGAGTTTGCGCTCGATAAACAGCGAACTTAAAATGTCATATTTCACTGTTGTTTGATGCAATTCTCTTAACAACGCAAGGGCGAAAAAACGTTTCATCGCATTTTTCCTAAGTCGAAACTGATCACGTGGTAGGCCAGTCGCTGAAAAAGAGTTGTGCCCCAAATGTTGGTGTCATAAGAACAGAGTCAAATGTTGGTGTCATAAGAGCAGATTCAAATGTTGGTATCATATAAACAGATTCAAATGTTGGTGTCATAAGAGCAGATTCAAATGTTGGTGTCATAGGAACAGATTCAAATGTTGGTGTCATAAGAACAGATTCAAATGTTGGTGTTATAAGAGCACATTCAAATGTTGGTGTCATAAGAGCAGATTCAAATGTTGGTATCATATAAACAGATTCAAATGTTGGTGTCATAAGAGCAGATTCAAATGTTGGTGTCATAAGAGCAGATTCAAATGTTGGTGTCATATGAGCAGATTCAAATGTTGGTGTCATAAGAGCAGATTCAAATGTTGGTGTCATAAGAACAGATTCAAATGTTGGTGTCATAAGAACAGATTCAAATGTTGGTGTCATATGAGCAGATTCAAATGTTGGTGTCATAAGAGCAGATTCAAATGTTGGTGTCATAAGAACAGATTCAAATGTTGGTGTCATAAGAGCAGATTCAAATGTTGGTGTCATATGAGCAGATTCAAATGTTGGTGTCATAAGAGCAGATTCAAATGTTGGTGTCATAAGAACAGATTCAAATGTTGGTGTCATAAGAACAGATTCAAATGTTGGTGTCATAAGAACAGATTCAAATGTTGGTGTCATAAGAACAGATTCAAATGTTGGTGTCATAAGAGCAGATTCAAATGTTGGTGTCATAAGAACAGATTCAAATGTTGGTGTCATAAGAACAGATTCAAATGTTGGTGTCATAAGAACAGAGTCAAATGTTGGTGTCATAAGAGCAGATTCAAATGTTGGTATCATATAAACAGATTCAAATGTTGGTGTCATAAGAGCAGATTCAAATGTTGGTGTCATAAGAACAGATTCAAATGTTGGTGTCATAAGAGCACATTCAAATGTTGTTGTCATAAGAGCAGATTCAAATGTTGGTGTCATATGAGCAGATTCAAATGTTGGTGTCATAAGAGCACATTCAAATGTTGGTGTCATAAGAACAGATTCAAATGTTGGTGTCATAAGAGTAGATTCAAATGTTGGTGTCATAAGAACAGATTCAAATGTTGGTGTCATAAGAACAGATTCAAATGTTGGTGTCATAAGAACAGATTTAAATGTTGGTGTCATAAGAACAGATTCAAATGTTGGTGTCATAAGAGCAGATTCAAATGTTGGTGTCATAAGAGCAGATTCAAATGTTGGTGTCATAAGAGCAGATTCAAATGTTGGTGTCATAAGAGCAGTTTCAAATGTAGGTGTCATAAGAACAGATTTAAATGTTGGTGTCATAAAAACAGATTCAAATGTTGGTGTCATAAGAACAGATTCAAATGTTGGTGTCATAAGAGCAGATTCAAATGTTGGTGTCATAAGAACAGATTCAAATGTTGGTGTCATAAGAACAGATTCAAATGTTGGTGTCATAAGAACAGAGTCAAATGTTGGTGTCATAAGAGCAGATTCAAATGTTGGTATCATATAAACAGATTCAAATGTTGGTGTCATAAGAGCAGATTCAAATGTTGGTGTCATAAGAACAGATTCAAATGTTGGTGTCATAAGAGCACATTCAAATGTTGTTGTCATAAGAGCAGATTCAAATGTTGGTGTCATATGAGCAGATTCAAATGTTGGTGTCATAAGAGCACATTCAAATGTTGGTGTCATAAGAACAGATTCAAATGTTGGTGTCATAAGAGTAGATTCAAATGTTGGTGTCATAAGAACAGATTCAAATGTTGGTGTCATAAGAACAGATTCAAATGTTGGTGTCATAAGAACAGATTTAAATGTTGGTGTCATAAGAACAGATTCAAATGTTGGTGTCATAAGAGCAGATTCAAATGTTGGTGTCATAAGAGCAGATTCAAATGTTGGTGTCATAAGAGCAGATTCAAATGTTGGTGTCATAAGAGCAGATTCAAATGTAGGTGTCATAAGAACAGATTCAAATGTTGGTGTCATAAGAACAGATTCAAATGTTGGTGTCATAAGAACAGATTCAAATGTTGGTGTCATAAGAGCAGATTCAAATGTTGGTGTCATAAGAGCAGATTCAAATGTTGGTGTCATAAGAACAGATTCAAATGTTGGTGTCATAAGAACAGATTCAAATGTTGGTGTCATAAGAACAGATTCAAATGTTGGTGTCATAAGAGCAGATTCAAATGTTGGTGTCATAAGAACAGATTCAAATGTTGGTGTCATAAGAACAGATTCAAATGTTGGTGTCATAAGAACAGATTCAAATGTTGGTGTCATAAGAACAGATTCAAATGTTGGTGTCATAAGAGCAGATTCAAATGTTGGTGTCATAAGAGCAGATTCAAATGTTGGTGTCATAAGAGCAGATTCAAATGTTGGTGTCATAAGAGCAGATTCAAATGTTGGTGTCATAAGAGCAGATTCAAATGTTGGTGTCATAAGAGCAGATTCAAATGTTGGTGTCATAAGAACAGATTCAAATGTTGGTGTCATAAGAGCAGATTCAAATGTTGGTGTCATAAGAGCAGATTCAAATGTTGGTGTCATAAGAGCAGATTCAAATGTAGGTGCCATAAGAACAGATTTAAATGTTGGTGTCATAAAAACAAATTCAAATGTTGGTGTCATAAGAACAGATTCAAATGTTGGTGTCATAAGAGCAGATTCAAATGTTGGTGTCATAAGAGCAGATTCAAATGTTGGTGCCATAAGAGCAGATTCAAATGTTGGTGCCATAAAAGCAGATTCAAATGTTGGTGTCATAAGAACAGATTCAAATGTTGGTGTCATAAGAGCAGATTCAAATGTTGGTGTCATAAGAGCAGATTCAAATGTTGGTGCCATAAGAGCAGATTCAAATGTTGGTGTCATAAGAGCAGATTCAAATGTTGGTGTCATAAGAACAGATTCAAATGTTGGTGTCATAAGAGCAGATTCAAATGTTGGTGTCATAAAAGCAGATTCAAATGTTGGTGCCATAAGAGCAGATTCAAATGTTGGTGCCATAAGAGCAGATTCAAATGTAGGTGTAATAAGAACAGATTCAAATGTTGGTGTCATAAGAGCAGAGTCAAATGTTGGTGTCATAAGAACAGATTCAAATGTTGGTGTCATAAGAACAGATTCAAATGTTGGTGTCATAAGAGCAGATTCAAATGTTGGTGTCATAAGAGCAGATTCAAATGTTGGTGTCATAAGAACAGATTCAAATGTTGGTGTCATAAGAGCAGTTTCAAATGTTGGTGTCATAAGAACAGATTCAGAACTTGAGCCCTGTTATCTACACTTGTTCTGCATCTCTTCTCGTATGCCCTCGTAAAAAATGTCTAAGAATCATTCCCTGGTGCGTAATTGTGGAAATATTTCCCTCGTAAGTGCCTAATTAGGACCTTCCCATTACCATGATATTCTAATTAAGGATTTAATTAGTACTGATGTTTACCAGAGTTACGCGCAGTCACCGCTTGAGATATCTTAAGGGGCCCATTTGAGGACCATTACCGACTCATTTACTTCAAGCAAACTTTGACCTGGATGGCAAACGAGAATTTTTTATCAGCCGTTCGCTCCCCTGAGCAAACAGGCGTAACCGTTTATTACCCTCAATAATAATGTCAATGTTAGCGAGCCCCCGATCCTGGAGGTAAAATTCAAAGATATAACACTTGAAACCTCCGCGCTTATGTGCTCCTTCACACGTGAGGTCAAATCAACGCTGAAATCAAACCTGAAACCAACCTCCGTCTCGTATTAAATATAATTTTAAGGTGAGCGATTTAATTTTCTAAGATGACTACATTACTTGAAAAATAGCGTGAAATCATAATGGCGTTTCGTTGAACGCTTCTCAACAAATACTATAGAATACTTTTCAACCAATGCTATAGAATGCTTTTCAACAAATACTGTAAAATGCTTTTCAACAAATACTGTAAAATGCTTTTCAACAAATACTGCAGAATGATGTAAAAATAAAGTGTGCGTTTTGCAATTCATTTCACTCACCAATGAAAATCACAGAATTTTGATGGCCGAGCCCAGTTTTTGCAAGAGACAAGAATGAATTTTGTGGAATAAGCTACAAATAGCATTGTAATTATTTTATCATGTTATGCAGTCTCTACCTATTCCGTCAGTGATATGAATAAATTTCATGTAAGGATACCTAGTGCCACTCACTGACTGTTTTTCTATTTTTTTAGTTCAAACAAACAGTGCAGTTATGGCCTATCAATATCCTCATTTTCTCAGTGTATCAAGCGTTCAGAGCAAGGAAGTTATATGCAAAGTTTAAAAACAGCAATACCTTACATAGATACGTGGATTAACTGCGAAAAGTTCCTCGAGCATTATGTGCATGGGACAGGCGTGTCAAATGTAAATGGAAAAATATGATGAGCTACCACGGTAGATTGAGGTCAACATTCTGAATAACAAGATTAATTATTTTCAATCACTAATTCAATACTACTCGTAGATTACACTAAATTGAACGACATCAATGTTAAATTCCTCTTATAATAAAGGAATATTATATTGTATTGAAATTATACGGAAATTTTTCTTCTACATGCCAGCTAAAATTGGCATTGTTAAAAAATTAATATGGTTTTTGGATAACTTTCATCAACTCTTCGGTTTTCGTAAACGTTCGCTAAATATTGCCATGTTGATCATGATCTCAAACTTATTGATGAACGAACTATAAAATCATTCATGTTCCAGAATAATTGTTGATTATTTTCTCAATGTACAAGACTTGTGCTCCAGTGACAAGTTTCGTCTTTACACTTTTCAAGTAAATACTTATCTTCCATATCTGAATTACAGTGAATACTGTGAATGCCTATCGTACTCAATTGTCAATGGGTGATATTTTCGAGTATTCCACTCGCAATATTCTAATATTAATATTGGCTCCAACGTCGTTAAATATTTTCAGCACAATGGAAGCTGAAATCTAGTTAAGCTTTGTCAAAACAAAGTAGAATAATGAATAAGAGCAGAAAATTACAAATACTAAGTGAAACGAAGCTCATAAACAACACACATAAACAACCAAAGATCGTTATTTTAAAACGCAAAACTTTAACATATGCGAATAAACCATCGCAAGTTTTGTACATGCAGCATGAGAGAACTGCCCATAAAATGAGTCAATTTTTACTCTCAAAGTCAAGAATTTCCAAGAAGGTCGCGCAATTTAGTTCAGACGACGGCCCCGAGTGCGATAACGAGACTCGTTCTCTCTGCACAGTACGCGGAGTGCTGCGATGTCACAGGAGTTTGACGTACAAAGCATCAAAAGGATATCACAAACGAAGCTGGAAATGATCACGCTGTAATACCGTATGTCCCACAAAAACCCGAACCGAGTATTTATTTTCCCGTATCAGTAATATCATCATGATCAGTAATACCTTTTTTATTGGTCAATTTTAAAAGAAAATAAATGCTTATGGTCTTCTTATGATGGTGTTACTGATACGGGAAAATAAATACATGGCTCGGGCTTCTGTGAGACATACTGTACATCTTGCGGAGAATTCAATGAATGGCTGACTTTCTAAGACGTTGTGAGATAAAACTCTATTTCATCTATTTTCCTGTCAAAACTACTTCAACATCTCATGTCGAATATGTAACTTTAGGTCTCCCATTGGGTCTCCCACTTTTTATTGTTTTAGAACTTACTTCAATGCGAGTGATAAACTGGCTCTGAAAAAATGCAAAGGGAATTTTTACTCAAATTAAGACATGTAAACCAAAACATGAGCGTTTTAAAATGATCAAAAAGCACTTCTAATTTGCATTGAAAAAATGGGACATTATTTGTGAGTCGACCCATTAACTTCATTCCCACATACCGTTTTGCCCACTTTTCAATACCAGGTGATTTAATAACAGACTTAAAGCAACGGATTGAGATCAAGTAAATTTGGCTCGAAAGTGTTAATGCTGGTATTATGACCAACGGAAAACTTTAGCGACTGGTCTAGGCTGCATATTCATTTTTACCTTTTTTGGTATAACTGAATGTTGCTTAGTGCAAGAAATAAATAGAAAACTGTAGAGGTCATTAATTACGACACTCGACTTCTCATTGTTGTTAATAGGACTGTTAAAGAATAAATCGGTTCAACATGAAACATTAGTACATTTAAACACATCCACGTCAAAAATTGCCATTATTTCATTTATTTATTTATTTTTTCATATTTTCTTTTAAGCGGAAATTTTTATTTATTTATTTATTTATTTATTTACATTTGTATTTTTTAAGCAGGAGATTTCCCTTCGTCACAATGGAATATTACAAGACTCAATTGCCATATTGTCTATTACAGAATATTATTCTTTCAACAACGCTAACGTTCACTAAAATTTCAATAACCTCTAGATTTGGGAAAAAATTATCTCTAGCACATAGCCTTCTTCTGCAAATAATTTTCACACTTTTGAAATCTCAAAGAACCCCGCAAATTGACCTCGGACGTGTGGCAATAACACGTAAGGAATAGTTTGAGAGCAACTTCATTATCCGCTCATTTTGAGACTTCTCTAAACCAGCTTCTCTTGAAACGAGAGCATCGTCGCTTCATGGAACATAAGTGCGATGAAATAGACTGCTACGGGCCTGATGTGAGTGAGACGAACCTCTTATAAGCCTAAAGGGATACTCCATAGTGTCTATCAAACAAGTTTGCGTCTCAACTTTCATGAGGGCAAAAGTTACGCACTTTAGGTCCAGTTTAGTGAGAAGGTTTGTTCTCTCCGTGAAAAAGATCAGCATACAGAAGATGTCTTCGGCGTGAAGGTAGTGAGCAATACGGTAGGACGGGGCTCGGTAATTTCATCGCGCGTAAATATCTCGAAAAACGCATGAAGCAATTTCGCGATAGTCATGAATGTCTATTAGCGAATTATTAATTTAAATACGTTTTGTTTTATGAGTTTTATAAAATTATAGCATAATCCGTGGATGGTGTCATATTTCTAGACTGTTATGTCGTGAGATTTTAATTCCTGGAATCTTTTGAACTTGTCATATAAAACAATGGTTGTAGGTAATATATTTTGGTGTTTTTCAAATCCATCGTCTCCGGCTCTTCGTATTAGGCAAGGAAATATTATATTGGCTGTAAGTTTTGCGTCACTGTTTGCAATATTTCCTCAATGATTGTTTGATTGTCAAGTGAATATGAGACATGGAATTGAATTGGAAGCTGTTAAGATATTGAAACGAATGCAATTGGAGCAGGTTCCTTTCTACGTTAATTTGATGTGTAAATTATGTACAAGTATACATTCCCAGTCCTACTTTTCACCGCCTGAATGCATGTTTTTCACCGACTAAACGATTTAAGCGATTAAATATTACTGCCTAAACGATAAAGCGATTAAATCGTTTAGGCGGTGAAAAACGTGCATGCAGGCGGCGAAAAAGTTAGACTGGGTTGCTTCGATGAAGCAGTTCATTTTTCGCTTGTTTTATTCGATCTTTGCTCTAACACGGGAACATATTAGGCTTCAAAGTGGATCAGAAGATGATAAATGTAGAAATAACCACACAACAGTGCAATTATACATTTGAGAAACTTGAACTTCAAAGCGAGGAAATTGATTTCCATTTTTAGATACATGAAATTCACTTGGAGAAAATGTGTCTTAAATATCATAGTTGTTTCATACAATTACAAAAATAACTTCATCTTTTCATGCTCCCACGAATACCACTGAATACTGTATTTCTGACGTAACGAATTACGTATATTGGGCCACTATTTGAGAAGTAGATACCTATACATTCGGGTACTTACTTGATGAGAATTTGAAACTGAAGAAGCCTTGAAATTTCAAATAGAAATTTTCACACGGACTTCAAAAAAGTGAAGAAAAATATTATGTGAGCATGAGGAAGTGTATCCCTGATACATTGATTGCGTAACCACACAAACAAGCAAGAACACATGGGATTCGAAAAATTGAGGAAAATATTATTTGAGCATCGAGGAAGTGTATCCCTGATACACTAATTGCGCAGTCACATAAAGACGCACGATTAATTACTAGAATTAAGGATCCTGCAGGATTTTTAGGTGCCTTTTCTAGTTAAAAATCAGCGCCGTGTCTCCGATGGTTCGTTTTAGTTTAGCGCAGTTAGTGAAGTTTATGGCCGGCTTAGAGCAGTACGTTAAGCCAAAAGTTCTGATTTCAGCGAACCAATCGTGGCCACGAGCAGCTCAATGCAATAGAAACTGCGCACATGTTATTGCAGTACTTATCACCTTGAGCCGCTGTTGGTGAGTGACAGGGACTGTATAGAAGTTCAGGTCAGTTCGGTGACACTCACGGTAGAAAATAAGAAGAAAGAAAAAGGAAAAAAGGTAAGTTCAAACAAGTCTTTTTTCGTTGACGGTGTGGTTATGCTGATGTCACTGCAACGAACCAAAAGCAGCGCTTATATTGCATCTGGTAGCACTGCTACCCCCAAATCTGGCTCCACTATTGGCCTAACGACGTAGTGTTTTGGTGACCTCATAAAGTTTGTTTGAAATGAAGCCGTTCTATTGGCTAGCCGAACTAGAGGAGGTGTATTTTCTCCCATAGAAATGACCCTACCTTGTTTCCTCTACCGTGGTGACACTCAACGGAGGTCACTGCCGGAAATGGTAGTATTTGGTACACCACCACAGAGAATAAAAATTCCTGTAAAAATGGGCATACGTGTCACTGCACTGCAAGTAACAAATTGTGATATTTTTACTGCATATACACAGAAATTGTTCTAATGATGATACGCTCGATACGCTCGTTAATCTAGGTTTGTAAACGAATTATGTGAAATACAGGAATACTTTTTGCTCGATGAACTTCCTTTCATAAAAGCACAAGTTTAAGCCGGAGATGCTTTTCAAATAGATGTAAAATAGCTGGCTGCACTCTTTTATGAGCCTGTTCCGCAATACAAGACACCAAAACAAAGTAATATTATTGAAATTCCTTCCTATGTTATTTCACTATTTATCCAAAGTGATTAACTGATCGAAGAATGACCGAATAAAAATAAATAGCTAGCGACAATAATTATTCTCAAAGAAATCATAAATCAAAGAAAACCAGATGGTTTTTTACTGATAAGCTTATTGAAACTATCCAAAAGATTTGCTCGATGTGGCACCTACGCAACGCCGCTTTGCGATTTTACGAAAAATTCAAACGGTGTCGCACATCAGATTTTCTGCAAAGATCATCACCTGCACCAAACATTCGCCAGCCTTGCAGCTGCACGCTTTGAAGACTTCAATTTCAGATATCCTATTTCTTGGAGCGCGGCACATCTCACAAACAACCCTCAAGTTTTATATTGAAAAATTTTCCTAGAATTGCAACGAAAAATATTTTTAATGAATTTCACAGCCTGCAACCGACAATCTTCAAACAAAATTCTCATCAATGAATAGAGCTTCTGAGAACTCATCAGCGTCGAATTTACATCATATCCAAAGTTTCACAAAGAAGTGAGAAATTAAACAAGAATATTAGTAAACAAGTTTAGCTTGCGAGAATTCAGCAAGATTGTGCCTTGAAAATTGATTTACACTGCAATGTTACAAGAAATTCACTGTACCCGAACAAAATATCAGGCAGTTCTACTGCCGACACGTGCATTGTAATAGGAGTGAGAATAATATCAAACACAATTATTTAACTCATCAGCAGAGCTAGATTTTTGGATAGGTTCCTGTTCAATAATGATGAACATACATTTATGAATCCCATTTCATTTTGTGAAATTGCGATGACCTCCGGTAAATAGCGACGCTCTCTTATTTCATTATAAATCACCTACATTGCTCTGGTATCCACTTCACACAGAGATGAAACGTATGCTTATTTTTAATTTTAAGTTTATTCACGCCTTCCAAATCACAATAAATAAACTACAGAACGTCTGTATTGCACGTATGTTTCTTTTAAACCTACTACGGCCAGCTTATTTCAAAATCGAAGATGAAGTTTCCAAGCTCCTAGACTCTGTATCTTCATTAATGAATTTCGCAGAGGAAACAGTATTCAGGCATCATAAAATCATCAGTAAAATCAAGCTTCCTCATCAGTCAGTAAGCTCACAATTGACATCTATTCATTACATTATAATACTGTTATTTTGACCTTATAATCGCTCCTATACAATCCGTACACTGCAGCGCATTTCTTTTGTTACAAAGCCAAGGCCAATTTAATCGTTTAGCGACGCAATTACTCGAAAGCTATGAGTTGCATCGATGGAATTTGAAACCATTTAAATTTTACCATTTCTTGTATCCTAATTTTTTAAATTTTCACTACTCGCACGAAAAAGCATCTGGAATGTAAGAATCACGTTATCTTTCTTATGAAGCGTAGGTTGTAAATGTCCCACCATCACTGAGTGCCTTAGTATGTTTATTTTCCATTGGATTCCAGTATTTGGGTTCATTCTCGCGTACATGATATCGAATACTACTAAATTAACAGCACCGAATACTCTTCATCCCAATTCCCTTGCCTTCTCAGAATTCGAACTCCTGATTCAGGAAACAATTTCCGATAGCTGTTACTAGCTTCAACTCTTCGGGAAAAAACAAATCGAATAACTACTGTAAGAAAAGTTTCGATTGGACGGAATGCTTGCGAGTGGTGCAGTTGGGGCGATTCTATTTACATGGAATTTTGATGGTGAAGACTGTGAACAGTCCTGCATTTCGTTCGTTCGTCTGGAGATCGCCCTAGGAGAATGAAAATTTTTCCCTAGATGCAGGTCCACGCAATATTACAAGGCTATTATCTTTATGGCTCGATAGAGCTTCAAAACCACACTGGTTCTATCTATTTTCTGACCTCACGAGTAATCCTGTTTGATATGACCCTAACAAAACTATTTCCGATTTTGGGGGAGCTGTATAACGCTCTAGAGAGTTTTTATTCGTTCCAGTAACCCTATTGCTATTACGGCCTCATATTCGAGCCCCTCAGAAGGGCCTGGACAGACCAAAATGGCACTCCACCTAAAAAGGCTTTCATTTGACAGCCTTTTTAAGGGACCGAATATTGCAGCTCTTGATTTCCTCGTACTCTGAAATTGCAAGTTTGGAGTCCTATTCCCTTAGATTTCTGGCCATTTTTTAGTGTAATTAATTTCACTTTCGCGGTATTCCAGATCATAAAACTTTTGTTCGACCTGGAAGTATTTACATCATTTGTGCCTTGGTGAAATTATGCATTAAATCAGTGGAATTTAGGCTCACTCGCGCTTTTAATTTCCTTAAATTCGATGGTTGTGCAGTCGTTTGAGTTCAGGGAATTTTGGTGCTGTTAATTTAGATTCCCTTTTCTTAAATGAGTTATATACATACCAAACTTTTTTTATAATTCCCTGGAGAAAATAAAGTGTTGTTCCCATTCATTGAATTTCGTTTGCGATACTCTCGTCAGTGGATACGTTCTTTCCCTAGTGATGCTTGGCCACAAATAAAAGAAAAATACATTTCCTTACTTACGTTCATGGTTACAACTACAATAAGACTGTTAACGAACTCATATTTTACAAAACTCCAATTGGGTTCTTACGATTATTCTTCATCAGGAGGAACACCAACGATGATGTTTGGCAACAAATAAAAGAAATGTACATTTCCTTGATTATAACTACAGAAAGAGTGTTAATAAACTTGTATTTTACATAACTCTATTTGGGTTCTAATGATGATTCTTCAGGAGCAAGATCAATGCCCCAACGATATACAGTGTGTGTGTTACCATCAGGAACACCAATAATGTACAGTATGTGTCACCATCAGGAACACCAACGATGTACAGTATGTGTGTCACCATCAGGAACACCAATGATGTACAGTATGTGTGTCACCATCAGGAACACCAATGATGCACAGTATGTGTGTCACCATCAGGAACACCAATGATATACAGTATGTGTGTCACCATCAGGAACACCAATGATGTACAGTATGTGTGTCACCATCAGGAACACCAATGATGCACAGTATGTGTGTCACCATCAGGAACACCAATGATATACAGTATGTGTGTCACCATCAGGAACATCAATGATGTACAGTATGTGTGTCACCATCAGGAACACCAATGATATATAGTATGTGTGTCACCATCAGGAACACCAATGATGCACAGTATGTGTGTCACCATCAGGAACACCAATGATATACAGTATGTGTGTCACCATCAGGAACATCAATGATGTACAGTATGTGTGTCACCATCAGGAACACCAATGATATACAGTATGTGTGTCACCATCAGGAACATCAATGATGTACAGTATGTGTGTCACCATCAGGAACACCAATGATATACAGTATGTGTGTCACCATCCACGTTTTCCCGATGCTCAAGCCATCCCATGTCTATTATGGAAAGTTAACTGATGTTTTATTGGCTGTCTCTCGTTTACGGCCACAAGTTAGGTCGTTTACTACCAATTTCAAGTCGCTGCCAGCATCAAAGTCTTCCTCATTCAATATTTCCGGGGTGCCGAAGGACTTAGATGTATTTAACTAAAACATACCCTTTCTTTCCTAACTTGGAGATTCTTCGAATCAGCCTCTGTCGAAGCAAGCATTCAGCTTTTGTAATTTGACAAGGCTTCAGGACGACGTAAAATGCTCCATTTGCCTCAATTGCACGCTATCAAACTTTGACAAAATAACCTGCAATAAAAACTTGTTGTGCCAACTTTGTGAGGAATTTAATGTCCACTGCCATGGACAAGAGAACAGCACAGATAGACTTTCTAAAGAGCTTACATGCCTAGAATAATTTTTGGGGCGTTAGTGGGCCCGATAAAAGAGCTTGGTCCTCTTCTTTGACTCTTTTAGGGAATAACTTTCTCGGGACGAAGTACCCTTTTTAATGGAACTGTTAGAGAACTTTGTAGAGGTTTGGCCGTAAGCTGCCACTGCTTTTGAAAAGTCAAAATTCATCTATAACAGAGGGGAAAATTCCCGATAGAATTTTGTTATAGCAGCCAGTTGATATGAGCCACAGAATAGGGCCAGAAAATTTGTAGTTTTGTATTCGAAAAATACTTTTTTCTACAGAGCTTTAAATATCTATGCACTGCTCATTAACAATGTGAGACTGTAAAAGCAAGCTCAAATTATTATATATATATATAATACAAAGTTATATATATATATATATATATATATATATGCATAAAAGCAAACGGTTCAAATAATTTTTACTATAATATCAGAAAAATTATAAAATAAAGTGTCGAAAACTGAACTTCAATTTTCTTAAAAATGCAAATGGTGATATTAATCCAGTATCAATGTATTAGTACTGTTTATGAGTTGTTATTGATAGTACTAAAATTTTCATGAGCTTATAACGTTGTGAAATGATAGTTTATCCTGCGTCGTTCGAACTGTGTGTGTTCCTTTACATCGGTCAGTTCATTGTCTTTAAGCTTTATAACTTTTTATAGTATCTACGAGTGTACCGTACGTCCATAGGCCCAGTAAGTGAATGGGAAATATACTTGTGAATGCTAGTGGAGTGGCCAAAACTCCTTTGCATGTGCATGATCTAACCATCAAATCAGAAAATCATGATCAGCGGAAAATTCTTGTTACGCGTTTTGTTTAGTAATGTTTAATCTTCAATGTTCAAATTTTAGTTAAATAACGTTCAACCTAACGTACTCACGACAAGTAGATTCTATTTTATTTCTATTAAGCTTGAATAGTATTTAGGAGAAACATTTCGTCCGGCATAGAAGCAATGGTGCTTAAATATCTCAAGATTAGAAGGCAATTGCTTATTTTCAACGAACAAAATTTTTACAATGCTGTAGAAAAGGAGATTACCCATTTTAAGGTTATTTCAGCCCATGAAATTGACCCCAATCTTCACTATAACGTTTGATGACTATGATGATGACAGGGATGAAGAGCAAGCCCATCCAACCAAAGGAATTCCCACATTGCCTTTTCAACTCATCCTTGAATTCCGTTTCCTTCCATGAACAGAGAATCTGTTTGCTCCGGAGAGAATCTGTTTGCCATGAACAGAGAATCTGTTTGCTCAAAGTGTGATGGTCTGAAGTGAGAACATGTTTTTTTGGTCAAAGTGTGATGGTCTAAATTGAGAACACGTTTTTTTTTTTGGTCAAAGTGTGATGGTCTAAAGTGAGAACTCTTTTTTTGGTCATAATGTGATGGTCTAAAGGGAGAACATGCTTTTTTGGTCAAAGTGTTATGGTCTAAATTGAGAACATGCTTGTTTGGTCAAAATGTGATGGTCTAAAGTGAGAACACGTTTTTTTGGTCAAAGTGTGATGGTCTAAAGTGAAAACACTTTTTTTGGTCAAAGTGTGATGGTCTAAAGGGAGAACATGCTTTTTTGGTCAAAGTGTTATGGTCTAAATTGAGAACATGCTTGTTTGGTCAAAGTGTGATGGTCTAAAGTGAGAACAAGATTTTTTGGACAAAATGTGATATTCTTCGGAGATTAATGGGCGCAAACCCTTCACTACATTTGCTACGTAACTATTGTCCTTTTAAAAAATACGAGTATTTTAACATCATCCTTAACAAGTTTTTACGTACCTTCTTTTACCTGCAACTTTCTTTTTATATAATTATTTTCATTTAAGCTGAACGTCTACAGACTTCGTTTGAAATATCCCACATAAATAATATCACTAATTATCACTTATAATAAGTTTACATTTAAAGCCCCAGCAAATAAAATCAGCAGAACTACGACCAAAAAACATTTATGAAATTTGTGAAGAAATAATTTGCAGCAGCAATGTGTTTTGAAATTGTTTGAGTTTTATTTGAGCCTATAATGATGTTGGCGGCTGCCGGACTTCGTATCTTCTTTATTGGTCAATTTCCCTACCAGTTATTTGACTTTAAACCGACATCATTTTGGGTTAATGCCAATGCAATGCTGATGCACAAATTAGAATTATCTAGCCAGTGTGGCACTGATTTCATTCTCTGCGTCTTGCTGCCATTTAAAACTACATAACAGTAACAAATTAACACAACAACTCTGAAAACTGTGTTCGCACCTTTTGTAGAATGATTGGACTGGGTTGACTGCCTCTTTCATGCGAGATGAAAATTTTAATGTTATTGTCGACCTACGTAAAATACGACTTCCACGAACTTAAATTATTCTTTGATAAGGAAACCATCTCTAATACAGTCACTGAGGTAGCAATTACAAGAAAGCGTTCCGAAAGGCGTTTAGGAAACCTACGTTTACAAGTTAAGTAGCTGTCTCATCTGTTCGCTCTGAGATGCATAATTTTGGTCTGCGTGAACTCAACGAGTTTGAATTTAGTAAATATAGTTAGAATAGTGTTAGGTGAACTCTAGACTGATGCATCAAAATTCGGTGATTCTTTGCTACAGTATTTTCAACGACTGATATACACTACACGTGGATGTGGGAGCTATCATAAGTTCTTGTCTAAATAACAATACACAGAAACAGTGCGGTTTACAACTGAAGCAAATTCAGCCGAAAGGTTGCCTAAAGAACTTTTTTTGCTTAGTCGTAGAAACCATAATTGAAAAGAGACATTTGAATTGATTTATAAGTTTAAGCGCAACGACTCAGAAATAATTGAAAACGATGCTAAGATTTTCATAAATCCTAAACTTTGATATGATAGTTTAATAACATTAAAAGCATTTATAAGTTGAAGTGCGTTACGACGCCATGTTGATTGCAAATGATACTAAGATTTCCAAACGTCGATAAAGCTTAAAATGATAATTTTTTATTGACGTTGAAAAAATGAACATGAGTTATTACTTACTTCCAGCTACTTTAATCGAATATCTCGACTTCCATCTTTTTGACCATGTTCTCAATTTTGACCTCTGCAGCAACACCATGCTTCTTATGTTAGTTGATTAATTGGTTTTAAGATTAGTGTATTAAGATTAATTCTATGGCATTTAAAATGATAGTTCATTGACGTTACAAAATGAGGATCCGTTATTACTTACTTCCAGTAACTTTAACCAAACATCGGAGTGTTTTGTCATCACTCCGTAGGTCGGAGCGCATCTTGGAGTCCTGGAAGTAGCGTCGGCTTGGCACTTGGGGCGCAAATTACCGAAAACTTCAGGCCAGAATGCGAGACAGAATTCGAAGAAAGCTTTTTTATTGTTTTATGGCCTCTGGCGCTGACTTTTACTTTCATTCGGCTACAGAAGTCAAGGCGCAATGGCAGAGTTCACGGAAACTTTACGGGCGTATTGGCAGAAAATAACTCTTTGCATTCATAGCGGTAAATTGGGAGCTGCGTCCTAAAGACGATAGCTGACGGTCAACTCAAGCGTCTAGTGACGTTTGCCTGTCAAGTGCAGATAGCTGACTGTCATGTTTTTTTCGCAATTTTTTTCAATTTTTTTTTTCACGAAAATGTTTTTTGGTAATGTCAACTCGAGCATTGACAGCTGCACTAGATCTCAAATGTCTAGTGCAGCTGATCGGAAAACTTGGTAAAAATAGCCTGACACGAAGAGAACCGGCATCAAGTTTGGGGAGCTCTCACTTGCACAATGTGTACTAAATTTGTTTAAGATTTAACTGAAGGCGAAAGTAGGAGCTGCTTCCCTAGCTACCGTAGCGCCTGCATCCAGAAGGTAAGGTTGTCTCCAGAGTTTATTATTTTTTCCTATTATTTCTTCTGAAAATATTTCTTTTCGAAATATTTTTTATTAAATTATTTCTTATTGGAACATTTTTTTGTAGAAGTATTTCTTATTGGAATATTTTTTGTAATAGTATTTCTTATCGAAATATTTCTTATTGTAATTTCTCATTGAAATATTTTTTATTCAAATATATCCACTTATGAAAAATATTTCGTTTGTATATTATACATCCACTACGCTTCCTCGCCGCTGGCGTAAGATCACAGTTCTCATCCTACAATCTTTAGCCAGCAGCGACGACTTCAAGTCTCGCCAATTGTCTAACCGGATTATTTTCAGAAAGCTAGACAAGTGTAAAGGAACACGGTGCCATTGAGACCTTGTTTCTATGGGAGAAACGTTACTCTAACCCAGGCGTAAATATGTATAAGGCTGAATAGGTCACATTTTTCTAGTGCCGAGTGTTCTAATTCAGATAGATGATTATTGCGATAACAAATAAAGCTGGAATTTCTATTATAGAGCCAGCTGCAGAAGATTGTTTCAGAGTAATCTACAAGAACAGGAGAGACAGCAGCGAATGTAACACTGTATCCCTAACGCCTGTCCTTCATTATTGCGTTCCCAGGTTGATCATTTCGCGATCAAAATTGTAAAATTTGTTTTCTTCGCATGAAATTTTATTATTTTACCTCGTAAAGATACATCCTGGTAGCTGCATGTTGCAAGCAAGCTTCCTGAGTCAAGCAAAGGTTGACGTCGACCTGCTGCATCCAGTGTTTGTCTACACCATGAAATGACTTGTCACCACAAGAAAAGAAAGAAAAAACCGTCTATTCTCAAAAAGTTTGGTTCATGCATTAATTGTATCACAACAGATTGAATCTCAAATGTTTCATAACAAATTGGTCCCAAATTTATGGACAAACTGTAAGAGGTATACAATAGCAGAGTTAGGGTCGTTTATTGTTGGTAGGTACAATGAAAGTATATTCCCTTGGATATTTTCCCCTAGAAAAGCATCACGGCTTCTTGAGTCTACTTTACTGGTGTAAGGAGAGACAAGAGGGGATTTAAACTCCCGATAGAGAAAAAAACGGAAAAATTCGAGAGTAAAAAAACACAGAGAGAGAGAGAGAAATAAGAGATAGAGGGAACTCTTTGCACAACATTTGCTTTCTCAACATGGGGATAATGATGGCTAACTGAATAATTCAATTACTTTATTTGAAGTACACACGTGGATTAATAGAGGCATTAATGTGACTGAGGACGGAACATAGTAGGACTAAATTATCAGTTTGAGGGCCCAGAAACAATCTATCATCTAGAGGGAAATAATCTATATCTAGATGAACATTTTGATTTTATAAGCATATCTATTACTCTTCACCCAGAGTGTTGTATACCCCTCAATTTACAATTGAATTTATAACGGTCATATTTCAAAGTCTAATTATGCCCACAGAGTATAAGTGAAGAAGCATCCCACACTTCTTCCTTCAGCTACTCAAACATGCACGTCCCTACGCCATGAGGTAGCTCTCATCTTTTTTTCCCTCAAACAACGTTGTATTACGCTGTTTTCTGCGCTTTTTGTTACAGTTTCACATCACAAGTGGACTTAGTTAACTATGGACGAAATGGTTCCTTTGTAATGCAGACACGCGCAAAAGACAGAGCCGCCCAATAACTTTGCTTTTACTAGTGTACAGGGCGTCCATGAAAAATGTTTCCACTGAGCGATATATGTATATGTGATACCGGAACCATACAACAGTTTAATTCTGATATATGGTTCCTGTATCATATATACACGCCTCGGTCAGTAGATACATTTTTTAAGGACACCCTGTATAGTGACAGGCGGCAGCTGATTGGTTGTTGCTCAAGTCACGTGAGTTGTGAAGAGGGTGAGCGCTGACAACGGAACAGGAAACAAGGTAGAGTCATTCCGATGGGTGAAAATACACCTCTTCTGGTTCGGCTAGCCAATTGAACGGCTTCATTTCAAACAAACCTTATGACATCTCCATTGCGAAACGTCATAAGGCCAATAGCGGTGCCATATCTGGGGCTAGCACTGTTGTCAGATGCAATATGAGCGCTGTTATTGGTTCGTTGCCATGACGTCAGCTTTGTCACACGGTTGACAAAAAAAAAGACTGGTTTAACCCTACCTTGTTTCCTTTACCGTGGCGCTGACAGTGCGGAAATGCTAGATGCGAGGACGGCGTGAATAGAATATTGATTGGCGAACAAAAATTCTGATTTGCCATAAAACGGACTACAAAGATGTGACGAGCGGAAAAAATGTTGGGGCTTAAAGTATGCTGCAGATATTAAACGGAATGCGATGTTTCTAGCTTGGAAACAATAAAGGATTGGAACGAATTCAAAATCATTGCTCTTTATCAGTACGATTTTGGCGAATGGCACCAAAAAGTAATATTTTAAGAAATATCGATGGAAACTAATCATTTAGCTCTTGAACTAGGATCATGCTGTTGATGGAGTTTTTTTTTATTTGAAACGCAAAGAAGCAGAAAACACGTAGTTTTGGGCAAAAAGTTCAAAATCAATATATTTTGAACGTAAAATTTTGAATATTTAATTTATAGGGTATATATGCAGGATTACAATACTCTACAGGATAACAGGATTCTGTTCACAGAATAAATGATATATGATAATTTATGACAATATCAGTTTCAGCTTCTCCGTAATGTGTAGTTCAGAACGGGCTTTACGGTTCTGGAAGTACAGTAGTTGCAGCAAACGACAGGAAAGAAGTGCCTTACACGGTAGAAGAAACAAGGTAGGGTCATTTCTATGGGAGAAAATACACCTCCTCTTGTTTGCCTTGCCAATAGAAAGGCTTTATTTCAAACAAACTTCATGACTTCACCAAAACACCATGTCGTTAAGCCAATAATGAAGCCAGATTTGAGGGTAGCAGTGCTACCAGACGCAATATGAGAGCTGTTATTGGTTCGTTGCCGTGACGTCAACAAAACCACATCGTCAAGAAAAAAAAATGGTTTGAACCTACCTTGTTTCCTCTATCGTGGTGCCTCACCACTCAGGCTGGTTGTGACCAGGGTTTATGTAAAGAGCTGAAGCATATTCTTCTGAAATATCACGCGATTACTGGTCAACTTATGAAGTTGGGATACATTTCTACATGCCTACTGAAATAGATCACTTCCTACAAATAGTCCAGTTTCCAATAGATGGTCGATACCTAGAATTGATGAAAAATTGGTACATCAGTTATGTCCGCTTTAGGTAGATTTTCATTGAAACTTCCCTAACATTTTACGGAAAGTTGGTCATAGCTTTTAATAGCGAACATATCGTCAGTGTGACCCATTCAACGATTATAACTCACTCACTTCAAAAATACTTTTTCATCAGCAAGCAGATGCTAAAATTTTAGGGAAAATTCAATGACTGCACATAGTAACTAATCCATGGATTTTCCACTTTGTTTCAGTAAACCGCGACGCTGTGTAATTTGAGGCTTGCGTAAGAAAAAAAAATGTTTATTTCCAAGTTGCCACATGAGATACATGCCAACATATTGGCTTTTAAAAGTTTCTTAATATAGGACATCCTAAAACAAATGTTCCATACGAGGAGTAAGATCACTCATGCTACAATCACTCATGTCCCTCATATTTTTCATTCATGACTTCAGCCTCTAACGCTTCAGCTTCTGTTTTTACAATTAACGTATTACCTTTTTCAGTTTTGAGTGAAACTGTTGTTTTTGTATAGTTCTGTACTGTATAACACTAGATTGTGTTGGCAGTACATTACATGCACACTGTACATTGTCTTGTTTAGTACAATACAGTACAAGAAGTGCATCTCACATTGCAAATTGACTCATCTACAGTGAAAAATTATTCGTAACTCCCTTGCCGTGTTTGACTCATTTTCGTTCCCCACAAAAGTGAATTTATATCCATCGGACGATACTAAACAAGGGTATTAGCTCTCATTTGTGCGTGCATTTTTACGACTGTACGAAATACATGTGCATAAACACTCAGTTGTCTTTTTTTGAAGGAAAAATATTTATTACATGTTTTCAGCCAAAACAGTTCAGTGACTTCGGGCTACGATGAGACACGTTCAATGGAAGTAAAACATTGGATTATTACGTCTCGTAGCTAATGCTGAGAATTTACTACATATATCCAATTACTAATACGACATTCTAATTACTTTCGCAATTCAAGTTTTTACGCTTCCATCACGCTGAAGCCTCTCTTTCAAATACAAAAAATGAGCTTCTATGCATAGCTCTGCATCAGACGGACGACGTACGTAGATAAACTTGGATTCTTTTTCGCCGATGCTGTCACTGTGTGGAAAATGTACGGCGGTTTCTCATAACATTCGATAACTTCAGACCGAATTGGATCTGATTATTAAAAGTATAACGCAAGTTCTGACATATTTATTAACCCTAAAGGAAAGATTGGCTTCAGAGACGTTTGGACAACTTGGCGCCGTTTTCTCGGGAACAAGAGAAGTGATTTCCATGATTTCTGTCGCGCACTTAAGACCGGAAAATATGTAGAGATGTTCCCATTACTGGAATTGCTCTTGGCGACGGAATGCGCAGCGTTATGGAGATGGGCCTAATTCTTGTAAATTATTATATAAATAAAAACAAATGGCTTCATACCGAGTTATCTCGTGACAGTTTTTTCGCCTGAAAGGATTGTGTTGGTTGTGGCACCGTCCAGGCCTTGCATTTGGATTATCATTATTACTGAATGGAAAGTTGCGCTTGCTTGGAATTTGGATTTTCATTATTACTGAATGGAAAGTTGTGCTGGCTTCGAGTTTGGATTTTCATTATTGCTGAAGGGAAAGCTGTGCTGGCTTTGAAGTTAGATTATCATTATTACCGAAGGGAAAGTTGCGCTGGCCTTGCATTTGGATTATTATTATTACTGAATGGAAAGTTGCGCTTGCTTGGAATTTGGATTTTCATTATTGTTGAAGGGAAAGCTGTGCTGGCTTTGAAGTTAGATTATCATTATTACCGAAGGGAAAGTTGCGCTGGCCTTGCATTTGGATTATCATTATTACTGATGGGAAAGTTGGGCTGGCTTTGTGAGCAGTTTGCTCCGGATGAATTTGGTGTGTCCTGCTATTTTATTTTCTCGTTTTCAGTTTAAAATTTGAGAGTTTGGCTAAATTGCCACGCACTTTATTGATAAGAAGTTTTTGGAACCATTGCACTCAATCCCCGGGCATTTAAAAACACATGGGAAATTTATTACTTACTGAAACTTGTTATCGTTATCTGGGTTCAAATATTTTCTGTGTCCAGAGAAACCTTCTATGAAAATGTGTGAGGAATGAGGGCTTCAGTATCGTTATTCCGCTCTAAAATATGAGGTCATATTTTTAACCACAAATCTGGATTGGAAATAATGGTCTATTCAGTATCTTTTCCGTCCAGTTTTTCATTTTACCATTTCAGCTTCGCTAAATCTTCCGCTTAAGCTTTGTCAGAAATTTTCAAATCTGAAATACCTGCTCGGCGCTACTCTGAAAATGCTGCATTAAAAACGACCAGTTTCTACTTCCAGGAACTCATTTGATCTCATTCAACAAACGAGCCAAAAAGTGAAATGAAGTCTCAATTTTTTTCGTCGACATTTGCGAGCTCGATTTCGTCTCAGGATTTTAATAACGTAAATTAGGAAATTGGTAAGAAACTTGCCACATAAACTTGTATTAAGTAGAACACGAAGATTTGCATGGAAGCTTGAGGTAGTGCAATATATGTGAGTAATACCACAACGATGAAAAAACTCAACGTCCTAGAATCCTTCTTCTATTTAATAAAGAATACAATTAGTTTGTACTGTGAGATACTTATGCTTAAAGGAATAGCTCAAGATAAATGAACTATTACCCTTTCAATTATTTAATTTTATTGAAAAAAGTTTCACCAGAGAAATAAATTGTTTAAAAAATTTGGTAAAAGTTTCTATACTTCTCATCAAATTCTGTAAAGGGGAAGTGATTTTTATTCATACACTGGTCAGTTTTATTTGATTAAGTGGACATGAGAATCTTGAAAAGGTTGCAGGCAATAAAATAATTTCCAAGTAAAAAAAAGGAAAAAGGAAAGGAAAAACATTTTATTTCCAATAAAGTACAAACATGAAATGTCGATACATTGGTTTTTAAAACACCTTAACATTAACATCCTTAAATGATTATAACACATTGGTATCGTAATACCCGTGTAGAATGTTGAAACGAAATGATTGATAGAAAAGTACAACAAAATTGATATAAATATATAAATAGGTTGAAGTGGAGGCTGTCATAAGTAAATTCATTCTTCGATTAATATAGGGAATCATTCCGCTTTTTCCTCAGATAGTCAATGTAAAACTGGAAGAACTAACAAGAAAAACCAGTCAATTCCTGAAAAAAGAAAAGAAAGTTTGCATAAAAACTTTTTCGTGTTCTTTATTCATCTTATTCAATCTTATTCTTATTTCGAGTTTAAGATGTTGCTTAATTTTCTTCGAACATTGCTGTGTTTTAGTGAGTTACTCAATTTCCTCATCAATTGCTTTGAATTGGTTAACTTGGGACGAAACTTGTCTTAGAACCGCTTTACAAAATTCATTAACTCAAAGCAGACTTTTGCATGGAGCCATCCCCCAAAATCAATAAAACAAAAGCTTTATTGATTTTAAATAGAGGTAACTTCGACGAGGGAAGCCTCGTTTTTTTTGCAAATTTTTAATATACTGACAAAGTATCATTTACAAGATGTTAAATAACTGAACGTGCAATTTCAATTCAGGTTGAAGCAGTAGATCAACTTAAATTATGAAAGTGGTATCCATTGATCTAAAATCTTGGGGATGATTTGAGATTATGATGAACGAATACATCCTCATTGAAGCGTAGACCATCAATTCTGCACAAGAAATGATAACTTTCGAAATAATTAACATCGTACCTGATTTGTGCACGATAATACTATTGGGTCCACTAACATCTGTTGATAGAACATGACACTACAATTTCGTAAAGGTCTTTCCGGTTATCCTCGCTTTAAATCAAACGAGTTTAGAAAAATCCGAATCTGACGAGTGAATTTGTACGAAATCAACGGAACGTTCTCGAGTTTAACCTCTCTGTGAAAAGTTGGTGGCTTAATATTTTGAGGCTTAATCACCATGAATGGCTAATCTGCTCAGCTCAGCTAGATACCTTTTTTTATGACCAATGTCCTGAAGTTTGTTCGTTTTCTGGCCAAAATTCTCGTGTTCTGATTTCTTCAAGTAAAATTTTACTAGGTGGAAAATCTCTAAGCATCAGGCAATAAGGCAGGGCTCTAAAATGTTGATTGGTTTTGCATTTGAGAAAAAAGCCTAAACATAATGCACTTTAACCTTTAAAATGATAGTCTGGAAACCCTGCTGATGAAAACGCTCGAGTTTTGTGCGAGTACGAGTGTGTACGATTAACGCACAAGTAACGTACTGTAGCGTAATTTGTCAACTAGCTTTCAGAAGCATAAACTGCACTCTCTCGCTAGTGTTATTTAGCAGCACAATCAACAACAGCACAAAGACTGAAATTAAATCAAAGAAAACACGCCTTAGCCTGTTGACTGCGATGGGTTAAACTAAAGTTCAGTATTCAACTTAAATTTAACGCCAATTGTAGTCAAAAATATTAAGAATGGGAACTATTACCTGGATCGTTCCGTCATTTAGCCTTAATTTAAAATTTAAGAAAACTGAGTTTGTGACTACTACTCGATAAGCAGTATTTCGAAAATTGCCTCCGTGTACACAAGCGGCTCACGTCGCAGAGAACGTGTGAAAGCATTCCTTCATTTCAAGTGGAATGCATACACTCAAAATTATAGCACATATATCGTTTGAGATAAAATAATGAAATTTGTTTTTTCATTGTGTTTTCGAAGACGAGGTTACTCTTCCCACATGAGATGTCCCGCAGGTTTCATTTTTAATAATTTCAGCTACAATATTGCCCGAAATTATTTTATGCGTGTATTCTCAGTTAATGTTTGCCCATGAACTTCGTTAAAACCTCATATTTAAATATTATTCCATAAGCTTATCGAAAAAAATTCCAATGACCGCTTCAAAAAATAGTAAAACTAAACTCCTGAGCGTAGTAAATATGTTATGAATGAACATCACTCCACCAAATAGATCGACGCATGAGAAATTGCCTCCCTTTATACTAAGTTAAATACCGACCTAGAGCAGAGAAGCAAGTGAAAATAAAGGCACATTTTATTTTGCATATTATTTCCCTCATATTAAGTTAAATTCTCACTTTGAGCCGAAATAATAGTGAAATTACAAGCGCATTTTATTTTGCATGGTATTTCCCTTATAATAAATTAAATTCTCACCTAGAGCAGAGAAGCATGTCAAAACAAAGGCACATTTCATCATGCATGGTCCTTGTACAAAGTTAAATTCTGACCTAGAGCAAAGAAGCAAGTGAAAACAAAGGCGCTTTTTATTTTGCATGGTCCTTATACTAAATTAAATTCTCTCCTAGAGCAGAGAAGCATGTCAAAACAAAATTGCATTTTATTTTGCATGCTTTTCCCGTATTTATTTTCGAGTCCCTAGGCTCCGCTATTTTCCCCCGGACACTTACCCTCATTTTCACTCAGGAACGGCCTCATTTTTCTGTCCTGTTCTCACTAGTTTTTTCATGGCGCAACCGGCTCATTTTTTGGGTGCGGATTAGCTTTATTGCGGTTGGCGATGTCACCTGTTCGCCGTCTATCTAGGCTGAGTGGCAAACGACATTAAGTCGAATGGAGAGCACTTCTCACCTCAATGAGAGGCGGTCGTTCCGAGTCGAGGACACAAATAAAATGTTAAAGGCTCGGCCAGAGAAAAGAAAATGGTCAAGCCTGTACGTGGAAGGACACTTGGAGGCCTCCGAAGAAATTGCCCAAATCCGTGCGCACATTGATAGCATCGGTTTTCCCGCTGCTGGAAAAGTTGAAGGTAATCTTGTCGGACGAAAGTAATTCCGGAGTTCAATAATATTGATTATCTTGTTCAGAAATGGTCGTTTTGCAAACGAGTTTCGAAAAGCATGCTACCCAAAGCAGTATGTTGGGAAAATATTTTATAAAATATGAAATAACTGACTCTTCAACTGACGTCTTATGATTGCGATTAGCGTTCCATTTCAAGATGATATCTTGACTCATTATTTTTTAATGTTGATATCTAATTTGCACTTCTTAATGTCGACGTATTTTTTGAAATAACGACTCTTATAGTAAAACCAAGGCGTTCAAGCACCTCAATCGGATTGGGTCAATACCTTCGTACCTTCAACGCTGATTTACGTTAAAATTTCTTCTTTTGTTAAAAATTGGAAGACTAATGACACAACGCTTAGACTCATTTTGTACTAATTTTGTACTAATTGGATGATAAAATCGATAAAAGTGAACGTTTCGACCAACTAGCAGTGGTCATTCTCAACACTGTAAAAGGTAAGATTACAAATCAGTCATCATTCAGAAAATCACAATGGTAAAAACAAACATGAAATTAGAAACATTTGCTAACAAACTATTTGTAAGGGGTAGGCAGACTGCATATCATTGAGCTTTGGCTTTATTCTATAAATGAAAAGAGATTCTAATATTCTGAGTTCTATTGGGTTACTTCCACGGCCTAATACTTCAAAATCAGATAGTCTAACAGGCAGGTCGCATTTTTCTGCATGTGTGCGTATTGCAGAGTGAGAAGGTGCTGATAAAACGTCATTAGTACGGTGACTTCGTCCAGCATGCTCAGCCACACGAATACGCAGACTACGGGATGTAGATCCAACGTATTCAGATGCACCACATCGTGCACAACTATGCTTGTATACAACCGAGCTAAGCATGCCTGTAGGAAGTTCATCCTTAAATTTTAAACTTCCTTTTCTTTTGTTATATTTATATAAGTCAATTATAAGAAAAGCAGTGAAATAAAACGTTGTTATAAGTTTCATACTATTTTTGAATGAAATGAGACAAATGCTAGTTCTTTTTAGACATATGTTATCCATGCCTACGTTAAAATACGGCAATCATTTCAAGAACAGTTCATTTGAGCGAAAAAAGTTACACTATGAGTGGGAAGTAGATCTTCCACGACTTCAAACGCTAAGTTATTATAAGAAAGGTTTGATTAAATGTTTTATGACTCCACACAGGTAGAGGACGTTGTAACGCTCACTGTTCTATAAAATATTATTTAATAATTTTGCTTCTTTCTAGTCGTACAGCAGATAATCAATCGTCATTTGCAGTGGTTACAACTTTCAATAAGCAGATATTCAACAGTTAAGGAAACCAAACTTGTAACGCGTCAAATTTTTTTTACTATGGTTAACATTATTTTTAACAACTTTACGCAGACATCAATTCTAACAACTGAATTCATTATGAAATCACTGAAATCAATACGTAGGCTACAATTCTTAGCCGATCTATTTATTTTCTACTGAGAAACATGCGTAACCCCACAATCACTCTAATTTTTTTTTAAACTATATGATTTTCAAGTTTCATACCAAGTCCAATCGTACGTTGAAATAATGGGGACAAACATGACCCACATGGTTGTTATTAGTTTAACATGGCTGGTGAACAATAACATGGTTGGTTATTAGCTTGTCATATAGGATCGTTTGTCATAACAAACGCAAGCGTGGGCTATCCCTGAGTATTTATTTTTATTAATAACAAATTATTGAAATATTCAGATTTTTAAATTCAATACGACATGACACGCTTTTTCAGAAACAACAATTTTCTTGAAATGATGTGTTAACGTTTTATCATTTTTGGGACTTCTAAAAAATGAGATTTATTTTGAAAATGCAACGAACTGGAAAGCAAAACGAGAAAAAAAAAATTTTTGGGGGGGGATCGTTCCTTTTCTCGATCATAAAGGCTTTACAAATAAATAAAAATAAAACAGCAGAGCTCTTCCACTAAATTTACGGTTTTGTTTTCTGAAACCAATTATTTCCCCAACGGGGCAAAAAATGGAAAATTTTGAATAAAAATGGCCTTCAACGGATCTAAAGATCAAAACTTTGTAATATCTGAGGCAAAACATTGGAGGTTGTCCCTGCGTTTCTGCACAACGTGGGCACTGCCATGGAATATTTTTCGCGTCCCTTTTCCAGCAAGAAAAACAAGCCGTAAAGTCGTCAAAGTTTAAACGTTCTCTACCGTACGGCCCAATTACTAGCTTTGCTTAAGGAAAAATAGTTGCAGCTGCGAAGACTGAGAAATTGCTCGTTTTTCAGAGGCATTGTCACAGAATTTTTGAGCCAACCCCCCCCCCTCAAAAAAAACGCCACAGGGCTGCATCCACAATGAATCCTTATGTTTTTATAGATTTGCCATGAAAGTTTTGAACGATTCTGAGATCGTAACACTGAAACAAAATGAATCATCAGGTAAAAATTGCTTAGTTAGCCGTTCCGTTGGTTCACATTTATTTTCCGATGTATTGTTAGGTAAAAATCGCGAGCCCTGTTGAGATTGTTTTTATTGCGTCGGTGGTTTTAAAATGCGTCAATTGTTAAACGAACGAAAATCAATGCTTATTCGTTAAGCATGCGCTATCTATGGAACATGTTCCAGGAGTAGACGTGATGCATCATATAATTTTCGGATTTATTTTTTTTGACAGAGACATACATTGTTTGAAATTCTTTCGTAAAATTATGCTAATGATAAAATTTTCAAATAAGTTTATAAGCCTAAGTTAAAAATTTACTTGAAAATGTCATATAGTAACATTTAGTAATGAGTAAAATGAGAAAAACATTATCTATAGGGGAATTCCACTCAAGTTTTCAGATACATTTAATACGTGTTCCCTCTCTAGGTTTTTATAAAAACAAACTTAACGTAATACTGCAATGCAAAAAAGCGTATGTGCCCAATACTAACAATAATATATTCTTCTAAAAAGATTTGAACTACGTATGGAGTTGAGAAGTAAACGTCAGCATACAGTCTCACCTAAATATTAACCGAGTCTGAAAAGACTCCAACCAAATCGGTTTAGTTTGCACTTGCTGAGTCTAAAACCTAACGAAGAGAAATGAAGCCGAGTGAATGAGTCGCACTCGCAGCGTCAATGAAAATAAACTTGAAGAATATATGCAAACATGCAAATGATAGACGCTTCGGAAAGAATTCTCTGGAGCATTGACTGGGAACCCAAATAAACAAGCAAAGAATCGAAATGATTCTAAATTCGCATTCAGCTTCGAGGTTCAGGCCGCGAGGACTCGCTGAAAATTCTCCAGATTGAGATTGAAGCATTCACCCGAGCCCAACACATGACGCATTCCCTGAAGAACGGGTACAAAAACATCGCAACCTCATAAGCCGGAAAATATTGATCGCTGCGTTGGCCTAGATCCCAAATACTCAGTGAAACTAACAGAATATTGAGTTAAAGAATGCCGTGTGTGTGCGACTTAGCGCAGTAACTACCATGGAGTCAGAGCTGTGCTCTAAAATCATGAAGGTTATGTGATATATACCGTTTAAATACTTAAATACATTAGGTATTTAAATGTTATAAGCTGAAAACATTTTAGAGTTTCTTCGTTTACTATATACCTAAAATATATTTCGGCTATAATTCAGTAAACACATTTTAGTTAGTTTTTCAACACACTGGCAGTGTTATTTGTTCATTCCTATCATGGTGGTCATTTTAATTGCGTGTTCAATGAATCACTAGTGCGAACATTCGAACAATTTCTGGGGATTCAACACCTACTATTTGAAAACATAGAAAAATCTGTCATATTTTAAAAAATACAGCAAAAAAGCCTCTCTTGATTACAATTTGAATAGCCTGAGAACGATCAGCAGGAAAATTTTGGAAAAATACTTGTAAGTTATATTAATAAGGCATTTTCTCATCCAAAACATGAGTACAGATAAGATATTAACCCAATGCTTCCAGAAATAATCCAACGCAACAAACTACATCGACTTTTATTTGAAACAACATCAGCAAACCTCATACACCTTTAATGCTAAAAATCTTTCATTACAGCTCATTGTCCAAGGCTGGCGATATAAATGAAACCCCATGGTGTGCAAGTCTACAACTTTTGCCGGTTCCAAAAATGGTTAACAACAGATTCACTTTGCAAACAATGAACAGTTTACTGGATGAACACATGTAATTTTAAGTGTTCATCAATTCAGCATACCATAAATCAGGCTAAAAGAAGCTTATATTCAAGTCAATTGCATATCGCTACTCAGCGATGAGCCATTACTGAAAGATGCCAGTACGAATATCGCACGTCGGTCCGCCACCCCAACACACAAGCACGAAGACCAATAGCTCCCAGATTCCCGCCAAACCTTTTGGAGCGCCGAGACCTCTCCCTCTGCCCAGTTCCAAAGTTTATCACGTCGGACTTTGCTAAAAGCACTACCTAAACGCATCTTGACGACGCCGATAGCTTGTTCTGCTGTAAAGAACAGAGCAAAGGCTCATAGCTAAAATCAACGAATCGTTGATCTCCCTAACTCAGCCACTTAATACTGTTGTGCGATGTGTTCAACGAGCAGAAATATTGTATATTGGTTTGTATGAAATACCTGTACGTCCCACGTACAGCCAGAAGGCAACGTTTAACACGTTGACTCCGTGTGAGTGATTCCTACGGTTGGTTAAGTTTGGTTGTATGTAACATAGTTGAAGAATCAAATTAATTGCTCGAAAACATTTCTACATTTTATAAGAAGCGTGAGAAATGTAAAAGCACAATGATACTTTACCTCGAAATCTAAAATCTATTCTAAAAAAGGCATTGAAAGAACTCAAATGTGTTCCTTTCACGGCGGCTCGTAGATGAGAAATTTGCCTAATTGTACACGTTTGCATCTCCCAATACGTAGTCAACGAGTTAACATCATTGGTCCCCGATCCGCACCGCAGTACACTGCTAGCCAACCCACAAAAAAGGCAACTCTCGCTTTAGAGGTCCTGAAGAGTCTTCGAAACTGGGCTTGTCTCCGCATCAAGTTCACTCACCGCAACAGTAACTCAACCGAGGCTCTCGCCTTTGATTACATCAAAACGCCCTCGGTGCGGTTCCCAAGGACAAAGAACAGAGTAAGGAGAACGCTACCTTTTCGGTTTCACGACCCTGGAAATTCAGTGAATCAGAATTGTTGAGATTGCTGCTACACAACAAAAAGGCAAAAATCCTAATTAAAGATTCGAAATAACCATTTTCTTCAACTATTCTTACGAATACCACTCGCCCTATCTTGCCTGTCGTTAATCATCACACCAGCCACTCTGTATCACTCGTCATGGATAGATCGACGACCTTGACATCGTAATTGTTCGCAAACCAACAAGCTCACACAATACACAGAACCCGGCCGCAGAGCCTTCATCCAGTGATAGGGTGACTGTTGCCACAGAATTTTAGAACTTCAACTGACATCTTCATTGCACTACACAAATGAGATTTATTTGTACCAACCCAAAAATAGACCACCCGTGTTTTTCCTGTCATCATGTTCTTTTTAATCGTATTCTGTTCTGTTATAATCTGGTCTGTCCTATTTGAAAATATCTCATTCAGTGTGTTCAAACACGGACTGAATTTTTAAAGACGATAAAAACTTCGAATTAGAAGGTCTTGAACATATTCGTAGTTCATGTGAGTTTCTTCGTAGAAACCGCGGATTTTATTTCTGCTTGCGTGGAACTCTTTCGTTGAGACCACTTCATAAAGTTGGCAACTGTAACATTCTGCCCTAAGACAAAGAGAGCTATGCCCATATAATAAAGAATGTGCGGGAATTAGTGGGCTAGCTTCTGCGTTAAGTTTGGTGCTCAGCAGGATGGTATCAGACTAGCGAAATTTTTACGAATCCCAGAACGCGTTGGAATCACAAAACTGCCAAATCAGTTTTTTCATCGAGCGGAGGCTTCGATTTTGATTCTTGAATTGCCCTGAAATAAGGACGATCCGCAGAATTTTAGAGGTAACTTTCGTATTTTACGTCGAGCACAATGACTGATTGCGAGTTTTGGAAGCGCTCTCCAGCACTTCACTCACAAGTTACAGGCCAGCAAACTTGCTGAGACGGCAGGACCTTGAGAGCCTTTGCACCCAAAAGCTTTTAGAGCCAAACACGAAGTTAAAAGTTCAGCCTCGTGGGTACTGGACTCTGGCAAAAAATTAGTTTCTTTCGTCTGTGAGCAAGCAAGTTCTCATGATGATGTTCATGAACACACTTCTAAATCAAAGAGAAAATTTGAATTTTTGAGCACTGCAAATATCCAAAGTTTGCGCAAGCATTTCGTCACTTCTACTACACTGGAGGAACCTCTGAAAAAAAATCATTGAAACAAGCATGACACATAAGTAGATATATATGTTTTCATTTCGAAAGCGTATTCTAAGTGTATAGAAGTGCTGTCAGTCCTTACTCGTTGATTTGGTACACAATTTACAACTCGAAACAGCTATTTTAGTAGTGATTTCAACAGTACATCTTCTTGGTGGATTACCGGGGTTGTGACGATCGAGAGCGCGGTGCTCTTGTTGGCACTGACGTCCGATTATTCTATGAAATTCATTTGATATTGTTCGAGGAAATTTCGTACGCATTTCATATTTTACGAGCAGTCCAAGAGGAAATTTGAAGCCAATCTAAATTAGAACAAGTTGGAGTCGAGGCCTCATAGAAAGTAACTCACTTTGACGGACTAGTGAAAATCCTTGGTTTGGTTTTGGGTTAGATTTCAAAATACGAACTCGTGGTTATATTCTATGTACATAATAAGTTTCATCCAAGACATGAAATAAAAACAGAAAGTCAATTTCTAACAAATCACACTCACATCATCCACCTGCGAATTATAGAAATTTATCATTTATGGTGCCTAATAAAATAATTTCGCAAGAGCAGAGTGCGGGTATTGGACTCCACAAGCCTATTTAGACTGACCGTGTGAGTTACATTCCTAGATATATGTATAATTTATTTTCATACAGTCAAATAATACTTATTATTCGGTTTCATTTAGTAGTTTTATGTGTATATTTCGTTTTCTGATAATAGTTTTTCCCGCGTACAATTCGTTTTTTTATATAGTGTAGTATTTCAGACTAAAGGCACGTGATTGCACATCAAAATGAGAAAATCATGAAAAAATATGGTGACAGTCCAGCGCAAATGTGTGCATGACGAAGAGTGAGACAATGTTAACAATGAACGTTGTAATATTTCATTACGTAATCTAAATTGGCCGACTCCTACAGGCATGTCCTAAAAACTGAGGATTTATTAAGCAATAAGAGATTATCAGGAAAGTTGACACCATATGAGGTTTTAAGCAATAAGATCAGGACAATAAGATTATCAGGAAAGTTGACACCAAATTCGTGACAAACGCAATTTTGATAGGAGAGACTACACATACCCGCTAAAATAATATTCAAGGGACTCAATTAGCGATTTAAGTTTAGCGGCGGGAACCCACTAAGTAGCCTTCGTTAAATTTGCTTTAGCCTTTCGTTTATTTTCAAACGTTTGTAAATTGCAGCCTCATGGAATTTTCTCCTTTGTAGATAACTCATTGCTCAATAATTGGATTGAAATGTACCCTTTTGAATAATTTTGAGGGCTCTCTTTGGAAATGTATTCTTAAGAAAAATTATTTTAATTCCACATTTGCAACAGATACCTTACACGAATGAGTAATTTAATCTTTAAAGAATCACCCAAACAAAACACATAACAGTGGTTTCTTAACGAGTTGTATTACTTTCTTCAATGTTCAGTATTAAGTGCTAATAATGAAACTAGACATTTTTACAAGCGACAGCGACCAACTTTACACTGCTCTCTAATGTGATGTGCTACTTTCTATTACGTTGATTATTTACAACAAATAATGAAACTAGAGCGACCTACTTTATATTGCTTTCACAAGCAACACCCCTCAGCGACCGCCTTCACACTGCTCTCTAATCACAGACGGGAGCGATCACAACCCACGCACCCTAATCTCATTCCGTTGGTTTTCTTCCGGGATCTCTCGCCGTTACACGAGCTATTTACTCCCCATTTTCCACTCCCACTTCAGAAGTTGGCCAGGAACTTTTAATTGGCCATCATAGCGCAATGACTTAATCTGCCCCTAAGGCTCCCGATCTTCTCGCAGTAACTAACGGTTGGTGCACTAGCTTTAACCTGAGCGTACGGCTCCATTGCCTCAGGTCTTCTTGAAGCATCCGACTTTTTTAGAAGTTGTTTTCAAACTTCGTGTCTGGACACTGAGCGCAGTTCTAGTCAGCAATGATTATTGCTCCACTATGTAAAGAGATTTTGAAGTATCTATTCTTGCGCTAATTCTGTCTTGAAGTGTGATGTTCAGATGAACCAACAATATTTTGAATGCCTTCTATATCAGTAAAAAAAATTAGAAGAAACTGGCTGCTTGGATGCAGGTATACCAGCCTCGGTCAGTTTTAGATAAGATTCATTCGAGAACTTTGCGTGATAAATTCTTCAGTGAATCTTCAGGAAATATCCTACAGCTGTATCATACACAACGCTGATGGAGGCGATGAAACCGAGAGGTTGAATTCGGCCCTTCTTCCGAAATCATTTTGAGATGATGGCTTACGCAACCCTACGCGAGCCTAATAAGGCAAAAGCCTGAACCCTATTCTCTCAATTGGTCTTCAATAATTTTGTTACGTATTAACACGTATTACAGCATTTATTAAAGAAATCATTTCCCTGCATTACCGCACCCTTTGTACAGAAACTAGATAATTGATCCTAACTCGAACTTTTAGCCAACTTCGAAGTTTGTGTATCAGCCGTATAGGACTGATTCCAGAGTCGCAGTTTCAGGACAAACTAAGTCAATGTTTTTGGTCCAGTGCCTTCGATTTAAGGTTGCGAGATTGATCATTTGTCGCTAAAAAGTTAGGTTTCATTAAAAAATTGACAATGAAAAGATATATGATAAGTTAGGTCAGAAAAAATACCAACTTGACAATCATATGGTACTGCCTGTGTTATTGCTCAGGCTGTCAGGTGGAACATAGGAATCCTTGGATTATTCAATGCCAACGCTACTTTTGCCGCGAGGTCTCGCCCCTCACTCCTCACCCACAAGTGAATAAGCACGAATATCGATCACATTCCACTTCCAATGAACAAACTTTCGTAGCTAAACTTCACAATGGACGACTCCGACTGCGTAACAGCGCCCGGCGATACCGCGGTTGATGTCAAGTAACATTCATTTCGGAATATTCATGGAAACGAAAGAGGTGTGAATCATACATTCATTTTAGACATTCATTTAAGGTGCTACACTTCTATGAACAGGAACGCAGCGTTGATCACTGATATTAATCAGCAGAGCTCTAAGTTCTTTTCCCATTACATTGTTTCAGCCTTCTCCTCTTTCGTAACAACGCTCTTCTCTTTTGCAACCGCGTTCTTATCTATTGCAACAATGCTCTTTTCTTTTGCAACAACACTCTTCTCTTTAGCAATCACGCTCTTCTCTTTTGCAACCGCGTTTTTCTCTTTTGTAACATCGCTATTCTCTTTTCCAACAACACTCTTCTCTTTTACTATAACGCTCTTTGTAAAGACTGTGCTTCAGGTTGAATCGAATATAGTTTATTTGTATTCTAACGACGAACTACAACAAAAGTTATAATTTACTTATTTGTAACAAATTCTATGCTCAGAATTCCATGCATCGTAAGAAATACTCATATATGTACTTCTTTTTAGAGCACCATTACTATAGTTATAATTCAAGCACGTATTGACAGCTGAATAATATAACATGATATTACCTTCATGAAGCCTGATGAACCTCAATTACTACAGTGCTCAATAACTTTAAACTGAAGAATTGGAAGTTACCGCTATGCAGAACCGCTATGCTTATAAACCTTAATTATTACAGTGCTCAATGGCTTTAAATTGAAGCATCGGAAGTTACAGCAATGCATATACCTCTTACCGTGAGTAAGAATCTTAAATAAGTTCTAGAGAAGAAACTCCTACGCGTGTGTCTTCATAGACAAGAAGATCCAGAAAGCGGATTGGGGCCTCCGTCCTCCGGAATAATCGGATTATGCAGTCTCAGGCCGCGGGTACGGACACTACCCACAGTTACGGAAACAAACTGATCAATCCTTCAGTCCTGTAGCGAATTTTGAGCATGTCGGAATTCTGTCTCCAAGGAGGACGGTAATTTTTTGTCAGAATGCGGCGAAGCAATCTTTACCGGACAAGCGTGGGAACAAAACCTAAAATACAAGGTACTGTTTTCGATCTTCACTTATCGTTTTTAATGAGAACTGAGGTTGCATATACTCCCAAGATTTTAATGAGAACTAAGACTGCAAATGTTTTTTCGCTCTCCAATTTACTTATATTTTTTTAATGAGAACCAAGACTAAAAACATTTTTTCGATTCCCAATTCACTTACCTTTTTTTACGAGAAGTAAGACTGCAAATATGCCTCAAGACTCGAAAAGAGACCTCATCAATGAAAATAATAATTACTAGTGCTCATTTCAAATGAATAAATGCAGTCTTATCTCACTTGTGAATTACTTTGAAAAGTAACCATGCAAAGCATTGAGCACATATGCATATGTGTGTTTTAATAACTTTATCTAGTAAGTTGGTAATGAGGATATTTATCACATAAAGATATTTTACTTCTGACAAAACGCAAGATATCTGAGAAAATTATACGGCCCTTTCAATGGAGCTCCAGAAGCATTATTCGCTTGGGAAACGCCTACAATAATATTACGATCTGATTAATAAATAAAAATTGGATTTATCACCCAGGTATTGGAATAAGGATTTTCATCTTTTTTATTGTCTAAAATTCATTTCATGAATAGCAAGTCCATGATGTAAGATTGAGCAGAGAAAGCTGCAAAATAATAGAGTTCCTCCTTGTAAAATATAGGTAAATGAAGTTTTAAACACATCAATGAAATGTCTCACTAATTGGCAAGCTTCAATATTAAATCGAGGACATCATGGTGCAGAGGTTAAAGCGATCAAGCAATAATTGAAATTTATTTTAAGAGAAGAAGACTAGCCAGTAATGAGTCCAGATATTAACTGATCTTCGGAGATCTGGTAGCTCTTAACTCACAGAGAAAAAATGTTAGAGGCCCAAAATAAAGAAAAATGTGCGCTCTCTTCGACTGAGCTAATTTAGCTTTGATCGGCAACACACTGAAATTTAGATGAAAAAGTTAACGTAAGGATAAATTGGAAGGATATCGAGATCTGCTCGCACAAGTGATCGTAACATACGAATGTCTAATGATTTTCCTCAAGAGTAGGCTTCAATTTTGCCATTATATAGAGCTTCTGTGCCTATTTAGCGAAAGCAAACAATATTTTGGCTAGAGCTCACCCACCCCGAATATTAACGATCACCGAATCGGTTAAAATTTCATACACGTCGGATGAGATTAAGTTGAGCAGGAAAAGTTATGTATCGTGCAGCAATTTAGTTTCACGATGATTCTCAAAAAATCGAGAATCTTTGAGTGCAGATTAGGCGAAGCAAAGGCTTGACAAGTTTGTTAACTTTGCAGACATTTTCTCTGTTTTGAAAATAATAGGCACTCGTTACAGGTTTACATATAACTCAACACTACTAATTGGCAGTAATATTGCTCATTTAAGACTAAATTTCACCATAACACCATAAAATATGAGCATTCGATCTATAAAAAGCAAATTCTAAGCATGTTTTTACGACCAATTTCTACGGAATTTTGCCTGTATGTTCATTAACATCCCTAGTTAAAGTAACCAAATAACAAACCACGCCTGTTTGAATGCCTGTGCGATTTCTTTTTTGTCCAATGAACGATAAGCCAAGAAATTTCCGAGTCCCAAAAGCTCGTCCATAACCTGAATAACTGTTACAAGAAATAGTTCAGGGCAAGTTAAAGACAACTTGCTGATATTGGTAGAGGAATATTATTAATGGGATCAAATTTCTTTTCTAACATTTCAACAATTCGAAATTGGTTCGACTAGGATGACGCCGAAACAAAGATTAACTGATCCCAAATATCAAGGTTCTCTTTTTAATCATTCTCTTGCTGACTATTGAATAAAGATCTATACTCTAATAGAAAGATTCTATATGAGGTTTTAAGGAAAAACATACGTCCATAACGTTGAAACTGCCCTCAACAAAAGCATAAATGACGTTTTTATTCTAAAATTATTGAATTATTTTTTTTTCGCTGTAATTTTCAATACCTTTATCTTGCCCGATGTAGCTGAAGTATTAGATTTGCATTTTTATATACATGACTGTCACAATTTTCCGTATATTTCCAGCTTGAGGATGATGTGTGTCGCATAGGAACGTCACTTTTTATAAACTGCCAAAGATAAAGAATTGTAACGATTGACAGTGTTTCGGTAAAATATTGAGTCATTTCACTTGTATCTATCACGTGAAGTTGGACAATAAAGAAAATTAAAAGGAAAAAAGATATTATAATGAGGGTTGTTATGAATAGGAGTATCATCAAGATTGCGTGGCATATGTACTAGGTTTAGAGGACGCATTTACCTCAGAAAAGAGACAAGTTTGTAGCACTCCATCACCAATTATTTATTATTATATCATTTATCCAGATCTCAGAAATATTATAGCTACAGTGTAATATTATGAAGATGCACCATTCTATGAAAGATTGATCATGGGAATGATATTTGCTTGTGTCAGCCTGACTGCCTTCATCACTTCCCATCACCCAAGTCATGCCCTGTTTTATAACCCGCATCGCTGAATATGCGTTTTTTTCAGCGCCCATGAAAGTTTCAGATTTAACTGCAGAAGAAGAACCAAGTCATATTTCACTAAAATAGCAGAAAAGAATCCGAATATGAGCAGCAATTTTCTAGCTGCCATTGAAATATCAACTTGAAATTTTACGAAAATATCAGAAAAGAATCTGAATACGAGCATCATTTTTTCAGCTAAGCGGAAATTTCAACTTTATCCGCAGAAGGGAAACCAAGTCATTTTTCAATAAATGCGTTGGTAATAATTTCACTTTGGCGTCAACACAATTAGTTTGCACGGTCTCTTGTCACAACTATTGATGAAGAGCATGAGAAAAACATGCTTAATGAATGAGACCGTGCAGTTAAACGGGATAAATATACACAAATCTATTTATCAGACCTTTAAAAAGATTAGATTAGATTAAATTAGATTAGATTAGATTAAATTAGATTAGATTAGATTAGATTAAATTAGATGTTAGTTTATCTCCCTCCCTAACAGCAACATTTAACCTGACGGTGTGGGCCGACGTACGAATTCCAACAACGTACGAATTTACTTTGTCCTGTTTCCTCCATCATGTGGGTTTACTAGTTGGTATGAACTCGCAATTCAACATGACTAACGAGACAGAATAGATAATGTAAAGGAAATTGGAGCACCGAAGAAAAATATTCATAAATAACAATTCCACCAAAGCGTCATCTCTGTCAGTTGCCTCTCATACGAAGAACATAAATGAAATTGGACACATCAATTTGCCACACTAATAAGACAGTCTTATAGCCGGAACGCAGTTCAACAGTAGATGATTAAATAAAATTTAGGAATTTCCCAGCCTACTCAATCAGGCTCATGGAGCGTCAAGGAACTCAAGTCAATAAATGCGTAAATTAATTCCGTTATCGTGAATTCAAAAAAGCTGTTTTTTAGGCACGTTTCCGTCTCGGAGCTTCCATCAAAGTGCAGATTGCCGCAACGCATTCGATTTTTGGAAGGATTTCTCGACGCACCTTCTAGACCGACTTCTCACCAAATTGAAACCTGCTCTGATCCCACGTGAATTATTCAGAGACGGATGTCGTGAGCTAATTTGAACCCTTCTGGCTTCCAGGCATCTTCTAAGAGATGCTTTGATACATGGTAGTTGTCTTAAATCCTCACTACCTGCATCTTTTAATGCTCTTCACACTCGCAACTAAAGTTCTTTAAAATTAATTTATCGTATATTAATTCAACTAGACTAATACGAAGAAAGACTACAATATACATGAACGCTTGGGACAATATTTGGGAGACAATAATACAGATGAAAGCTAAAAACAATATTTTGGATTTCATCAGAAGTATACATGAGATTTTAATTTTTGAAGTGCGAAGCTTGAAGTTGGTTATACACTAGTACAATCTATTCAACGCACTGCTAAAGTTGTTAGTTCCTCATAAACCCTTCGTCACTTTAGAGTGTGGTCCTCTAATTCAGTCGCAACAAATATGCAAAATCCAGAATATTGTTTAACGCGCTCTCTGCATTCCGGGGTTGTTAACGACTGGTTTGGTTAGATTGTACGTAAAAAAATAGGAAATTGACTTTACTGCTCGAATTCACTTTTACCTTTCCTAAGAAATATGAAAATACGATTGTTCGATAACATTTCACTTCGTATGAGGTATTTTCTTTTAAATATCGTGAAACAATTAAAATGTTATTAATTTTTGCGGGTACATGAATGAGCCATTTTCCAAATGGTACACATATGACCCAATATGCGGGGAACGTGTTAAACTACACTTTTTCATACTTAAATAATACATAATAATGAAAACTAACACATAGACGTAAACTGAAACTTACAAAATAATATAACTCTGCGCTTCATACAAAGCCGATAAGGAAAAGAGATGTTCATGATAACACCTCTGGATCGAACCTCGTACACTGAAAACATAAAGAAAATAACACTTTACTTTGTACATAAGCAGATGAGAAAACATGATATTTATGATAAGACTTACGAATTCGAATTCTACGTGCAATTCCGACGCGTGGGGTGTTTAGTATCACGTGGTGTTCTTGAGAGCACTTACGAATTCGAATTCTACGTACAAGTCATACGTGTGAGGTTTCCAGTTTCACAAAAATTCCAGAAATTCTGACCCATCCATAAATTTTCTCCGCAGTGCCGCCAGACAGCGTGCGCATCGTGGACGAGACGGACAGTGAGAAGAGCTCGATGATCGGCCCGTACGTGCTCGGGCAGACCCTCACTCTCAAGTGCATCGCTAAAGGAGGTAATTAAGTACGATAGCGGAAGCTGCACATGTGATGTTTTGTTGGTTAGTTAAGTTCATCAGACATGTGAGCTCACTGGAGTTCTGCTCTTCAGGGAAGAAGTTAAATGCCTATGATAGGTAGAGGTTCATCTCAGTATGATTGCAAATAGCGGGAGCTGCGCATGTGATGTTTTGTTGGTTAGTTAAGTTCATCAAACAAGAGAGCTCACTGAGGTTCTGCTCTTCAGTGAAGAAGTTGAATGCCTATGACAAATAAAGGTTCATCTCAGTATGATTGCAAATAGCGGGAGCTGCGCATGTGATGTTTTGTTGGTTAGTTAAGATCATCAAACAAGAGAGCTCACTGGAGTTCTGCTCTTCAGTGAAGAAGTTGAATGCCTATGACAAATAAAGGTTCATCTCAGTATGATTGCAAATAGCGGGAGCTGCGCATGTGATGTTTTGTTGGTTAGTTAAGATCATCAAACAAGAGAGCTCACTGGAGTTCTGCTCTTCAGTGAAGAAGTTGAATGCCTATGACAAATAAAGGTTCATCTCAGTATGATTGCAAATAGCGGGAGCTGCGCATGTGATGTTTTGTTGGTTAGTTAAGATCATCAGACAAGAGAGCTCACTGAGGTTCTGCTCTTCAGTGAAGGAGTTGAATGCTCATGTGTATGGGTAGAGGTTCATCTCAGTATGATTGCACATGGAGGAAGTTACGTAAAATATGTTTTGTGGGTTAGTTATTATTATTATTATTATTACTATTATTATTTTATAGGACGTTTCACTGGCGAAGACACTCCAGAGTCGTTTCATCGGTGTATTGAATGTTCCTAGTTCGTCATTTCTCTATACAGGGTGGATACCATTTTTGCTATCGCCGTGTGGCAGTTTGCTTGTTAATCATTTTCATCAGACAAGTGAGTTCACAGGCTTTCTTCTCGTCAATGATGAAACTGAATGCTTATGTATATGGATAGAGGTTTATCCCACGATAATTGCACATATTTTCAGGCACATATTAGTGAAAAGGGAAGTGCATGTTCTAAACTAAGGAAGAATGTTATGCTAATCAAAATGAAGCTTTAAAAACAATTCCCCGGCTCCTTACAATCGATGATAGCTTAAACATGTATGTATCAAATGATGCGTTCTATTATGTTCTCGTTTTTATTTGGAAACTTGATCACGTGTTACTCGAGAAGTTTAGTTATTTAAAGAATTAATTTTGTAAAGACTTGTAGTATTACTGAAAAGATTGTAAAGATTTTTTTCC
Source organism: Morinoia aosen (assembly GCA_030386875.1). NCBI lineage: Eukaryota > Metazoa > Arthropoda > Malacostraca > Amphipoda > Talitridae > Morinoia > Morinoia aosen. The sequence continues at coordinate 25,543,279 of CM059578.1, read as the reverse complement.
CGATAAAGTGAACATTCTTAGCAGATTGAGTCTACGATGACGTACGTCTGGTAACAAAACAAGAACATGAATATTCGTATTTTAGATAAGAACCAAATTGGAGTACTGCTAAGTTAAATAAGCAGAACTTCTGAAGCTATTAACACTGCAGATACAACGCAGAATAAAAGAAATAATAGAGGTCAGTATTGTTTATCACTTAGAGTAGTTTTAAGTTTGATTTCGTGAAATTGAAATTGAAGGCAAGCACTAACATGAGACCTATTATAATAAAAAATGTTTTGTATTTGTACGTTGAGCGTGCTCCGATATGTATGCACGCGATTGGAACAATTTTAATAGTATTGAATAACGCTGAACATCAATTTTGGGGTGGGAATTGAACTTTCGTTTTCTCCTCTCTGATCGACCCTTCCCTCGAATCAGGTGCATCGTATAGTCAGTCATAAGGGGAATCATGTCTGCGTCGTTCACAAAAACTTTGTGGTGCACTAGGGACACTTTGTGGGCCAATGATAACGGATCCTAATTTGAACCTACATGAACCTCCGCACGTTAGCGTCACAGTGTGCAATGCTTATTAAATAATTATACGACAGTTGTAAACATAGTTTCCGCTGTAAAACGAGAAATAAATACGAAAAATTTAGAGCTGGGAAAAGCAAAGTTGAAGTCTCTATGCTTTCTACTGTATTTCCTTAGATTGCAGCATTTAATTTTGGGGAAATTAGCTGAGAGACGATAAATGATTTTTTTTCTGACCTCACATGAAATAACGCTGTCCGTGCCTTTAATCTCTTTTTGAGCGATAGGGTTACATGGGCAATGCACATCGTTAATGTAAATTTAACTTATTTTTATAAAACTTCAATTTCCGTGAGATATGAAGCTACAAGTAGACCGTCAGTAACTGAAACAAAAGCATTCGGCAAATCTTCGAGATTCGTTCCTGGAACGGTTTGTGAAACATTTCGTAACGCCTTTTTTATCTGAAGAATAAGGATCGCGCTGAGGCGATTTTTAACCGAAGCAGAAAAACGACGGACTCCGTAGAAAGTTTGCTGCCGAGTTCCGCAGATAGCATTTCCGAAAACACAGAGACTAAAAAATGTCTTCTCGGACCTCTGATCTCAGCAAAGATATTGCGTTCAAAACCCCATTTAACGAAAATAACGAAAGTGATGCGCAAAGAACGCTGAAAAACGGGCAAACTTTCTGTGAAGTCACATCGGTTATCATCCTGTCAAACTTACTGTCGTTGAAAACCTTTTTGAATGCTCAAAAAAGTTTAGAGAGCTCCAAGTTCAGGCCATTGTGTGGTATTCTGGGACTGCACCCAGCGGCGGGCTGAGGAGACTCCAGCTCTATTCTGGATTCATTTTTCGATAACTTCCAAAAAGTTTTATTCGAGATCTGTGAACAAGAGTTCATAAATCAATCACCTCTCGTACTAAGAATATCTACCAAAATAATGGAGTTATGTTCAAGTTCTATGAGCAAGAGTTCATAAATAAATCACTTCTCGTACTAGGAATAACTATCAAAATAATGAAGTTTTATTCGAGATCTGTGAACAAAAGTTCATAAATAAATCACCTCTCGTACTAAGAATATCTACCAAACAATGTAATTGTATTCAAGTTCTATGAACTAGCGTTCATGAAATAATCACGTCTCTTACTGGACATATATGTACCTATTTAATGAAGTTATGTTCATAAATGAAACACATCTCTTACTAGGAGTATCTGCCAAAATAAGGAAGTTATGTTCCAGTTCTTTGAATAAGCATTCATAAACAAATCAAGTCTCATACTAGGGATTTTCTACCTAAATAATGAACAATTATGGTTTCCTGCCATGCTTCAAGTATTCTCTGTCATAAACTTCGATCATTCGAAGGCAGTGCGGGACGGACGTTCATTTAGATCAATTTTTACTAATCCAGAGGTGGTTATGTAAATGTTATTATTGTGCATTTTCTTTTAAAAGAACGAAACCTAGTGCTGCATAATAAAAGCTACGAAACCTTTATAAACCAAATCATTTCTATTATAGATCCTCAACTCGAAGTATTAAGGAGGAATAAGGTTCAATAATTTTTGAAACTGAAAGAGATTCTTTGAAGCATATAATCCGAAACTTGTACTTGACGATTAAAATTTAAAATATCTACGTAAGTATCGAGAAAATTTTAAAATGGAACACAACTTTCTCACTAGTTGAATATATTCCGTCAGTACAACTCGCAACCTCTAGTAATTTTTATCTGATCACTATGAATGGGGTTAGTTTGGTTCTCTAATTGATGATTATAAACCGAGCAGTAAAAGACAAATATTACATAAATATCAGTGTTGGATCTCACAATGGATCGAAACACTATAAGAACTCATAGGTAATAAATTTCGCTTAATTTCTGAATTTTAAAAGAGGTGAAATCCTGTGCAAAAATGATAGAATCCAAATGAATGATAATCTGCGTCCATGAGTATGAATTTAAAACAATTGAATAAAAACTCAACAACAAAACTCACTTATATCAGAACACATTCTTGCGTTTTTCTTGTGAAATTCCCTAATGCTATCTCCTGGATCATTATTTTAATTCTTTTCTAATGAAAGACAACGACTCTTTTTAACATACACAAGCGTATGATGTAGATGAAAAAAAAAGCAAACTCGTATCGGAAGAAAACGGTAGAACCTTGTGAGATGGAGGAATGGAAATACCTCTCATTCTCCTGACGACTCCATCGTTCAAAACAGTGAAAGCTAGCCTTCCGAGTACCCTGAATTAACAACAACAGCGTTACATGTACATCTGGACAAGGTACGCTCCTGATAACGGAATATCGTTTCATTTTCAGTCCGCATATTGCAGCGGATAGCAACGCGAGCTGCAAATGCAGCAGTGTCTGCAGAGCACGGCGGGGCGAGAATGATGCTTTCACGATGCAGCCGCTTAAATCTCAGTGCATTTCTACTCTTTAGAGATTACTGAGAAGCAATATCTCGATAGAATTTACCATTTGTTCTGAAAATCTAGCACGTCCTTTCGTGTGGCATTTAGAATCTTTTAGTTAGGGACACGACAATTAAAGCACTCAGAAAACAAACGCAAAAAATATAAACAGTAAACTTCAGTATAAGGAAGAACCGTGTCTCGAGTACAGAGCCCAGTCGAGCTCGGAATGACGCTTCCGTGCACCTCAGAAGCAGAAGCCGAACGCCAAACTTGTGACATTCCCGCCAACTACAGAAATGCCCAAACGCCTCAAGCCTGAACTTCCCAGTCCGTTGGCAGCAGCCAGTTACTGAGGCTGACGAAGCTTGTATTTGGGCCGAGATGCTCTGCTCGGAAATGGAGGCGCAACCCTACCTAGGCATGAGGAATTGTTGTTGCTATTTCCGTGCAAAATTGCACTTAACACTGGCAAATTTAAGGAAAGTATTGTTTCAACATGAATTGCGATAGTAGACTGAGTTTATTTAATCAAAAGTGTCATAAAGAATATTAAAATGTGATTTGAATATTAGTTAAAATTGTGACGCATTTTTCAGAGGGGAAAATAATCTACAGTATGTTTTTCAAAAGGGAATATTTTTCGAAGAAGAATATGTTACACAACTAAGAAATTTACTGGCAGCTAACGAATATTACTATCAGAAATAATTCACTTCTGTGCTGTCCGAAGTGAGACCGACGTAAATGATGATAAACAAAGTTATTCTTTACTAAAGCTACAAAGTAACCTGCAAAATCGGTATGTGAAATTATCAGAGGCATATCGATACTTCGGTTGTTTAGAACGTTTGATATTTTCATGGGCGTTCAAAAAGCTGTCACTCTAAAAAACATTACAGACATCAAATTTTCCAATGTTATATTATATTATTTGAATTAAGATTTTTATGAAGAAAAGACATATTGAATCGGGGCACTCGTTTTGTTAGTGCAAACGACTGATCCAGAAAAAAATCACTAAAAACTTACTCTTTTCAATCAACGTACTTCAGAATGGATATTAGTTTCCCATTCTAGATGTTTATTTGTGCGATGAAACCATATAATTCACTCGACATTAGCTAGAAAGTTCATCACTAGTGTGAACTTTAAAATTGAAATAAACTCTTAATTACGCAAGTGCGAGTCACAGACAATGACTACTTGTTATTGAGTCAACATCAGCCTGAAAGTTTATCATAAGAGTGAACCAAAATATTGATAAGCTCTTCATTGCGCAGTCGCAATTTACGGATATTTCCTCGCGAACTGTTCTCATCGAAGACTTCATGGGAGGTGTAGCTCGAGTTGATAGCTGCAGCCGTGACATTAACGATGTTACTAAACTCCTGACCGGACTTTAAACCTAATGATATAATCTATAATAGCTGCAGTTCTCTCATTTCTAGTCAAAAGACTTGGTCCACATTAGATTATGTAATTTAAGAAGTTAATTAGGCGACTTTTTGATGACGGGCGAGCTAAAAATAGTATATTAAAATAAAGTTTAACGCGTTACGATGCCCTCAAACATTGGTACATTACGAATCCCTTAAAATCTATTAGGTTACAATGCCTAGGAAATTGGTGCGTAGCAATACCCTCAAAATCTGTTGGGTTACAATACCTAGGAAATTGGTGCGTAACAATACCCTCAAAATCTGTTGGGTTACAATACCTAGGAAATTGGTGCGTAACAATACCCTCAAAATCTGTTGGGTTACAATACCTAGGAAATTGGTGCGTAACATTCCCCTCAAAATCTATTAGGTTACAATGCCTATGAAATTGGTGCGTAGCAATACCCTCAAAATCTGTTGGGTTACAATACCTAGGAAATTGGTGCGTAACAATACCCTCAAAATCTGTTGGGTTACAATACCTAGGAAATTGGTGCGTAACAATACCCTCAAAATCTGTTGGGTTACAATACCTAGGAAATTGGTGCGTAACAATACCCTCAAAATCTGTTGGGTTACAATACCTAGGAAATTGGTGCGTAACATTACCCTCAAAATCTGTTGGGTTACAATACCTAGGAAATTGGTGCGTAACATTCCCCTCAAAATCTATTAGGTTACAATGCCTATGAAATTGGTGCGTAGCAATACCCTCAAAATCTGTTGGGTTACAATACCTAGGAAATTGGTGCGTAACAATACCCTCAAAATCTGTTGGGTTACAATACCTAGGAAATTGGTGCGTAACAATACCCTCAAAATCTGTTGGTGTACAATACCTAGGAAATTGGTGCGTAACAATACCCTCAAAATCTATTGGGTTACAATACCTAGGAAATTGGTGCGTAACAATACCCTCAAAATCTGTTGGGTTACAATACTTAGGAAATTGGTGCGTAACAATACCCTCAAAATCTGTTGGGTTACAATACCTAGGAAATTGGTGCGTAACAATACCCTCAAAATCTGTTGGGTTACAATACCTAGGAAATTGGTGCGTAACATTCCCCTCAAAATCTGTTGGGTTACAATACCTAGGAAATTGGCGCGTAACATTACCCTCAAAATCTGTTGGGTTACAATACCTAGGGAATTGGTGCGTAACAATACCCTCAAAATCTGTTGGGTTACAATTTACCTCAAAAATTGGTGGGTTAAAATACCCTTAAAAATTGGCACGTTACGATATATGCACTTAAAAATTGGTTGTATGCAAGAATCTTCGTAATTGTTGGATTCCCAAAGGTCCTGTAAGGTCGAAGGTTCTACAAGACAGTGTATCACCTCTGAGGTTCACTGAACTTCTCTGACAATATCATTATTTTGATTTTTGTGCATTCTCACAGAAATGGTCACAGTATTTATAACATTTATAAATTTTCATGATTTCCAATTTAAAGAAATGAGCGAGTCAAAAACACAGTAGAGTAAACTGACATTTTCCAGGCTTACTGTAACAAAAATTATTAGAAGTTGATTTTGGCTCTACCCACGAAAATAAATGACTGGGAAGGAATTCACTTTATGTTTTACATTGAGATGAAAAATTCATTTGCGTTAAAAACTTTATTGATCCAACTGTGATACTACACAGCCATGGAATCTCAAAAAGATTTTTCGTCTCTCAACTACTCTCATGAGATCTGGTCTATCATGATCAAAACGTCCTCGTCTTCATTCAGACGCAATCTGAAACCGCATTACGATTGGAAGTTTATCTGTTTCGCAGGTATTGATTTCTATATATAATGCACAAATAATTCATCTTCAAAGCTTTTGTACGCATCCAAATAGAGATGATAATGCTGCATCCGAGACAGAATATAAAATTTTCAAATTTCTACTTCTGCAAATTAGTCTCAAACAGCAGAATGTGAACTGCCAAACGTGCAACTTCAGCGTAAAAATTGTCATGTTCGCGTATGGTCTCTTTTCGACTCGGAAATATTCTAATTTGGAATTTACAAGCTCAAAAGAATTAAATATTCGTCCATACCGCTGCCAGGAGCTTGCATCGATTGAAATTCGTTCCACAAGGTCCGGTTTTAGGGCCCAAGAATTTCCCGGATTTCCACGGCAACGGACAGTGACGGACGTGCGGCCTGCGAATTCCTTCAGCGTATTAGTTATGCTTTTAGGGGAGCTGAATGCTGGGCTGTGTCGTTCATTGGAACTTTAAAGGGTACCTTTCGGTGCTCTGGTTTGTAAAATCACAGGCTTTTCTTCATTCGCGCAAATGTATATAAGCGATCTTCCGAGAGTGCTTCGAAATGAGGTGTTCTATACCCAGTCTAACTTTTAGGCCGCCTGCATGCATGTTTTTCGCCGCCCAAGTAATTAAATCGTTTAGGTGGCAAAAAACATGCATGCTCCGGCTAAAAAGTTTGACTAGGTACCCTGTGTTCACAAACTTTGCTGCTAATTTCCAATTAAAAACAATGATGCAGTTACTCTTTTAAAGTTTCCACACCGTGAGAATAATTGCAACACTCGCCAAAGCTGGTGCACTTGCACATCTTGTGTTAATATTTAATATTGATTCCACCACAAATGTAAATTTTGTAGCGCCTGTGATAAATTTGTTAAATCAATTTAAAACTCATGGGCTTTTGGTTTCCTGAGCCTGCCAGAGAAATGCTTTTGGTTTCCTGAGCCTGCCAGAGAAATGCTTTTGGTTTCCTGAGCCTGCCAGAGAAATGCTTTTGGTTTCCTGAGCCTGCCAGAGCAATGCTATTGTTAGGTAGATTTTCAATTTCATGGTGAAATTGAATCATTTTTTTATGTAAAACAACAGACAACTTTATTCGAGACTTCAGTTTTGACGCTTGATTACATGCTACTATGTCTATGCCACTTATATTCTACAACCTGGGTTTAGATGTAAGATATAATCCACAAAAAATATACTTCCAGCTACTTTATTTACGATACAATTTGCTACCCTTGTAGAGTTATCGTACATCAACAAACGTGTTCCATTTGTGACCTGGGCAATGTTGGCCAAAAACATTTTCAGCCGAAAATGATTCAAATACCATGTCATTTCTTTATTCGTCTAAACCAAAACACGTTCTTGCTAGCATGATAGACAGAAAGCCTTCTTTTCTTTATGGTATATCTTTTTGAGTAGGAAGGCTTACTATAAAAATATAAAAAAATACTTCGAATTACCAAGATGAATAATTGAACATCAGTGAGACTAGTAACTATTATCTCAAAGTGTGCGTTTACTGCAAACTAAGGTTAGGAACGTTAATTTTCAGAGAATTTTAGTTTTTCCCTGCATCAAATTTTTAATCGCGCAAACATTTCGAATAGCAGCATATGCGAATACACTGCTGGTGCATCTCAGTTTGACGGGAACCTTTCTTTGGTGATTTTGATTGCAGGAATCACGCATTATAAGAAGGGGGCTGTGAACAAACAAGAATAAAACTTTTCTTCACATTGATTTGCATCACAAGGATGAACATCTCTATAACTATATCGGCAAAATTCACATGAGCTTGGTGAAAGTTTTGCTTCTTAGAAAAGTTCATTCTTACCCTGGACCGAAGTTCATCCTTCCTTACCCTTGGGGGAAATTCATCCTGGCCCTAGAGGAAAGTCCATCCTTGCATTGGATGGAAATTTATCCTTGCCATAGAGGAAGGTCCATCCTTGCCCTGGATGGAAATTTATCTTTGCCCTGGAGGAATGCAGCATTCAGTTTACAAGGATCAGAATTCACTCTGGATTAAAAGTTTCTAACGTAGCTATTTTGATGAATAAAGGCTGCAGTTTGAAGTTCCCATAAAATTTATAATTTATTTTTTGCAGTTTCATTTTTTTGTGAAATCTACAACTTCTCCTCTTTGTGAAATAGTTTTATTTACGTTGCATAACGTCAAGTAATGCTGTAGGTGTTTTTTGTGCATTTCGTCAGAGACTATCCCAACCTGATTCAAGTCACCATTAACTTTCCCAAGAGTATAAAATAATATGTAAAATATGTTGCATTCGTTCGTTATAGAAGAATGTCACGTGCAGTTTTATTTTATTCTGGCTACAATGTCTCGTCCGTGGAAACGAGCGGTGCTTAAGGTTCTTCTGAGAATTGACGATGTTACATGAATTACTTTAGCTTTCCAATGCTTAAAAACTGGGTATAGCTATTTAGTTTCCAAATTTCATTTGGACTGTCTTTATAAAAAATCACTATTTTTCATAGTCAGAGCGTAAAAAACTTATTTAACACTTTTTTCTAAAAATGTTCAAGCAAATATATTTATTGGGCATTTCTATTTAGTTATACTACCTCTCTTAAAAAATCGTTTCGTTAGTGAATTTTTAACAAACTTCATGCACAAGTTTAGATGTTCGCTAATGAATAAACGCAGCGAAACTCTAAAATTCTGCAGGCGCTTGCAAGAAATTCATGAAACATCCAAATGATTGAACTGGGACTGCACTGAGGGCTTTCGGATGAGAAAAGCCAATTTGTTAAAAGAAAACGTTTGAAAAATTTGGGTTTATTCTTGAATTCCTTACATTCAAGTATTGTATTTATCTTGATGTTTTTCCTCACGTTTCTAGAGAGTCGAAGAACATTGTTTATAGTTCACTAAGTAATATTAGGACACAAAAACAACATCCGACCAACTGAACTGTACAACTGAATTCGCTTGAAAGATTGTTCACTTTGCAATAAAATTATATTTTGGCGTGCGATGCTCATGTTTAAAATAGATAACGTAATAAAATATAAAAAGTCCCTTTTCTCTCAATTTGTCAGAATTTTCCTTGCAAGGCCATTGTATAATGGTCAAAAATAGCAAGTAAGGTCATTCATAAAGGTAGCGATCCTCACTTTTTTATGAGTATGTAATTAAGAAAGAAAAATCATCTTTCCTCACAGTAAGTGTCGTTTTTAGAACATCTCGAAAAATCGTTAATGATAATCAAAAGTTCTCTGTTTAACTGTTCACAAGGTATGCTTATTTTTAAAAAGAATTTTATAAGATAGTGTGAGAGCCAAGCGGACGAGTATTTCCCGACCCTATTAAGCGAACTCAATTTGTTGTTGTTCCAAAGAACCTCATTTCTCAAGGTGCTCGAAAGACGTCCCAGCTGCTCTGCCCTGCGTTAGTTTATGCAACTGTATTGAAAAATTCCACTAGCTGACCCGTGCTGTTCAAAGAGCGCATCCGTAACAAGTGTTTCTGTAAAAAATAAGATTCCGCTACTCAATCTTGCCAGGAGAAACTCTGAGGGTCGGCATTGATACTCAGAAGCAGACCTCCTTTTATCCAGTATTATAACGGAGTCTCCTCGGTGGAGCCTTTGCCCTTTGATTACAGTGCTCTTCAAGTCGGTCCCTCGAGATGCCCCTTGGAATGGTATCTTGAAATACGCTTCCAAGAGAGCTCGCTTGACCACTTTTTCAATTTGGTCTGTCAAGAGAGAAGGCATCTCAAGAGTAGATTTAGAATGTTTGCCTCAACGAGGAGGTGAGCTGCGAATGGAAGTCAGAAGCGGTTTCTGCTTCTCGTCTTTCACCGTAATATTGCGCTCCAGAAGGCTGATCGAGGAAAGAAAGAGAGTGCTTGAGCGACGGCAGAAATTGACCGGATTTTGCAATTTCTCCGATTGCGGGATGATGAGCCTAGAATTTCCGCGGGTGTGATTCACTTCAAGTTCCATCTCAGATGTTGTCAAGGCACGGAGTTAATGGAAAACGGCCTCTCTTTGCGACGGTTTCTACGTCCAGGGTCGGCACGGAAGGTGAATAACTTTCACAAAGAAGCTCACACCCTATTAAAAATTAAGGGAGTAGCATGGTTGATTAAAGGAGACAGCGGTGAATTAAAGGAGTATTAAGCGAACCGAGGCCTCTTCCCTTCTGACACTTCCAGGCTGCGACTCATAAGCACGATGCGAGCAAGTTCTCCCATGTTGCTACCAGAGGCCACCTGTGCAGATGGCCTCTAGGTGAGATGCCTGCCATCTTTCTCGAGAGAAATGACGGTTGCCGTCTTTCGCGTCAGTTTTGAAGTTGGTGTTGTGCGTGGCAGATGTCTGGATCGTGTCTCTATTATTTAAAACGTTTCAAGTAGTGTTAGAGTGTATATCAGTGCGAGCGTGTATTACGTGAGGGTGTATAGTACGTGAGGGTGTCAGAAGAAACAAGAGATGGAAGAGACGTAGAATGCTGGTCTGGAGAGGCATTATTTCAAGAGCATGAACGGAGCAAGGACCCCACTGCTAGTTTCACCACCTCGGTCAATTGATATTTTAGACGATTCATCGTTTTGGTGGGGCTGGTAGTGAAGGCAAAACCTCAATGTGAGCAATGTAAAAACAACAAAATGTGGAAACCAAACCTGAATTTTCCCTCGTCAGTCTTCAGCAACCTTTGAATTGAAGGACGTTCTTGAAGGCAATCAACGATGTGTTCAGATACATATTTGTGTGTGTGTGTGTGGGTGTGGGGGTAGGTGTGTGGGAGGGGGGGGTGTGGGGAGGGTTTGAGTGTGGGGATAGGTGAGGGAGTGTGTGTATATGAATAGCCGGTGTAATTAAGCTCGGGCAAGGTAAAGTCAATTTATTTTCCTTTCTAATTTTAGGAATGAAAGATGAAAAATCTGCTAGACGATTGTTTTTGTTATATATATAGCTACGAGTATATTCTTCTAACGACCCTAGGGTATTGTTGCTATATTCTTTTCAAGGTACATTTATATTGTTCCCTGCAGGCTTTCGCCTCCAAGGCTGCGTACAGCTGATTTCCCATTATTGCACATTCAACCGTTGACGCTTCTCAACCAAATATAGCCAGTTGCCCATTAATTACCTTAGTTATTGCGTTGCGAAAACTTCAAGCATAAGTTATACGTCACAAACATGTCCCATTAATGTCAGCTTAATAATGAACACGCACCCTTGAAATTTTCTGCAAGTGAGTAGGGATGTATTTAATTTACATACTCTGGTACATTTTTTTGTGCTATCAACCGTGTTTGCTTATGATGAATTGATTAATCGCGCAAGAACTAAGGTAATTCAAGGGCAAACTGGTTAGAATCGGTTTGAGCAGTGTGACGGTTGGAAAGTGTGACTAATGGGAAATCAGCTGTGCGCAGCCGTTTTTTAAAATTAAAGTAAGAGGTGGCCATCCTGGGCCTCTCATGATTCTCCGATGGTAAATAGGAGAAACTGGTCGCGCCTTGGGAGCGCGACGGTAGTGCTCCATGCTGAGCCATGCGTGGCCACCGGTTAGGACAGAGGCGCAGGCGCGCCTATAAAGTGGACACTTCGAAGTTGCCTCATAGGAGACGCATGGATGAAACAACCATGCATATTTGGGAGCGCTCCCAAGAATCACCGATGCCACTCCTATAATTTTTAATAGGGCAGTGAACATTTGAAACCATTTAAAAAAATACTTTTTGTATTGAAGCACATCCTGTGCGACGAATTACAAGCTTATTTGAAATCGTTTTAGAGTGACAATATCCGTGTAAGGCCTTTGAAATTTTTAGCTAATAGGACTTCAACCTTCACAGGTTGGAAAGAAGTAATGAAGTTTCATTTTTTAATTTTTTAATTTTAGTTGCATTTTTTCATTTTAAACTTAGTGGCAAGTACAAGTTAGCGAATGAGGTTTTCAGAGTTGTTGTTTTTAATGTCCTCAACAAAATGGAATCTGAATGTAAAACAAAAATTACTCTAGCTGTGTTTTTAAATAATTAAACGTATGATGAGTTCCCACTTTTTATTCATTAGATGCGTAGTCAACAGTGATATTTTAGAGGGTAGACGTAAATTTTATTTGCATATATTAACAGTGCTAAGCATATCCATTAACTATGTTCACGTACTTGACAACCATTTCAAGAAGTGGAGTTAGAAGCTTACTGCATTTGAAAATCGTGGACAGCGTTCAAATGCTCGTTAGGAAGAATTATTCATAAAAGACTCGGCTGATATCTGAAAGAAATTATTTCTCGAGATTATCCAGGTGTTTAAAGTAAAATTAAACCTTAAATTAACAGCACCAAAGGTAACTTCGGGCCAGTGCGGTAGCTTTTAAATAAAACAAGCTGCAAAATTATGCTATCATGAAATAAATCTAGTTAATACTTAGTTGCACTGCAGGATTAGCGAGTTCATGATTATGCTTCATATTTCAACTTCCTGCTGATATCACTGAGAATTGTGAACAATTTAAATTTTTACTTTGCACCTCAGTTCAGACCTCTCACGTAAGATGAAGATAAACAACTTATGAACGTGCCAAAGAGGTAATGAAATATAGACTATTATTCTGCTCCTCGTAGACCCACAAAATCTGTACATTTCAGTTAATAATGTAGGTATGAATTTACCGTCTTTTGAATTCAAAGATGGTGAATCAAAAAAATTCAGATAAAAAACTTTATAGACGCATTTTAATTCTCATATTTCTAAAATAAAGAATGCAGAAGTAAATACGTATTATATATGTACTTAGGATGGTTTTATTGATGCAAGAAAATCCCTACTTGAAAAAGCACCCAAAGATTCTCTCTATTAAAAATACGTGGCATCCATGAAAACAAAGCTCATAATCTCGAAAGGCCTTGCTGTCAACCGTAACCGAACCTGCGCGGACAAAGCCCAATGTAATACTAATTGATCTTTTTAGTTATGCACTCGAACACCACGAACGAGACAGGCAAGTAATGTCGATGGTGAAATCGTTAGCAACACCTCTAGATAGGTAGCGGATGGAATTGCATTTTCAGTTCCGCATCAAAACAATGGTTATAATCATGGTTTTGATTATAATTATTTTACGATGATTATGAAAATAAAACTAAAACAGTGGTTGTAATCATTGTTTTGATGCGGACAACATCCTAGTTACTAATTAGACATCACCATATTTATGAGCTACCTTGACGACCAATATTTCCACCACTGCAGGTCGACCCCCACCGAAGCTGACATGGTGGGGCGGCTCAGAGGAAATAAGAGGCACACTCTCGGTGATCACGACCGGACCTGCTCAAATCGCCCCCACGAACAGCAACAACGCTGCGTTCAACACAGGCCTCTACTCAACTCAAGCACAGCGATCGTCCTCATCTGGAAAGTTTCTGGGTAAAACCGAGGTAATTCCATCGTCTGGGAGCACGAAGATCGTGAACACCTTGACCATTCCCTCTCTGCAGCGGCATCACCTCCATCAAAGCTTCGTCTGCAACGCCGCCAACAGCGACCTCGAGAAAGCCGTTCCCATCACTGCTGCTGTCATCGTCGACATGACTCGTGAGTATTTCCAATTTTAATTCTCAATTATCATCAACGAACCCAAGATATATTTTTTCCCCAGTAAAATTATTGTTTCATTCGTAGTGTATATGATTTATAAGAATCGCAGAAATGTCATCGTCAACATGACTCGTGAGTGATTCTTCTGTATGAGTTCATCGTGCCGGTATTGTTGTTGTTCCAAAGAACCTCATTTCTCAAGGTGCTCGAAAGACGTCCCAGCTGCTCTGCTAAAGCGGGCCGTCACTTTGGAGTTTCCAATTTGAGAATTTCAATTTCTCTGTTATCGACAAACCCAAGTTATCATTTTTTCAAGCAAAATTGTTATTTAATTCCTTGTTTATAATCTATATGAATCGGAGAAATTTTCATGTAATGTGTATAAGAATAAGGAAAAACTGTTACAATGTTGAATTTTTTACATAGTTTCTTGAATCAAGGTCATTACTTGAACGAAACTGAGTTCGATTTTGAAGCGTCTTGTACTTCAAGGGATGGATGTGATACAGTCTGAAAGCAGTTCCCAATGTTTTAACAGTTACACATATTTAACTAAGACGTTTTCTGATGAGTAAACTTCAAATATAAATGAATAATAAGAATTTAGAGGCAGCAAATGGAACTTTCCTCCTCCGTTTACAGTCTCCGTAGTTTTGTCCCCTTCAATGTGATTGAATCACGCTGGCGCACCAGTATAAGATAAGGAGATAATTTGAACATCTATTTCAATATTTAAGACTCTTAACGAACGATAACGGCAAGTTTTATTTGGATACATGCACAAAAATAATCCTTTTTTATACAGGGCAGCCATATGTAACCTTTTTGATACAGGTGTGGAAATTTTGTAATTTTGGGGGCTTCAGGTCTAGGAGAAAACTTGTACGCGTTTTTTTTTTGTAGAGGGAAAGAAATAATAGCCATAGGGGTCAATATATTTTCTCGTAAGTTTGTTGAGAATTCTACTCGCATGTTGTGCCACGCCTGCCGTTACGTTCATTGGTGTTAGTTCAACACCAATCCTGCCTAGCCTTACACATATATGTTTCACTTTGGAGTTTCCAATTTGAGAATTTCAATTTCTGTGTTATCGACAAACCCAAGTTATCATTTTTTCAAGCAAAATTGTTATTTAATTCCTTGTTTATAATCTATAAGAATCGGAGAAAATAATGTAAAACTTAACGTTTGTTCTTATTTCTCTTACGAGTTATTCATCAGTTACAATTATTTTACAACCACCATTTCAAAGTATTTTTTGTTTTATTCACTCGTAAGCAGTATCTTTTGAACGAGTATAGCAATTCCAGCATGGCGATTTCTATACAACTAATTTGCTACTGATTCCTCTCGAATATCATGATCGCGATAGCTAGCAGATTGGAATGAGGGATAAAACTCTTAACTCATCCGGAGCTTTTCTTCGAAAATTTCAAGAGCATTCCTTCATCAACACTTTTTATGTTTTAATTTTGTTTTTATTCAGTAAGCCCGCTCGCCGGAGCAGTTTTGGGAATGTGTGTAAGATTTTGAGCTTGGGTAATACCAAATCCTAAAGCTCATTTTACACTTGCGGTGTGGAGCGACGGTGTGGAGTGACGGTGAACTTTCTACAGTTCCTCCCACGAGAAAATTGAGCCTCAGATCACACCGGCTTGCTTTTACATTGCCACTCAATTCGACGTTCCTTCCCCCGAGACAGTAATTGTCAGTATTGCTCTTGCAATACTGTCAGAATAATTTGCAGAACATGGATGGAGCGACGGTGTGGAGCGCGAAGAAACCATCAATGTAAAAGGGCCTTAAACAGTCTCTCGCAGATCGTGTATCTCATTCCGCCTGATCGCCGAACGTTTTGCAAACTTTCGGAAGAACTAAGCTGCAAGCAACTCTGTATTTCGTGGTTAACTTCTTTATTTGGTACAATTATCAGTAGGAACCTGTTTATTTTTTTATTTTTAGTGTAATAGAAGTAAAAACATGTTCACTATGTTTTTACTTTTACCCTTGAATCAAAATGTAAAAACGAAATGCACCAACGTTTCAATGACAGTGACTTAATCATACTTTGACAAAAATAAGTTTTAAAGTTGTGAGAAGCCATTTTTTTACCCATGTTCAACTTTTCTTCTTAGCGCGTATCATCTAAAAAGCTTTAGAGTGACTTTTGACTCCAACTAGTTGAATTAATTATTCCAGTAATATGTAAATTAATTTTCATGTAATGTGTATAAGAATAAGGAAAAACTGTTACAATGTTGAATTTTTTACATAGTTTCTTGAATCAAGGTCATTACTTGAACGAAACTGAGTTCGATTTTGAAGCGTCTTCATCTTGTTCTTCCTTTACAGATGTTAATTAAAGAAATAAATTGGTGAGTTTTCAGTTCCCAATGTTTTAACAGTTACACATATTTAACTAAGACGTTTTCTGATGAGTAAACTTCAAATATAAATGAATAATAAGAATATAGAGGCAGCAAATGGAACTTTCCTCCTCCGTTTACAGTCTCCGTAGTTTTGTCCCCTACAATGTGATTGAATCACGCTGGCGCACCAGTATAACATAAGGAGATAATTTGAACATCTATTTCAATATTTAAGACTCTTAACGAACGATAACGGCAAGTTTTATTTGGATACATGCACAAAAATTATTTTAAAACCATTTTGACCATGCCTTCAGTCTGTGCTCAGAGATAAGCATTCAGTGAATGCAAGACACTTATGATAATTTTAGCCTATGCTCATAGACGAATATTCCGTTCATCTACTAATCATTGCTAATCACATTAATGATTCTAAGACCCCTATAATGATATCAATAGCTTTTATGTCAGAGATATTATCATTAATTTTAACTCAAATGAGACAAACTACGACGTCGAAAGAGGAACAGTGGGATATTAATGATTTCAAGACCCTTATGATAAGATCAAAAGCGGATACAGTGATATCATCAGCGTTTCTAAATGAACTTGGACAAACCACGACAGAGATGGAGGAACGGTGGTAAATTAATGATAAAACCAATAGTATATACAGAGATATCATCATCAATTTTATATAAGACAAGACAAACCACGATGGTGATGAAAGAACCGTAGAAGAATAGATGTCCCGTAAGTAACACGAGTGTGCGAACTGGCGCCTCATGGAAAATGGAGGGAAATGAAACGATGCGGAATACCAGAAAAAAGAGTTCAGAATAACAGTCAAGGATTAACCGCCCGCTTGAAAATTGAAGATGAAAAGATGGAAAGATCCGTACGTCGGTGGCGTTAGTCTGGGCACAATTAAAGAAATACGGACCGGAAAACTAAAAGACAGACACTATAACACTTTTCATCGTGAAATAAAAGTGGCAGATATCTTCAAATGAAATCGTTTCGAATTGGTTGAAAAATGCACGCAAAAAAGCCCTGCACAACTGCTCTCGGCCAACGTACGTAGGATTGGGTATTTCAAAGCTAATTTTTCAAAACACATTTCTTGAAAGGTCTTCTTTCAGCTTTAATTTCTCAGGGTTGCATCGCTGTGGGCAAGCTTTCAAGATGAGATGATTTGAGTTTGAAATTTGTAAATTCAATATTCAAATCTCCAAGGTTGAATTTTCAAGGCTAGTTTCATTAGGTTCTATTATAGGAGTCATTCTTCAAGGCAAAATTTTCAAGCGGAAGTTTTCCGAGACTAAATTAAGCTCTAGTTATTTTTTCGGGCTAGCATCCTCAAAGTAAATCTTTCAGGTTGGTATCTTTCGCGGGCCATTTTTCAAGGCTGAAAATGATTCAATGATCAAATATTTACAGACCGTCTTCTAAAATTACACTTCCTAATGGTAATCTTTCAGGGCGGGATCTTTCAGTGTTAACTTCAAGGGATGGATGTGTCTGTTGTAATTTTTCAGGGCTGGGATTCCTCCTGGTTATCTTCCAGGACTGGATCGTCCATGCAGTGGAATTTGTTCAGGGCTGGATTTGCTATTGGTAATCTTTCAGAGATTAATTGATTTACCGGTAATCTTCGAATAATAGATCATTTAATTATTCTCTCAGGGCTGGATTTTCCATTGGTAATCTTTCAGGGATGAATTTATTTAGCGGTAATCTTCGAATAATCATTAAATTAAGTTTCGAGGGATGGATATTTCGTTGTTTATCTTCCAGGATTGAAACTTTCAGCGGTAGTTTTTCAGGGTTGGATCTTTCAAGGCTGGATCTTTCAGGGTTGGACCTTTCAAAAACGGATCTCCCAGAGGTAATCTTTCAGAGTAGGATCTCCACATCCAGGCCTTCCTGCCGGCCCATCAGGCGCTGTCTCTTTGATGCGTAAGTGGCGCAAAGGCTGCCTCATACACGCATTATCGGGCGGAGAAGATGCAGTTAATGGCGGCCTACTGTCGTAAAATGCCTCAGCCCTGCTTGGGTAGAATGCCTCATGTCCACTGATGTAATATTTTCTCCCCATAGCTGTAGAATGCTCATTCTGTAGATAAAAATATTTTAACTTGAAAGAATATCTCACACCTACTGGTGTAATATTTCCAGCCCACAACCATAAAATGCTCATTCTGTGGATGAAAAAATAATTTAAGTTGATAGAATGTGTCACGTCCACTGACCTAAATATTTGAATATTTTAACTCGATGTAATGCTTCCTGCCCACAGCGATAGAATGGTCATTCTGTTAATGGAAATAATTTAGGATTAATATGTATAAGTTATGCCAAGAAGAACGTGAATTTCTCGCGATGTATTACCGAAATACTTGTACTGCTTAACTGCTTATAATATAGCGCAAGCATTGACCGAAAGCGTTGTATGAAATACCACTAAACAGCAGTAGTACTCTTTATGTAAATTTTGAACTAGAAATTAACTTCTTAACTCCCTCACACGCCTGAAAGCGTTGTACTAAATGCTCCATAATACCATGCAGCGTGGCACTCGTTGGGACAATTTTATACTGACAATTACCATCCTATAACTCCCTCACACGTCTGAAAGCGTTGTACGAGATACTCCATAATCCCAGCGTAGCACTCATTGGCACAACTTTGCACCGACAATTAACATCCGTTAACTCCCTAACGCATCTGAAAGCGTTGTACGAAATACTCCATAATCCCAGCGTAGCACTCATTGGCACAACTTTACACTGACAATTACCATCCTTCCCACCTCGCGCAGTTCCCCCGATGTCCATCTCTTTGGCCGGCATCAACGGGCCGGTCTCAGCAAACGTCGGCACGAAAGTAACATGCCGCGTGGTGGGCGCACGGCCGCTGCCCACCGTCACATTCTGGTTGGACGGCCGCCCGATTAAGCCCAATAGTGAACGATCGTCCCAAGACGGTAACGTCACAGAGAGCACCTTGCTCTTTACGCCCACCGCTGAGGACCAGGGACGATTTTTGTCCTGTCGAGCGGAAACACCCGGACTTCTGCAGGGAAAACTTGAAGATGGAGTCAAACTCGAGGTCCACTGTGAGTATTGAGTGGAATCCTACTTTGAGCGATTGTATTTAGTTTAAATATTTTGTCAAAATATCTGTGATTTTGTCCGACCAGGTTTAACCTCTGCATTGGGGGCTAAAACCATAGATGCTCTGACGGAAAAGTTGGACCGGGGATGTAGCTTTGTCTCTTTTAATTTCTTAGCGTAAAATTCCCTTATGTTGATTTTCTGAGCGAAAATTAAGGAAATGAGTCCCGGTAGTGTTAACATATACCCGCTGCTGCCGTTGCAATTAGGAAAAAATGTTGCAATTTTATTCTCTTTTGAGGTGCTCTACCAGCTTTCACGGATACTTTCCTTAAAACTTTTGGTTCAAAAGGCTTATTTTGATCCTTCCTCCGACGTTATGTACAAATAAAAATTGAGAAATTAAACCCCTATTGTAAAATCATGCTTTGAAAAAGCCCTCCTCAAAACCTCCAAGATAGTTTCTGTGAATATTTGTCTGAACTACGTTTTTCTGGGACAAGACAACTGAAATTATATCAGCATGGTAGAGAGAGCTTTAACTATATTCCAGTTCACAAAATGGGGATAGTTATGTTTCAAAAGCTGCTTAATAACATAAAACAACACCTGCATCTATGTTAGCAATTGCATCTGAGAAACGCACATAAATCTTATTTATCAGAACTGTATCGTCTCTACCAATCCTAATTGAGATCCATCTTACGATGGATCTCTACGAATAATACGGAAAGATGTCTGTGAAACCTGGCTCGTAAACTCCACATTGTAAAGTTTCAGTGTATCCCTACGATAGGCGGTAGAGGAGCACCAGCTCATTGAGGAGTTGACGTAATTATTTTAAAAACAGGTACTTTATTTACTTAGTTATCTGTATTAAATGAGCAACAGGGAAAAGAAGCGAGCAACGCTTTTTTCCCAAATGAGCAACGCTTCCAAAATAGGAAGACCTGTCGTAATTGATTTGCAAACTGTTTAATGTTTGATCCTGCGTCTTTGTCTCCTTACGAAATGTACACGAGGATGAGTTACTCAAAATCGAAATTTGCGATTGGATTGCACAGTTATCAGAGTACAAATACAGACAAAGGTCTCTCAATTTTTCATACATGGGTGCAGTTCCTAGTATATTTATGATATTGTCTGTGTTATTTGCTCCGCAATCATCCTGCATGAATATTTGAAAACGAGCTACACAGAACGAAACTGATGCTTGACACATGGACATACTTCAGCAAAGTTCATAGCTGACACTTGTAATTAGTTCATAGCTGACATATCAAAGTTCATAGCTGACACTTGTAATTAGTTCATAGCTGACACCTGTAATTAGTTCATAGCTGACATATCTGAAACTCAGGAATGAAGCTAGCTAGATTTAAAGTATACTTCTAATACAACTAAGAAAGTTCTCGGTTCTCGAATCTCATCCAGAAATGATGGCACATATCGAGCCACTTCAATCATGATCATTTACAACGTACAACTTGCTAATATCTTCGACATTTATGGGTAGGATTAATATGTGTACGATTTTTTCCTGATTTTTTGATTTTTCCTGACTTTTTTTTAATTTCAAAGGCGATACAGATGCAACATCACATATTTTTTAGTTCAAGTAAAAGAGCGAATGAAAAAAATGGCATGTTCCTTCGATCAAGGGCGTTAATTTTCACGGCTTATAATTTAAATCAAATGAGATCCAGTCTCTTAAACGGGCATCTATGCCTAGCCACTGACGTTCAAAACGGCGCGTTGAAATTTCCGTGCTTATAATATTTAATTTTTGGCTTATAAATAAATCAACAAGCATTTGTCACACAAATGATTTGTCTCCCCTCCCCCTTCTACTATAGCTTTGAGCGCTGATTGCTTCTCACATTACTTTTCATAATTATAATAAATTATGAAGTAATTAATGTAATTTAAATGTCTATTGTTTACCGCGTTGATGTGGAAGTTCAGCTTCATTCCGCCAATTACCGCCACAGCGAGCGAGTCAAGGCTGTTTTGGCTGGGGCTCCGTCGATGTACGCAGATGTGACCTGTTCTGCTGGACATGAAATACAAGACCCCTGAAACAGGATAAATAAATTGGCTTTGCCCGTCTCTGTTGTGGGCTTATTAATTTGACAGGCGAATTAATTAATGGTTTCTATCCGGTTGCTTTTACGTATAACGAGTGACGGCGGAGGAAATTGAATCGCTCTTCATTTGTTGTCGAACTTTGCAGTGAATTGATCAGGATTTCACCGAAATCTGTTCACGGTTCTGGGATATTTGACATTAGTACAATAACATGTGAACAAATTATGAGCCATACAGACGCTGGCAGTCGAATAATATTACTTTTTTGGACAACATTAGCCAATGGTGACACTCTGCGTTTCGTGAAAATTGATATGGTTTATGCTTTGATCTTACAAGATAAACCAGCACGATCAATTTAACACTGTGACTGAGGCTTGCCTAAGGCATACTGATGTAAGGATTACTGTTTCAAGTCTATTTCGAATCCAGGTTAGCGTCATTTGCGTATTTAAATCCAACAACTAATTCCTGCAAACAAAAAATTTACCGGAATTTTTCAAAAGACACAATGACTCTGGGTATTTAATTCTTTCTTTCAATTTCTTTTCTGGAAATATAGCTAAGAAATCAGATTTATCAAGCCAGGAAAATTCACTCTTATTTTAAGACTTGAAGAGCTGGTTCGCAAGTATAT
This sequence comes from Morinoia aosen, assembly GCA_030386875.1. NCBI lineage: Eukaryota > Metazoa > Arthropoda > Malacostraca > Amphipoda > Talitridae > Morinoia > Morinoia aosen. The sequence goes on along the minus strand of CM059578.1, from coordinate 25,521,308 downwards.
TGTCCAATATTAGCTTCTTTTTTACTCAACACCATCCACTGCGATGGGAAATACAACTTCCATTAAATAAAGGTCAAAATTCCCTACCATGATTGGTTCACAGGTATCAACACCCTCATCTGCAAGGGAGCAATAAAACTCATTTTAAATAATGTGCACAATACCCTAATCATGGTTAGTTCCAAAGAAGTTTTAAAAGGATTTTGTTACTATTTCAACTTGAAACGATCAACTATGATGATTCACTTCTGTTCAATAACGCACCGTACGATCAGTCGGTAACAGCTCGTCCGGCTGACTGATGATATGCTCGTGAAAACCAGAACAAAAGAGCAAAAAGCTCTAGAGTATCCCTCAAGGCTACCAATTCTTTCCTTATACGCACCAATTTTTGAAAAAAAACATTGTAATTAGTTCATAGCTGATTTATCTGAAGCTCAAGAAGGAAGCTAGCTAGATTTAAAGTATACTTCTAATACAACTAAGAAAGTTCTCGGTTCTCGAATCTCATCCAGAAATGATGGCACATATCGAGCCACTTCAATCATGATCATTTACAATGTACAACTTGCCAATATCTTCGATTATAATACATCGCGATACTACAAATAGGGAACCAACTTAGACATGTAACTGAAGGTTACGGATATTTGGAGGCTTCCTTTCAAATTCTACAGGTCCTACTGTATGGTAAATCTTGTTTCATAAAAAATCTTTACGTAGTTCATTCTAGAGTTTCCTCGTGAGATTGACAGACCTATGTTAAGCAGAAATTTATTTCCTTGTGTTCTTAGTAATTTAAAACGCAGCTAAAACTTAAGAGAAACTGGCTCCCAAGAATTTGACTGAATATGCATCATTATTGCACATTAAGTTGTATTCCAACGACGATCACATTTGTGAAAGCTTGTGTGAAAATGTCGATGCCGTTGCCCAATATTTGAGCATTTTCATAAATATTTCAACAGCAATTATTGGCAGCCCGTCATCATGAATTTTGCGTTTGAGAAATTCTCGATCTCGCCGCCATCAATTTATTGCTCTGAAATCCGTTCATGACGAAAGTGTTCCCTAACTATTTCGATGTTGTTAATACTATAAATAAACTATTATTTTATTTATCTTTTAACCGCAATGGTCTTTTAGAAACAATATCATTTGTTTGCAATGTAGTTGCTCCAACGCAAAGAATTTTTTCAAGCAATAGCATTAGGAATTAAAATATCTTTGCCTTATGTGCACAATAAACTATTCGTCTCAAATATCCTCTAGCCTCAATGGTCTTTTTGAAAGAATATCATTCGCCCGCAATGTAATTTCTCCAACGCAAAGAATCTTTTCAAACTATAGCATTAGGAATTGAAACCATTTTGTTTTTTTCAAATATCAATTGGCCTCAAAAAAAGTTTCGAAACTACATTTGATCGCAGTGAAATTGCTTCCACGCCAAGAATTTTTTCAAGAGATAGGATTAGGAATTAGATTAAAATATTTTGGCCCCCATTTACTCCAGATCTTCCCGTGGCAAACATATCGCTGGGCCCTCGCCTCAACCGCCACAACATCAAAGAAGGAGATGACGTGTACTTCACCTGCTCCATCCAGGCGTCACCGCCCGCAACGGCAGTCCACTGGTTTCATGATGTGAGTCTTAGCTATGGTTCATTACTATTTTCATGGCTCTTCTTTTAACATAGAAGCTATGCTCAAATGTGTCCATTGTAAGTTATAAAATAAAAGAAACATATTCCTAACATTAATAGACACATTGATAATGATGTAAGCAATTGAAATATGTAACGTCCTACTAAATCGCTCAGGAATGTTGTCTCACGAAATTGGCATTGACACAAGTACATAATATCGACGCGATAATATTGACTCATGTTCACAGAACTCAGTCTTACAATACATCATCACAGTGATGGACAGAAACTTGCACAAATACGTTTACATCAACGATGCTTTGTAGAATTCTCCACGCGGTGTGTAAATGCAAAATGGAAAAGATTCAACAACCGTGAATGTAAATTCTACTTTGGTTTTGGATTGCTAGGTTCGCTTGGGATTGCTACTTCTACTTTGGATAACTAAGTTGGAGTGGCACTGCTACGTACGTTGGCTTTGGATTGCTAGGTTGAATTGGCACTGCTACGTTGGCTTTGAATTGTAAGGTTGGATTGTCACTGCTGCGTTGGTTTGACTTTGCTACGTTGGCTTTGGATTACTACTTTGACTTTAAATTGCCACACTGAGTTTGGATTGATACATTGACTTTAGATGACAAAGTTGACTTTGGACTGCTTCGATGTTGTGTTTCATCGCTCCTACCCGGCTTTGTCTGAGTCCCCTGCGCAATTTCGCGCCTCACACGCCCTACACTCGCACTCGAGGGCCCTCGGCAGAGGTGGCCTTCCTGCACCCCACATTTGACCTGCACGCATCAAACACATTTAGATCAAGCGACCGCAGTGATTGATGTAGGTCATTGGCTAAATTGCAGATCATTACCAGTTCTATTGCAGGTGAACCGTGATGCTTGTTTCCTTTCCATAGTGTGAGAAAAGGAAATCATTATGAGTTCTACTGCAGGTGAACCGTGATGCTTGTTTCCTTTCCATAGTGTGAGAAAAGGAAATCATTATGAGTTCTATTGCAGGTGAACCGTGATGCTTGTTTCCTTTCCATAGTGTGAGAAAAGGAAATCATTATGAGTTCTATTGCAGGTGAACCGTGATGCTTGTTTCCTTTCCATAGTGTGAGAAAAGGAAATCATTATGAGTTCTATTGCAGGTGAACCGTGATGCTTGTTTCCGTGTCATTGTGTGAGAAAAGGAAATCATTATGAGTTCTATTGCAGGTGAACCGTGATGCTTGTTTTCGTGTCATTGTGTGAGAAAAGGAAATAATTAGCAGTTCTATTCCACTCGAACACGTGAACCGTGATGCTTGTTTCCATGCCATAGTGTGAGAAAAGGGAATACGTTTTCGTTTGTGTGATTTTGCTTGTTACTGGAAGAGTCATTCACCGAGATTTCCGGTCATTGATAAAGCATTTCAAAGAGGACTTCGGAAAGCAACGTAAACCATTCGTAATGTACTCATCAATTATGAATAGTTATAAATTGTTTATGTTGAAGCCTACAGGGGTATAATGGGGATGAAATAATAAGATAATGCTATGAAAATATGTGACTTTTTTCCATCACATTTTCCACGACCTACTTATCGTTACAACCAGACACACGTATTATGCTTTTAGGTTGCTTCTCTTGATCCTACTATTTTTATGCGATATTTTTGTCCGTGTCTGACAAATCTTTTCGCTAGTCGTTATTTTCAGGAGATGTATTTTCAATTTATTTTCCATTGATTTATCGTTAATTTTCTAATAAGTTCCATACATAGAAGTCATGTCAGTGAATTATATTTTGGAAAAAATTGTATAAAAACTTAGTACTACAGGATCACCAGTTTACGTTAATTTATGCGCCGAAATTAACTTTAATTCCCACAGACACAAAAACACTTCGTTGAACGGGAGAATTACGAGCTCAGGATTCTGATTGAGTTCACAATACTTAAAGTCAAATATTGGCATTTCAAAGTCCTTTATAGACGAAGTCTCGTCTTAGAATTAAATCCTTTACCTATTTACTAAGTCTTTACGTAGAGCATTTGAGGGGAAATATCTCCGTTGGTAACCGATAGTTTAAGAGAAAACAATGATGCGCATCGGAAGTATCCTATTCTTGTCGTAATTCTGATCAATCGACATCTTGATCACTTTCCTATTACATCTAAAATCACACAAATATTTATTTACGATATTATCGTCATTTCGCGTTCTATCTAGTCGTAATTTTGTACAACTAATAGCGTATTTCATGTATTTGTATCGTTCATTTTGGATTGACCGCGGCCTTTCTCACTGGGACGTCCTGAGCTCAGTGTGTCATCTCACAACGGGCGAGTGCAGCTCATCCTGAGTGCGCCAGTCAATCCTGCATTTTAGGCTTCCACAGCCTCTTCGAAAATGAATAGTTGACTGCCGCACCCTGTAGTAGAACGAATATTGCTATCGCTTCGCTATTTTGACTTCGTTACGTAATTTATAATATATGATATCAGCCGTGTGGTAATAGTTGACATTTCTTTTCCTCGCCCGGAAAAGTTTTTTCTAAGCGTGTTGCGTTCGCTACGCAGTCAAACTTTTTCGCTGGAGCATGCATATTTATCGCCGCCTAAGCGATTTAATCACTTGGGCGGCGAAAAACATGCATGCAGGCTGCGAAAAAGTTAGACAGGGTTGTCATATATGGGATGTACACATGACATACGACACTTCTCTGATTCAAACCCAGCGTTGTGTGCACATTTTAAAATTACTAACAAAAAGCCCTTGGCCAGCCCATCATTCATTTTTCCTTCATTACTTGCATGAAAATATTGTAGAGTTGAAATAATATCTTGAAAATACTTGCGTATTCGGGCATAACTGTGCTCCATTTTTTTTTTTTGCACCCAGAAAGAGATATTCAAGGCAGAGTCAGAGTTCAAATAGTTGCTAATGTGTACAGGTAAACAAAAATGAATTTCATTGCTGTAGTATAAATTGAGTGTTAAACAAATGAACGGAAAACCGTCACCTACGAACTGAAAAGTTCGGTAATAAATTTTCCTGCTAATACATATAGCTTGTTTCTAGAATTCCCTGAAACATATTGATGGTGACCGTGAATCACAATGTGACTAAAATATGTAATTGCGCACCACATATGGCTCACGATGTTGTCTCCGCGTTAAGTTTAGCTATTGAAATATTTTCAGTGCCTAGAGTTCAGTTACGCTTTCGCTTGTTTTCGCTTAGAATTTAGCAAATAGCTTGGCTTTCATGACGCAATGCAATTCTGGACTTGCTAGCTAAAGCTATACATTTTTTGCGGGAAATTTACAAGCTATGGTTGTTCAATTTTACCATTTCTTGTTTAGAACTTATCCGGCAACCTAATTCAGGCAGTAAAACATAGTAAATAAGCACTTAAATCTTTACGTATGAATTGAGTAAGGTCAAAAAATTCATACGGAAAAAATTCCCCGAATTCTTTCGTTTTATAATCATTACGATTCGCATGCCTTTTAAATCTAGTCTACGTGCCCTATTAGCATGACAATATATACTGTTAATATTTGTCCTCCCACATATATTTTTTCAGCAAAAAAAACAATGCTGTTACTCCTTTGCAACATTAAGAAAGATCTGGTAAATACGACACATAAAAATAATAAACGTAGAAGAATATTTCGAAATCGTGCGCGGATTTGAAACACAAGGTTGGTTAGTGCGCGGATTTGAAACACAAGCATTACCACCAAGCAAACGAATTCAAATAAAAACAATTTTAGTTACCTCAGGTGATAAAATAAAATATACTACCGGAAAAAATTATGGCCTCAATATGTTTGAATATATCAAGTACGAATACTACAGAACATTTGCATAAGTTACTACGACAGTATTTCCTTAAATGAACTTTAAATTATTGCAAGTGAACAGTATATGATGGTTTTTGAAGAAATGCACATTTGGCAGTGCGTCTCCTCTGAAAGTAGCAATCATAGCAAAAGTCTCAAGATGAGTTTTTAGAGGGGAGTTGCCCCCAGTAACTTTTCTCAAGTTCGAGCTAGAATTTGGTTTAACATGTATTATGAAAAAGATCTTTCCATCATTCTGTGATGGGAAGAGGATTGTTGACGAGAAAATATTGTCTAATTATTTTATGCTTTAAATCATTCCTTGTACTTTTGAGATCTCTCGTGTTTGAGCTTCATTTCAAAAGCGGATTAAGACTTGGCTGGAAAAATGTTTTTCATGTGAATTCGAGCCTCGGTTAGAATTTTCAATCATAAATTGACGACAGTTCTTTTAGCGCACAATGCAACAAGAGGAAGTTTTCAAGTTTGGCCAAAAGCTAACATGGAAAAAAGAAAAACGAGCTCAACCCCATCAAGTTGTGATGTTTGCTTTAGGCTCACGAGATTTCTCGAGCTTCAAGTGACCTGGAAGCATCTATTAAAATTCAACTAGTAACTAATTTTTCAAACCGTCGTTGGTTTTGAAGTACAAATAGGAGCGACGGAATACTTCATATTCATTGAGTAAACAGGACTCCTATCAGCTACAAAGGCCAAAATTACCATTCATTTCCATACGGTTTTGAAGCCTTTGTAACGCGAGTTCCAGACCAATATGGTAGTGCTGTGACCAAATCTCGAGCTCGACAAGTCGACCACATTGTCGTCGCAAAACTGCTGCCACGGTTTTTAGGAATTCGACCACGTTTGCGGAATAGCGGTGAATTTTTGCGGTGGACAACACCGGAATTCGACAGATGTTGACAAAAGATGAAAAACAATATTGTTCGTTTGTAGCATTTCCAAAAGAGTTAAATTATACCAACAATTTCGCGATTTAACATCAAGAGAACTTTTTTCAAGCCTTGCAGTATTTTGACGCAGAAGTTCTCAGGAATGCTCTTAAAGCTTGTTATGCTTTCACTAAATTTTTGCCTACGACGACGGAATACACGTCCATATTGTTGCAGTTGTGCTAGATGGAATCCAGATACTTCTGTGTAGGAGACTTAAAACCCTAAGTTTTCTTGTTATTAACAGTTCGTGGAGAAAACGTCCCTAGGATCTTTAATTTTTTGTAATTTTTTAGGTCATGATATTTTTCTGTGAGATAAGATGAATTTTTGAGACCTACCAACACTATCACGTTTTGAACGATACTTTTTCAGAGAAAAATCCGTTTATCCAAAAACTTACTTTCACCATAAATAAGAACCGTAGAAATTACACGGATTTTTTTCTTCTCAAGACGCCGTAAGTTCAGGTTTTTCAGTGATTGACAAAATGATTTTTTTCATAGCCAAATACTTCAACCTTCATTAAAAAAACTGAAATTAATGCAGTAGAGCGATAACATCTATACAGAAAAAAGAACTAAAACCCGTTTCTTTTGCTTCAATATTTTATGCTATAAAAAAACTCAAGACATAATTATTGTTATTCATCTGGTCACCTGAAGAACTCAAAGTATTATACTTTCAATGTATTACTTATAGTTTGGGCTCAGGTACAAAAAAGGTAGAAAGTTGTGAACAAATGGGCTTAGATATAGTTTCAACGAGACTAAAATGTCATAATTGTTGTACTCAATTTATTTTAAACATTGTTTAAATTTCCATAAAATTATTCATGCCATCTTTTCGACGGTATTTAATTTCTATACTTCACACGATTCAATACAACGTTTTAGCTCTGTTGAATAGCTAAATTTATCAGCCTGAGGGATACCAGTTCATGTATTTTGATCATAAACTCCTACTAATGAAATTAATTCAGTAACACTATAAATGTGAAGTCAAGCCAAGCATCCATTCTTTCATTTCTCATTCATATTCCATTCCCAAGTCAACCCAAACAAAGAAAACTTTTGAATACCTTTTTACATTTATGATATCTGAAGAAAATACCTATTTTACAAGGAATTTTGCACTCCCTTCGTGAAAGTTCACTCCCATCTTTTTCCACTTCATTTATTGCTCATCATCTGCAAGGTAGAATATGGTTACTAGTAGTGATCATTCAGGACTACCATCAGCACACACGATCAAAGTACTAGGTTTAATGAAGCTCGAAAACTGAAACTGAACAGTTGTGTACGGTAGTATTTCAGGTTTATTTTTTCTACCCTTCAACTACGAAGCTAATGTTGTACTCTGTTCTTCTCCATCAAATTGCGATGTCTGCACAAATGCACAATAGGCAGTGCGTCTCCAATGTTAGTAGTTACCATAACAAAAGCCACAAGATGAATTTTATAGAGGGAGTGTCGAACGATAGTTTTTCTAAAATTCAGGCTAGCATTTGGTTTAACATGTATAATGGAAATGATTTAAAATGTGGTGCAGCTATTGAAATTCGTCAGTACGAGTTCCGATTAATGAATTGAATTATCAATATTCACTCGATTGATTTCAGGATGAACTAAAGAATATAAATTGCCCCCTTGGGTCTCGTTATTGGATTTGCAAATTTATCACCTCCATTGATTAGCATTGAATTTTCTCTTTCTTTTTTAGTACGCGATTTCGATCTTTTCCAGAAAAGCCCTGCAACTAATGCAACATAAATGTTTGCCCACTTGTAACTTTTGTAATAATGCACCTATCGACTTCTAATTAACCTCAAACAAAAGATTGAAACATTCTTTCGTTTGAGAGTAATTTGAAGTCGAAAGGTTAATTATTTCAAAAGTAAAAAGTATGTGAACTAATGAGTTGCATTAGTGGTGGGGCTTCTGTGGAAAAGATCCCGAGTTTGAACATTACTGTAACTTAAACCTTACTTCAACTTTATTGTAATTTTTTGCTTTTAACCCCTTTCCCGATTAGACGATTAAATTAGAATTCCCCTAATTTGTCTTTCTTAGAGTGAGAAGAGGGTGCTTTTTCAGAACAGAACTTATCAAAAAATGTATATAGATCGATTCAAAGCCTCTTCGTTGCGAACTATTGAACATTAAAACAACCATCAAAACAGTATAATTAGAAATGAAATGTAATGTTTCCTTCAAAGCTAGTCGCCGGTGGAAGATTTAATCTCGGAACTACTCAATCAAATCAAAAAGTCATGTAGTAAGCCTTAGTTTCTATCACAGCGTCAATAAACCTCCTATTTACCACTGAAGCTCAGCACATAACGTCTTTCCAGCTCCACAGAAACTCAACCAAATCAAAAATGCCTGTAGAAAGCCTTAATTCCTATCACAGCGTCAATAAACTTCCTATTTACCACTGAAGCTCAGCACATAACGTCTTCCCAACTCCGCAGAGAACATTAGTTACCTTAGTAATTCGTCGAGCAGTTCCTGAAGAGGCAGCATTGTCAGGAATAGAATTCTTGTAGGCAAGAATCGTTTTCCTTGTTGCTCGAGTGAAAGAAAACGCTGAGAAAAAAGAATAAAAAATAAACTAAAAGCTCCGAGTTTCGAAGAAAAAAAGAGTGAGAACACAATGCTTGCACTTGCCGACGGTTGAAAACGAAATAAACAAACACTTGAGGACCCCGACTGCAGAAAAAGCCGCTCGCTTTAGAGGGGAGAGTTTTCGTTTCGGAAGTGCCGGATGTGACTGGAATTCTTTGATGATTCCAGTCCAGACTTTCTCTCTGTGAAGCGAAAAGATAATTTGAAACTAACAGATACTGAACAGACGCTACGCGCAATGTTCTCTAAATAACGATTCTCTGAGTTGAGTTAGCACGCAGGAAAATCCTATTTTCGCGATTTTGGGTTTTCAATTTTATTTTATAATCATAAATGAGTTCCCGAAGTCGTGTGTCAAATCATTTAAGCATTATTAAATTTTAGAGAACGTGGAAGAAACAACTTATCACGGAAGGCTTTCGCCATTAATCGACCACATCGGTTCTTAGAACGTCATCGTAAAGCTCGTGTCTATGCAAATGGTAACTGTGTCCTCCAAGGGATGCTTTATGAACGTCTGGTGTCGTTTTCTTAATTAATAATATTAACATTTCATTTCGAACTTAGAGCTAAACAGCAAACAAGAGAATACACTTTTGTGGTTTTCAGTTTAGTTCGCAAAACCAGCCTAATATTTTCTTGCTTATTATAGCATTTCTACCGATCAAGAATCGTATATTAAGCCACTTTAATAAACCAATTTCTTAAAACACATTTCATGTGCAAATTTCGTTAGGATAAATATTTCTCTTTACTTTCCAGTGCAGTCAAATCGCTATAGACCAACTTGTGATCAATAAGCTATTTTTTGTATACGTATATAATTATATTTCACGCGCTTTGCAGCTTAGATTTTGACCAACTATTACCCTAAGATTCGAAAATCGTTGAAAGTCAATAATTATTCTTAATCAAATTGATTGAAATTTGACTTACATAGATTGATTAGATTGTACCCTCCTGATAAAATCTCGATTTGGATAACGGTTAGTTGAAGAAGCTCAAACTACAACATTAGGCATCAACATTTTTATTAACTCCTATATGAGGAAAATGAAAAGTCATTCTCAATGAAATGATTTTTGTTCAGAGTACTAAGTCAAAATGCCATCCTTCAGAAGGACTTTCCATTAGAAAAGCAACAAAATATTTACAATGAAAATAATTGAAATATTACAATAATACAAACATCCAATATCCAAATAGAGCGAAACTGCGTATCGAGATGATACACCGTTTTTCTTTTCGCTCTTTTTGATTATTTCCGTTTTCTCACACACAACATCCACCTGAGTCCTAACTCTTAGCCGTTTCTCTTTTCATTTTCTTTGAGTATTTCCTAATTTCTCCCCACAGAACATCCACCTGAGTTCAAAATCTTAGTGAGCATTTCCGGTTTTCTCCCACAGATCATTCACCTGAGTTTGAACTCTTAGTGAGCACTTCCGGTTTTCTCCGACACAACATTCACCTGAGTTCGAACTCTTAGTGAGCATTTCCGGATTTCTCCCATAGAACATTCACCTGAGACAGAACTCTTAGTGAGCACTTCCCAATTTCTCCCCCAGAACATCCACCTGAGTCCGAACTCTAGTAGCTCGAGTTCGGTGTCGACGACAGGCGGTGTGCTGGCGACCAACGTGAGCCTCCTGGTGCACAGCGTGGGCCGGCGGTCCATGGGCGAATACACTTGTCGAGCGACTAACGCAGAAGGGACTGGATCTTCTAGACCGTTTCATCTTGATGTTAAATGTAAGTATAGTGCTTTTATTACCATTAAATAGTTGGTAGAATAATTAAATGTGAGTACGTCAGACAATGTTTTCATTACCATTAAATAGATGGGAGATTATTTAAATGTGAGTACGTCTGACAATGTTTTCACTACCAGTAAATCGATGGGAGATTATTTAAATGTAAGTACCTCTGACAATGTTTTCATTGCCATTAATTCGATGGGAGATTATTCAAATGTAAGTACGTCTGACAATGTTTTCATTGCCATTAAATCGATGGGAGATTATTTAAATGTAAGTACGTCTGACAATGTTTTCATTGCCATTAAATCGATGGGAGATTATTTAAATGTAAGTACGTCTGACAATGTTTTCACTGCCATTAAATAGATGGCAGATTAGTTAAATGTATGTCTCACGATGTTTTCATCACCATTAAACTGATAGGAGATTAGCTAAAAGGTAGGTCTAACAATGTTTTCATCTTCATTGAAGCTATTAATTGCGACGAACATTTAATTTTATCTCCATTCAAAATATATTTTTATACATTTTAGATGCAATATTCTTTGAACGTTGTCACTGCAATCCAGACACAGCCAAATAAATTCTCCTAATTTTTTCTAAGTGTTTTCCCTTTTGAATATGGGTTGTGATTCATTTTCTTCTTCGACTTTTCAAAAACCTTTTTTCAAGTCACATAAAAGAGTCACGTGGAAGAAAATATTTGTTTGATGCTTCCTGACACCTTTGAAGTCCTGTTAATTAATTTTCACCAAAAGATGTTTTATCTGAACCTCATTACATGAGGTTTTGAAGGTTGTAGAATATCGGAAATATTTTCTGTTAACTTGCAAAGCTTCTCAAAATATTCATTAACAGTCGTAGTGTCTTTGAAAAAGATTATTACTTCCTCGACTCATGGTTTATCAACTTGGTCAAGAAATCGATGATGTTGGTTAAAATTTACGTTGTAGAAATAGATAAAAGGAAGAATTGCAAAATTCCTACGAACAAAACTAAAGCAAGAGACCACGGGAAAGCAATAAAGGCGAGTCATTAGACATATTTTAAATTATGATGCAGAATTACATTTTAATTTAACTAGCAAGCACTTCTCCTTTGACTTTCAGGGAACGTATCCGTTCAAGTCATTCCCTTACTCTGACAGTATTAATAGAAGTTAAAAGATCTGTTTCATATCACTATATCGTTGAAGATAATAGATTGAAAGTATATCTTTAAAGATCTCTTGTTATATCTTTAATGCCACAGGTTTGTAGAGAAATAAAAGCAAGCATAACAGCAGTTGTTCAAGCCTAATATTAAAGTGCTAATGCAATTTTGTTTTCACCACTTAAGCAAACTTTTGAAATATTTTAAGAACATTGAAAAACATGTAAGCATTTTGAAAATGCTGATATGAAGTATGGAATCTGTTTCCAGTATTTAAGTAAACTTTAAAAGTATTTTAAAAATTATGAAATCGCTTAAGCATTTTGAAAAAACTGATTTCAGCTACCTGCATTTTCAAAATTACGTTCTTTGGAAGAAATTCAATGGGTAATTTATCCTCAAAGGAACTTTCCCCCTATATACAATTCAGTTCGCTACAATAGAAGCTAACGAAAGACAAAATTGGGAGTTTGTGCTGCTTCACAATCTATTTATGCAAGCTGTTTCCCAATCAATTTTTTTTTGCCGATGCATCTATGGTTTTAGTCGTCCAAGTTTTGATTCTGCATAGGCAACCAAAATAATTGGTATTCAACAGCGGAAAAGTTAAACGGGGTTTAACATTCGACTCGTGGTTGCATGTTTAATGATTTTACGACAACTTTGTACTTAAAATCAGTTGAATAATATCTTTAATTCCCATTTTTTATTGCACCCGATGTGTTGTACAAACGGAATGAATGTTGTTTATTTGGGTATTCTTACATTGCAAGTACATATGACAAAAAGAGCAGTGCCCGTACAAATATTGCTCAGAAATGGCTACTGCTTACAAGGGCTGGCTAACAATCATCAAATCGACTGACATGATTGTGGCTGCCGAAACCAAACCCTCATCAAATAAACTGTACTGAGTTTTTCCTTTCAATTTTTTTTTTTGATCTGGGATAACCCCACACAGTTAAACAAGACCTTATCATAAGTAAAAATGGTTCCATTCATCCTCCGTTTGAAAAACTTCATCACTGCGCTATTTCCTCATGAGGATGCGGCTACGATCGAGCGGACATTCATCAAACACTAAAAAGTAATTAAGGACAAAAAGAACTGGACCTGCCATTACGTGCGGTAGAATCTGAGAAGTTCTTTATACCAGGCGGGCTAAAATGAAGTCCCATACAGACGTGATCTCTCAGGCGGCGGCGCTGCGACGGAACAATAGAGGGCCCGAAATAGGGGCAGCAATTGCGATGCTCTCGGTCTTGATTGAATTCATTAGTGCGTTCGTTCAAATTATCGGATTTTGAGGAACATTCGTTGAGGGAAACTCGCCTCTGTTTTCAGACCTGGGTGGTAAACACTCTTTGCATCGATGTCGGTTTGAGGACGATAGTTTGTTGATGATGTTTGGAATATATAAGGGAGGTAGGAAAACGTCCATCAGCATGTTTACAGAGTTTTGTTTACAGAGTTGGTAAATATCCATCAGCATGTTTCCAGAGTTTGGAATATGTACGGGATGTTGGTAAACCTGCAACAGCTGGTTGATAAGCGCTATTTACTTGAATGAATTATTTCAAAGGATAATACAAGATAAGAAGTCACTGGAAGGCAGTGTCAATGGTAACATACATCGCATGTGCGCGAAATTACAATGAAATTTAAATTAAATCTTTATTTCAATTTTTTGATGGTGCAGAAGACAAATGTTTCGTATTCACGTAGTTGTCGTTTCAATAGATTAGATTCTATTATCAATGCATAATTTTGCTAACAATCGACCGCAAAATTTCAGGTATTCAACATCATCTGTTCTAATATTGAAGTATTTTAAATGTTCAGCATTTTGATGACACATACATACATTATCTGTATTTTCTGCTGAATCGACCTACTCAAAATGAAGATGAAATACTGCAAAGATTAGGAAACAAATTTTTACTAAACGTCCCTTGTAAGAATTTTCCCGGCGTGGAATGTTGCTAGCCCGTTGGTATTCGTACGTGCGTTGGCATTATTTCCTGTTTTGTTCACTTGCATCATTCCCTGTTTTATCCATGGTGTTATTTTCTGTTCAGTACAATAGTAAGGTTTTCTCTTTTTTACACTGGTTTTATATCCCATTTTGCACATTGGTGTTCTTTCCTGTTTTGCACATTGATTTCATTTCGTGTTTTCAATAATGATATTATTTCATGTTTTTTTCAAGGGTATGATTTCCAGTTTTGTACGTTGGGACCATATCCTGTTTTGTACATGGCGTCATTTCTTATTTTCTACATTTGCGTTATTCTTTGTTTTGTTCATAGATGTCATTTCCTGGTTTGGAACATTCGTACAATGCCCCGTTTTGCACATTGGTTTCATTTCCTATGTTCGAGTACGTTAGCATCATTTCTTGTTTCCGTATTGGTATTATTTCCGTGTTTGAACATTGGTACAATTTCCTTTTTTGCACGTTGGTTTTATTTCCTATATTCGAGTACGTAAGCATTATTTCTTGTCTTCATATTGGTATTGTTTCCTGAATTCCAGACAGCCCCATTTGCCGGTCAGCCCAGAAGTGGCAGTACGGCATCGCGTTCGAGGAACAAGCCAAAATTGTGTGCCAAGTGGACGCCAACCCCACCCAGGTGGCCTTCCAGTGGACCTTCAACAATTCCGCCGAGATTAGGAGGCTTCCTGAATCGAGCATCGTCAACAATTGGACTTCCAGCGAGGCAAGTGCTTTGATCTCTTTTGAATCTTCTGAAAATTTGGTCATCTTGCATCGTCAATAATTGAACTTTCTGCGAGGCAAGTATACTTTGATCTCTTATGAATCTTTTGAAAATTTGGTCAAGCGTAGTCATCAATTAGACTTCAAGCGAGGTAAGTGGATTTTTTCTCGCATTTCAATCTTTCAAAAATCTGGATTTCATAAAAATTACGCGTTTCTCTAACGGTTAGCTTGTGAAGGTTTTTATTTATTTTTCTTAAATATTTACATCAATCGTCGTATTTTAAGATCTCGTTTGGTATTGGAAAGCACCGTTAACAATTCGATATCGTCAACAGAAAAAAAAATTGTTAATACTAGAAGAATTAAAACCTACTAGGTTACGATCATATTTATTCAAATTTTTCGATGAATGCCGACAATTTGTCGCACATTTTAATGGCAAATAACAAATTTTCAATCTAATTCAAGTTTTTATAATGCATTAAAATTTTTGCAAGCCCAAGCTATATGTTCAATTTACTCACGGCATTCGGATTGATACAAAGGGTTATTTGATTCATGTATTATAAGCCACGACTGTATTCCTTTTTTAAGTTCTTATGAGACTGTTTAGCACTGGCAGTACCCACCAAGACACCTCTTTTTTAGAGAGTTTCCTGCTCCAGTATTCTAAAGTACGAGAATTTAAAAGAATTCCTAGAAGATTTGAGGAGAAAATTTAGTTGTATGCGCAAGTAAGCAGACTTTATGAGGGACCGAGTTTCTTTTTGAGAAATATTTACAATTCTATTGGTAACGTCTCACCGAACAGAAACGTGAACACAGCGTGAGAAAAAAGGTTTTGGCTCTAATACGATTAATATTCTGAATAAAAACGGTCAAATCATGGATCTACACTGAGTTTTAAAACGGCTGAGTTTTAAAATATTGTGTTGACATGAATGTACCGGTGCTTATGTGGAAAAAATGAAGGCTGTAAATGTGATTCTGACTTAGGGACAACCTTAGAATGGCTTACATGGATCAATTCTGTCGTTATATTTATTATATTCCATTATTTTACGATCCTTCAGTTTACTTTGTGGGGTGAGCACTTCTTTCCCAAGATTCACAAATTACAATTTCCTTCCTTCATACTTCCGCACCCAACGTCACACTTTGTTTTAGTGAACCTGCTATCGCATTTTTAGATTCAACTCACCTATCCTAACCTATCCTAACCTATTCTAACCTATCCTAACCTATCCTAACCTATCCTATCCTAACCTATCCAATCCTAACCTATCCGAACTTATCCTATCCTAACCTATCCTAACCTATCCTAACCTATCCTAACCTATCCTAACCTATCCTAACCTATCATAACCTATCCTAACCTATCCAAACCTATCCTAACCTATCCTAACCTATCCTAACCTATCCTAACCTATCCTATCCTAACCTATCCTAACCTATCCAAACCTATCCTAACCTATCCTATCCTAACCTATCCTAACCTATCCTAACCAATCCTAACCTATCCTAACCTATACTAACCTATCATAACCTATCCTTACCTATCCTAACCTATCCTAACCTATCCTAACCTATTCTAACCTATCCTAACATATCTTAACCTATCCTAACATATCCGAACCTATCCGAACCTATCCTAACCTATCCTATCCTAACCTATCCTAACCTATCCTAACCAATCCTAACCTATCCTAACCTATCCGAACCTATCTTAACCCACCTTATCCTAACCTATGCTAACCGATCCTTTCCTAATAAAAAATCAAACATATCAAGGCATGTAAAGGCGATCTTTTTAATGTTTCACTGAGGAATTTGGTATCCATGATACTGCAAACTCGGACGAAAGCGTAACGGATGGACTAACTGAGGAACTAAGGAAGGAACAAGCAGAATATTATATAGATGTAACAACTCCACCACAAAGCTTCTCATACCGAACTGAAGTCCGTCGTTTGAGTTTTAGGCTTTTGTTAAGACTCATTAGGCCCCCTTTTGTTCAAATATTAACACTTTGACTGCGGCGACTAAATATTAAGTTCAGCACCAAACTCAAATTAAAGTCATTTGTGGTAAGCTATTTGTAAAAAAACAAGCATGAACTTGATCATGCCTTCATTTAGCTTTGATTCAATATTTATGAAAATTGAGTTTGCGACTACTGGTTAGTCAGTAGCATTATGAAAATTACCTCCGTGTACCACCGGTGGCGCACGTGGCAGTCAAAGTCTTAAACCCGTAGTTTGTATCATGACACGGAAAAATTTCCCACATTCGTAATTCAAATACACATCGATAACGTTTCTCCAGTTTTTATCGACGTCGTATCATTCATAACATCTCCGCTTAATTTCTTTACTTGGCCTAGTACACTTAACCAAACCATGCGCTAGAGTGTACAAATATTGTGTTTTTGTGTTCTCTGAAAATTATGAGGTCATTTATTAATATTTACTTTTTGCTATTAACGTTCTTATTTTCCCCTCATACTTTGTTATTAATGTTCATATATATTCATTACTGTTAATAATTTTTATGAAATTTTAGTTGTGGAATTTCCGTTACTAAACTCCAAGTTGATTTATATTCCCACCAGCTCGATTTCTCGCACCCTGTTCTGTACTTCTGTAACGAAAAGAAGAGAATCTTTCTCTTTTCTCCCGGCGAGAGCGGCAGTTTTTGCGCCATCACGAAAGGCTTCGAGAAACGAAGACACATTTTTTCACTATTTCTAACTCTGTTTACAACGCTCAGCACGCCCTCATCAGTGGCTCGCAGCCATCTCTTATCCAATTACCGGAGAGTTCGCTCCCACTTCGCCTGATCCAAGCAATGCTGAGTCAGCAAATAGGCGACAAATCGCCGACCCAGTTGCGTGATGGTTCGAATAAAACTAGAGTGCAAACCGCTCTTCTTCTGTCCCGGTGACACCAAGCAACTCAATAGTCGACGACCATTCACTGAGTTTGGCCGTTATGACCTCTTATTCCGTATCGAAAATAGAAGAATACAGATGGCTTCTTTACCAAGATTTCTGAGGCGCCCATCTCACTCATCTGCAAGTTTATTACTAGCTGCTGCGACCGAACTTCGGAGTAAGAAGCTTCACTTCTTAATTTCATCGACCGCTTCTTTTTACTTTCACCTACCGTTTCTTTTTACGTGTACCTACCACTCATTACTTTCGCCTACTGCTTCTTCTTACTTTCACCAACCGCTTCTTCTAACGTTCATCTACCGCTTTCGTGTACGAAAATACAGAAAAAGAAGAAGAGTTCTCACGCTTGTGTGTTCACAACAATTTAATTTTCCTAGCTCAGGACTAAAAATTTCTCATATTTGTCCTTCGACCTTAACAAAAAATTACTATCAACTTGAAAGAAATAATGAAATCATCAAGCGTCCGATCAAGAGGAAAACAGCTGACGGATTACTCGACACTTCAATGTTAAGAGTCATCAATATCCTTCTTTGAGTTTCTTTTTTTAGGGTGATAAAAACATTCTGCCGTTCATAAAACTACTTGCAGAAGGTGTAAAATTCTAGAAATACTGGAATAAGACACTAGTTTAAGTAGAATCTATCGACAATCGAAGCGTTCTCTCTTAATTTTCACAATTTTCACGAATTCTGAAATGTTGCTTAGTGTAATGCTATGGATCAAAGTAATAATTTTGTGTTGTATTTTACAAATGCTTGAACAGCCAAGTCAAAGGATCCATATTTGGTCTACACGCATTGACCAGAAAAGCGCACGGTTCCTATGATTCATCTCCGGTATATTATAGTTATCCTCAAAGATTTGAAACATGTATATTATATCCATCATAACACAGTAAAATTCCAAAATGTTTACTCACTGCCCAGGAGTTTTCAGAAGGCCGGGCTGCTTAAAGGAATATAAATGCGGATCTGTAAATCACAGGCTCGGGCACATCTCCCGAGGCCCGATGTCGTTAACGGCATATCTGTCATAGGAATGTGAATGTTTTCGCTCACTGTTGTTTATGCGGCTTCCTTCATAGCTGAGGCGACAGGTATCGTTTTTCTCTTTTGTTTTGTTCTGCCACTGATGTATCGGAAGGAATGGCTGAGAAATGGTATCGGAGATAGATAGGTCAGGAAATTTTCGTTTTCTGCGAGTGTAACTCACTTAAACATTTTCGATTGATTCTGGAAAACGTAACATGAAGTTTGAGCTGTTCAGAATTTTGCTTCCTTTAAACGGGAAACGTAGCTTTTCTGTTTTCTGCGAGTGAAATTCAGTTAAGGATCTCCCATTAGTTCTGAATAATCCAGCATGAAGTTTGAGCTGTTCATAATTGTTTTCTTTAATGAATAGGCAACTTGGTTTTCTTGATGTAAAAACTCTTACGACTCTGCACAGCCGGGTAGAGCTTCTTTCGAATATATATGAAGCACTTAGAAATTTTCTTGGAATAGAGTTAAACAATGTGAACCTAAAACATCGTCTCGAACACGTAACACACCTTCAGTGATCTTAAAAATGTTTAGAAATGTTTATAATTCAGTGATCTTGAAAATACTGCCATTACGTCTATTTTAACTACAAAATGTATCAACGTCGATAATTTCATCTATTTTTACCATGTATCAATGTTGAGTAAATATGCCAGTATAACCAGACACCAACTCACGTGGAGCATAGTCCTCACTTGATGCACATCATGATGATACTCACTTGATACACACTCATGTGGAGCATGATACTCACTTGATACACACTCATGTGGAGCATGATACTCACTTGACACATGTCGAGCATAATACTCACAAGACACTCGTGTCGAGCATAATACTCACAAGACACTCGTGTCGAGCATACTACTCACAAGACACTCATGTCGAGCATAATACTCACAAGACACTCGTGTCGAGCATAATACTCACAAGACACTCATGTCGAACATAATACTCACAAGACACTCATGTCGAGCGTAATACTCACAAGACACTCATGTCGAGCATAATACTCACTTGATATCTCTCATGTCGAGAGCTCTGCTCTCAAAACTCTCTGATGAGAGTTTTGATTTGATGAAGAATGCTTCTAAATATGTAACACAAAAAGCGTTTGGCGTTTCTTGTAGACTTCGTAAAATTGTCACATGAAACTTTTTTCGAATCTGATCCCATGACAGGATCACTCCTGGCTTATTTACCTGATTCGATATCCTGTGATGTGGAAATTTAGCGCGCATGTCGACATATTTTTTTTCGTACCAGTGTTTCTTCTTCTTCTTCTTTGGGGGGACCGGCAGGCCTCAGCCGAGACGGTTCAAGAAACGGTTTGTGAAGAGTACAGGAATTTCTGGAGAATTTCTTGAGTCCACCTCGCGCGACTTTACACTTCAGTTTCCCACTCGTAACTTTAGAAAGAATGTACCCATGAACTTGAAATTGCTTTCAAACGAAAGAGCGAAACATTCTCTATCTAGCTAGTATAAGCAACACCCTCAAGGTATTCTGAAAATTACAAAAATTCTTAGATAAACCTTGCAAACCTGCGCACACTAAAAACACTTCAGTTTCCCACTCGTATCTTTAGAAAGAATGTACCTATTAACTTCAAATTGCTCTCAAACGAAAGAGCGAAACATTCTCTATCTAGATAGTAGAAGCAACACCCTCAAGGTATCCTGAAAGTTACAAAAATTCTTAGATAAACCTTGCAAACCTGCGCGCACTAAAAACACTTCAGTTTCCCACTCGTATCTTTAGAAAGAATGTACCTATTAACTTCAAATTGCTCTCAAAAGAAAGAGCGAAACATTCTCTATCTAGATAGTATAAGCAACACCCTCAAGGTATTCTGAAAGTTACAAAAATTCTTATATAAACCTTGCAAACCTGCGCGCACTAAAAACACTTCAGTTTCCCACTCGTAACTTTAGAAAGAATGTACCTATTAACTTCAAATTGCTCTCAAACGAAAGAGCGAAACATTTTCTAGAAATGTGCAATAAACACATCCAAAAAAGTTTTCTGAAAACTGCAGAAATTCTTCGATGATCCTGTACGACTCACGCGCCGTCGAAAGACTCAAGTTGACCCATTCGCGCTCACGCGTCGTCAGAACATCAAACTTTCCTGTGTTCTCAGAAACGAAATAATATTCTTAACGTTACTTTCAATCAATAGACTATTTCATTTGCATTTGTTGTCAAATTCAATGCGAAATTGAGGTAACCCTTTCGCGCTCGCGCGTGTTCAGAACATCTAACTTTACTCTGTTCTGAAAAATGAAATGATAATATATGTGCTATAGGTTCCGCCGCCGTGCGGCCGGGACCCGGGTTCGAAACTCGGCGCTGGCAGTGGCGATTTTCTCTGTTGGGTATAGGAGAAAAATTCCAAGCACAATACCCCACTCTACCCAGGTGTCTGAAATGGGTACCGGTCTTGACCGGGGGAAAGCGTAATGGCGTCCTCGCGTTAGTTATAAGGCATTTGAAAATCCAATGTACAAGGTGATATGTATCAGGCTTGGTTGGAAATAAAGCATCCGTAGATGCCTTCATTATTATTATTATTATTATATCCTCAACGTTATATTCAATCAACAGGCCATTTCATTTGTATTTGTTTAAAAAATCAATGCCAAATGTCAAGGCCGGAAACACATCGAACTAGACCGTGACGTATAAAACGATGACCATGTAAATTTTCTATACAAAATCATAGCGGAGGAGCATAAGTTTCATTTCTGAGATTAAATTCTTGAAGCGAATCAGGATATCACTATAATTTCATCATGTAATTCATCAGTTACAAAAATACATGAACAACTATTTCTAACCTACAGCTACCAGTTGAAAAAGAATAAATGGAATAAGCCCGTAAATACTCGTATTGACAGTGTTGCTTACAGAGTGAGCGAACAGTAAAAGTTTGTTGACCTACAATAAAATTTTAAAAAAATTATAGAACACTGAAGCATTCTGAAAGAATGTGTTGCGACGTCAAAACAAATACATTCAGAATGACATAACCTCAAAAATAATACATTAGCCTGTACAACAAGTTTACCGCGGAAATTGTCCCGTGGGAAAATACATTAACGCATAAATGACCTGTTTCGCCGGAGAAAGAGTAAAAAAAAGACACACCTCACAAATCTGAAAAAAATCATATAATTTACAACGAAATAGTTTAACATAAATATCAGTAAACATACTATTAGGATTTGAACAACACCAACATAAGTGGACGAATAGGCATTTCAATGGTTGAACCTTAAAATAAAAGTATAAGAAATGCAAGGTAACACACAAGCTTATTTTGAGATAATACCCATGAGCAAAAGACAAATACTCAGATTTAGCCAAAAAATAGTAAGAAAGACTGAAAGCGTATTCTAGCTTTGAAAAAATTCGTAAGCACTGGGTGAAATCAAATATCAACTAAGGCCTACAGTGGCGCGGGTCGAGTTCTACATAAACTTAAGTAGAACAGGGAAAAATTAAAGCATTTTATTTCAAGAGATGTTGCTGTGATCTCCATTTATATTTAAATTTAAAGATCACACAAAAAATGTACGGTTTTTACGTGAATGCTTTACGATAATAAAGAGATGACGAGTTAGGGAATGTTACAAGTTAAGAGTGACCAGAAAAAAGACCAGAAAGGACCATACAATTGACCATACGACACTGAGGTTAATTATTACTGTTTTCGTTTTCCTAAGACTTATTTCAATCATTGTCAAATTCACGACGTTTTTCTGTAATAACTTGCGAAAAATTTCAGCAACAATGAAAAACTCCACGTCGCATGCACCATGGCATTTCATGAGTCCCTAGTGGCAATTACATACTGTAATACTTCATTGTAGTGCACAAATACAGCACTTAATAATAAATTTCTCACCTCATAAATTCCTTCTTGAGCTATTACACTTCACCCACTCAAATACTGGACCTTTGTCTTCACTTCAAGGTTAATTTTATTCTCGGTTTTCGACTGTAGTCCTGAACAATGCTGCTAACCGATAGCTATACTGATCTTCACTTCGTATTTCCTAAAGTCATTACATGAGAAATTTTTCGACGTGGATATTTCCTTTTATTATCCACGGTAACAAAATCAAAACATATATTAGGGCCATTTATGGCAATATAGAAGCACGAAACCCAAAATTTTGTGTGTTTGGTATAAATCATCATTCATGCAAATATTCTATCATTAGTCTCAGTGTCATCCTTACCCACAGCAATATCTTTTGAAATAAAATGCTTTAATTTTCCCCTGTTCTACTTAAGTTTATGTAGAACTCGACCCGCACCGTTGTAGGCCTTAGTTGATATTTGATTTCACCCAGTGCTTACGAATTTTTTCAAAGCTAGAATACGCTTTCAGTCTTTCTTACTATTTTTTGGCTAAATCTGAGTATTTGTCTTTTGCTCATGGGTATTATCTCAAAATAAGCTTGTGTGTTACCTTGCATTTCTTATACTTTTATTTAAAGGTTCAACCATTGAAATGCCTATTCGTCCACTTATGTTGGTGTTGTTCAAATCCTAATAGTATGTTTACTGATATTTATGTTAAACTATTTCGTTGTAAATTATATGATTTTTTTCAGATTTGTGAGGTGTGTCTTTTTTTTTACTCTTTCTCCGGCGAAACAGGTCATTTATGCGTTAATGTATTTTCCCACGGGACAATTTCCGCGGTAAACTTGTTGTACAGGCTAATGTATTATTTTTGAGGTTATGTCATTCTGAATGTATTTGTTTTGACGTCGCAACACATTCTTTCAGAATGCTTCAGTGTTCTATAATTTTTTTAAAATTTTATTGTAGGTCAACAAACTTTTACTGTTCGCTCACTCTGTAAGCAACACTGTCAATACGAGTATTTACGGGCTTATTCCATTTATTCTTTTTCAACTGGTAGCTGTAGGTTAGAAATAGTTGTTCATGTATTTTTGTAACTGATGAATTACATGATGAAATTATAGTGATATCCTGATTCGCTTCAAGAATGTAATCTCAGAAATGAAACTTATGCTCCTCCGCTATGATTTTGTATAGAAAATTTACATGGTCATCGTTTTATACGTCACGGTCTAGTTCGATGTGTTTCCGGCCTTGACATTTGGCATTGATTTTTTAAACAAATACAAATGAAATGGCCTGTTGATTGAATATAACGTTGAGGATATAATAATAATAATAATAATGAAGGCATCTACGGATGCTTTATTTCCAACCAAGCCTGATACATATCACCTTGTACATTGGATTTTCAAATGCCTTATAACTAACGCGAGGACGCCATTACGCTTTCCCCCGGTCAAGACCGGTACCCATTTCAGACACCTGGGTAGAGTGGGGTATTGTGCTTGGAATTTTTCTCCTATACCCAACAGAGATAATCGCCACTGCCAGCGCCGAGTTTCGAACCCGGGTCCCGGCCGCACGGCGGCGGAACCTATAGCACATATATTATCATTTCATTTTTCAGAACAGAGTAAAGTTAGATAATCTGAACACGCGCGAGCGCGAAAGGGTTACCTCAATTTTGCATTGAATTTGACAACAAATGCAAATGAAATAGTCTATTGATTGAAAGTAACGTTAAGAATATTATTTCGTTTCTGAGAACACAGGAAAGTTTGATGTTCTGACGACGCGTGAGCGCGAATGGGTCAACTTGAGTCTTTCGACGGCGCGTGAGTCGTACAGGATCATCGAAGAATTTCTGCAGTTTTCAGAAAACTTTTTTGGATGTGTTTATTGCACATTTGTAGAAAATGTTTCGCTCTTTCGTTTGAGAGCAATTTGAAGTTAATAGGTACATTCTTTCTAAAGTTACGAGTGGGAAACTGAAGTGTTTTTAGTGCGCGCAGGTTTGCAAGGTTTATATAAGAATTTTTGTAACTTTCAGAATACCTTGAGGGTGTTGCTTATACTATCTAGATAGAGAATGTTTCGCTCTTTCGTTTGAGAGCAATTTGAAGTTAATAGGTACATTCTTTCTAAAGATACGAGTGGGAAACTGAAGTGTTTTTAGTGCGCGCAGGTTTGCAAGGTTTATCTAAGAATTTTTGTAATTTTCAGAATACCTTGAGGGTGTTGCTTATACTAGCTAGATAGAGAAAGTTTCGCTCTTTCGTTTGAGAGCAATTTGAAGTTCATAGGTACATTCTTTCTAAAGTTACGAGTGGGAAACTGAAGTGTTTTTAGTGCGCGCATGTTTGCAAGGTTTATCTAAGAATTTTTGTAACTTTCAGAATACCTTGAGGGTGTTGCTTATACTAGCTAGATAGAGAATGTTTCGCTCTTTCGTTTGAAAGCAATTTCAAGTTCATTTTCAGACACGGAAACCTGTGCCATGGTAGTAAGATAATTATATTCAATGCGTAGATCTCTTCTTGTTAAAAAAAAATTGTACACTTCAGCACAACAAGCGTCATTTTTGCAACGCCATGACATTTATTTTCCTGAAGTAATTATATTTCTCTTCCTTGTCAGCCGTGCCTTGCTCCGCGCACTTTGATGCAAAAATATTGACCGTTTCTTTCATCAACAGTTAATTTACTTTCCTCGGAAGCACCCATTTTTGGAGGCTCAATTTTTGAAGACGACCGCGTTTTTTTTGCAGGGTGACCGCAATATCTCTCCTGGGCAGTCCACTAATGACCCTAGTAAATAGAACACCCTGCCAAAATTAAATTGCTTTTCCAAGTCCACAAAACTTACTGTCCCCTTAACCCGTTTAGGTTTTGTGGGCTTAGGTTGCCGGAGCTCTGAGTGAGTCCAAGCAGCCCTCTCAAAAAAAGGCAAAAAGTTGTCTCGACCTTCAAGCCTGGTGCAGCCTCAACAAAACCAAGTTTTTTCTTGCATAATAGAAATGTATGAAGTCGACGAACCGTTACGTACGAGTGAGTAAGAAAATTACTTCAAGTCGTGAAAATATACTTTTTAGGCCTCGCATTGCCCGGACTTTCAGGTAGTTCGATTTAAAAGTAGCGGGAAGTTCGCCAGCGCAAGATTTGAATAATTTCATTTTCTTCGGACCTTTTTTAAGCCAATTAAAGGGTTTTAGTTTGAGGAACAGACTTGGAACGCTTCCCTCGAGTCCCGAATTTTTATTAATGATGAGTATATGCGGATTAGTATGTGTGTGATGAGTATGGAAAAGAAAGCAACATACGCAGAGGAGAGCACGTGGCTGTAATAATGTGAGTCTTCATTTTGGAATTTAATTTTTACTCATCAGTTATTAATTACGAGTGTGCTTGATTGAATTCTTGTTATAGGTCATGATTTTCTGATTACCAAAAAAATATCAACGTTTTTTCTTTGTTTATTGAACTCTCATGGACTTTGATATCATTAATGCTTACCAGTAACTTCGATTTAAGGTTTTTAATTTTTTTACTGCTCCAATTTCTAATAGTTTCTGAATAAACCATACAAAAAAAATAAAATCAAATACAAAGGGCTATTGGCGTCTTTGAAAAATCTGTTACGTCGTTTACTCAACGCTTGTTTTTGAAACGTATTATTAGTTAGGTCCCCAAATGGTCAAAACACAATTAACAATACCACTACGCACCCAGTTTTCAAACGTATAAATAAACAAAAAATTTTCGAAAAAAAATACTGAATTGGATACTTTGACTGCAATAAACACGAATTATCGCAAACACATTTTACGAGAAGCAAAAACTGCGTAAATAAGGTAAATAGAACCACGAGTGAAGTCTTCAAGATTAATAACTCGACGCAGTTGTTTTATTTTGTTTCATCTAAAAAGATTAGGAAAACACTGCCTGAAATGAAATTATTTGCAACGAATAAGTTTAAATATAGCGTGTTGGAAAGAGGGTGTAGGCACGAAGACATCTGAGCATGTAAATCCGAATCAAGAAAAATCAAGAAAAATCACGGAAAAATCCGAATCGAAAATTCCCTCATGTAGGTTTGCGGATGATTGGAGAGTAGAATTCACCGAAGAGAATGTGACGTTAATTTATTACCAAATAATCCATTTTTTTCTTCAATTTTTCCCATTTCTGTAGTCCTCGTCTTTCCTGGCGCTACTAACCACACTCAGACACTTCGTCCAATTCCCGCGCTTAGGTTTGCGGATGATCCTGCAGTCACAGCGTGACATGCCCCTCCCCAAAGCTGATAGCCTAGTTCGTCCATTCGTTGGCGCGGGCGAAAACTTGGAAGCTGAAATTTTTCATGGATTTCAAGTGCATGGGCTGAGAGGTGCAGTGTTGCATTTGCCTAATCTGCCGCCAGATGCGGTCGTTCCCATGCAAACCCTACAAAACAAGACCAATGGAGTGCTAACTCCTAAAGCTCTAGCTTTTTCGCTCTTCGTTTGCACTATTTTACGTTCGGCTTCAGACCATTCAGTGCTCTGCATGGGGGCGGTGTTCTGCACAAGCCAGAAAGCAAGTCATGAATTGCTGACTTTCATGTTCTTCTACGTCGCAATTTCCTGGAAAACGCTCGCTATTTTAAAAATTTCTCTAAATTTGAATTTCAATAGCTTCATCTGTAAGAAGTTTCTGAAGATATTAGAATGACTCACAAAAATTGTCTAGAGAGCATTCCAAGAGCGTGTTTTGCATAGCTGTAATATGAAGTATTTTTAACACGTGGCAAAAATATTATGAATACGATGAAGTATTAGGAATACGTAATTTAAAATAACAGACGAACGCAAGGTAAAAATGTTGTAATTATTAGGAGCAAAGTAACCCTTGTGAAGCTTTCCTTAATTTCTGTCTATTAAAATTACCACCCGTGCGAACAAAATATCAGTATCCTCAAAATTACTGCTGTTAGAAGGTCGCAAAAACATGGGGGAATAAAGCAAATTCAGAAACACAACAAAAATAACAAAATTTGGAGGTCTTGCCAAAATTCCGCATTACAATCAAAATTTTGAAGTCGTTCTATGTTCTTGTAAACAGAAAATTAAACACTGAATCTCACAGGATTTACGAATTGAAATGTGTCTGGATCCACATCAAACTTATTGTTCAGAATCCAAAGTTTTCATGGCATTTTACGATGAATTTCCATTCTCTGGAACTTATATTAAATATCATCAGATTTTCGAATAATAGAAGTCAGAATAGCAGAGTACTTACTTGAGAATTGTGCTGCGAAAGTGTGCAAGCAACTTTTACTTTTTATTGCCAGATCTAGTGTGTGCACTTATTGATTTATCATTCAATCGATTCACGTTCATGGTTCAAGAATCATGGTTCAAGAATCAAGAACGTTTCATTTCTCTGCAACAGTTGCACTTTTTCTCTTCTCCAAAGTGGTTCCGTTTCTCGCTTTTCATAGTTCTAAATTTCTTTCTTTAACATACTCATACGTACATCACTCAACATTCTAATGCACTTCACTCGAGCACGTACACCGATGTGTCTCCTACACCTTGATGTTTTCCCTTTCACCTCCTGATCCACTTTTTCCCCTTTCCTGGCATATTTCCCTTCCGCATTCGGACAAAGCTCAGTTCTATTACCCAATGTTTTTCTTCCCAGACTAACAAATCACTCTGCTCTAGAGCGATAAATGTTATCTTCCTTGCTCCTGGTAGGAAATCCCTCGAACGTTTTTAAGCAGTTCTGCTTCTCTCGATAAGCCCTTCTTTAAATCGGGGCTCTCATTTGCCATTCGTGCCATCCCTCGCCCTTGTCTCAAACCCTTCTTTTCGCTGATGTAGTTCTGCCTTTTTTTCGTGCATTTACCAACACTCTGGTGCTCTCTTTCCCTTTCATAAAACTTCTTTGTCCCTTAGCAGAATTTCAAACCCCTTCGTCGCATTCTGCGTTACTTACTTTTCATTCTGACGTACTGGTCTCTCATGTACTTTGTTCTCTTTCCACCCCTTTTGTTCTTAATTTCACTGCTCAATTCAAACAACATATTACCATTCGCTTCGTTGTACCCTTTTCTCCACGCTGCATCCTCTCCCCAGAGTCGCACTATCCCTCTTCTTACTATTTGCATTCCTTCGCTCCATTTCTCTCCCTCCAGTAGAATCAATTTACCCTCAATTGGATTCTAGTTCCTCTTATTTTAGTTTTTGATACTTCCTCTCGCCCAAGATTTCTATGTTTGCCCTTCATCGCATTCTGTTTTCCATTCGTCACAGCTCTTTCTGTCCCGCTACATGCCTTAGTCCTAATAAAGTCAGTTAGCCTTTCATAGTATTGTCTTCCACTCGTTGTAGCCTTTTCGGCTTCGCTGCATCCCTCTCCCTTAGCTCAAATTCCGTTTGCTCCTGTTTCCTTTCACACCTTGCAGCCCTTTAACACTCTGCCCTAAATAAAATCCGCTTGCCCCAATTGTTTTTTTCAAACCTTGTTGCCCTTTCCCCTTCGCTACACATCTCTGTTCCAAAAAAATAAAATTCGTTTGCCCCAATTGTTTTCTGTCACACCTTGCAGCCCTTTCCTCTTCGCTACACGCCTCTTTCTTAAATAGAATCTGTTTGCTATTATTGTTTCTTTTCAAAACTTGCAACCCTTTCCCCGTCGCTACACGCCTTTGCCCTAAATAAAATCCGCTTGCCCCTTCATACTATTCCTTTCCCACTCGTCGAGTCCCTCCACTTTTACTACATTCCTCTCCTTAGCTCTGTGCCTCTCCTTCTCACCCCCGTCACGATCTCTGCTCACCCCCTGGACCACACACTGTGTGTCGGACCAGAGCAAAAGCTCCAAATTGAATTTTCATACAAAGTTACAAGCAACTTTTTCCGAAGGAGTTGCTGACGCCGTTTTGTCGACGAAATCATTTTACGTTTCCTCTTTCCTTTTGTACATATTTTTTCCAGTCTCTTTAGTCTTGTCCAGGCACTTTTCTCTCTTTGAGACCTTTGCCCGTTTCTTGCTCATACTCTTTCGTGCTTTGAGCTGAAATGCGAAAAACTGTTCTAGGAAACGCAATTTCCTGGTCTGTTATCAAAGTACACGTGTTAGCAACGCAGTCCTTGCATCTTCCAATCAACCTCTTCGAGGATTTTGTGTTTTGTGTTTATTATGTTAGAAATACAAGATGTGTGTTTGATGTATTTGCTGTGTCCATGCATTCTTCCCAATGATTTCCATTTCCACGCAGTTATCAGATTCTAGTAATTGAAACATTGCAATGGAGAATAAATAGTCTTTATTCTACTGAAGACGTACACATTTCTTCCATCTTGTCATTCAAGTTATTGGGGGATTTCAATTTCAACGCGGAAGTGTGCTGTAAACAGCATGACTTAGATCACAATTCAGATTTAAATATGATATTTTCGTTGCTTCCGCATGCTCGTTGAATGGTGATCAAATGTTAATAACTTGCGTGCTGACAATCGAGTCTTTCAGACATCATTGGACAAGGTTAAGATGCTTCATCACGAACAGCGAAAGGTCACATTTCATAATGGCCGGATGAGTATAATATCGTGCAGTATCTTTTTTTTTAATTTACCCTCTAAAGAGAAAAACTCGCCTTATTCCTCTAGTGGAACAAAAAAGTGAAAAAAAATATCGTTTGGAAAATAATGATACTACTGTGATTTACGTGGAAATTAAATTTTACAAAAAAAAAATTACAAAAAAAATTTAAAAGGGAAAATTACTCATGAAATTTGTAATTCACTTGCAAAAGCAATATTGTCTTGTTCCATCCTCTGAACCAAATTAAGGCATCAGTTAAAATAAAAAAGTACCATACTAATTTCAATAAGTCGAAATAACACAAAACTAACGCAGAGCAGATCTCATTACTATTTGCAGTAGATATTATAGTAGCCTCTATGACTCAATAAAGATAATTCTGCGCTACTATAGCGTGAGGCCTACCGCCATATATCGCCTACCCAGGCGCAGTTTGAGATGTACAACTCATCAGGTTATAGCCAAATTAAATGTACGGAAATAAGTAATATCCATCAGTAACCTAACCTAACCTCACCCTATAGTCCTAGCTAGAAGTTGATCTCGAGCTGTAGTGTGGTAGATCTCACGCTATAACACGACCAGTTACTCCTTGAAGATGTGGAAAGATTCCTTGATCATAAAATCCCTGCCAGCGGTGGCTGAACCAATAACTTTGAAGTCTGCCTCAGACACACTTCTGAGTGTGGCGCTGCTTGAAATGAAGATGAACTGAAGAATAAGACGAGCGTGTCAAACGGGGTCTTGTTGAAATGGTGCTCGCTAATTTTGGCGTAAATGTGTTTATATATATATGTAGCAAAAGGGGAGGCACTCGGCACGTGGGTGTATATTGAATATTGTGGAATATTGAATTTCAGTTTAACCCATGGCAGTCAACGTTTTCAAAAAGCTACATGTAAATGCGTAGTTTGGCGCCGTTGTACAGTCCTTGGCAGTAAATTTAACATGGGTATTACGATTCCCATGTGTGTTTATCAACTAAGGATAACCTTACTTAAGGATATCTTAAAAACCAACGATGTGTTTTTTGTGAAAAATGTATTGAAAAAAAAACGGTTTTTCTTTTTATTCTTTTATTAAGATACTCTACGCTCCCGTGTACGCTGTGCGCTGCGCAAGCCTTGCTCTGTTATTTTGCACAAAAACAGGTGACGAGCTTCAATTTGTCAAATTTATGCAGGAATAAAAAACATCGTTTCATTTCTATTTAAAAAATATTTTTTTCATTTATTTATTTTTTTACTTTCCATTTAGAGAAATAAAAACACAAATATTTACATATATATAACAGCATAGAAATAAAAACAACTTTTTAATTCCCATTTCTATAACAACATAGAAATCATAACATAAACATCAAAACATAAGCAAAACAATCGCTTTGCTTCCATTTCTATAACAACAGAGAAACAAAAGCATAAATATAAAAACTTCATTTTTATTTCCATTGAATAAAACAGAAAGATAAAACATCGTATTGAAATAAAATAAAACATCAATTTTGAGTTTGAACGAAACATCGTTTATAAAAACAGTTAATATTCCCTTTGCAGCTGACATACACACCCCGCAGCGCCCTGGACTACGGCCTACTGACGTGCCAGGCCTCCAACACCGTCGGGAGGCAGCGGGAGCCGTGCTTCTACACCATCTTCCCCGCAGGTGTGTGGTGGTCACGTCATGAACGGGCTTGACATGGCATATATATGTAATAGGATAAAATGACACCATCAGCGCATGACAAACCACTTCTGAATCTGTTTGTCATGCTCTGAAGTTGTTTGTGATGTCCTGAACGTGTTAGTCATGTTCTGAACGTGATGGTCATGTTCTGAACGTGTTGGCCATGTTCTGAACGTGTTGGTCATGTTCTGAACGTGTTGGTCATGTTCTGAACGTGTTGGTCATGTTCTGAACGTGTTGGTCATGTTCTGAACGTGACGGTCATGTTCTGAACGTGTTGGCCATGTTCTGAACGTGTTGGTCATGTTCTGAACGTGTTGGTCATGACCTGCACGCGTTGGTTATGGCCTGAAGATGTTTGCACGTTCTGCAGGTAAGTTTTCTTCATGCTGTCCATGCATTTAAAATTCGACTTCCGTACACAGTTCTAATATTATTTTGTAAAATTTGTGCACTAATGCGTTCTACGACCTTTACTGTAAGCTGGCAGTTCTTCCTCAGTCAGCGATCGGTGACGACCTGATGTCATTGCCAGTCTAATAATAGTGGTCGTAGTAGCAGAAATATGAGTAAAAATTCAGACGAAAAAGAATTAACTAATGTAAAACAAAATTATTCTCTAAGAAAGAAAATTCTGTTGTTTAGGTCGAGTCTTATGATGTCATAAAGAATGAAAATATGCGTCTGGTGCGGAAGAGTTGAAGTGTTTGAAGTGCGTATCAGTGATAGTGATAGAGGTTACACTGCCTAATGGGTTTAAGTTGAAGTTCTATTTGTGGGTATTATCATTGATGCTCGTATTTGAAATTCACACAAGAAGACAGGCCTCTTGATGGCTTTAAAGTTCTTCATGGAGAGAGAAGAGTGGGGGTCGGGGTAAGCAACTGAATGTGCCCGTTAGTTTTTCTTATTGTAACGTATACGAATGGATTAAAATTAATCGTTCTATTATTTCGTTTTTCTTAGAACAGCTACTCCTGAAGAAAACTTTGATTTTCAGAAAACCATCCAACTACGCTTCCAAATACCTTCACCTATAAAGAGGTTCGGATTCCCTCAATTTAACAAGGAGTTCATGTTTTCGATTCTCAAGTTATTCATCAACATGGACAAGTCTCATCTTATTCCATGAACATTCGTCAGAGCTATTCAACTAATACGGTGCTCTGTTCAAATTATAACCGAGTAAATTTTAAATTATAATTCCAATAATAAGTGAATTGTAATTACATTTTGATGATAAAAGTTGAGGCCCACCCCAAGTTTAAACAACATTTTAATCATGTTTTGATGGTGTAAGGTAAGATTTCCAACATATTATAATTATGTTTTGATTGTATGAGTGGTGGTTTTGCATAAAATTATAACTGAATTACAACTGTGTTTTGATGGCATGAGATTTGCATCAGAGTTGAGATTTGCATCAAATTACAACCGAATTATTGCTATATTTTCATGGCATGAGTTGAGATTTGCATCAAATTATAACCGAATATAACTATATTTTCATGGTATGAGTTGAGATTTGCATCAAATTACAACCGAATTAAAACTATAATTTCATAGTATGAGTTGTGGTTTTCATAAAATTACAACCGAATTATAAATGTATTTTCACGGTATGAGTTGAGATTTGCACAATACAACCCGGCACATGCAAGCACCTCAAGGACCGCCTGTAGTCCAAAAAAGGCTCCAGGAATAACTACCCCCGAACGGTACGGTGAGGACAACACTGCTCAGCATGTAAATAACCATCGACCGGGGCCCGTGCTTGCCATTAGTACGGCGTCATCCAATACCCTCTGTCAATATTGAATAATAAACTCGTAACTCGCGCCGATATTGGAAATTAGGAATGTAAAGAATCCAATTTCAACATCTATGTAAACAGTCTTTGGTAGTAAGTGCGGGCATGGCTGTTGACGTGCGATGAATCACGGTGGGTGTGTTAGCAATTTTCTACCACCATTAACATGTACCTGGATCCGGATTACATTCAGTTCCCTTTAGAGCAATGCATGGACCAATTTAGATTTAGATCAGTTATATGTCACCTCAATTCAAACGAAGAATACGTCGCACTTAGCTTATATAACTTCGATCATGGTAGCTAAGTTTTTAGGATTTTGTAAACAAGTAACTGTGCCGCATTTGTAAATGATATTGTGCCGTAATTTCTTTGTAGGAAAATTTGTTCTAGCTAAGTCATATATTTTACCAGGAACTATCTACACCATAAATATTGTAAAAACGTTCTTTAAATAGCCTTTTTTTCCTGAACACAACGCGCATAAACTGTTTATTTCGTCTGAAGACAACGCGCATAAATTGTTTATTTCATCTAAAGACAACGCGCATAAACTGTTTATTTCATCTGAAGACAACGCGCATAAATTGTTTATTTCATCTAAAGACAACGCGCATAAACTGTTTATTTCATCTGAAGACAACGCGCATAAATTGTTTATTTCATCTGAAGACAACGCGCATAAATAGTTTATTTCATCTAAAGACAACGTGCATAAACTGTTTATTTCATCTGAAGACAACGCGCATAAATTGTTTATTTCATCTGAAGACAACGCGCATAAATAGTCTATTTCAGAAAGCAGCGTAGAGTTAGAACTTCATGAGTAAAATAAGATTTATTGCTCCATAATTAGCAGTCCTTGATTGATATTTTAAAACTTTAAAATATTTTAAACTTTCAATATTTAAAACTATTAAATATTTCAATATTTAAACTTTCAATTTCTAGAACTCTGTCAAAAATTTTCCTTAACTTCAACACCCCTGTAGAATTAGCACAGAAAAGAGTGTTTGAAGCTATATTAGGGTGTCCCCAATGGTTCAATTGTCACAGTTATTACAATAAAAACTTGAAGATCCAATTCACCAATCATGGTTTCCTACATGTCAAAAGTCTCTTTCACACAACGTTGACCACCTTCACTTATGATTTTTAATGGCCGGTGTACTCTTGCTGGCAAAACTGAAGCGTTTTATTACTTCAGAACAGCACTCATTTGTGAAAACTGTTTGCAATTGAACAGTCAAAAGGCGCTACTCTTCATCTTTAGTTTTTATTTTGTGTTACGATTACATTCAGGTGTCCGCAAAAGAAATCAATCCTCTTGTATATAAGATACCAGAACATGTATATAAGATACGAGAACCATATAACAATTTATAACAGTCTAATTCTAATGAAGGTTCTGGTATCATATGTACATACATCGGTCAGTGGATGCAATTTTTGAGGACACCCTGTATATCGTGGATTGAAATTGCAAGCTAGAAAGTATTGTCAATAAATACTGTGTTTAGAAATGCCTGGGTGAGAGTACATTGAGGAACACACCTAGCAACCGTTCAACATTTTTACTGTATAAGAAGATTGCAACATGAAAATGTGATAATGA
This sequence comes from Morinoia aosen, assembly GCA_030386875.1. Taxonomy (NCBI): domain Eukaryota; kingdom Metazoa; phylum Arthropoda; class Malacostraca; order Amphipoda; family Talitridae; genus Morinoia; species Morinoia aosen. The sequence continues at coordinate 25,486,039 of CM059578.1, read as the reverse complement.
TCGAGATGAGGCTAACTATGTTTGATGTTGTTCGAACTAATTTCGTTGTCATTCTATGCCTCAATATTTTCACTTCAACAAATTTTTGCTCTCTGAAAAATATCATTAACAGATATACTTCAGTATGCACCATTGACTCTGAAGTGTATGCATGCAAAAATCAGGCAAATTTGTTGTAAGAACTTGTTCATGTAAAAGTCTCAAAAACATTCCCCTCGATATTTTTCCGTTTACATATTTTTCGAGGGTCTTCCAATCCCTCAGATTCTCGCTGTTTCCCAGCGGATTTGGAAATCCATTAGCTTCTACATTTACAGCGTATTTCGATGCTGCTGACCGGCGTAATCTATACTGTAATGCGAGACGCGTCCGTCGGTCCGTCCGTCACGTTTTGAAAACCACATAAGATTGAGTCCGTATCACAGATACACTGCTCAATTATTTTGCGTGCAGGATATATACGGGAACTGCAAAGCGTATCACGAGTTATTTTGAAAAAGTTAATGATTTTATTGGTACTACAGAAAAGTAGAGGAATCTTCCTAGCTACATGTATGTATACGCAGTCAGCTTTCTGAGTGACTTGAACATTGTATACGTGAAGTGAAACCTTCTGAAGGATTCTCTCAGTTCACGAACTGTCACGGGACTTTTGTCGCTCTTAAGAGAATATAGAGAATTTGGTCTCAAGGTGGGAATTTAAACATTCCAAAAAACATAGAGAAACCGTGAAGGGGAAATAAAAAGAGCTCACAGAGGAAGGCCAATAGACGCAATAACTGGTGTGACCGATATGGGCAAATAACGACAAAGTGTCAAAGATTTGAAATTTTTATTCGAAGAATAACAAATAAAAAATGAAACGCGTGAAGTGAGTACAAGAGCATTAAGGGAAACAAAAATGCAAAGTGCAAATGAAAACGTTAAATGAGATAAATGCTAAAAATTGTTGATTGTCTGTGGAGCCATAGGCACCTAAATCTTGGGAAACAGAAGAATATTCATTATCTACCAACATCGAAAAAAATCCTTGTCCACGAACATTCCCCCCCCCCCCCCCCCCAAAAAAAAAAATCAAAGTATCTGAGCTGCGCGTTAAAAATATTTTTAATGCCCAATTTCCTTGCTACGTAACTTAACGAAGAAGTTCAAACAGATGAATTTGAGAAATTTATTCCAACCTTACGTAAAACGCATAATTCCTAGGGATTTCTGTAATTCATGGCACCTCCAGCACACAATAATCTTAGCGTGAGCGCAATTTACAACCATGGTGCATTTTAATTATTTCGCATTTCGAGGTGATTTTCTGGTGAAACACAGCTTGCGTATTTCATAGAGTCTCAACTTGGCACTCTTCCGGCCTAACTTTCTATGACTGCAGGTTCCATAATGTTTTAGTTCAAATACTCCTTCTGACGCTAATGCAATCTTCACACGTCGCCTGTAGCACCGTGAAGGGATGAGCCAAGGCATACTGTATACCGAGGTGTGTATACTGAGATTAGCCACTGTATACCGAGATGAGCCACGGTATACTGTATATACCGTGGTGTGAGCAGTCGAGATGAGCCACGGTATACTGTATACCGTGGTATCAGCAGTCGAGATGAGTCACGGTATACTGTATACCGTGGTATGAGCAGTCGAGATGAGTCACGGTATACTGTATACCGTGGTATCAGCAGTCGAGATGAGTCACGGTATACTGTATACCGTGGTATGAGCAGTCGAGATGAGTCACGGTATACTGTATACCGTGGTATGAGCAGTCGAGATGAGTCACGGTATACTGTATACCGTGGTATGAGCAGTCGAGATGAGTCACGGTATACTGTATACCGTGGTATGAACAGTCGAGATGAGCCACTCTATACTGTATACCGTGGTGTCAGCAGTCAAGATGAGCCACGGTATACTGTATATCGCGGTGTGAGCAGTCGAGATGAGCCATGGTATACTGTTTACCGTGGTATGAGCAGTCGAGGTGAGCCGCGGTATACTGTATACCGCGGTGTGAGCAGTCGAGAAGCTGAGTTTGAAGTGGCTCTGACAGTCAGCGCAGCGTGCAGCGCAACGTCTCACCAGCCCACATTGTTGTCACCATCAGTTCCTTGAGTGAAATGAGAGTGATTATTCTTCAAATACAATACTTGTACAAACTTCATTAAATGATTTACGTCTCAAACAGTTAACAGAGACTCAAGGAAGAGATAATTTGTCGCCAATTTTGTGGTAAACGAGAACAATAGGCACATGTTATACTCAAGTGTTTGTTTAGCAAGGCATCAAGTAGACCTGCACGAGCTGCTTTTTTTTAATGCTTAAAAGTTAGACAAAATTTACTTATTTTCCACGCAAATACGTTTATAGTATTTTTTTTCGGTGAGTAAAAATAAACAGCTGTTCATCTATCTCGTTAAACTTGCGGCTTCCAAATGCGCGATTCAGTGACCCGATGTGGCTTTCATTTAGCTCCGGACGTATCAACAAAACCCGTGGATTAAAATCCAACGGATATGGAGACATCGCTCGACCCGAAAAGCTGGATGCTCTTCAGGCTTCCGTGCCGCATGTCATTACCGTTCACGGTTAGATCATTGCCCAGGTGATTGAAATATTGCAGGAATACAAATGTTCAACACTGATGTTGATCGGTGTTCATAATAAATTGCTCTTGGGAAGTCTGAACTTTTGCTCAAAAGAATCCTCAAAAAATTCTTACAAATGAAAATAATTCTTAACTTTTGCTCATTTTTCCGAGTGTTATCCGCAAGTGAATTGGCAGGCTGAATGCAAAAATGTTGCCTCACGACATTCTTCGTAGGTCATCTATAACAAAACTACCTATAATAAGTGACTTTTATACCGTCAGTGTATCTGGTCAAATAATTTTCTAGTTTTTCGTGGTTACCAATATTTTATTCTAATCAAACTGCTGAAAGTCTCTAGCTCACGTTTTGATTCAACACACTTCGTTCCACCCCTTGCTCCCTTACTTCAGTCGTTGCCTAGAATATTCAGCTAAAATAATTTGGAAAAACACAGTTCATCCCCGACAGGCACCAGTCTGGTAATGTTCCATCAATATTTCTAAATTTGAGTACCCGCTCTCGAAAAAACTACTTCTGACCACCGCATATTCTCGAACGACGTGAGCTGAACTATTGAAACTGATAAAAATAAACAGAGTTTTGAAGTGGTGTCCCAATCGCGCGTTAGGACGCCGTCTCATTTCAATTCAAATATGGATGTATTACCCATCGGACTATTTTGTTTGGCATACGTAAATTAGTTGCATTTTCAAAAAAACAACAGTAGATATTTCTATCAACGATGCTTGAGTTAAAGCTGTATAGAACGTGGGTATAGATTCGCCTATTTAAAGTAAAATGAATTGTTGTTGCACAAAAAAATGAGCGCGTTGTGAAAGTAAAAGAGGCAGCTGAAAACTTCCGTTGTAAGAGAAGCCCCGAAACTATTCCGTTTGAGCGGTGTTATTCGGTACGTTTAATATTATTTGAAGAATATTTCTTCGATGAATAAAGTCATTCGATTTATTCGATCAATTTAGAATTTTTAAATGTTTGCCATCTCGTTCCAACGTACGGAATTATAAAATGACAACTTTAAACTGTTGCCCGCATAGGAATGCGAACTCCTGTTCACATAGCACTGAAAAAAACGAGAAACATGAGGCACTCGTCCATAACTGAAAACAAAGAGTACCCTCAGAAAAAATAAAGACGCTGCTACCGATGTTAACTCACCATTAAAATAATGGCATTCAAATACACGTCAATCCTGGTATTTTTAGGCGCTCCATGGCCTTCCGAAAAAGCAGGTTTGACTGCTACACCGTGTACACGAATGCAATTGAACATTCTCCTGTAAATGCCGTTTTGCAGTGTTGCTGTGAGATCTCACTCCATATTCTAGTTTCATTTAGTCCCTCGGTCGTGTTATTTACAGCGTTGCAGTGACCACTCACTCCACATTCTCGTTTTATTTTGCCCCTATAAATGCTATTTTACACTGTTGCAGACGTGACCACCCACTCTAAATTCTTGCTTCATTTTGTGCCTTAAATTTCATTTTGCACTGTTGCAGTATTCCACCCTACATTCTCGTTTCATTAATTCCCTTTAAATACCCCTTTCACACTCTCGTTCCCCTTAACCTTTCAAATATCACGTTTACATTCTCGTTCCACTTACCCCTTTAAATACCACTTTCACCCTCGTTCCACTTACCCCTTTAAAGATCACTTTCACACCCTCGTTTCACTTAACCTTTCAAACACCACGCTTACATTCTCGTTCCACTTACCCCTTTAAATACCATAATTAACGACTGTCGCATGCCGCGCCAGGCCCCCCGGACCCGCTTCAGAACTGCACGGTGATCAACGAGAGCCTCGACTCGGTGCGGGTGCAGTGCTCCCAGGGCTTCAACGGCGGCCTGCCGCAGAGCTTCGTCATGGAGGTCTACGAGACCGACGGCAACAAGCTCAGGGTGAGTTGATCCTTCTTTTCTTGGGTATATGAGTCAAAATTTATATTAAATAATGGTCATGTTTGAAATGAAACAGAGAGCAATCACCTCAGGGTGAGTTGATCCTTCTTTTCTTGGGTATGTGAGTCAAAATTTATATTAAATAATGGTCATATTTGAAATGAAACAGAGAGCAATAAGCTCAGGGTGAGTTGATCCTTCTTTTCTTGGGTATGTGAGTCAAAATTTATATTAAATAATGGTCATGTTTGAAATGAAACAGAGAGCAATAAGCTCAGGGTGAGTTGATCCTTCTTTTCTTGGGTATGTGAGTCAAAATTTATATTAAATAATGGTCATATTTGAAATGAAACAGAGAGCAATAAGCTCAGGGTGAGTTGATCCTTCTTTTCTTGGGTATGTGAGTCAAAATTTATATTAAATAATGGTCATGTTTGAAATGAAACAGAGAGCAATCACCTCAGGGTGAGTTGATCCTTCTTTTATTGTGTACGTAATTGAAGCTAATAGTGAGTTATTACTTGTTTCCTTGTGTGGTTAAATGAAAATACATAATAAATTTTAATTAACTCTCAAAATGAGTCGATAGGCAACAAGCTCAGGGTGAGCTGATCCTTCTTTTCTTGTGTATGTGAGTGAAAATTTATATTAATGATGATCATGTTCGAAAATGAAACGGAGAGCAATAAGCTCAGGGGGCGTTATTACTTCTTTTCTTGTGTAGATAAACGACAATTAATTATAAATTATGATCAACCCTTGAAATGAAACTGAGAGTTATAAGCTCCGGGTGTTACTCATTGTTTTCTTGCGTAGGTAAATGAAAATTTACTTTGAATTGTAATCCATCCTGAAAACGGAACTGAGGGCAATAAGCTCAGGGTGAGTTACTCCTTGTTTTCTTGTGTTCGTAAATCAGAATTCATTTTAGATTACAATTAACCCTTAAATTAAAATATTTTTAACTGGACTGAGTCGAAAAAGACCTAACCTAAACTAATCCATCCTATTCTAACCAAAACTAATCCATCCTATTCTAACCAAAACTAACCCATCCTATTCTAACCAAAACTAACCCATCCTATTCTAACCAAAACTAACCCATCCTATTCTAACCAAAACTTAACCCATTTATCATGCGTAACCTTGAAAAAAATAAAGAGAAAATATCTTAATAGTGCTATTCGGCTTCAATCGCGGACGGCCTCCACTTGTAAATTTGCACGTGGAGTTTAGGTAGTCCTTCGCGCGGCGCGCCTAGGCCGCGAGCTGTTGGGTTTGTCTCAAAACGCAGAATTTTACCATAGCTGAAGTCTGGAATGGCGATCAAGGAAAGTAATAATAATTGTAAAAATGATGGTATGTTACATAAAAAAGCATAGTATAAAGAAAGTAATGATAACTTTGGAAATTATAATATGTTTCTCTTTTCCGTTCATTTCCACTGTTTTTTTTTGTTGTTAACTTACGTGGTTTGTTGCTCTTTCTTTGCGAACGAAATATAGCATGAAATACCACACGTAATGTTTTGCGAGTGTATGTTCATCAATGAAAGATTGGGACGTAAAAATTATATCGCATTTTTTCATATCTCATTAAAAAAATTAAATCACATTATGAAAATTAAATCACTTTTTTTATTTCACAATGAACAAATTAAATCACATAATAAAAATTATATCATGTTGTTTTATTTCACATTAAAAAATTAATCACATTTCGACTAATATATCACAAATTATATCACAAAATTGTACGTGAAGGAAAGTTAAACTGCACGAGACAAATTAATATCATCCGCTTTTGTGTACATTTCAAAGGGGTAGAAATAAATAAAATGCTGTTTTTATTCTTCACGCGTACTTTTAGTTTCGAATTACGTTCACTACAACGCATCTCATTGGATTTGAATTACATGGCAACGACGCACAACGCTGACTCTATCTATATTGTTGTATGTAATTCATGGTGTAGAATTTCCACCTGATGCACGGAATGTAACTTCGATCGCGCATTGGCTTTGACACAATAAATGGAATATTATATCTGCCACAGAATATTATTTCCGCCACAGAACAAGATCTGAAGCTTCTCACAAGCTTCCCCTTTAACCTTAGGTTAAAGGTATCAAGGTTAAAAGTTAAAGGCGCTAAGTATCATATCTGAGCGCTCAAGGCTACTTAATTTAATGCCAGAATGAGTTGCTTTTTAAAATATGAATAATTATTGTGACTGACGTGATGAACACGTGCAGAATCAGAGAATTTTTTCGATTTTCCCATACAATGCCACAACTGAGCGCTCAAGGCTAGTTAATTTGATGCCAGCCCGAGTTGCTTTTTAGAATGAAAATTGTGACTGACGTGCAGATTCCGAGAACTATTTCGATTTCACTACACTATGCCACCAGAATGATAGGTCGCACTCGGGCCAACAGTGTGCTGACATGTTTAAATCTTTCGTATTTTTCGGGTCCTAATTTTCAACTCAAGGCTAGAGAGAGTCACTTCTTGTTTTAACGAAATGTCATTTCTTGGTCACTTCTTTGTTTTTAGCAAAATGTCATTTCTTGGTGACTACTTTGTCTATTCAAAAGTCACTTCTTTGTTTTTGTCCTTTTAATGTAACGAAATGTCTGAAATAAAATTAGAAGTTGAAACCCCTAGGTCGTTATAGTCTTTTATTCAAAAAAAAAAGAAACAGGCGATTGTAACCAAAGTAAGCAAAGCATTTGCGTATTTGGAACATCTGATAAAATTCAATGATAAACTGAACAATCATTTAATCTCCTTTCAATGCTCACAGTGAGCTGCAACCGTCAGGCAGCTTTTGTATTGAGCAAAAAAATCTGAAAAGCCTTTCGTGCTCCAGTAGTAAATTCCTCACATTCAACATCTGCCAGTTACTTATAAGAAAAATAGTTAAAGTATAGGTTAATCATTTTCATACTCCTAACTTGAAGTTCGTGAACTTTCAGTCATAAAAATGTTTCACATAAGTGAAAACACCTGGTAAATGACTTGTCGAGTTAAGTTAAAGTTAAATCAACCGAGTTAACTATTGTTTTGAACTATTACCTATTAACTACAGTATTAACTATTGTTTCTATATGTTCTAATATTTACTCAATTCATATGGTGATCGGTGAGGGCCCCAACAAGTTCAAAACTATTATGTTCGCCTCCCAAAAATTTAAAGATGGCAAGCATCTGATATCAAGTTAAATATCTCAATGATCAGTCTAATACGAAACTAGGTTAAGTGAATTAGCTTAAACATTATTGTACACTTAGAATAACGTTGATGGTAGGATGCTCTAGAAATCGCTGAACTTATTCTGGCCCACAGGTAGCTATACTCAACTTCGACCATTACTAAACTTAAGAAACATTCTACCTCTGTATCACCTGTGGTAAATGAATTGTTTAAGTTTAACGACTGTCTTGAATGAAAAATAGATAGATGCGCTACGTGCTGTCTCCCGTGGCGTATCTAAGTCAACTTAAAATCTTACATTATCTGCTGTTTTACTTCGATCGACCACGTTTATTGATCGAAAATCCGCCCCCACTCCAGAACTTGATGCGCTGGAGGGAAAATTCTTGAGACTCAAAAGATTGGAGTGTCCTGCGAGCTCTCCTCGGTCTGATGAGTATCATTTCTGATGCGGTGGATAATTCAAAGATGATTAACGGTCTTCACTTGATATTGGGAGGTTATTTCTTCCCCTACGATCGCTTGGGAATAAGTAAATGGTAATTTAAGTGATTTGAGAGTAGAAAATTCTTCATTATTAAAGATGTTCCTCGTGGGTTTCACTGAAAGAGAATGAAAAGAGCCGCAGTAAAACTAAACTTTTACGCACTTATTATATATGCCACATTATATTATATGTGTGTATCAATAATATACATGTATGGGCTTCTTGATGATTTGAATTCCCGAATGTAAAATGGCAATCCTCACGTAAAATGGCAATGTCGTCGTGAGGATTGCCCAGCATCGTGGTGTGAGCTTTAGAACGGGGAATCGACTTACGCAGCCCGGTCATTCTTCTGTCTGCCTTCATGCGGAGCAGTGCAGTGCCCGTGTGTCTGAAGATGATTTCGAAATTTTATGTTCTGCTTCTAATGATTTGGATTTGAGAATTTTAGAATCATTGTACATAGCTAAAGACAAACCGGTTCTTAATAATGCCACCAGTTCATTCCCTTTGCAAATTTATATTTAGTTCATTTACTTGTAAGAGTAGAGAAAAAAATTGAAAATAACTTTGCTTTTTTAACCATTCACATTGTAAATTTCAGATATGACTTACTGATGATGGAGCTGGACTCCGAAACATTTAAGAAAAATAGGACTACTAGTTTTTAGTTTTTCTTTCATGAGATATTCAAGTGTCTATATATATATTTTTAAAAGAATTTTTTCCCGAACTCACTCAGACCCATATGAGAAGAATTGCACTTTAAATATTTTTGACTGGAGCCGATGGGGTCAATGCTGGAGGAAAGCTTGAGAATGTCTGCTCTAGATGAACATCCCCACCCAGTCTAACTTTTTCGCCACCTGCATGTATGTTTTCTCCGCTTAAGCGATTTAAGCGATTAAATCGCTTAGGCGACGAAAAATATGCATGCAGGTGGCGAAAAAGTAAGACTGGGTAGAATCCTCATGCCCAACAGCTCCTCCTCGTTATTGTATATGATAATAATCATTTTCACTGTGAACTGCCCGTCACAAGTTGTAAGTCTAAAATTCCATTCACTTGCTCTTAACAACCTTTTAGACAAAGGTTAGGTTAACATCGGCATCTTTGGGATGCTTTATTTCCAATCAAGCCTGATACATATGATCTTAGCATTGGTTTTTCAAATATCTTATAACTAAGCCTATATATAGAACACCATGACGGTTCCCCCGTAAAGCCGGTACCCATTTCCGCCACCTGGGTCGAGTGGGGTATTGTGCTTGAGCTTTCCCTTATACCCAACGGGGAAAATCTCTGCGCCAGCGCTGGGAACGAACCCGCGACTTCCAGCATACAAGTCCGATCCCTTAACCGCTGTGCCACGGAGACAAAAAGACATTCGTGAAAAAAAAGCAACTGACTGCTATAATTCTCATGAGTATTTTACTGAGAAACGAAAAAACTACCTCGCTTTAGTGAGTGCCATGATAGAAATACTCCGATAATTTAGGAACATTTATTTTTCATTCACGCAATGGGTATGCAAAAATAGGAGGAGTTTTATTCACAGGATGAATTTTTAACGGAGAGATTGTTTTTTCAGCGCATCTTTTCTTCAGTGAATGTCGTCACTGGTTTCATTTGACAACTAATAATAATCACACGTGAAAAAAGACAAAAAAACTTCTTTCTTTCCGAGAGCACCAGGAGAGGGCTATACTTAACACTTTGACCGCAACGTGCATCACCGGTGGCCACGGAGGGGAATTTCATAACGCCCCTGACCGACTAGTAGTCAAAAACTCAATTTTCATAAATACCTAATTAAAACTAAATCAGGGTGCATTCCAGTAAATGATTGTTGTTTTCAAAATTGCTTATTACAATTGACTTCGAATTTGAGTTGGATATTGAACTTCAGTTTTACCAATTACGGACAAATTGTTAAGCTGTTTTGGGGAAGTATCTGTTTTCAAATTTAACTTCCCTAAGTTGACTAGAATTATTTCTCAAAATACGACCAGCCCTTCTTCACCTCTCGAGAGGAACGCTCGTACTTTAAAGCCGTAATATTTGTTTTCTTCAGAGCATAAATTTTTGGCCAGAATATCGAATACATTGATGAATGCTAAACAGCCTTTCTGCATATCGGAATCTTCATTATTGAAGGGCTTCCGAACACGTAAAGCCTCCAGTGATAAAAGCCCAAACTTGGCGTCTTGAAAATTGAATTTCTTGCTCCGCTGTCGATTTAATGCTTGTGCTTTGCAAATAATTGCTTTTGACCAAATATTATTTACTACGTCAGCCGAATTCAACAAATATATATTTCTGCAAGAGAGAACAGAGAAAAACTGCGTAACCGCGTAAATTACACTGGAATCTAACGTTTATGGTCTTTATAGAATTTACCTTCATCCATTTAGAAATTTTAAACAAATTACGTCATCATACTACATCATAACTTTCTGTTTTGTGAATTGAAATACCTGATTTTTGCATTGAAGTATCGAAAAAAGAGAGAAAAATGTATCTGTTATTATGCAGATGAAACACTGAGCAATTTAGGGGCTTGACTCAAACATATATTTCTGACAACTTGTTTAAATAACAACATTTGTGACAACTTGTTTAAATAACATCATTTGTGACTACTTGTTTAAATAAAATCATTTGTGACAACTTGTTTAAATAACATCATTTGTGACAACTTGTTTAAATAACATCATTTGTGACAACTTGTTTAAATAAAATCATTTGTGATAACTTGTTTAAATAACATCATTTGTGACAACTTGTTTAAATAACATCGTTTGTGACAACTTGTTTAAATAAAATCATTTGTGACAATTTGTTTAAATAAAATCATTTGTGACAACTTGTTTAAATAACATCATTTGTGACAACTTGTTTAAATAAAATCATTTGTGACAACTTGTTTAAATAACATCATTTGTGACAACTTGTTTAAATAAAATCATTTCTGACAACTTTTTTAAATAACATCATTTGTGACAACTTGTTTAAATAACATCATTTGTGACAACTTGTTTAAATAACATCATTTGTGACAACTTGTTTAACCAACATCAATTGTGATAACTTATTTAAAATAACATCATTTGTGAGAACTTGGCCTGACTGTTTAAGTAACTTCGAAGCCTCTACAGTAGAGAACGAAACATTTTAACATGTTTTTTTTCGAACATATTCCTCTAGACACGACGTATTCTTAATAAAAATGGAAAGGCAACCTAACAATATGCCCTATTTCATGCTATAATGGAACGGAAATGGAAAATAAACGTTTTTCTTTCTTCTTTCTTTCTTTCTAAAGATTGTCTTTCCTACGAATATATATAATACACAAATTTTTCTAATGTTTTTCCTACGAATATGATACACAAATTTTTCTAATGTTTTTTCCTACGAACATAATACACCAATTTTTCTAACGTTTTTCCTACGAATACAATACACAAGTTTTCTAATGTTTTTCTTACGAATATAATACACAAGTTTTTCTAAAGCCTGATGGTCTTCAATGCTAAACCTTCAAGATGTCTACTCATCAAATGCGCTGCGTAAAGCAGTCGGCTAGGTCTTAACAAATAAACTGCGAAAAGGAATAGACTGGCTGCAATACCTCAACCATTTTTGGGGTCGTGTGTAAAGTAATACGCAGTAAATCTTTATTCAATTTAGCACGTAAATCTGTGCCCGGAAAAGTGAAACACTTAGCGTGGTTTCTATGAACTACGGCAATACACTCAGTTTTCATGCAATTTAGGGTGGATACTTAGTATAATAAATTTTTAGCATTCAAATAATAGATGTAGAACGTCAGCTCAGAAATGGCTGCAGAAATGTACAACTTATAACAGCGATGCATTTAGCACAGACACTACCTCATGCCATGGATTGAGCTTCTCTGTCGTAAATCAAAACGGCAGCAGTTTCGAACAACGCTTAAACGCGATGCAGTTAGCAGGGTCACTGCCTCAATCCACTTTGCTTTCCTGATGCTGCAGGTAAATTGTCACGGCAGCTATTAAGAACTGCTTATAATAGTGGTCACCACAGTCCCTTCCTCAAATATTTCAGCCTATCTGTTGTCATGGGCAAATTACCACAGCGGCTGTTTCACACATCGCTTTATAGTGGGGCATTGATTGAAGCAGTAACCTCAAACGAGTTTTCTGTTAAAAAATTCATCACCGGTACGGCTGTTCCATACAACACATCTTAACGGTGCTCAGAAAACAGCCTCGACCTCAAAAGAGTTTTCTGTTATTAAAAAATTCATCACCGGTACGGCTGTTCCATACAACACCTCTTAACGGTGCTCAGAAAACAGCCGTGACCTCAAACGAGTTTTCTGTTATTATAAATGCATTACCGGTACGGCTGTTCCATACAACACATCTCAATAGTTTGCAGAGAACAGCCACGACCACAAACCACCGCGCGATGCGTGAACAGGGAGAAGGAGAACTGTTTTTACCCCAGAAACAGCAAGGGTTTTGTGCAACGAGCGGAACCAATAGTGGGCTCATTCATTACTGGCATTATTGCCTGTGGAGTTGGCAAAGCTCCTTCTTATTGATCAGGCTAGGGAATTTCTCTATACAAATGGTGAACGATGATTGCCTTGCATTATCTCCAGTAGCTCAATATCCGATAGTGAAGCAGAAAAGGCTGCCGAAAGGGCTATTGAAACGAGGGTTTGAACGAAGCCCGTAATGCCTTGAAAATAACCTCAAAATAGCGACGTTGTTAGAGCGCTGAAAATAGAAGCAAATTATGGTTATATTGATTGAGGGAAAACGATGAATGCTTTTGAAATTGTTACTTTTTAACTACATAAGATCGTTGTTTAACTTGGGACATTTTTCGAATATTTAAAAGCTGCCTGAGGACGATCGAAGCAATTCAATTTTGGTTTGAACTGTTGCCACCTTAGTCATGTCTAGTTGCCCGTTTTTTGTTTCTTTTACATTTGTTACTAACACTCCTGATTTTTAAATAGAAAATTTGGAATGTTGGCTGCTCTGTTTTTTTTTTAAATCCATTTCAACAACATTTCTTTGATGAAAAGCAACGATCTCCTAAAAAATCATCCGGAAAATGTCCTTTACAAAAATCATCCGATTTTTTTTATAGAAAAATCTTCAGGGAACTATCTTGAAAGATATAACATTTTATTCAAGAATTTTATTATTAGGAAAGGTATCACATTCTCCGTTTGTCGAGCATTATAATCGCAAAAATCTTTTCTAGAAATTCCTTTCTTTAATCAGTTCGAAATTGATTTAATATTGCCCACAATCATTTTTTATATTGAATAAACTAAAACTTTCAAATTAAAAATCGGAAACATTTACCCGGGAATTGCAAATTTTTTTGGTGTACCAAGCTCGGTTATTTTAACTATATTCTAGGTCATTAACTTGATCGTTCACTTTACAGCCTCGATTCCATCATAACTGATTATTTGTTGACGAAGCAGCAAGCAATTCAGTGGAAATTTTTCAGTGAATTTAAAAACCATAGAAGCTTCTCAAGTGTAGTAACTGTGTTTAAATAATTTTGTGATGAATTATATCAAACAGAAATTGAAATTTCATCATACTTTATAAACGATAAAAATGAAGGCCTACTTTAGAATTTTCAATCCCTATCTTCAATTCGAAATGACTCTTCGGAACAAGTCTTAAAGTACAGACAATCAATAAACAAGCCATCATTTCAGGTAAGTTTTTTAAGCAAGCTGTTTTTACGAGGTCAAACATATCAGATTTATTCGACACTAAAAACTCAATCAGTTTGAAAAAGATATTTCAGTTTCAAAACACTCAAAAAACGGCAATTTGAGGTAAAAATTGTCAACGTCAAACGTTTTTGATTTCTGCCGGCCCGCCAACTGGAGCCTCAGTTCATCTCAGGATCTTCCCCTTCTCTGATATTGTAATTGTTCGCACATTGAAATTGTTCGCATGATCTTCACAACACTTGAAAGATGAAACTCTTGAAACGGCTCTAAATAAAGAATCTGAAACAACTGCTTAGAGAAAAGAACCGTTCAATAATATATAAAGAGACAGCTCGGCGGTTGGATCAAAGATGAAAAACAGCTTCTGAAACAACTGCTAAGAGGAAAGGACTGCTCAATAATATATTAAAAAAGAGCCCGGCGTGTGGGTCAAAGATGAAACACAGGCAAAGAATCTGAAAGAATTACTAAGAGAAAAGGACTACTCAATAATATATCAAGAAAGAGCCCGGCGTTTGAATCAAAGTTGAAAAATAGGCAAAGAATCTGAAACAATTGCTAAGAGGAAAGGACTGCTCAATAATATATAAAGAAAGAGCCCGGCGTTTGAATCAAAGATGAAAAATAGGCAAAGAATCCGAAACAATTGCTAAGAAGAAAGCCCAGCTCAATATAATATGAAGATACAGCTCACCGGTTATATCAAAGATGAAACTCTTAAAAAGGTAAACAAACTCAAACAACCGTTAAGAGGAATGTACCGCTCAATATAATATTAAAAGACAGCTCGGCGGTCGAATCAAAGATGAAAAACAGGCTCTAAACCAAGAAACTGAAACCATTGCTAAGAGGAAAGGACCACTCAATAAAATATTAAGAAACAGCCCGGCGTTTGGGTCATAGATGAAACACAGGCAAAGAATCTGTAAGAATTGCTAAGAGGAAAGGACCACTCAATAAAATATTAAGAAACAGCCCGGCGTTTGGGTCATAGATGAAACACAGGCAAAGAATCTGTAAGAATTGCTAAGAGGAAAGGACCACTCAATAAAATATTAAGAAACAGCCCGGCGTTTGGGTCATAGATGAAACACAGGCAAAGAATCTGTAAGAATTGCTAAGAGGAAAGGACCACTCAATAAAATATTAAAAGACAGCTCGGCGTTTGGGTCATAGATGAAACACAGGCAAAGAATCTGTAAGAATTGCTAAGAGGAAAGGACCGCTCAATAAAATATTAAGAAACAGCCCGGCGTTTGGGTCATAGATGAAACACAGGCAAAGAATCTGTAAGAATTACTAAGAGGAAAGGACCACTCAATAAAATATTAAACGACAGCTGGGCGTTTGGGTCATAGATGAAACACAGGCAAAGAATCTGTAAGAATTGCTAAGAGGAAAGGACCGCTCAATAAAATATTAAGAAACAGCCCGGCGTTTGGGTCATAGATGAAACACAGGCAAAGAATCTGCAAGAATTGCTAAGAGGAAAGGACCGCTCAATAAAATATTAAGAAACAGCCCGGCGTTTGGGTCATAGATGAAACACAGGCAAAGAATCTGCAAGAATTGCTAAGAGGAAAGGACCGCCCAATAAAATATTAAAAGACAGCTCGGCGGTCGGACCAAATCCCCCGTGGACCACCGCTTTAACCATCGGACGATGTTCAGTGCTGCCGCAATGGTCCAATTAATGACTAATCGCTCCCAGATTACCGCAGATATGAAGTCATTCGACGAATTCCGACATCGTAAAGTGGAATTAAGACCAGTTATGTCTGGGTAGGGGAGTCATCTTGTAATTGTACTCCAAAGTCCAATGAAATACGTATTTTAATTAATGTACAGTGAAATGTGCATTTTAATTAATATACAGTGAAATATGTATTTGTATTATCATACAGGGAAATATGTATTTTTATTAATATACAGTGAAATATCTATTTTAATTAATATACAGTGAAATGTGCATTTAAATTAATATACAGTGAAATATGCATTTCAATTAATATGCAGTGAAATTCGTAATTTAATTGATATACCAAAGTTTTTCTAGAATATAACTCACGAAAACGTGTGCATCTATTGCCATTTCACTCTTGGAAAAATTGGTTTTCACATGCTTCAGTCCTGTTAATTATAGTAATTGAATCAGCTTTCTTAGATTTTTTTTCTTTTTTGGATTCCTAATTTGGGTTCGTAAGTCACCATTTTCGACGAGCTGATCGATACGCAAAGACCGTTCGCGACAGTTATATTTTAATTTGTTCAGTCACTCACATTTTTGCACCCAAGCAGTTCATAAATTCATAACGGCCACCTGTTGAGTGAAAAATGCTAGGCTTTCAATATACATTTGAACTTACACACTGCCGGCGAGTCGGTCATTTAACAACGAGCATTTATTTTCATTTCAGTCATTAATTCAGCCTTAGCTTCCATAGTTTATTATAGTCAGCAAGAAAAATATTTCAGAACTGATCATTTGTCACACGCTTTTTAGGATTAGAGATATCAACGGGCGGTTATGACAATTGCAACCAACTGTTGGCTCCTGCACCGGTTTTTATCTTAAGATAAATGGCCTTTGAATGGAACCAGTCTAAAATATATTGCTTACCCTCGTAATTGTCATAAGTCTAGGAGATTCTTGAAACCTACCTCAACACATCATTTTTCATATACATAGGTTTTTTATAGGCCTATCATTACATCGGCGAAATCATTTTCATAGACATAGGTTTTTCATAGGCCTATCATTACATCGGCGAAATCATTACATAGGACGAGTTTTTCATAGGCATGTCATTTTTTAAGCATACGCATTGTATAGGCATAGGTTTACACAGGCATAGATTTTTCATAGGCATATCATTTCTTAAGCATATCATTTCATTGGCATGGGTTTACATAAGCATATGATTTTATAGACATATCATTACACAGGCATGTCTTACATAGGCATAGGTATACATAGGCATAGGTTTTTCATACTCATATCGTTACATAAACATGTCATTACATAAGCGTAGGTTTACCTATGCATAAGTTTTTCATAGCCATATCATTTGATAGGCACAAGCAATAAGTAGACATGAGTTTACATAGGCGTAGGTTTTTCATAGGCATATCATTTTCTTATTTTCTTTATACCAAATTATTTTGAATTTTTCTGAGCAATATCACTGGTTATAACGACCCACTCAACTAATATCATAGGTCACCGTGGCCGTAGGGTTAAGAACGCGCCCTTCTGAGAAGGTATCGGCAGTTCGAATCCCTGCGCTGCGCGTTGTTTTTTCTCTGCTATGTAGAGGAAGAACTCAAGCACAATTCCCCACTCTACCCAGGTGTCTGAAATGGGTACCGACCTGACCGGGTGTAATCGTCATGGCGTCCTGTTGTTAGTTACAAGTCATTTGAAAAAAACAACGTACAAGATGAAATGTATCAGGCTTGGTTAATTAAAATAAAGCATCCTTTCCTGTTTTTGAATTTTTCAGAGCAAAGTGACGAATAAGAGCGAAGACACTATATTTTCACCACATTATTCGAACTTTTCAGAGCAACGTGACCAGTAAGAGCCCATCGTTCGCAGTGAGTCGCCTACAGTCCGGCCTGCGCCTCACCATCAAGCTCTACGCCGCCAACAGCAAGGGCAAGTCGCCCGAGCGCATTCTCCGAGCCCTCACGCTGGGCGACAGCGCCGAGAAGCAGACAAGTACGTTGTTGACAGAAAAAATTCCGTTTTCCAGTTATTCATTAATTATTCCACTATTATATTTGTTATCCGCTGATACGTTGTCGCCCTCATGCTGGGCGACAGCGCTGAAAAGCAGACAAGTAAGTCGTAAACTGAAAAAATCTATTTGCCATTTATCCATTAATTATTATTCCATTATTATATTTGTTGTCTGGATGTGTAATGCACTCCATTAACCATTCCAGTATGATAGTTGTTGTCTGTTGATGTGCAATGTGTTTGAAAAGTTTTGTAGTTTTAAGCCATAAATAGGTCGTGCTTGTTTTGTTCTATCAGTCTATCATTGGCAGAGGTTACTGAAGGTTCTTTGAATACAAATACGGGTAAGATTTATCTGATCTTTCACGTGCCCCCGTCATATCAATCTCTCAATCTTACAATCATGTCAATCATAACAATCTCTCAATCTTTCGTCATTTCGATTTTTCACGTGTCCCCGTCATATCAATCTTGAGATTATGCAGTCGACATGGGCTAGCGGCCGTGCTCTCACGCAACTTACGATTGTTTTTACCCCATCAAATTTGGATAATTTTCTCTCTCTATCTCTCGGCGCATATGTTCCTGGCTTAAAAGATGACCTAAGTTACGAACATCATTTATGCGACTACAACTTCTACCTGGAAAAGATTACTCTGCTAAAATAGAAGAACCCAGACAAATGCTATACTGCAAACCGTGTAGTTATAATACCATCGTTCCATTAAACGGCGAGCGGTCTTTTAACTGTTTGAACAGTGTCGTCGATATTATTTCCGTTATTCAGAGGAGATAATTCCACTGTTCCTGCGAACACAGACACAACTCTCTTTTACCATGGTATTTTTTTCATGCTCTTCAAATTATGTGGAAAATTAGGAAGAATTTGAGAAAAAATTATCTAAACTCATACAAACTCGCATGAAGGTTTTTTTTAGAGCATCTAATATTAGTGTTCACTACATTTGAATTTTCTTTATACTTCAACTGTGGGCTCAAATTTATACCTTGATATGAATACATCTCACACTTAGTAATTCAAAGTCTCAAGTACAATGACATGGAATGAAATGGTGAACGCTGGTAGCAATCTATAAAAAGTGTAACGAAAGATAATGCATAAATTGCAGTTTGGATCCTTAATTAGATGCAACTGAAGTATAAAAACAAATAGAAAAGCACAACTCAAATGGTTTTGAAAGCCGTTTAAATTGATTGTTGAATCTCTTTCTCGTGAAAAGATTTGTTTACTAATTATTGCGAGCGATAGAACTGGAACCCGGAGTTTCTATTAACTTGTTACAGGACTTGTTTTTGTTTAGACATGGGGAGTAAAGCGTGCGATGGATTTTTACACAGAAGAATAACGTTAAATATTTCAGTGTTGAATAGCGTTTAAGTACAGTGAAGAAAAGCGTTTAATTACAGTGAAGAATAGCGTTTAATGTCTCAGTATTGAATAGTGTTTAATTACAGTGAAGAATAGCGTTTAATTGCAGTGAAGAATAGCGTTCAATTGCAGTGAAGAATAGCGTTAAATGTCTCAGAGTTGAATAGCGCTTAAGTACAGTGAAAAAAATCGTTTAATTACAGTGAAGAATAGCGTTAAATGTCTCAGAGTTGAATAGCGTTTAATTACAGTGAAGAATAGCGTTTAATTGCAGTGAAGAATAGCCGTTTAATTACAGTGAAGAATAGCGTTTAATTACAGTGAAGAATAGCGTTAAATGTCTCAGAGTTGAATAGCGCTTAAGTACAGTGAAAAAAATCGTTTAATTACAGTGAAGAATAGCGTTAAATGTCTCAGAGTTGAATAGCGTTTAATTACAGTGAAGAATAGCGTTTAATTGCAGTGAAGAATAGCGTTCAATTGCAGTGAAGAATAGCGTTAAATGTCTCAGAGTTGAATAGCGTTTAATTACAGTGAAAAATATCGTTTAATTGCAGTGAAGAATAGCGTTAAATGTCTCAGAGTTGAATAGCGTTTAAATACAGTGAAGAATAGCGTTTAATTACAGTGAAGAATAGCGTTTAATTGCAGTGAAGAATAGCGTTAAATGTCTCAGAGTTGAATAGCGTTTAATTACAGTGAAGAATAGCGTTTAATTGCAGTGAAGAATGACGTTTAATGTCTCAGTGTTGAAAGAAAATATGTTCTAAACAATTTCCAGGACGTACGTGACATGGAGTTCTGTGAAAAAAGGTAAATTGCGTATTGTTAAGTTTTAGTTAATGCGTATTAATCAATCATCATTCTTGATTATTCCGCATTAAATCCTTCACCGTCAAGACATGTTTTAAAATTTACGCACAAAAGACACAATGAAATATATTGAATTCTGCGTCTCATTTCCATACTAATATATTCTTCAAAGCTCATTGCCGCGGGGCAGTTCCTTCCTCATTGCAAAGTCGATAACAAGCTGGTGCCAATACCAGCAGAGCAACGGTTGATCTTACAACAATATAAAGAGAAAAATAACATTAGACTGAAAAGAACTGAGTCAATCAGAAATTTCATTACCAATGAGTAACCGAGTGTAAACAATGACGTATCCGGTTAGCGCATTCTAACGTCAACATTAACCTTTGAAAAACGTCAGTGCTGCTCATTTGTACCTCTCGTTTTGAGGGCAATTTTTCTATTTAGAAACGAATCACATAGATTTAGTTCTGAAGTTCAATTACATTGCAGAAGGAAAACGGTTTTAAACACGCAGGGTAATTGTTAAAATAAACTTTTACGTGACAGAATCGTTGACTTCTGTAGAATTAGATGTTTTTTCTCATTAAAATTCACTGGACAGAGAATCAATTACGGGCAACGAAGGTTTTAAAGTTTGTTTCGAGGGACAAATCATTTGTTAGCCTAATTAACTTTGCTGCCACATGACGATGACGTGAATTATTTCCTTTCTATAAATAAAAATGATGAACTGGGGAATACCGAATACTCCGACGAAAAGCCTCCGTAGTGTCTTCGGTGATGAAACGTCCTATTCAATAATAATAATAATAATAATAGTAATAATAATAATGATAAAAATAATAATAATAATAATAATAATAATAATAATAACAATAATAATATAAAATAATGATATAAAATAATAATAATAGCAATAACTATAAGAATAATCATTTGACTGCATGTTTTATAACTGTTGACAGGAAAAGAAGACATTTTGTGGCCCACCAATAGCGTTCTTGTTTCACAAAAGTTTGACAACAGTTTCAGATTCCTTTGATGCACTTCAAAAACGATGAGATTGAGGAGTCCATCTTTGACGTTGAAACTCAGCCGGTGCTCGAAAATCGTAAGCATGAACATAAATTTAGTGCTCATCTCTACAAACAATCTAATATAAACACCAAAGAAAAGCACACGATGAGTATATTTTTCATTTAAAACCAACCTGTTTGCGAACTAAACTTAGACCTAGCAAAAATAAAATTCACTGTACAAATTAATATTGCTATTTAAAGGAATCTTCTTAGTGAAGATGCATTCAAATTCACCTTGTCGCGATTTAACATCTCCTTCGCTTTTTCTTTTCATAAACTCCTTTTCATTTCAAGAGGCATAAACATGCTGGTATAAGCACCGACTGCGACAGTGCCCAAAGAAGCTCAAAGTACATAGGTCTATTAATAAATTATTTAATTCACGGGAATACATGTATTCAAAATCATTCCAAACGCTGGCCAGCGAACCGACCATTACGGTAAGATGTTTACACCGAAGACTTCAAGTCTATTTTCCATTTTCTCTTAAGAACGACATTCGCACACAAGTGTTGATGCAACGAGAGACGGGACATGAATGCATATATTTTTACGCAATGATAAAAGACGAGAGCTCGGCTACAGCTATAGTTTGATTAAAGCAAAACAACGTTCCCTCGCAGTCTACTAAAAAACGTCCTTTGATGTTCCCTTTGATGCATGCATTGCTATTGTTGATGTTCTCGCGCTCGTGGCCGCACCAACGAAGTTGCGGTGCTTTTGATGCCGGAGAGTTTGTTGTGATGCAGATTCGCGTGTATTGATGTAGCAGCGTTTGTTTTGATGGAGATGTGTGTATTTTGCTGGAGATTTGTGGATTTTGATGCTGGAGAGTTTTTTTTATGCAGATTCGTGTGTATTGATGCGACAGCGTCTATTTTGATGGAGATGTGTGTATTTTGCTGGAGATACGGGGATTTTGATGCTGGAGAGTTTGTTTTGATGCAGATTCGCGTGTATTGATGTGGCAGCGTTTGTTTTGATGGAGTTGTGTGTATTTTTATGGAGATATGTGAATTTTGATGCTGAATAGTTTGTTTTGGTGAAGATTCGCGTGTATTGATGTGGCAGCGTCACTTTTGATGGAGATGTGTGTATTTTGATGGAGATAAAGGGATTTTGCTGGAGATATGGGGATTTTTATGGGGATATGCGGGTATTGACACGTTTACGTTTGTTTGGCTGCAGATACGCCTGATTTTATCCAATAAAACATGCATGATTTGAAGCAGTGGCATCTGTTTTGTTGCAGTCGTGGAATATTTATTCCTATATTGTTGGTTTGGTGCTGTAGTGAGTGTCGTAAATCAATTGGTCTAGATTCGATTAACATGATTTATTACTGGGCTGTAATTAATTAAATAATTCATTATCATTAACCCCAATTTAGTAAATTAATGCTGTGTTAGATATTGATAATCTCATTACAAGACTCGTTAATGTGTTTTGAACTATTCATGTGCAGTAAATAGTCTCGTTTCAAGACCTTTGTTGTTACTTCAGACTATTGTTGTTCAGTGAGACATTAATAGTCTCATTTTGAAACTCTTAATTTTCCTCTAAACTACACTGCTATTGCGTAGACTCACTTTGCTATTGCTTGATTAATTAAGGAGGGTAGATGTTGTTGCTCCTCCCGCTGCGCTCCTGCAGTGGCGCCAAAACAGAAATAAATTTTGGTGCTTGTGGGTTATCTGTCATAATTTACGGTTTCCTTTTGATGTTAAGGTTAGGTTAAGTTAGGTAAGCTTAGTTAAATTATCATTATTTTTTATTATTTTTCATTTTTGTTTTGTTCATTTTCACAAATAAGTAAAACTTCAGAAGCAAAAGCTGCTTTTTTTTGCCCTCTGGTAAACCTCAAAAAAAGTGGTGACAGATAACCCACTAGTCCCTTAACTTTTGCTGATCATTTCATACGATTCAAAAGCATGAATCTGTGTTCATTAACATAAGATTAAGTGAAATTATAATTCCTCGCATGATTTTCGTTGTTTTTCTGCATTGCTGATTGTCACACAAAGCTTTTTGTTGGTTAAGTTGGTGTAGAATTACAGCTTTAGCGATCAGTGACCATTTTCATATGAAGGCAATGCCCTGCAGGGTCATTGAAGTAATAGCATTTGACACACTATCATTTCTTCGGGCACCCGGGCCCAAGTTTCGCAGTTACAATAATTGCAGTACAGTCATAAAGCCTTTGTGCAGTGCAGTGCAGTGCAGTGCAGTGCAGTGCAGTGCAGTGCAGTGCAGTGCAGTGCAGTAGTCGCAGTGTTTCAATAGAGTTTTAAAGCTCAAATGTTGTATTCGTAAAAGCTGCCGTATTTCAAAAGACAGGAAAGTTAAAATTGAAATCATGTTTTTTTTAGAATTTCACAACGTTTTTATTAAATATATCTAGAAAGAGCCTATTCATTTGGTAAAACGTTCCGAAGACCAACAACATCCTCAGTTAATACGGAAATTTTTCAAAATAATTGTAGAGCTCAGATGTCTAATTTGCAAAAGATGCAGTTTTTCAAAATTATTTTATAGCTCAGGTGTCGTAGATGTAAAAATTGTAATACTTCAAAATAGTTTTAGAACTCACGTGTAATATTTATAGAAGTCGCAATGTTTCAAAAAGGTTTCACAGCTCAACTGCATTAGTTACGTGCAGTAATTTGCGAAATGCGGCTTTTAAATTTGTGTAATTACCATTATTCTCGTACGTGTTATTTCCAATTATGCTTGTAGTTGCTGTATAAACCATATTTTCTGAAGTGTATGTGCCCAGCGTTCACGGCACTTCTCTCGTCTGATAAAAACTTAATTGCGCTCGAATTTTACCCTTATTAGGAAATGGAAAACCGACAACGCGTGAACTGTGTACGCCCAGTGCTTTGATGACATAAGGCTGCACTCTTCTTGTACGCTGAGGGGCAACAAAATGCGTAATGCAAATAAATTATACATTCACCTTTCACACGTAAATTAGTACAAATTGCATTGGAAAATAATTCAAAATCTTCAGTGAAAATAATTTTTGTTGTTTGATTTCACGCACTCTACTTTCCATCTTCAGGAGCCGAGCTCCTCAAAATGTTACCATCACTATACCGCATTGTCCGTTCTTTTCCCCGACGCAGGCATCCTTCACGCAAGCGAACTCCCCTCCACGATGGAACTGCATCCGTCCTTGCCCATCATCCTGGGTGTGATAGGAGGCATCGTGATCGTCTTCGCCGTGTTCGTGGTGGTGCTCGTGGCCAAAAGGCCCCGTAGGAATAGCATTAAAAACTCCATCAACCAGGAAGACTCGCGGATGCACATCCTGAAGAAGGATGACAGTACAAGCGGTCGTCAGGAAGGAGATGAAAGAGACCCCGATGTGATCCCGGAATCCAGAGGTGAGCGCGAAAGGATTCGGAGGTGACAGAAGGAAGATCAGAACACCTTTGATGGTAAAACTCGTGTTTCGATCATATAAATTATATTATGTTATTACTTTAATAGTAAAAATAATAACAATATATATTACGGAACACAACCTGTAGTTAATGCAATGACTTTCATAAGCGTATATTTCAAGCCTTTTTCACTAGGATAGTTTGATTTCATGCATCTGAAACTCGTAAAGAATATCGTTTTTTTTTTTAGTTTTTTCTGGTCATTTGTTTCCGAGGATAAAACACGATAATCTCGAGCTCGGCTACAATTACAAAGACTTTTTATGGAAACATAAATTGGAGTAAATACACCAGTTTTCTCATGCCATGAGAATTCATTTCTGTAATGAAATTAGACACGGAATTATTAGAGGATGGCATAAAGTCTAGATTAAATTTTAAAAATAAATGATATTTTTACGAGATACACTTGAGCCATGACATTCCGCGTGCAAATGTAGTTTTGTCAATATTTTTTTCCTTGCGATAGTCAGTTGCGAAGAACGCAGTTCCTTCTCATATAAAATGCCAGGTCGCTTCAAATAAGAACTGCAGAATATGATAACTAAAACTGTAAATGGTCATTGATTTCATTGATAATGGCACACTTTGCTTTTTTAATCAAGTGATATCCCACTTCTGCTCTACTTAATATTATTTCCAAAATAAATTGAAATTGAATTTCGAAAAATCACTTCAAATTTTGGCCATGAATTGACTTTTTTCATTGTGAAAGAAATACATACTCAGAAAAGGAAATAGAATTTTTATTGTCACAGGAAATACAACTGCATTATTGGAGAGATTACAACGCCTCTATATTTATTGAACTTCAACGCATAGAGATGGCGTAAATTGTATTTTATACACAATTTTAAATCTCACGACTACCCAAAAATGTTCAAGTACCTCGATCCTAACACATTTTTGGAAGTATTTTTTAGTTACCCTATTCTATTGCATTCAATTCTAATCTGTTCTACTCCCATATTCCCTAATTTAAATTACTTTCCAAAGCTCCGTGTGCTTTACTTCCAGGAAGCAGAGTAGACTGCAGCAACGACCACAACCACTCCCAGGTCGCTGACGTGTCAACTCTGTACGGTGAAATGATAACTCAACAGAGCTCCACATCCAGCGCAGTTCATGTGCAAAATAATGCTAACGCAGTGGCCACTCCGGCCACTAACGCTCACATTCACAACGACCCAGCTCTCGCTCAGAACAACACCTCCAACCAGCAACAACCGAACCAGCTTTTACAGTCCAATTCCCAGCAGATGGCCGGTAATGTTGTGGCCCAGCAACCTATGATCAGCAGCCAACCTCAACAGCAACCACAACAGCAGCAACATATTCTCGTGAATCCCCAACACGTGAGAGTGAGCGATTCTCTTCAACAGCCGCAACATCACGTCCATATGTCCATGTCCGTCCATTCGCCGAGTTCTCCATGTTCCCCCCAGATTGTGAGTCCAAGAATCATGAATCCGTCTCCGATGTCGCCAGCGTCTCCACAGCCTAATTCTCTCCCGCCCCAGCTTGGCGGATCATTTCAGCCACAAAACTGCGTCAATTCTACTTTCTACCACCAACCCATTCGACCGAGCCAAAACCGTCTCCAGCACACCCAGAGTCTCCAGCACAACCATGCTGTCGTGCAAGACCCGGAAGGTAAACTGCACCATCAGCAATCTCTTCCTGAAAGAAGCTACTTCTCTCCCTCAGCCAACACCTACGCAAATGCACATTTGCTCAACAAGAATAAAAGCTTGAGTGTCGCAGTTTCTTTGCCTCAAAACCACACAAATGGGCTAAGATTGGAAGACACTAAGCATGGCCAAAATTTCCTGCAACAATCACCTTCGCAACCTTCTCACCAGCAGCAACAGCAAATGCAGCAGCAATACCAACAGCAAAGCGTTTCTAAGCACATCAATCACCGAAATAATCACCAAGATCAACCTCAACCTTCCATGCAGGAGCAACAGCATCAACATAAACACCACAAGCAGCACCATCATCACCACCATCACGGTCAACAGCAGCAGCAGCAACTGCCTTTATCCTCCAGGAACGAGCATTCTAGCAGCAGGGGAAGTCTGCTGTCAGGAATGGGACCGGGGAGCACTCAAACTTTACCTCATCCGCGTTCCCAGCAGAAATCCGCAAACACCGTCGTCAACACCGCCACTCTGGGACGGAGGGCCAGTCTCTTCATCGTAAGTACATCAACGACAAATTAAGCACTTTTTTTTTGGAGGGGAGGGGGGTGATTGAATGTTGCTGCAATTCAATCGATTTGCTCTCAAGCGGAGGGCAATTGAGCAAAATACAACTTTGTGTCTCTCTTTCATTTTCCTTAGAATAAAATTGGCATTGTGACGCTCAGCTCGTGTAAACTGTGGTCGTGTTATCTTAACAGCAAGTGTGCATCTGAAGTTGTAATTAAATTAGCTATCAGTTTAGACGCTGTTTTTGGTGATTGAATGTTGTTGCAACTCAATCGTTTTGCTCAAATTGAGGAAGTGCTGATTCTTGTCCACCCGTGATCCGACTGCATTCCGGAAAACCTTTATTTCTCAGAGCACCATGTAATATTGATATAAAGTAACTCAAACAGCACTCGTCAGAAAAAAATTTCAACACAAATAGTCTTAAAGAATGCATTTATCTTATAAATTCGGTGAAAAAAGAAGAAAAATTTGTTTATATAATATTCGCAATCAATATTTTATAATGTATTGCGTAGTAGAGAGTTCATTTTATTCACGCTTAGTGAAATAGCATACTGGAGTTGATAGATTTGATTTAGGCCCAGAAAGTATATGTAAAAAAATCTACATGTGCGCTCTTTAAATCCATTGCATCGATATTCATTAATGAAATCGACCTCGTAATTCTTCGCCAAGTTACTTCATTGTTACGTTTGATGAAAAAAAATTATGACTCCATTGCCTGCATGAAGAACAAATTCAAAGACGAGAACAGAAGGCAAAAATTGCATAGACTTATGTCATATTTTCAATCTTAAATTATAATTATATAACATTACTGATATCTATTGCATCTTCTAGATGTGATAAAGCGAATCTTAACTCAATGACCAATCATAGTAAATAAAAACATCAAATCCTACAATAAAATCGGAATATCGGACTCAGCATAAATAAGGCCGACCCAAGATGGAGGAAGTTCGTAGGGTTTATTCTCAATATTTATTCTGTTATTCTGATTTCTAGTCCATTCTAACAATCATTACATGAGCGCGCACTTCCATAATGAATATTAATAGGCATGGCTAGCCGCTCTCCAAACATTGGCGGAGTGCTAATGAATTTCGGCATGAAACTAATTTACATCAAGAAATTCACCGTACTTGATTCAGTCAGAGACACGAACGTACAAATATTAACAATTCGAATAACTGTTAATCATGTCCCGCTACTAATCAGTAATTATTAACACGTTCCCTGCGTATTGGGCCGTGTGTTTCCAATTAGGTACATATTGCTCATTCACTTACCGGTATAAATAAATGACATTTCCTCTGATTCGCGATCTTCTTGAAAAATTTCTGTTATCATACGAGGGAATATGTTATTGTGCAATTGCGTTTTCATATTTCTTAGGAAGGATAAGAGTGTTTTCGAGCAGTAAAGTTAATTTCCCTGTTCTGGTACTCACAACCTAACCAAAGCAACCATTAACAACCCCGGAAACGCAACGAACGTGTTAAGGCTATTTTATTACTAGTGACATGGGTATTACGATGCTCGTGTGTGCATGTGTATCAACTGAATCATTTATTCAGACTAGTGACATGGGTATTGCGATACTCATGTCTACATCAACTAAGGACCCTTTCTTTCAGATATTTTAAAAACCAATGACGAGCTTTTTGTACCATCTTTATTGGAAATAAACTATTTGTATTTTATTTTTTTATGGATACAAGCTTCTAGCGAGTGCGTTGACGACTTTAATTCTTTCCAGGACCCTTTGACAACCCCCATTGCTCCACCTCCCTCGTACGCCACCCCTCCGTCTTCGCTGGTGGACTCAGGGGACGGGACGGTCGTGGTGGCCGAGACGATTTGCATCACCCCCAACTATGGCCACTCGAACGCTTGTCCACCTCAAGATGCTTTCTCATCGTCGTCCAAACCTTTCCCCAGCTCTTTTAGCACTGATAGGATGGAGTCTTCTGTATAGATATGCATGTATGCATGAAATGGGGCTTTTAGTGTAGAGCACTCCATGGAATCAAAGTGAAGACGGATATTCGAGGAGGGTCGTGTATGTATACATATGCATTAGATACAGTTCCCAATTTCGATGTTCAGTGAATGCATTCGCTGTGAACAATCGAGCTTTGTCCGTTTCTCAAATGTTTGATCTTGCAAACAGTAATTACTTTTTGTACAAACGTGCTTGGGACTACTATTCGTTACTGATGTAACTGATGTGGATGTGGTTTGGATTACTCGCATTTTCTATATTAGAAACGTTTGAGCACAATAGAACATTATGTCTCTCTCATTATCCTTTGAACAAAATTGGCATTGTGACGCTAAGCTCGTGTAAACTGTGGTCGTGTTATCTTAACAGCAAGTGTGCATCTGGAGTTGTAATTAGATTAGCTATTAGTTTAGACGCTGTTTTTGGTGATTGAATGTTGTTGCAACTCAATCGTTTTGCTCAAATTGAGGAAGTGCTGATTGACCCATGACGCTACTCCGTTCCGGAAAACCTTTATTTCTCGGAGCGCCATGGAATATTGATGGAGTGTAACTTGAAAAGCTTTAGGCAGAAAAATTGTTCAACACATTTCTGATTGTTTGGATGTGCTGTGAATGTTTCAATCGAAATATTAAATTGGATTTTGTGCATCACTTGCGTTCTTCATTATCTGTTCTCGGAATTTCGAGGGAACAGGTACTATGTTTGCAATGTACATAAGGTGCTCATGTGGAAACAGGTAATAATTAAGTATCCAAAATGGTTCAAACGCTTAAAATTGGTAATTTAAGCATTGCCAATCGTGGGTGAATCGTTCAAAACGCTTATTAAATATGGTATCGCTCCAGTGCGTTGACAACAAATGTTTTGAGTGTAAGATGAAGTTAAATGATCCCTCAGCATAGGCTGTACGTGTATCCCTTTCAGCTTGTTTATATAAGTAGGTTACAGATCGATGATTGAAAATTTTTATTTAACTCTTTCCCTTGAATACTAACCGCAACGGTGACTAAAGACTATCTTATGAGGAATTTGAAAAATTGACAAACTTTGTTCAGTAGAAGATGATTCACGCGTTCACAGTTTTCGGGGGAAATTTTTAATTGAGTAAGAAATAAAAATTCTAATTACTACGCAATGAACGATAAAGAGCGTCTCAAAATTTGGCAAGTCAGAGCAAATAACAACACAATTGTTCTCTTGCATGAATTATGTATGATTTTGCAATGACCCCATGATTTTCTTTTAGAATTAAATTGGAAAAATCGTTTGCCTAATTCCGATGTAATTTAGAAAAAAAAATTATAAGGCTTGAGCAAGAAAATTATAGGAGACTTTCCGCGCGAGTAAGATACCTCATATGACATCTTACAAGTCCATGCATAAATAGTCATCCATTAATTCCCGTCGCTACTACTACTTGAAGTTCAACCTTATCGCCGAAATAAAACATGATTTCAACTTGATGAGAATAGCATTGGGTGAGAAGCTGTATTGGAATTATAATAAATATCACGTACTTTTGATGATCACTGTAATTTTCATGAACACTGCTCGAACTACGGTGCTGTTGTTTGCATTTAAATTCGTATACGTTATAGCTGTGTATCCGCCGACGTTGTAATTATTTCCGATAACGTCCAAGCTGAGAGGGTAGATACGTTCAATTAGACCACATGGCACATTTGTAACCATCATCAGTGGAATCCAAATGGTTCTTAAGAAACTAAACTTATTCCATCAAATTTATCACCGTCAAAATGACGACACGTGCTTCAATCCAAATTTCTAGGTTCACTTTATTAAGTCGTATCGCTAACTGAGGTACCACAACAGGAAATAATTTGAAGAGGCTTGTTCACGCTAACTCAATTGACTGGTGTGGTTATTCTAGTTTGAGGTTCCATGATCAGTTGCCAAAGGAAGTCTTGTCTGAAAATTTTATGCATTTACAGTGCTCACTCACGAACTTTACTCAGCATATGCTTTGATCACCGTCTGCTTCTAAAATAAGGAATTCTGTTCCTACCATAGATATCCCGAGATGATTCGGCATCCAACATCTTGGTGGAAGCCCGAACTGAACATTTGAGTTAGCGTGAACAAGTCTCCTGATATTTTTTCTTGTTGGGGTACCTTCTTTTCTTATAATTTTCCCATCTTGCCACAGTTTTTTCTATTGATTCCCATGACTAATCCAGGAATTTGAAAAGATTTCCAGAGAGAATCTGTCACTTTCAAGTTCGCTTAGAACACTTTTTTGTTCGGAATTGCAGTAACTACAGTTTTTCTCCTCATACAGCGATGGTTGGAATCTAATCCAAGCAAGTGTTTGCCAACTGTAAAAACTTCTGTGAAAAATTATCAAATCTACTTCAATGACACTGAAAAATGTTGCCATATACGCTTCCTCTGCAATAAATGTTGTGACAATAAATATGAACAATATAAAGTTAACTTGTAAATTTCCCAGACTCTTTTATTTTCAACATTTACTCACTAGTGTAAATCGAAACAAACGTTCACAATTCGTTCAACGCAATTCAGATGACAAATATTTTTCTGACCTTTAGCAATGTTATAACAGTTTGACCTTCAGTGTTGTTAAAACAGTTGTTCAATTGAAATGCATAGCTTATTTATTCGTGTTAAATAATTACCGCTATGGGTTACTTGACTGCCAAAAAACGTGTCAACATGTAATTTTTTTGTAGATTTAAGGCGTGCGCGACTGTAAATACTCGATACTAATTTTGCTCACGCGTGCAAAGTTGCATTTGAATTTTTTAAGGCAACGAGTATACTTGAGGGAAAACAGGGATACTTAGTTAGTAGGATATTTAGATATTCGTGTTACTTTATATTATGTAGGTCCGATGAGTGATATGCTATAAGATGTGTATATCCCAGATACTTTTATACAAACCGACTTAAGGTTATCATAGCATTCTAATTCTGCATTCTCGATCGTCATCCAATGTACAGGTAAAACCTTTGACAGTATGTATGCAATTCATATTAGAGATAACGAGTGACACCTGTGCTGTACATTTTATTGAAGTAATTTAATGGTGGATTGGGAATCAGTTCAAATGAAGAAAAACTCAGTTTTATATTTTTTTTCACAGAGTGATGAGCACTTTTCGTTTCCGATTATTTGTGTCCCCAACTTTTATAGATACAATATGTGCTATTATTTTTATGGATTATTTTATCCTATAAAGGAATTATTCATCATTAGGTTTGCAAATTTATTGAGCCACTGAAATTAACAAACGCTGATATGAGCTATATTTCGACCAAATATTTTCGATCAAAAATGTGTTCCTGTTGGCCAAGTTTTGATAAAATGATTCGATAAATATATTAGTACAACTTGAATTACACTCATAAGACTCAGGTATGAAGGTGTTTTTCAATTCATTAAGAAGTTACAATTTCACCATCCACTTTTTATACCCTATGTGTCCGGCCAGGCATAAAATTAAATTCAAAGTAAATTAGCTTCTAGGAAAATTTTTCCCCTGTTAGGATAAAAAGAAAAACCAGCGTAGCTAATAATTTCATGACAATGATAAACATTTGGAATCATGAAAAAATCCATTTATAGCTTTCTGAAAAAGAAGGAAAAAATTTAAATAACACAAACTCTAACTTATTCTTCTGGATAAAGCAAAAATAAACATTGACATTGAAAAGACGATAATAAAATACATGAAAAAATTCATGAAACATTGAAGATTTTCACCGCCGTGTTACATCCATTTATTGAACTTGAACTTGAACTTGAAATTGAGGGCCAACAGCGTCGGAGCCTTTGTAACGGCCTACAATTCCCTCCACAATTTTCACACAAAGAGTTCAGCGCCTGGTACCAGACTTGTCCATTGACAGACGGCTTATTAAAAAATTCATCGACCCTAAAATGCGGAGATCGTACGAACTTAAGGATGGATCCAAAATGTTGATATTACTTCTATAAATATGGTCTTCATTCAAACAATGTTCTCTCTCAAACGAGTTGGACGGCTTGGTCAGGTCATTGCCCGCACGAAAGGAGACTCCCCTGTGTTGTGCACGCCTCACAAACAATTGGAGCCCAGTGCTACCAATGTTAGATCACTCGCAGCGGTCACACGTATATTGATATACCACTGAGGAGCGCAACATCATATCCAGAGAATCCCTTGGCTTAAAGTATGAACAGATTTTAAACTCTGTTTTGAAGTACACATAAGGATTCATTTGTGGAAAAAACTTTTAACTCTAGATAATACTTTAATTTTCATTTTCTCGGTAGAGGCTCCTACTTCGGTTCGAAATTTTTTAGCAGTTCTTAAAAAAATTTCCGGGATAGTAACAATAACTCATCGATCTTTTGAAATTTCACCGTTTATTGTCCAAGAAAATTAAATGAACACAGTGGAGTTTTCTTTCTCACCAGCAATAACATGACAAAGCTGCCCAACTCGTTTATGAGAAAACAATATTTAAATAAAGACCATATATATATATATAGACGCACAAATTTTTAAATTCCTTAATCAGCCCCAAATTCGTCTGATCTCCGCATTTTAGAGTCGATGCACATTGTAAAAAATCGTCCTCCAATAAATGAATGTGTCTCAGCGGTAAAAAACTTTATTGTTTTACAAAATTTGAATATTTTTTATAATTGTCTTTTTTAACGTCAACATTTCATCGCCATTTTATTCAAAAGAATTAATTAGTGTATAAAAACTTTTTCAACACTCTGATTTATTGTTCTTCAGAACACTGATGATTATTTTTTTGCCGAAACATTTATTTTTACCATGATATTTCTAGCTACGTTGGTTTTCCTTCTTATCCTAACAGTGAGATTTCCCAGAACTCGATCTATTTAAAAAAAAAATTCATCAAAGTACACTTGACAAGTTTAAAATCAGAAGTGATATCTTAACACAAATAAAATTATTACGAAAAATAATGGTGGTTAAACGATTTCCAAGCAGTTACAGCACTCACATTCGCTTACTAGGACGTTTACGCAAATCAGTGCGGGAGAGTGCAATGGCAAGGCTCGATCAGGGGAGGGTGCACCGAGTTCTCATGTCGCTGCCTCAGTAAGAGCCTTACAAAAACTCTCGATCACAAGGTTATTTTATGATATTAAGTTCCTTCTTCTTTTCTTCCTGTTATGCCAGTTCGGAAAGCTCATAAGGAATGCAGTTTGTCTTAAAGCAATGTTTGGCTTTAATCGAATAATTATTTTTTTAAACTTTCTGGCTTCTTGAATTTTTCGCATAGCGGCTTTTTAAACTTCAAATACTATCGAGTTTTTATCTTCAGCTCTGCTACATTCAAACAGCCAATTTATATCGATACCATTTAAAGTGTGTAAGATCGTCATTCTCATTTCAAAAACAGATGAAATAATGTGTTCTGTCTCTGAAAATTTTGATAGTTTTGTGTTGGTGATACCTCCGTACAAGAAGGTCAATGGCTTTAATCATTTTAGAATCTCTGACGCATCGGACAATACGCAATAGTGATCCCCTGATAGAGTATCTTCAAAGTGACCAGAGAGACATTAATGCTCCCTGTGGCTATTTCTATCGACTCATCTCATAAGTTCAACGCAATTAGAAGAACAAAATCCACGCAAATAAACAGAAATTTCTTCTTTTATCGGGCCTCTAATACTCCAAATTTTCTAACCTGAAGCATATTTCTCATCAACCAATTTTAAATCTAAAAATAGATGTACGATTTTTATTCGATTGTTCTACAAAATCTGAATTATTTAAAAATAGGAAATGTTACTTACCTCACTGTTGATTGTTGTTGACACTTCAATGGGAGTCGCTCAGAAAATTTTGTTCTCCTAAATGGCTTCCCTCTCCCCGATGACGAACTGAAAGTGTATGTAAGATTGAATATTTTAGAATTTTGAGTTTCTTTTTCTGTTTTTTTTTCCTGTAATGCTATTACGATTAGCTTATAAAGAGTGCAGTTGGCCTCAAAGAAATGCTTTGCTTACATCGAATTTTTTTTATTTGAAACTTTTGGCTTCTCACAGAGTTCGTATACCTGCGTTTGAAACTTCAACTTTTCAAATCCGGACTTAGAAAACTTTCCAACTCACTAAATTTATAACAAGTTCCAAAAATTGGTTCACAATGCAGATTTATTGTTTTTTCTCTTCACTTGCTCTTTTATTATTTTCCAAACCGCAAAAGAACTGCGTTAAACAACCGGGTAGTTTCTACTCATTTATGTACGACCTTTTTTAAAATTGAATAAGTTCGTCATCATCTTAGGGTTACGCAACTTTTAAACCTGTATAAATTCCTTACACACCTCCTAGATGCTCAATTCTTTGCTTAACTGCAGCAGTAGGTGTTTGTTGCTATTTTTGGGAAAGTGTTTTTCCGTCGTTCATTTGAACGGCCTACAGTACCTTGTGCTTAAATTTAGCTGTTGACGGTGTGTTACATTGTTACTGCTTAGTTGTACAGTGAACTTCGAGTGGAGGTTTGGCGGATCTTTTTCAGACAAGCCCCGCCACTAATGCAACACATAAGTTCACCCACTTGTAAATTTCGAAATAGCGCACCTATCGACTTCAAATTACTCTCAAATGAATGATTAAAACACTCTTTCGTTTGAGCATAATTTGAAGTCAATAGGTGCATTATTTTGAAAGTTACAAGTGGATAAACTTGTGTGTTGCATTAGTGGCGCGGCTCATCTGGACAAGATCAGGTTTGGTCGCCGATTGTTACGAAATGAGTGGCTGAGTTGCAGTATTTCTTAGACGGCTGCTTCTCCTCCGACTACCTGCTAGTTATAACACGGTGGCTGCGTATCGTTACATACATAGTATGTGTACTATTAGCTAAATTGCTCATTTGCGTAACAGTATCGATGAATAGCATGTCAATTATTTCAATAACTTTATTTGAATTAGACTATGGCTTACACGTTGATTGTTATCGTGCAATTATATTTGTCCCGCTTATTATGAAAGATAAGAATGTAATCATGAAGTGAAGACGACTTTTCAATTCATCTGCTTCCAACCTAACCAAACTGACTGTTGCAACCGCGCAGACGAAGATAACGTGTTTTAGATTATGAACCAAAATATCAAAACGTTTTAAGCTGTTGCAACGAAGTGTTGAAAGTGTATGTTCCCTCAATTTAACTTGGATATGCTGCGTGACACAATTGGAACGTTTAGGCTTCGATTTATTGAATGGTTACGTCTTTATTTCATCAATAATATGTTAACCATAATCTCACGATAACATTTTTTCTTGCACAACAGTAAAGTCGATTTCGATGAACTACTTACGTTACCATCCGTTCGCTACGATTGTTAAAAGTGTTCTTTTGTTCGGCACTAAGGCTCTATCAGGTATCAAAGAAAACACAATTTTCTACGAAAGTTTTCTATGAATACTAAACAAATTACAAATTCAAGGGATTTAGAAAATATTTGAAAGGTTGAATCTTGAAATTTTCAAATTTACCTGTTCCGAATTATATCTTATCATTACCACATTATCTCTGCAGGCAATTCCCGTCTTAAATTTCTGCTTCACAACTCTGGATATGAATACGTTTTCTTTCAAAGCCTTGGAATAAAATTATTCAATAGAAATTTTTGTTGAAGGAATGGAATTTCATTTTTTTGTACTACAGACACGTTATGCGTTGCATTTTCGTCGTAAGACCGAAGATTCCTAATAAGACTTAGAAAATGAATCTATTGGTGTCCTTCTTCTCTATTGTCAACCTGACAATTTTACAAAATGTTTTGCTTTGCATCTAAAGTTTTTGATTCACAAGAGTTTCGTCGAGTTTCTTCGGAATCCGTGAGCTTATCTAAAGATTTTTAATATTTCTGATGCATTGCGTTTCATGACCCTGACTTTAGTTTGTATCATATAGAATAGAAATTGTAAATTAACCTTGGGCAATTGCTTTTCAAATTTTAATTCATTCTCCAACTTGTTATCTGCTAATTAACATTTAAATGCTACTGATTTCCTTGTCTATAAAATAAATATGGCTTACCATGAGTTACCATTTCGTCTAGGTTTAACCGTTTCCCCTCACATTGTTCCACGTGGTGTTCAATTTTTATTCATAGTCCATGTTCTATATTTTATGACATACTTCGCAATCATCATGCTTTCCAATCTATTCCATTTCACAAGATGATGATTCTAATTTTTCAATGTTTTCAAACATGGTGCATTTTCATCAATTTTTCCTGAAATCAATTTTACGCGCATTCGTTTTATCTACGGTACAATTTGATGCGACTTTGAAAACGGCACATCTCTCAACCTTGAAATTAATCTTTTTTCATCCGTACGCATTCATATTCTCGGCCTCTCAGTAAGCACACACACATTTCCGCGATTTTTAAGGCAACATCAGTTCCTAACTCTGACGACAAGCGCACTTTCTTCACTCCGACGCTCATTCTTGAGTAAATTTCATGTTTTTGACCTGCGTTATCTCATTATTTGCCTCGGCCGCCATCTGACGACTCAAATTCTCTTTGGCGAAGATAAAATACATCAACTCCATTACTCTCGACCGCATTTTTACAGCATTTTTTAGCAGCAGAGCCACTGTAAATTTAACAGCGAAATTCAGAGCACATAAAACGCAACACGAGGTAAGAAAGGTCATGAGCTCGTCAAAAATTCCCCAGAATTTGTGAGGTGAGCTGACGTTAATGTTCGTGCGGTACGATGAAATGTAAATAATATTTCAGATTCAGGGTCTTCTATAACATAAACTCGAAGTAAAATATCATCACAGCTTTAAGTTTAGATTGCCCTTGAAATTTGGTGTAAGATGTGGAATTTAGGTTGGTTTTAGCTCAAATTAATCTCTCAGTGGTTGTGTGAAATTAGATAGCAACGTCGGATTAAACGTGCGGGTGAATAAATATTGCTTTAAGCTATACTTTGTCAACGCAAACGTAAATTAGTTAATTCGTGAAAGAAAATTTTAACCACAAGTTAATTCGACTCTTCTGTTTAGCTACTCGGAATACCTTAAAAACACGAAACATTATTTTTAGCTATGAAAAATTATAAAAAAGTGATTTGATTAAGGTTTTGTTTCAAATCTTAATCTAACTGCATTTTACTCGAGCAAGAGCATTCCACGATTGAAAGAAACTTACTTACACTATTTACAGGCACTAAAATGTTCTACGATAAATTACTTGGCTTATTTGTCGAGGAAGATAGACACACCGAAGTACCGGCCTGTGCGTACTAATTGACGCTGAACATCGGCATGCAAACTAATTCCCTTCGCAATGAATATCTTGTATTCCTGCACTCGCTTTTCGCTCTACTTTTGTAGCTCTAGTGCTGTTTGTACTGCTCTATATCTAGTCTTGTCTCTAGGCGACTGCTATGTGAATGCTGCGCTTCTACTGTTCTGAGCTGGAGAGACTCGAGCGAGTTTTGACAGTCGCTTCACAATGCCATCTTGATGTTGCGTCTTTGATTGAGATATCATTAATTTGACGGGAAATAAGACCAGGTGTTGACTGTCGCTTCAAAATGTCATCTTGCCGTTATGTCTTTAATTTGATTGTCGTTAATTTATCGGGGAATAGGACCAGGTGTTGACAGTCTTATCACAATGTCATTTGGCCGTCATGTTTTAATTTAACGAAGTGCCATCTTGCCGTTAGATCTTTAATTTAAAGGGAAATAAGAAACTGGTGTTTGCAGCCGCCTCGCAATGCCATCTTGCCGTTATGTCTTTATCATAATGGGAAATAAAAACGGATGTTGACCGTGGCTCCACAAAGCCATCTTGCCGTTATTTCTTCGATTTCAAGACAAATTTTGAGAAATTATCACAAAAATCTGCCCAAATTTACTTCAGGAATAAGTCGAAATTGAAATGAACGGCGCAAATTTCATATGAATTAGTTATTTCAAAATGAACTGAAATAAATTGTTATTTATTCCAGCTAATTAACCTTCAAACTTCAATCTTCAGTTAATATCCCCCTTTTCTAAAGCTCAGATTCCAGTAAATATGATACAGTTTTTGTTTAAATTTTTGAGTTAACTAATTTTCGATTTGGGACATAAAACAAAAGAATATTTGCGTCTGAAAGATGCCCAAATTTTCAAATGATGTACGGTAGCTGAATATCAAATTAATTATGAATTCAGTGCACATTACAGAAGAACAACCTACTATTTTTCAAATATAATTTAACTCTTCGATATAATCGCAATATACCGCCTTTTACATGATGCATAATTAATTTTTCTCACACTCTGCAAACACAATTTTTCCGCATGCTTTTTAGCTCAAGAATAAATTAATTCTAGCCATTCGCCCACTTAATAAGCTAACATTCTTGAAGAACTATATTTGTTTTTATCCAGTATTGTTTTTGTTTCTTCAGAACTTAAACGCTCTTTTTGCTTACACCGTTACCACAAATTCACCGTTTTTAAGGCCATTTGATTTGGATTTAATTAAACCTCGTCGATGGCTTAATTTTTACACTTTCGAATTTCTCAATTCCTTCTGTTTATATTCATTTGCATGATCTTGTACAATTAACAGTCCTCCAGAATTCGTGGTCTTCGTGCTGATATTATTTCGTTTTTTCTACTACAGTCTCTTGTCCGTCAAAATTCACAGTCCTAGTGCTCACATTCATTCGTTAATTTTGCTATATAATCACCTGTTTGTTAGAATTTGTGGTCCTCTTGCTCACATTAATTCTTTAATTCTGCTACAATCTTCTCGTTGTCAAAATTCGTAACCCTCGAGCTCGTACTCATTTGTGAATTTTGCTACAGTGACCTGTTCGTCAGAATTTGTGGTCCTCGTGCTCATATTAATTCGTTAATTCTGCTTTAATCTCTGGTTTCTCAGATTCTCCAAATATGACATTCTTTACCCTTAATGACATGCGTGAACTCTTTCGCAGAATTTACTCCTGTCTGTCGACCTCGCTTGCGTCTCTCCTCCTCTTGCTTCGCTTCGTCTAATATACATCTCAATTTTCCGATTACTAAATACTCTTAAGTAAATATTTTACTCTTAAGGTTTCTAGAAAAAGAAAATCTTGTATCTCTTAGAAATTTAAGTTATTGAACATCCCAATTTCACGAGAGAAATGACGGTGACTTCAATACCTGTGTTAATATTGCTGATGGAAATAGCTTGCTAATATTGATATGTGAATTGTTGAAGTACTGTTGATTAGTAAAAATAAAAAAATAATAACGCTCTGATGGCTAGAAAGGCCCAATCCTTTCTTGAAATAAAATTTGATACTATCCACGTTGTAAAGAATATCTTCATGAAACTCCAACAAAATGACTTTGACTTTCATTCTCCTTCCACATAAATTTGCTATTCGATATTTTTCCGATATTTTTCTTGTTCATCGATATTTTCCGCGATCAAGTAATCAGTCATGTACAGACAAGCCTCAGAAAAGTTCTTGAATCTCTATCGTCAAACCTCGTAAGAGTTTCGGGAATTATTCACCGTCTTCAGCTAATAATAATCTCGTAGACTTCACATTTGTGCAAGCATATTATTGCAACTTAAACAGATTACAGCTATCAATGAGTAAGTAATAAAATGAAGAAACACAGACGCAAATCACAGCTTCATCAGCTAACAAAAACCAAGCGTCACGTAAGGCTCTTTCTTCATATTTGAATTCTATTAGGAATACAGTAACTTGTATTTTCCCAAAGAAATGTAAATTTTTTTTTTTTTAATGACGTGACCACGCAGAAATTGAGAGAGATTTAACGTAAAATTTACTTGGAGATGACAGCAAGACTCAGCAAATGATGTTCAAGTTCATTTTCGTGCGCCTGCAATTTGTCACAGAAATTATTAGAGTTACCAAAAGTTAAGTATTTTTAAGCACTTTTTATTTCAATCATTTCATGAATCCACGCTCAAAATGAGTTATTTGGTGAATGAAGACGAGTTCAACCCTCATCTATCATAAAGACAGACTTATCTCATTTAGCAGGAACATTATTTAAATGAATAAATGGAAAAAGTGTTTTTTCCGCTAAAAATGTAAGAATATGAAGCATAAGCCATGGTGAATGACTTTACAGCTTATTCTAATAACATGCACCAATTTATTTTTATATTTCTTAATCAAATTGGAAAATTTTTTGAGGGGGAAAATTTCCGCAGGCTGGGCTGTGTAAGTGAAGTTACCTCGCCGTTGAAACCGACAATAATTATTAGAATTGTTCGCTATTTTAATATCTATTGTTGATATCTATTGTATTGTTCGCTACTTTAATAAAATATTAGAAGGAACGATTGTAAATTAATTCATCCACTGAAGTACAGCCCTTGCCTATGTTGTAAATTTCTCTACTGATTATTTTTTTTTTTTAACTTCTGTATCCCGTCAGTCACCTGCCATGCGTGATTCCATGTTAAACCGCTGTCTGTTCCGTAGGAAGTGAAATTTGTGCCACTTCATTTTCTTCTATTTCATTTGTAGCGTGAAAATTTTACTCAAAAATATAAAGGCGACCATAATTTTCTTAAAAAAAAATAAATTAATGAATGTTTCTCGGAAAAAGTTAAAATTGGGCAGCGGTTCAAGAGGAAAATTTTTAGTGTCAAATGAAATTCTAAGGAATTTTGCTTTGACTTCGAAGAAAAAATCAGACAATTTTACTCTGCTCAAATGTGTGCATATGTGAAAGTGGCGTCATCTCATTCAAATATAAATTACTTACGAATTGTGTTTACATTGCCATTGACAGCCCTGTGAATCATATAACATGTTATTTTGCCATTTGTGTTTGATATTGTCAATCATTAGAGCTGGCTGATGCAGATTTCGAAGGGAAATCTTGAGGGAAATTGCTTGAGCCAATTGGTTTCCACAACAATCCCGTTCACTCCCTTTCTTGTTAACAATCATGGATTCAGCAGTCTCACCATCACCGTCACAACCGGGTCTTGCCAAAAGATTTAGATCAATCGACATTCTTTGGACGCTTTTGTGTCCGAGCTTGGAAAAAACTTTCAGTTTTATACGCCTGCCCTCGCGGTCCTTTTGCAAGCTCAAGTTTGATTGAAGACGAGGAGCTCTTGTAATTCAAACTAAGCTCAACGTCTTTCGCCGGGCACTTGAGCTTGGAACAAGAATGAACATCAACGCTGAATTTTAACTTTTCTGATACCGGAGAAGTAAAATTACGATCATGCAGGCCAAGGAATACATTGAAACTTTAGTTGATTATTTAACACATTTTTAAATGCGTAATTAGATGGTTTCGTTTTTTTCTAAATTACTTGTTTTAATTCAAATTTTTGTCGTATTAAATGAGTCAGCATCTTACAACGAACGCAGGCAAAAATAACTTATATTTTCTTACTGGTTTTTATTTGGCATAAATTGAAGCAGGCAATCATCTATGTAGCGTACATAAATTAACAAATACAAGGCATCGGGAAAAGAAAAGTGCTTCTTCAAAAGCACGTGCAAAAAATGATGTCATGAAACGAAGTTTAATGTGAAACTGTGTGAATGAAATAAATCTGGTCTCATTGAGAAGAAATGTAGAGACTCGTTTTTAACTTCCATTCTTTCCCACCCTACACATTGAGACACGCTTGACTTGTTACATATTATAACAAAGTACATTTTTTCCAGTCAAGTTGATTTCTGTACTTTTGTACGTCACTTTTTAAATGCCTAATAACATTTCCAGAACGCAGTGCCGATTACTAATTGCAGAGGCAGCACTCATTACAAACAGCTAGGAGGAATTTTCCCAAGTGGAAGAAACACCGAGCTTTTAGGTGTTTCGAACCTCTTTTCTCTCCCCACTGGGGATGAACGTTCTGAACTTTGTACGACGGTAATTAGCTCCATGTTTTTTAATACTCATGTAGCGATATTCTTGTTAGGCGTGAATAGTGAAGTTGTTTATTGGATTTCAACAATTTCATAGCCAAAGTCACTAGCAATTATTACCACAAATTAATGTTACACTCTTCTATGTGATTACAGATGAAAGTCACACAGTAACAAATAATGCTATGGCGATGTCTTCAGTTGAACTATGAGAACAAAGAGCCGTGGATGCTACCGCATTTGCCTTTTATATCTCCCTGCTTGCTCCTTGACGTGGCAACATATCAATGACGTCACACTACTGGTCATAACAATGGCGCTAGGCTTAAAGGCTTTAAATAAAAGTAAATGAGTAGCTTCATACCATTTCCTTCAGAACTTTTGTGACATTGAGTGTGAGTGATCAGAAATATCTTCATTGGTGTGCAAATAGAACTTTTGTGATTGAGTGTTCAAAAATTTCCTCCAAGGTGTGTAATGAAAAGTGGAGCTGCAAACCAAGAAGGAAGAGTTAATATAATACATTGCTAAGGCTTGTAAGTGACGGGTGTACACATTAACTCGGTCAGTACCAGTAATAATTTTACTTACAAGTTTCTTATACAGGGTAACACATAACAAGGGGAAGTTTTTAACAATTTAAGAAAACCACGAGTGATTGAAGAAAAGTATTACCTTCAGAGTAATCGATACGTTGAAATGTGCTATATATGAAACAGTGATAGAATTTTTTTTTGTGAAATTATGTTTCGGGTATGGCGTCTTCTTGTCCGAATACATTATTGAATTCTGATCATGAAATTATTCATTGACCTCTGCTACATCTCAGTTAGGACACTGTAAATTTTATTTTAAATTTTCTGCGTTAACTCATCCATAGCTCTTGGTCGAGTCGTGTATACTTTACTCCTGAGTCATATACACTTTTCTTATGAAAAAACCGCAAATGGACAAATCTGTCGATCTAGGGGGCCATGGAACGTTACCAAATCTTGAACTCGGCAAGCTACCGAACGATTCTAGCACAGCCTCAACTCGCACTGCCTGATATGAGCCTCATTGAGATTTATGGGATGAGGAACTTGCGTAGCGCATCGTCCCGTGACCTATTGACTTCCTTGGGGGACAGGTTACCGCAATAACTGCGATAATTGGAGTTGCCATGAATCCAAAATCTTGTAGAATCAACTGACAATGACCCACTTAGGGGATTACCGTGCATTAAGCACAACATTCATTGCTAATTCATAGCAAACCGATGATTCTGAACATTCCTCTGGAAGGTAATATCCAACCTAATAATGCCCGTTGTGTGTTTTTTTTATATATTTATTTGTGTATTTGTTTGGTGTCCGCTTCGTAAGAAATATAGGATATCTGAGTTTGCGATATCTTGGATACCGGATTCCTAACTATTACTATTATAAAGGAGCCGCGTCCGTCCGTCCCTCCGCCCGTCCGTGTGACCACCTCTAGATCATGGTATTCACAATACGCAATCAGCTTATTTTTAGATATATAAATTTTCTATGGAGCATTCTCTGTTGAAATTAATCATGTCGCTTTGATATTTTTAATTGATAATGCAAAAAGAAATGTCATAAATTAAATTCGTTTGACCAGTAACCTGGCTACCACTTAGTATAAAGCCCAATATTTTGGAACTTGAG
This sequence comes from Morinoia aosen, assembly GCA_030386875.1. Taxonomy (NCBI): domain Eukaryota; kingdom Metazoa; phylum Arthropoda; class Malacostraca; order Amphipoda; family Talitridae; genus Morinoia; species Morinoia aosen. The sequence continues at coordinate 25,441,784 of CM059578.1, read as the reverse complement.
TTATTGTTTTCGAAATTGTGATTTTCTTGAAAAGCTTCGAAGATATAATAGACGTCATTTCAGAATAAAATCCCGGCAAAAGAGGCCGCCGTGGATAGAAATGTGTCCAACCGCAAGAGAGAAGTAGCAAGACTTCGACAGCAAGAAAAACGCCGAAGACGATCGGGTGAACAACGCCAAATGGCAAGACGAAGTAATGCTGCTCGCAAACGAGAAGCTATAGCAAAATTACCCTTAACCGGCGTTTGGAAATTCTAGGGAATAAATCAGAGCAGCACCGAGTAGCTAGAGAGAGCAAAACACACGAAAGAAACGAGGAAATTCTTCGGCTTAACGCTGGACAACATCGAGTGGCACGAGAGAATTCAACTCAAGAAAGAAGGGTTGAAATTCTTCAGATTAATGCCTAACAGCATCGACTTGCACAATCGAATTTAACTCAAGAAAGAAGGGATGAAATTCTTCAGATTAATGCCGACCAGCACGTGTGCACTAGTAACAGTAAAATATGGCCTGGACAAGCATTGATATGTTTGACATATTATCAGGGTAGGTTCGTTTAGGGTAGGTTTGGTTAGATTAGGATAAGATAGGTAATATTGACAAAAAATTTTCACGGGTCCACTTGGCTTAAGAATGACATTGTCTGGAGAATTTCCACGGATCCTGCTACTACCTGACAATACTCATGAATTATTTGTTTGGAGTCCGCTTCTTCCATTTCTCTGTCATGCTCATAAAGATTTCAATAATGACCGTTTCTGTGATACGAGTTTCACCAGAGCGCAAGTACAAAAAAAAATTTTATCACGGGTACTGTTAGGATAGATATATTTGTTAGTCATCCACGTCTGGAAAGTTTGTTCAAGAAAGATATTACCCGTCATTTTCGACGCGCCGTGCACACTAGTATATGAATAAATGACGAGAAAGAACGACAACAAAAAAAGAATTAACGAATCCTTCCCTTTGAGTAAATAAATGGAGATAGCGCTTTGTAGAATTATTTCAACCGGACCTCTCTTCAGTATGTAAAGAGAGTCCGAAAACTCGACCTTCCCGTGCAATGCACAGCTAGCCAGTCCCTCAGCGAGAGATCAGAACTTCGTTCGATTTGAACGCCGCTCGCGCATTGAACGAAAACGTGGTTTAGCAAAATCTTAAAATGCTAAGCTTCTTGTTCTCGTAAAATTAGGTGTTTCAATTCATTAATACGAATTTAATTACGCTATATAGGTATAACTCAAGTTCAGGAAAACAAAAATGAGAAATTTTACGTGAGCCTTCAACCTTAAATGCCCTAATATATTAGTTATGAAACAATATGCTTCAAGCCAGACGAATCCAAACAGAGTAGCAGCTGAAATTGAATCTGTGATTCAAGGAAAAGGGCTTTCAGTCTCTCACTCATTAATTTCTGAGCCACAAGACTTTTTTAGGCTCCTCAAAATTCTTACAAACCATGAATAAAATTTAAATCACGTTATGTTCAATTATTATTCTTGAAATTAAAAATGAAAGCTTAAAAGCTGATTTCCTTATCTAATCTATGGTTTCCCATTGTCTTCGCTCGTCTACTTACAGCAACACAAAATTGGAACTAATGCAGTCCGCGAATGCTAACCAAGACCGTATCGTGTAATCCTGATCCGAAGGTTCATGTCAATTGATTATCATTGTAAACTGTATTGCAGAGAAGGCTTCATTCAGTTGATCTCAATAAACTAAATTGAGGATGCATATTCGCACATGGGTAGTGAATCGTAAGCTGATAGTCCAATTGTTACCTTTTTGTTGCAGTTTGACATGGAATTATGCAAGGTGATCTTAAAGCAACATCTTCGGACGTGTCTTCCGTCTGGCATTTCAAACAACTTACGATGCTACTGTCTGCCCACCTAAGAGACCCTGGCTTTATAAAGTCATCTAGCATAGATTTTTAATCATCAACTATGTAAAAATGTCTGCCTGAGACAATCTAACTCTCTTAGTGATGCCTACATTGTTGCTCTTTACTTAAACTTGAAAGCCAGGTAAACTTGAAAGCCAGGGCTGACCGCTTTTTTTTGTTTATTATGGCTCATAATTCCCTCTACTGCACTGACTCTAAGCTTCCTGCCTGTGAAGTAATCTTGTCTAAGAAAAGTACTCAGCAGTCATCTTATGTCATAACACTCGGCAGCAAGCCAGCAACAATAAGAGCATTGGTATGAGACTCAGCTTTACAACAATAGATCCTGATGCATTGCAGGTCATCAGACTCTAGGTCCCTGACTTAATCATTGACTCCCAAGTCCTATTCAACTCATTCATTAAAAAATTTTTACTTCATTAGCAACAGCCTGGTTATCATTCATATCTGCAAGAAAGCTCACAGAATCATATTCAGCTCATCTAACATAAGCTGTTTCTGAGTAGATGATTTTCTTTAAATAAATTTAAAAAAACAGGGTTGCACTTGAATAATCTGCACACACAAATTAGTCTGATACACAGGCCAAAAAAATTCTAAAACTAACCCTGTCATCAATGTTGTCAGCATATGAAATATGCACAGCAGACTTCAGCCCTGAATACCAGACTTTTAAATTCATTTCATATGTTCTTTTTAATTTTTAAGATATTTTGTTATGATAGAGTTTCTGACTTTACACTCATATTCATGAAAATTATGTCATTTGAAAATTATACATTCTCAAAAAACATACGATAGGCAAAAGGTATAGGTTAGTCAAGTTAGTCTATTCTGTAAGAATTGAAACCACGTGAGAATTTCTATAGCTGAAGATAAACTGAACTTTAAAAGAAATAAACTATAAAATTTTATGTTTTGAATCCACTTAATTCTCATTTATTGTACATTCTTTGCTACAAATGCTATCTTTTTTGCATTTTCTTCTCTGTCCTTTCTGACTTGGTACTTCAAAATGCAGGTTATTCTGTGTGGGAACACCTAATGCATAGATTTCCCATTACCTACAGTCCGTACTAAATGGTAGTTTCTATTTGCTGTCTTGCTTAGATAGTTTATTTACTGTGATAAGTTATGTGATGTAAATTTATGATGAAAAAACTTCAATCTTGCTGAGAAATCTATAGCAGCCATGTTATTGAATTCATGATTTTCATTTGGTATTTGTGAAGAAGAGGACAATAATTTATTTTCCAATTTTTGATGCTTGACTAATGGTAATTAGATCAAAATAAACAATTTTTCTTCTATGCACTTTCTGTTGCAAATGAGTATTTAAAGAGTTATAGCTATAAGTTTATTTCCGTAATTCTATTCTTTGAAGCGCGGAAAAAATTGGTTTGAGGGGAGGATCCTTAATGGATTCCTTTCTGACATTTTTAATGCGCTTGTACGATCGTTTCGTTAGGTTACTTTAGCTTAGAATATTTCAGTTGTATTTCATTACGTCATTGCTATAACTCGTCAAATACTCAATTGCAACGGAAAGTGCATAAAAGAAAAATGGTTAATTTCAATCTAATTACCTATATTCACGTACCAAAAATTGGAAAAATCTAATATTGTCCTCTCCTCCACATTCACCATTCATTTTTCATCTAACTGCAATAAAAAGAGCCTATTCTTGCCCTTGTTGGTGAATGGTCATTAGTATGGATGTGATAACTTGATGAATAAGCAGCAACAAAAGAATTATAATAGTTACTTTCATTCTAATTATGCCTGAATTTTTTTGGTTAGGCCTAATATCAGCCTGAAACAAAAATCAGAACATTAGGTTTGAGAAATGAGGAGGCTGTACTACTCCATTCTTAACACATTCCCTGCGAAGGAACCCACCGGTGGTCACTTGGGTTATTTTCATAGTGCTGCTGACCCACCTGCAGTCACTAACGTATTGTCTATTAATACTCAATGAAAGCTTAATAAAGACCAGATCCAGTTAATGTTTGTCATTTTCAAAGTTGATTACCACAATTGACTTCAAATTTGAATTGAATATTGAACTTCAGTTTAACCCATTGCAGTTAACCTGTTAAGCATGGGTATTAACTGGCTGGTCATACCATTTAGAAGGAATATTGACTAGTTTTTCCTGACCCTTAACTAAAATCATGGTTAAATTGGAGAAAATATATGCATTTTGCATTAGCTTTTGATCTAATTTTATCAATTGTGAAATAAATTAAGCCAAATATCATTCATGAACAAAGCAATTGAAATCAAATGTTTTTTAAGAATAAATTAATTGACACACATGTTTTTGAACCGGTTTTCTGTTGATATTTTTGTTCTATCTACAGAGTTATGTCAATAAAATAAAAGGGAATAAGTGTAAATCAGATTTTACTGGGAAGGTCATTTTTAATTTTTTGTGATGAAATTGGGATAAATTTTAGTGATCAATAATAAAAATGAAGATGGCAGACCAAACTGTAATATTGAGAAGAAACAGGCCTGGCACCAAATCTGAGGTTAGTGAAAGTTATGTTGAAATTATTGGTGATTATATGATAGAAATTATGACCGTACTTGATATTGTGTGGCTTTTCATTTTTGCTAAAATTCAACTGTAAGTTATGAAGTTGTTAAATGATAAAAACTTTTTTTTTAAGACTTTTTATTGCTGATTTTTTTCATATCATTAGAATTATATACTTCAGGTGAAGAAAAATTTAACTTTGCTCAGTTGAAATGCATTATCATGTGAAATTTGTATATTTTTTTTCGAGTTCCTTTCTTGAAAGCATTTTATGTGTCTAAATCCTGAGAATACGACTTGTGCTGAGCATGTGTGGAGACAAGTTGTGAGAAAAATTCATTCTATATCAAATTTCATTTGCAAAACCAAAAATATTAAGAGCTCAGCCTTTCGCTGTAATTTGTGTTATTATTATGTATTTATTTAACTTGTAAATTCTTCCAAGCATCTACATTGTCCCATCATGAGTGGTTGAGAATCTAGAAATATGAATGATTGATTTTCTTGACAAACTCCATAGCTCTGATATGCTGTGAAATAAATAATGCACTCATTATTTTGTTATGAAATAGTTTAGGTGTTCATGCAATTCTGGCATGCAATGTCTCCGTAGTGACCTAAAGCCGCTGTTTAGATGGGGTCCATATGGGCTTTGAAGTCATGTTCATGCTGCCCTTTGGCTCTATGTTCATTGTGTAGACTTGGGTTGCTCTGCTCAGGGCTTCTAGGCTGGTATTTATTTTTCCAATTATTTCAAAGTTGGGTTTGTCTGGTCGAAGTTTACTAAAAAAAATCAAAACAAAGGCCAAAGTTCATACTGAGCTCAGTGAAGTAGTGGATTAGTTTATGGAGGATTAAGACGGCTATTCTAGTAGCTTTGTTTGATTTATTTGCATTTTCACTTGATGTATTGGACGGATCAATAAATTGCTGTGCGAGTCTTTTATTATCTACATTCATCTGTGTCAGTAATCATGCAAGATGGGCATCTCCTGCATTCAGTGATCAGTTAATATATAGTGTTATTTGTAAATAACTGTTCGCTTCTTCACTTGATGAATATTTATTTGAATTGCATGCATATAAATTTTCATTGATCTATTCAACCAAAATCTCATGACTAATTAAAAAAATGTGTGCAGAATTTTTATAAATGGGCTGATGAAGCTTATGAAGAGATGGACTCTACACTCGTGGTCCAACAGTTCATCCAGCAGAGCATTCGCCGCAGCCACACCAACATAGACGCCATCCTGGCACCTCCAGAGGCACAAGATGAGGGTGTCTGGAAGTATGAGCACCTCAGGTAAAAGAGATGGTCTTGGCTGTGTGTGCTGCTATGTCAAGTTGTGCTGTTGCCTGAGGGTGTGTGGAAGTATGAGCACCTCAGGTAAAAGAGATGGTCTTGGCTGTGTGTGCTGCTATGTCAAGTTGTGCTGTTGCCTGAGGGTGTCTGGAAGTATGAGCACCTCAGGTAAAAGAGAAGGTCTTGGCTGTGTGTGCTGCTATGTCAAGTTGTGCTGTTGCCTGAGGGTGTGTGGAATTATGAGCACCTCAGGTAAAAGAGAAGGTCTTGGCTGTGTGTGCTGCTATGTCAAGTTGTTCTTCTGTTGCCTGAGGGTGTCTGAAATGATTAGCATCTAAGGCTAGGTAGTTGTAGATCTAACATGAGTATTGCTATGTTCATTCTTTTTTATACTGGATTAAAATGTTATATTCTGCAATTGCCTGTGCCAAAAAATTGCCTTAACTTTTCTATTCTTTCATGTTTATGAGTTCAAGGCTCATGGTCATCAAGAGACTTGTGAGACTTCCTCATGTGCAGCTATTGCAGGTACAGAAAGTCTTAGAGGTTTTCTCCAGTGTATGATAACAAGCTGAGTAGACAGATGTATGCTATTGAAAGTTACCATGAGAATACTTTTTCGTGAGTTTGGGAAAGCATGCCAGTTACCTGAGCCAGGGCAAGAAGCTATAACCTGTTTTTCACATGAGGGTTTGCTTGTGAATTTCTAGATGCATCTCTAATTACTGAGAATTTTGGCTGTAAAGCACATAATAGAAGCACGTGTTATGATCGTTTGGCTGGATTTCACGAATTGGAGTGAGTGTGGTGATTAAGTATATTTGTGAACTTTAAACCCTGTGCGTACTAAAACTTGAATAGTTCACAAGGATTTTTCTTAGACTAATATTGTCAATATCCTGAAATATCTGCTAAGCGGTCAAACGTGGGTCTTTACCTCTTAAACGAACACCTAGTTCTTTATTTGACTTTGAAAAATGTTTCTTCCGTAATGTATGCTTAGCAAAAATTATTTTTAGAGCCAGAAACGAAGTTCTTGAATTTGGGAAAGCACCATCAATTAAGATTTTGCCCGAACTTCATAGCAAATGAATGAAGGTTAAAAAAAAACTTGAGTTTAATAAAAAAGTTATTAAACATGTTGCATGGACATTGTAACCCAAACTCAGTTGAAATCAGTAGCCAATTGCGAGCCCCTCTGTGGTACAACTATTGTGTCTATGGGAATTAGCGCTCCCAGGGGGACTATGTAAGGGCCTGAGCTAAAGGTTAGGTAGGGTTTCTATTTTGTTACAATAGAATAGGTTTTTGTTTTGTTACAGACCATCTTTTTTTGGTTCACTGCTGTCCTGTTTTTCAGCACATACTACTTTCTTCTTCAACTTTTTCTTGTTTCATGATCTTCTTTCTTAGCTTTCTGTTTCAGTGCCCTTTCTGCATAGATTCCGCATTTCCTTAATTCCATACTAAATGGTGCCTGCTTCCTTCCTCTCTTTGGATAGCCTTTGTTGCAGATAAGGAGGCTTGACCCCTTCCCCGGCAGAAACGTGTTTACTCGTTTTCGCAAAATGATCTTTTTACAGTCGACGAGTATACTCGTCTGAAACTTTACTTTCAAAAACCAGCTACAGACGTATATACTCGTCGATTTTCAGCCTTTCTAAGCCATTCTACGCGTGAAACAAGTATTCTCGTCGATCGTACACCTGACAGAGGCGATAGGGTAGAGCTGTAAAATTTCAAGGACATTGTTTTTGCTAACAACTTACAGTTTTCAATTGATATTATTCATAATTAAATGCCGGAAAAGGGAATTTCATTTATTATGTGTATTATAAATACCATTAGATATGTGGTAACAATCGTAATGAAAATTAAAAATTAAGTAGGTTTTAATTTCTCTTTACATTTGGTAACAAAATTTTGAGAAAAATTAAGAAAATATAGTAAAAAATATGGTTTATAGGAAGACGAGTTGACTCGTTTTTGCCAACAAAGGTATTTTAAAAATAAAAAGTTGACCATAAAAATGCGAAGAAAAAATAATTACAAACCGTTTTCACAACCAGCATCAAAAATACTATAGAGAACTAAAATAAAAATATTAGTCAGCTAAAGAAACGTTTTTATAAAAAAAACTGTTGGGAAGGTGTTAAAATAACTTATAATCTAATCTAAGCCAATTGCAAGGCTTCTGGGATATCACAAAATAGTTTCATGATAGCTGTTAATTGCTCTAATTTTGTAACTTATTTCAAAATGATTGTTGACTAGTTAAGTTACTTCAAAATTCTGTCAGTTGCCCTGTACTGGAAGCGCTTGGCACTAAAGTTACCATTGATATATAAAGGGTTAAGCAAGAACCTGCACATTCTCAGAAGTCCAATAGATGTTTTAATTCGTATCAAGTGCTAGGTGGTACAGTAAATTCCAATTGCGTTCATGGGGTGATATTTGATTTCTATACTTTTACATTGAAGAGGTTCATTGACTTATAATATTCAAATATAGCCCATCTTCCCTGAGACTTGTGTTTTCTGATGTCATTTTCTCACTGTTTTTGTTTTCTCTGCGTGGAAAGCAGTGTTTTTAAACATAGTATCAATCATTACAGATTTTAGTAGAAATGGTGAGATGTTATGCTCAAATTTTTGTGACATTTGGAGTACAATGAGTGTTGACACCATGCAACCTTTAAACCTGTGTGTGTGTGTGTGTAGGCAGTTCTTTATGGAGCTAAACACAACACTACACCCGTACGTAAGCGTGTTGGCAGTTCTGTATGGAGCTTAATACAACACTACACCTGTACGTGAGCATGTAGGCAGTTATGTATGGAGCTAAACACAACACTACACCTGTAGGTGTGGGTGCAGGCAGTTCTGCATGTAGCTGAACAGCAACATACTGTACGTATGCATGCAAACTATTCTGCATGGAGCTGAACACATCACTATACCTTGTGTTTGCAGGCAGTTCTGCATGGAGCTGAACGGCCTGGCAGTGCGGCTGCAGGGCGAGTGCCAGCCCGCGTCCTGCACGCAGATGACCGCCACGGAGCAGTGGATCTTCCTCTGCGCTGCTCACAAGACGCCCAAGGAGTGTCCTGCCATCGACTACACCCGCCACACCCTCGACGGGGCCGCGTGTCTCCTCAACTCAAATAAATACTTCCCTAGCAGGTGAGGCTCAGAAATGGGGTACAACGTAGAAAAACACTGTATCAACAGGTGTGGCTTAGAAAAGTCTACATTAACAGGTGGGGCTTAGAAATGGGGAGTACAATATTGGGAAAACACTACTTCCCTAGCAGGTGAGATTTATAAATGGGGAATACAAAATTGGGAAAACACTACATTACCTGGTGTGGGTTTGCAGTGGAAAAAAGAAGGCTAGGAAAGCACTACCTAATTTGTAGGTTTGACTTTGCAGTGCAAGAATCAGAGAATCATGCAGTAAAGAGTTAAATTAGTATTCAAAACGTCCGTGCGTATTGTTAACATTTATTTGCTTATGTAGGGTGAGCATCAAGGAGTCGTCGGTGGCTAAGCTGGGCTCGGTGTGCCGGCGCGTATACCGCATATTCTCGCACGCCTACTTCCACCACCGCCTCATATTCGACCAGTTCGAGGTGAGGGGGGGGGGGGGGCTTTACTAACTATTTATTTCTTACTTTTGTTTATGTTTGGGTCTCATATTCGACCAGTTCGAAGTGAGGGGTGGTGCCACTGTACTGTATACTCTAATTTATTTTTTGTATATGTTTGGGCGTCATATTCGACCAATTCGAGGTTACGTGTGGTGTACTACTGAATAACTCTACTAGTTTCTCTAATTTATTCATTTATTTATATTTGACCGATTCAAGGTGACGTGTGGTGTACTAATGCATAACTCTGCTGTTTACTCTAATTTATGTATTTTTTGTGTGTGTAGGGGCCTTATATTCGACCAATTCGAGGTGACGTGTGGTGTACTACTGAATAACTCAACTGTTTACTCTAATTTATGTATTTTTTTTGTGTGTAGGGGCCTTATATTCGACCAATTCGAGGTGACGTGTGGTGCCACTAAACAACTCAACTGTTCACTCTAATTTCTTTGTCTATTTTTATTTTTGGGAGGAGAAGAAGTTGAGGAGGTCGGTTGGTTGTTTAGATGGTTTTAACTTGCTTGTTATCTTTTCTGTTGAAGATGAGATGTTGTGAGACTCTACGGCACAACTATTCTCTCTGATATCTCATTATTTCCTTTTTTTAATCAAAACGTGTGCACTTACTTTTGCTATATTTTTGATTCTAGGCGAGGTGTTAGGTAGCATTGCACAGTTCTACTGTTCTCTCTAAAATCTTGTTGTTTCTTCGTTGTTTTAGGTTGGGCTTTTTTAGGACGTATGCCCTTTTTTGTCATTTCTTTTGATGGCTTTAATTTCATTTTTCCTTGTTTTGTTTTTCTTCTACTTTAATTTAGGATATATATTTTAAAATAAATTTATAATGAATTTCTGTTTTTCTGTTTGCTCTTTTCGACTGAGTTTTCAAGTTTTGCTTGTTTTATTTCAGTGTATAGCGTTTATTTAATTGATAAAAATGATAGGTACTGTGCAATTATAGCTTTGCAATCATTATGATGAGACCATTTGATATGTTTTCAATCTCCATCATTTGGTTAGTTTTTTTTTTAGTTTTTACTTATCATTCAAAATTTCCCCCTTTTTAGTTCATTTCTCTTCTGAGCTTCTCCCTTCATTACTTGATTCAAAAAAGTAACATTACTACTTTTAAATTTAACTTGCAATCTGATTCCGTTATTCAACTTACCTCAATTTTGTATTTTGCAGCTACATGGTTGCATTCATCTTTTTTCTTGCTCCCAGAAGGTTTTATATCTTCTTTGTGTGTGCTTTTACAAGGTTTAACCCACCGCTTGCGTATTTTTGTGCGATGGTCGATAGCTACATCATATATGATCATAGTCTATGAAATCATATCCTTGCATTCAAGACTTTGTTCCATTATTTTTGTAGGATTTAGCACCTCTTTGATAGTACTGATACAAAAATGGTAAACAATAACGCGTTCATAGAACTTAGTGCTCGTTTTATGGTGCATTTTCATAACTCATAGAAGGGTTCTTTGAGCGTGATGTAGTAAAATCAATGTAATTATCTAAATAATACGAGATATTTCAGTTGGATGTGAATTAAACAAAATATGAAAAGAATGCTCCTCACTATTGGTAATCATGCAATAAACAATGACTATTAAACACGTAAATGAACATGCTTCAGGGTTGTGTTCTTACATTTGTCCATGTGTTTGCATTCTGCCGAGGTGTTCACTCAGGGGGATACAGCTATTGTATGTATGAAAATTAGCACATCCGGGGGAAAATGTGATATCCCGAGCTGTTGTTTCGGCAGGCCTTCTTCTTGTTGAAATATGACGCGTTTATTTTCCCGTGATGGAGCTCTTTTGCGGTTCACTACGTTCTTTATTACAGAACCTATCCTTTTTCCTTCACTTTTACCTAGTTTCATGAACTTCTTTCTATCTTGCTGTTCCTACGTGCTGGGTGTGGGGGAACACCTCAATCATGAACTCCCCTTCTGTACCAAATGGTGCTTAATGCCTCAGGGAATAAAATGTGCCTTCTGCCTTCTCCATTTTGGGCCACCTTTGTTATTGCTAGGGACGCCCAAACTAACCTTTGATATAACCGTTGTCGTGGCTAGAGACTTCCAAACTAACCTTTAATGTAACCTTGCAGGCTGCCAGCTCGCTGTGCAAGCGCTTCACAGTGTTCGTGACGAAGTACGCCCTCATGTCACGCGACAACCTCATCGTGCCCATCCTGGACGACGAGCTCGTGCCACAGCAGGGCGGGGAGAGCACAGCTTGAAGGGCCTCTTGTGTGCGTGCTGGGTGCGTCGTGTGTGCGTGGCGGGTGTTTTGCTGTGTGTCTTGGTGGACCGCGAGTGTGTGAGTCTGTGTCTTTGTGGGCAGCGAGTGTGTGTTTGTGTATGTCTGCAGGTGTGTCTTGGTGGGCTGTGAATGTGTGTGCCTCAGGTGTTGTCTTGGTGGGTAGCGGGTGTGCGAGTCTGTCTTCTGGTGTGTTTTGGTGGGCAGCAGGTGTGTGAGTCTGTGTGTTCTGGTGGGCACCGAGTGTGTTCTGTTGTGTGTCCTGGTGGGCCACGAGTGTGTGAGTCTTCTGGTGTGTCTTGGTGGGCCACGAGTGTGTGAGTCTGTCTTCTGGTGTGTCTTGGTGGGCAGCGAGTGTGTGTCGGTGTGTTTTGATGGGCAGCGAGTGTGTGTCGGTGTGTTTTGGTGGGCAGCAGGTGTGCGAGTCTGTGTGTTATGGTGGGCAGCGAGTGTGTTCTGCTGTGTGTACTGGTGGGCCACGAGTGTGTGAGTCTGTCTTCTGGTGCGTCTTGGTGGGCAGCAGGTGTGTGTTTCTGTGGGTTTTGGTGGTCTGCAAATGTGTGTGTCCTCAGGTGTCTTGGTGGGCAGCGTGTGTGTGTATGTGTCTGTGTGTTTTGGTAAGCAGCGAGTGTGTTTTGATGTGTGTCTTTGTGAAAAGCTGTGTGGACGTGTGAGTCTTAATTGTGTCTTGATTTGCAGCGGGTGTTGGTCTAACGGTTTTCACGTATTTTGACGGTAGGGCGGGGGTGTTGATTTTTGGTGTGTCTTGATGATTGAAAGGTCTTGATGATGGATGCGAGTAAAAGCATCACCTGAAAGTTCTTTAATTAGAAGTAGGAGTTTGACTCACGCGTGTATCTGTGTCAGGCTACGCAGCGTCTCTTATGTATAAGATTATTTATAGTGTTTATTCGTAGCCTTTTTCTCTTGAAAATTATTTTTGATGTATAGGAGAGCCCAATCTTACTCGTTGATTTATGATGTAATATGTTGAATGACAGAAAAATTGTGATCAAAAATTGTAAAAGTATTAATTTGAAGTCACGCGATTCGAAGTACATGTGTGCATTCAAGTCGATATGAGCTGCTTGGCAGCCTTTACTTACATTAAATGTATTTCACCCTTCACCTAAATGAAACTTATATCAGCTTTTACCTGTATGACATATGTGTACTTCATTCTATACTTATGCATTTCATCATATTCCCACGTTGAATGTAATTAGCCTACCCCTACGTAAACTGTATGTCTGTACAGGTATACAGACTCGAAGTGCATTTCACCCTTTACACTTGTATGACATGCCCCTATTAGTTACCTCACACTTGCCTCAACGCTGAACAATATGGACAGGCCTGTGTAGCTTACAGTTCTTCTTGGTGATTCGTTGAACTAAATAGCTCATCATTTTTACTTACCTTTTATTAATAAGCCACGAGACCCCTACCCTTATCTCTTAGAGTAGTGCTGAAGTCTTGTTGAATTAATACATTAGGAGCTACTTAGTCATTTTTCCTCACCTTTCCCAATGAGCTAGGTTGCCCCTATTTCTTGAAGTAGTGCTGAAGTCTTGTTGAGTTAAAACATTAGGAACTACTTAGCTGTATTTTGATTCCGAGTTTATTCACTTGTTGCTCACAAGACTGAGACCCTAGCTGAGAGTTAGTCTTTTTTTTTGTTTTGTTACGGACTAGATTTTTTGGTTTAGTGCTGTCCTGTTTTTCCAGCTCCTACTGCTTTCTTCTTCAACATTGATCTTGTTTCATAATCTTCTTTCTCAACTTACTGTTTCTATGCCCTTTCTGCATAAATTCAGCGTTCCCATAACTCCATACTAAATGGTGACTTCCTTCTTCCTCTCTTTGGATCGCCTTAGTGGCGGATTGGGAGGCTTAAACTGACTGAAAACAATCTAATCTAGTGATCCAAGCGGAGTTATAGCTGCTTCGTGCTGTCCGTTTATGGCTTCACAATGCAGGTACTTCATTTCAGAAAATATCCCCTATTACAATGAGGTTCAAAAATTTTCACAAATGTGTTGAGAAAATTCAATTTTTATAATCTTTGACGATTATGTTGTTAGGCTAATGAAGGTGCAATTTTGTTGATGAGAAAACGTCATCTACAGAAAGGGGAGTTTCCCAGTTACCTCATTTCCAGCACCTAACTTGCAGTGCGTGGAGTGCTGAACTGAGCACTGCTACAGCCTTTGCATTTGTAGCAAAGCTTTGCGTTAGTCATTTGAGGTCGAAACTCCTGCCCACCGGCAGCAATATGAGCTGTCTTAGCTGCTAGGTTAGACTTGTTACGTATCTTGTTATTGCGTCTACCTGGTGTGTGTAGTCCACGAATATTAGTGAGACACGTTTAACGTATGTAACTGTCCAGGTTTTGTGACTTGTCTGCAGGACCTAATGGTAAAACAAGCACTTGTTGACGAAATCTTATGACCTTATGCATTATACGAGTAATAGGGATTAACATGTGGTGGGTTAGGTCCGTTTATGACTAGCCAGGCAGGATAAATGATTTGAATCGAAATTCCGTCCGCAAACCGAAACCTGAAAGGATCAAGTTCGGTTTTTTATTCCATTCGAGTTACAATTCAATATAAACAAAGTACAGTACGTCAGAAAAAAATGTTAATTACATTAGAAGGCAATACTGAATACGAACATGATTTAATTATTCAATAAACAGAAATGATGCAGGATAACACTCACCCTTTAAACAAGGGTTTTCAGGGCGTAAATCGATACTGAAAGAAAGTACTGGAATTTTCTCAATTACGTCTAGTCTGAAATAGAAAAAGAAATGCTATGAAATAAATTATGAAATCTTTCTAATTCTACAGATAAGTTAGAAGAATTTTTAGAAGTTTAAACAAGATAATACATTAAACAATTTACTAATGGTATTAAGCGCACACGATGCTCTACCGCCCCTAACTGACGAGGTAACAGTCTTTGTATCTTACGCCTAAATGGCAAGTGTTGCCATACACTACTCTATCAGAGGTTTTTTTATTAAGCAAAAAATGAATAAAACTCGCTGAAGGAGCGCCACATTACTCCCCGCCCAAACAGCGGAGCTGCTGAGTCTAATAATAATGGCAATTTGCATCTTTCTTAAATTTCACTATCCTTCCACTTCTCGTACTCCGTAGTGGTGGCGAGGCTGATTCAGCTGTAGACTGACTAGCCTTCGTTTCGTTCTGGCGAGCCTTATCACGCTCGCGAAGAGGATTTGCTCGTCGGCGTACGGGGCGATTCTCCGGTGCAGTTTCTTCATTGCTTGCTGCAGGAGCTTCAGCGATGCACGGCACTGGAGTTTGCGCGTGTACTGGCTTTAGCCGGTCAATGGAGACAGATTCTTCGGCACCCGATGGTAGGGTTATCACGAAGTATTTGTCGTAACGTTCACTCACAGGATGCGGTCCAGAGTACGGAGCTTCGAGCGGCCGTCTAACTCTGTCTACACGTTTCCAGACGTGAGTGCACGTCTTTAGAGCAGGTGGTAAGAAAGATTTACGTTTATCGTGATGCGTGGAAGGCAACGATGTTGAGAGGTCTAAGTTTCTCATTTCCTTTGCTAGCAGACTGATATTTGTGTTTTTGAAATTTTCCGTTTCAGTCTTCTCAATGATCGGCTGAGGGAGCAGAAATGAGGCGCCTGTCACTGCTGTGAATGGAGAGAAGTTCGACTCGTTAGGCACGCTTCTAATGCCTAGAAGCACGATTGGTAACGCGTCGAGCCACGATTGCTTTCTCGCAACGATTGCCGTTTTGATGGTCCGATGAGCTCGCTCAATCAAACCGTTGCTTTGAGGGTGATAAGATGTAGTACGTAATTTGTGGAATCCGATGAGACGGGATAGTTCGAGGAAAAGTTCAGCCTCAAATTGAGTTCCTCTGTCCGTCACCACGTACAGAGGTACCCCAAAACGTGATACCCAGCCTGCGAGAAAGGCACTGGCAACGGAGGCTGCGGTTATTTCAGTCAAAGGAACAGCCTCGATCCATCTCGTAGCGCGATCGATGCACGTTAGCAAATACCTCATCGGGCTTAAGAATTGTTCACCGTGCCGTTTGACGGCTGGGAGTGGTCCCACGATATCGATGTGCACAGTTTGAAATCGCTCTGATGGTAAAGCGAATTGACTCACGGGGCTCTTTGTGTGCCTTTGGACCTTTGCTTGCTGGCAAGACATACATTCCTGGCACATTTTCCTGACGCCGCGGTCGATGTCAGGCCAAAAATATCTTGATTTAACTAGTTTTAGTGTGCCTTTGACTCCGGGATGGGATATGCCATGCAGCATTTGAAAAATAGATTCTCTTGAACTTGCAGGTACGAACGGCCTTGGATAAGGGAGCGAAGTATCACACCAAATTTCGAAGTTTTCCTTGAGAGGATAGGGTGTCAATCGTTCCTTATACCGCTGAATTTCTTCGTCTTCTTTTTGTTTCTCTGCTAGGGAAGGTAAATCAAACGGATCGCAATGAACGGCGTTGAGAGATCGAGATAAGCAATCTGCTACAACATTTTGGTCGCCTCTAATATACTGCACGTCGCTCAAGTATTCAACGAGCACGGAAAGATGCCGTTGCTGCTTGTCTGATTTTGCGGGCTGCTGACTGAAAAATGCAGATTGCAGTGGCTTATGGTCGGTGAAAAGTGTCACTTTCCGTCCTTCGATGTAGCTTTTAAAATGCAGAACTGCTTGGTACGCAGCTAGGAGCTCTCTGTCGAATGTGGAGTAGCGCCGCTGCGTGGCAGTCAGCTTTCTTGAGAAAAATCCTATTGGGATAGGTTCGTTATTAACGATTTGGTGCAGAGCAGCACCAACTGCAGCTTGAGATGCATCGGTGACCAAGTGGTAGTTTACGACTCCTGGCTTCGGATGAGGCAAGGTCGTGGATGCGCAAAGATCTTGTTTGATCTTACGAAAAGATTCCTTTGCGCACTCCGGGAGCTCTAGGGACTTTGCTTTTGGGTGGTCCCTGATCAGGTCAGACAACGGAAGTACGGTTTCACTGAAGTTTGGGATCAAATGCCTGTAATATCCGACCATTCCAATGAAACGTCTCAAGGCTTGAGAGTCTTGAGGAATCGGGTATTCAGATATTACTTTGAGTTTGTCTTCAGTTGGAGATATTCCTTCTTTCGAGATTTTAAAACCCAAGAAGTCGATAGAAGTGCTGAAAAATTTACATTTATCGATTGAAATTTTCAAGTCATGCTTGTCGAGAATTTCAAAAACTGCTTCCAGGTCACGGGTATGCTGCGCTGCAGTTTCTGAAAATACTAGAATATCGTCCAGATAAATGAAAACACAATTACAGTTCAAGAAGATATGGTCCATGAATCTTTGGAAGGTGGAACCAGAATTACGGAGTCCGAAAGGCATGAACACATATTCGTATAGGCCAAATGGGGTTGTAACTGCAGTTTTGGGAATATCGTCAGGATTTATGGGTATTTGGTGATAAGCTCTGATTAAGTCAATTTTAGAGAAAACTGCCTTACCGTCCAACTGTGAAGTGACGCTGCGTAAAAAAGGTATTGGGTACCTGTCAGGCAAGGTTACTGAATTAAGGGCTCTATAGTCTCCACATGGTCTCCATTCTCCAGGACTTTTCTTCGGTACCATATGAAGAGGAGATGCCCAAGGTGATTTAGACGGTCGAATTATGCCTGCTGAGAGCAGATTCTTGAACTCGTCTTGTGCGGCTTTTAATTTATCAGGCGCTAAATTTCTTCGCCTCGAATACACAGGTTTGCCGTCTTTCGTTTCGATGTGATGGTACACGTCGACTGTTGAGTTAGGCGAGGTGCTGCGAGGACCGGTAACGCTTGGGAATTTCTTCAAAACAGGCTTAGCGGCTTCAGGTAAGTCTTCAGTGTTGTTAATTTGTATTTGAGACACGTCATCTACATTTTCTTCAACAGTCATTACAGAGTTGGTAGTTAGGTCACACAGTTTACGTTCTTTGCAATTTACGCTGAGGCAAAAATGGCTCAGAAAGTCTATTCCAAGAAGTGGCTGAGTTGTCTCCGCGACTACGAACGTCCATGCGTAGGAGCGTCTAAGCTGCTTGAAAGCTACGTTCAAGCGCGCTTCTCCCAAGACTGGAATAGTTTGTCCGGATGCAGAAGTTAGTTTGACCGCACAGGGCTTCAAAATTATGCCTTTGGCAAAGCATTTAGGTAATATTGATACAGAAGCACCTGTGTCGATGATGAACGAAACAGAAGCAGAACCTACGGTGGCGACAACCTTAAGAAGTGGCGAGCTGGTTACTGCCATGACAACTCGCTCCGTTAGTTTCCCTGGTGCGAATCAGGTTGTGGTGAGGAAGCACGAGATGAAGGTCTGGATGAGGGCTGCATTTTGCAGTTCCCTTTGTTAGGAAATTTACACCACGGCTTGCACGTCCTGGCTCTATCTGCGTAGTACAGATGGCTTCTGCACACTTTAGGGCGTTGATCTTGATGAAATGGTCGTATGCCAACAGGGATCTGGTCGAATTCAGCAGTTTCTGAGTGATGCGTTTTAGCAACCTCTCGCGAAAAGTCACGAGACTTCCTTTGTTGATAATCGACGTTGTGTACTTGCGTGTGCAGAGGCATCAAATTGTCGGCCAGACTGCCCAGTTGAGAAAGAGTCAGCTCTGTTTGAGCCGCAACTGCACTAGCAATCGTAGAGGGCAGCGACTGCACAAACTTGTGTCGAACGAGGTCGTCTCCAATTTTCACTTTAGCTGCCATTCTCTGAAGTTCACGTAGATACGCTGAGGGTCGGCCAGTCATCACGGTTGTTGAGATTAATTTTTCAAATAGTTCCGGCTTTGTTTTCTCATAATAGGAGACAATTTCAGCACCAAGCTCGTCATACTTTTCTTTCTCAATCAAATTAGGCGGAACCTGGTCGAGCACCTCAGATGGCAGAAACGACAGCGCGTAGTAAAACTTTGTTTCACTTTGAGTTATGTTTCGTAGGCGAAACTGAGCGTCTAGGATTTTGAAGAAGGTGGCAGGTGAAGTTTCGGAAAAAGTTGGTGGCTTTAACGCCACTCCGAGCGCATGCTCGCTTTCACCTTCTGCCATAGTTGATAACTTTCTCTGCCTGGCTGTTTGGTTGAAACAGCCTTTGGCTTGGTTGAAATAGCCTTTCTCTGCCTGGCTGTTTGATTGAAACAGCCTTTGGCTTGTTGAAATAGCCTTTCTCTGCCTGGCCGTTTGGTTGAAACAGCCTTTGACTTGTTGAAATAGCCTTTCTCTGCCTGGCCGTTTGGTTGAAACGTCTGGGGTCACTAATTGTAGGGGGTTAGGTCCGTTTATGACTAGCCAGGCAGGATAAATGATTTGAATCGAAATTCCGTCCGCAAACCGAAACCTGAAAGGATCAAGTTCGGTTTTTTATTCCATTCGAGTTACAATTCAATATAAACAAAGTACAGTACGTCAGAAAAAAATGTTAATTACATTAGAAGGCAATACTGAATACGAACATGATTTAATTATTCAATAAACAGAAATGATGCAGGATAACACTCACCCTTTAAACAAGGGTTTTCAGGGCGTAAATCGATACTGAAAGAAAGTACTGGAATTTTCTCAATTACGTCTAGTCTGAAATAGAAAAAGAAATGCTATGAAATAAATTATGAAATCTTTCTAATTCTACAGATAAGTTAGAAGAATTTTTAGAAGTTTAAACAAGATAATACATTAAACAATTTACTAATGGTATTAAGCGCACACGATGCTCTACCGCCCCTAACTGACGAGGTAACAGTCTTTGTATCTTACGCCTAAATGGCAAGTGTTGCCATACACTACTCTATCAGAGGTTTTTTTATTAAGCAAAAAATGAATAAAACTCGCTGAAGGAGCGCCACAAACACTTTCCAGCAAAAACCTTTGGTAGTGGCCACCACTAGTCCGTGAAACCTCATAACCTTGTGGTAGTGACTACCACTTACCAGCAAGACCTCATGACCTTGTGGTAGTGACTACCACTTATCAGTGAGATCACATGACCTTGTGGTAGCGACTACCGCTTATCAGCGAGACCTCATGACCTTGTGGTAGTGACTACCACTTGTCAAAGAGGGAACAGGTGTCGATCTGGCCAAATACGACACGAGTCACAAGTTTTGTCTGAATGCCTGGACGCTGGCGGTTAACCCGCCTGTTCTGTGAGTATTTAGTTACGGTGCGTCTGTGTGAGCAGCTTGCAAGTAAGTATACGTGCACTCGCGCACTTTAGACATGTTCGTATGTTCTGTGAAGGCGCATATTGTACATACACAGACATTGTGTAGCAGGCACGTAAAGTTTTTTAGCGGCGATTCAAAGAAATGCCCTCTCAATTCATCCCGTGGTCGCTCTGTGTGTAAAAGAAATGAAGTTCACCACTTCTCTCAGTCTCTCCTACTCACCAACTCTCGCTTCTCCCGTTGTTTTACTACAGTGCCACGGAAGTATCAATTTTTTCCTTGCGGGTGGACAAATGCTTTTGAATTTGACTTTCTCTCCTTTTTTTTCAAGTCTTAATTCATACAAAAGTTTGTTATCTCCAGAGAAAAGGGAGGCTCACCCACTGGCCTCTTCAATGCTTTTGTTTCTCCGCAAATCGATGATCATTTTCTGGGAAGTCCGAGCGAATTATGCGAATTGAAAATTTAGCACCCACTCGTATTCGCCCATCATTTTGACCTCAGGCCTGTAATTTCTTGATGATTTCATATTTGTTTTGAACTCAACCCTATAATAATCGGAATAGTTGGTATTAAGTTAACTTTAAGAGATTATGCCCATAAAGCCGCATTGCAGTAGCTTCGGAAATGTGGATAGGGACGGTATATTTTACGTTATTTTCAACAATATTCTCCTGGTAATTCGTTTTCAAGTGTTCACGAGAAAGTTTGAGTTTTCGGGAGATGTCAGTGGTAAATTTTGTGCAATAATCCATGGTTTGAGATTAATCAATTTTCGACTTAACCAGCTGCAGTGGAAGGCTCTCCTTCACCTTGAGTTGAAACAGTTAAGTTAAACTTTATTCATTTGTGGAATAAATTAATTTTTGTTATCGGGGAAAACTTGTATGATAGTTTACTCAAAATAAATTCTCATCGGCATCGTGAACAATTTTTATCTTGGATATCGCCAAAAATACTTTTGTGGGTCGAATCTTCATAAATTTATTTTTCAATGCCGTAGCGTTTCAAAAAGTTTAAACAAAAAGTTTCGCTGTAACATACGTATTTGCTTATTGAAAGTACTAATGTAAAGTAATTTTTTATATTTTGTTATGTCCGACATCTTTTATGGTTAGATGTAATTGAGTTGGTTAACGTTACCTGTAACGTGTAAAGTTGTTTAATTATAGCTTATTTATATTTTGCAGTTCATGCGAATTTGATCTTTCGTCTGTAGAAATATGCTAACATTATATTCAGTCTCCTGTTTTCTGTAAGACAATTTCTTCCATGATTCTTGTGAATTATTTTCCTTGAACTCAACGCAGAGTATTGTTAACCCATTTCGTATTTATGTATTTTTTCCTATCTTTTTTTGTTATCCTCGTGCACAGAGCTTAACAGAAATATTAACACTTTATTCGCAACGTTCGCCACCGGTGGGCACAGAGGGGATTTTTTATAATGCTGCTGACCAACCAGTAGTCACACTCTATTTTCGTGAATAACTGAATTAAAGCTAAATGAAGGTACGATCCAGTTAGGTTCACTATTTTCAAAATTACTAACTACAACCAACTTTAAATCTCAGTTTAATACTGAACTTCAGTTTAACTAATTGCGGTCAAGGGGTTAAACTAAGAGGTACCCGTGATTAACTTGTAAGTAAGCCTAGATATTTCAGTTCCTTTTATGAGATTGTGCACAATAATTACGTGTTGAAGTACGTGCACAGCCTTAATTATAACGCTAAGATGAATCGCAACATTTCAGTCCTATTGGCGGGGTTACCTGCGGGAAAAGGCTCAATACCTTCACCAAGTCGTTAAATTTGGTAGTAGTTTATTGTTTCTCGCCACTCAAGAAGGTTTGAAAATCCCTGATTTTGAAATGCGATTCAACATTTCGGAACCTCTGAAGAATTAATGTACTAATGTTGAGGGATGGTGATAAAATTAAAATTAATACACGGATACGAGTCCTTTACTGCTCAATGTACTAAAAATGAAAAATGAGGTCTGTATCACAGAAACGCTCATCACCCACTACCGATTGTTCAAAGATTATCGGAGTGTAATGAATGCTTTTAACCCAGTAAGATTTGCAGAAGATTAAGCACTTAAAGTTACGCCAATGAGGGCCTTACACTCCTCTGCTAGAATCTGCCCTAATTAACAGATTGCAATTTTTTTTGTCAAAACCTAGTTATTTTCCTTCCTCACTCTTATGTCAGCGACAACCTGATACTAGCGCCAGTCAAATAAAAGTGAGTATAAAAACGTTAATGCGAGCAAAAAAATTTGAAGGTAATTTGTTCAGTGGCTACCAACTTTACTAGAGCGTTTATATTTGATTCATACCTCTTAGACCTTTATTGCACTGGAATTAGTAAGTTAAAAACTGGATGCAAACTTCGTAGAGTTTTCATATGCAAAAGAAATAGCAAGTTGAATACTGGTTGCAAATTCCATAAAGTTTCCACTTGCAGAAGAAATAGTAAGTTGAATACTGGCTGCAAACTCCGCAGAGTTTTCATTTGGAATGAAAATAGTAAGTTGAATACTGGTTGCAAACTCCGTAGAGTTTTCCCCTGCAAAAGAACTAGTAAGTTGAATACTGGTTGCAAACTCCGTAGAGTTTTCAATTGCAAAAGAAATAGTAAGTTGAATACTGGTTGCAAACTCCGTAGAGTTTTCATTAGAAATGGAAAAAGTAAGTTGAATACTGGTTGCAAGTTCCGTAGAGTTTTTCAGTTATCTCTTCTAATACATTTTGAAGTTTCAAAAAGCGGCAAATTTTTCACCGCACTGTTTAAAAAAAATTTCGGCAGTGATAATACTAAAGGGATCCTATTAATTCAAATGGCAACGTGTTTTTTTATATTTATAGCCGTATTGCGCACCTAAAGTTATTAGTAGTGATTTTTTAATTATTTTTGAAGTAGATACTATCGAAAATGAACTGAGCAGAATTTGCTTACAATTAATGAACACTCACGTAACAACTAAACTGGATAATTAATTTTAACTTAAATTTATAGACGGCTTCATTCACTATCTTGTGTTGATGTCATAATGAGACCTAACCGAAGTTTCAAGTTGCGGCTTACAACATCATTTTTTCCCCCACTTTCCGATAAGAAAAAAAGCGAAATGAAATGAAGACAGGAATAAATAAAATTTTTAATCCCTCTGGAGTTGATGAGGCCGAGTGCACACGGCCCGTAAAAAATGTATAACAATGTTCGACAAATCCCATGACACGTGCTCCCATTTCCCAGCAATTCACGCAATGTTCAACCCGACTTCGAATCTGATGGATTATTATACCGAAAATTGTGGAGTTGTTGAAGCTTGTATCACAGATACGCCCATCCCACACTACAGGCTGGTGGGTGTGACACACAAACGGACGAACGGACGCGGCTCTTATTATAGTATAGATTATCTATACCTCAATATGCTTGTATTCATCTATGTATGCATCCATGTGTGTCGCACCCTTTATCAATAAAGGAAGATCATGAACTTCCACCCATAAAGATTACATCCCTTACTAAGATAGAAAATAAATCTACCATTTTACATCTCCGTTTAGAAAAAAAAGGTGTACCATTTTGTCCATCTAAAACAATGCAGCAGAAAAGAAGAGAGGAATGAGAATCACCAAAAGAACGTTAAAGTCAGATGGGTCTTTAATTAAATATCTAGATGAACAGATATCTAGAATATCTTGATGTACAGGTGCTGTGTTAAATCAGAGTAGTTTCGTGTAATTTTCTAGGATAGCATCAAAGTTGTCTAACGAAAAAAATTGATTGTTAATTTATTTACTACATAAGCCAAAATAACCTTATAACTCATCAATCCCATTAAAATGGAATTATAAATGCGTAAAAACTAACTGCGAATTATTTGCACGTCCTCCTAGCAAAATCATTGGGCTAGAATAGGTTATGTTGGAATTTTTTCACAGGTCCAACTAGCTTTAGAATGATATTGACCATGGAGTTTATACGGTCCCTTCTAGTTGTTGTAATTATTATTCATTATCATTTTGTTTATTATTTAAGCACATTTGTTTTGATAAACTAAACGCCGGGAATTATATAAAATTGAGATAGGTACAGGCTGAAGAATTTGAGAATTTATACCTCGGTGGAAATCGGATGCAAAAACAGTGGAGTTGTGTCCGAAGTATACTTTATAAAAATTATTGGTATTTTTTTGTGAAGTGAAGATACGCTTGTGGTCAGGGTGAGGAAAGAAAAATTTACCTCAATTCAGTGACTAAAATGAACTCCTGACGAAAATGAGCGCAGATCCTGAAACCGATATAAAAACTTTAATTGTATCACAAATTTATACGTGAAATACTATGGATGCATTATACAACAAGCTGAAAGGCTTCCGAAATTAAATTACATTTGTTAGAAAAAAATAGCATAGCTTACCATAAAATACTTTCTATGAAATTTCAGTTTTCTTCCACAAAAAAAGTGTTTATGCATAACAAATTTATTTTATAACAGCGCGTGCTTCGCTACACGAAAAAGGAAAGTAAGTAAAACCAATTATTCTCAAAAATATCACGCACATCAAATGTTTTACGAAATAGAATTGCGTATATTTATTTATATAAAAGTCCTAAATTGATAAACAAACATTACGAGGTCGACACTAGCCCTGTCATGGGTTAAAACTGTTTTTGGGAGAAACAATTTGAATTTATTCTCATGGGTATGTTTCTCTTGGTATGATGATTTGCAGCTTATAAATACGTTAAATACAACTAGATAATGCCACGGAGGATGTTCACTATTTCGCTATTAGTTAGATAAAAAAGACGATAAAATACAACTCTAAATGATTGTCAAGTAAAAAGCATAGGTTGGCCTAAAGTAACGTACAAGAAACGTAGAACGAACGTCCACGTATAAAATAATTAAACAAAAATCATCACGTAAAGATAAATATCCTAGCCTGTTCATCATACGCCTAGTAAGATGACTTGTTTGTGAATCCTAAATCCTTACTGCCCATATTTTCATTTATCATCATACATTTTGGGATACAGAAACGTATGGCGCTTACTGAGGGAGCTATCGACATCTTTCTAAAACAGTGAGTAGGTTTACTTATTTCATTTACTGAATTAACTAGGTTTTCTTAAATTAAAATTAAACACTAACTGGTCACAGAACGTTGAGTGAAATGTAATCGTCATAACTTTAAAGTTCCGTTTTCTTCCCCGAAAATAAAGGAAACAGTTCGTTCTCTTAAAGCGAACTGACGACTATATTTCTCAGCTTAGTTGGAAAAAAGGGACTTGCAAACGGAAAAAGCACCATGGTTATAATTTTCTCACATAATTGTTAAAAATCAAGCTGGTTAGTTTAGTTATTTTATTAGTTAGTTTAAGAATACCCTACCCGCCCCAAAGGCAATCCAAAGAAAAGAAGCAGGAAGGCACCATTTATTGGTATGGAGTTAAAGAAACGCGCAATCTATGAAGAAGGGGCATAGAAACATAAGTTGAGAAAGAAGATTATGAAATAGATCAAAGTCGAAAAAGAAAGTAGTAAGTTCTGAAAAACAGGACAACAGTGAACCGATGGTAGGATGCCCTAGAAGTCGCTGAACTTGTTCGGGCCCTCAGGTAGCTATACTCTAGTTTGACCATTGTACTAGACTTAAGAAACATTCTACCTCTGTATCTCCTGTGGTAAATAAATTATTCAAATTGTTTTAAAAAATTGTTTTAAAAATTGTTCAAAAAATAGTCCTTAACATAACAAAAACCATTCATTTCGACAAAAAGATGGCCCACCTAACACTCAGCTTGGGCCCTCTTATTTTCCCCCTGGGAGCGCTAATTCCCATAGATACAATACTTGTACCCCCCTGAGGATAACAAATCAAGTGTCAGTGTATGAACTACAGAAACATTTTGTATCTCATTCTATTGGTATTTTCTATATTCACTTACAGACATGGGAATAAGAAATGAAATGGAAACACGGTGACATTTAAATGGCTGGAAAGTAAGTAATTTGAACAAAATTTAACACATTGGTTGCAAATAAACCTAGTTTTGGCGTCATAATCGACTGCTCTATACAGGTTGAGAGTGAAGTCATCGCAGTAAGGAAAGTAATACCTGAAACAAAATTTAAAAAATCAAGTTTGGGCATTGCAGCTTCACAGAGTTTGAAATGCTGGCCTCAAAGCTGGCCGACCCATCGATGGGTCGTTTTGAAAAAGTTTGAGCAATCTTTTAAAATTAATGGCATTTAATGGACCTATAGTTGATGTTTGGAATTTATAAAATTTCAATCTACTTTTAATTTAAATTTGAACTGAATACTGGACTTCGGTTAAACCCATCGCGGTCAGCGTGGTAAGGCAAATTCTCGGGTCATTTCTAGTGAGAATTCAGAGAATTTCTTACATTTTTATTTTCTGAAATTTTCTGTAAAAAATGTAATTGGAGCAGGATGTTGTACACCCTTACGATATTTTTCAATTTTTCATTCATTGTTTCCAAAATCAATGAAGCTTTTTGACGACGTCAATACTCGGTAGTACATCAGGAAAAAAGCGAACAAAATGAAACTTTTGTTTTCAATAAGCGAAGCGAACATATTTAAAGTGAGATGGCTGTTTAAAATAAGGTCGTTTGTGAAAATAAATAAAAACCCTTTAAATCGGAAAGCATTGACCTTGAGTCCCGAAGCTATTCAGGTTTTCAGGGCTATTGCCCTTGTCGGTGTGTTGGACGAGGGAGACCGGCGAGCAAGTTACCGGTGCGGTAATTCTTCATTTTTTTCTCCAGTGAGGTTACTGAGAACTCTGGTCCCTATCCGCCCACTCACCTCCGGTTTCAATTGTTCGCTACTTCGTCACAACATACCTGGTGAGAAAAGAAGAATAAATAGAAATGGATACCTACGAAACTTTAAAAGAACCAGCTAATAAATGTTTTTTTTTAAATATCACGCATCAAAGCAGCACAGTAAACAGTTTTTGAACGAGCAGGAAGTTAGAGCATGCTTCATGTTTTACCTATTCTAACATAACCTGAACTATCTTAATTGATAACACAATGTAGTGTAACTCCTACAAGAACGCTCAGTTACCCTGACATCTAAAGTGCGGGACGTCTTTTGACACATATCACGCTTGTTTAAATTTGAATGTTAAATTAGATGATTAGATTAGATTATTAGTTAGTTTAAGCCTCCCTATCCTCAACAAATGAGATCCAAAGAGAGGAAGGAAGAATGCACCATTTAGTATGGAGTTAAGGGAACGTGGAATCTGTGCAGAAAGGGCATAGAAACAGTAAGATTAGAAAAAGTTCATGAAACAAGATGAAAGTTGAAGAAGAAAGTAGTAGGTGCTGAAAAAACAGGACAGCAGTGAACCAAAAAACGTTTGGTTCCTAACAAAACAAAAACCTATGTTATTTTAACAAAAAAAGCCTACATAACCTTTAGCTCGGGCCCTCGCATTGTCCCTGTGGAAGCGCTAACTCCCATAGATACAATAGTTGCATCTCCCTGAGGGGTTTTATGTTAAATTGTCGCTTTAGTTACCATAACGAGAAAGAAAATCGCAGCATTCACTTTACTTGAACATACATCTGTGCACAATTGTCCAATGTCTATGACTCAAGTTCAAGTTTTTAATTTTTGATCAAATCTATGTATTAGGCCGCTGCATTTGCTTCCAGTAACTTTGTTATTTTCCAATAACTATCTGTTTGCATTTCCTATGTTTAATTGTGTTATTTAATTTGATTTTTCTTTTTTACTTTCACTTACCTATTTGGCAGGTCTCTCCAGTGTCTCTCAGAACCTTTTTCTCTCGGCTTTCCTTTGTTCTCTCCATTAATTTTCTTCGTTATTTCCCATACCAGTTTCATACCTCGTTAGTTCACATCAATAATTATTGTTTCCCTTAATTTCTTCCGTTATTTTCATCAGCTTCCTTCAGGATTTGCTAGCTTTTCTCTATTTCCCTTGCGATTTTCTATAAATTTGATTATTTCATTAGGTTTTTCTTATTATCCCCATAGTTTTAATTGCTATTCATTCAGCTCTAATTATTATTCAACCCTGAACCCCTAGCTTTTCCTGCCTCTCATCATTTCCCTCAGTACTCAGCGGTCACATGAGCATCCCTCTTGATCAGCTGACTCCTGAAGTGTTGTTTTGGGTACCCTCACTTTGCTAGCCAGACGGCAACACTCAACTCCGTCAGCAACACTCAACACATGACACAAGTAACTAAGTAACAACCACTACCGCCGGATCAGCTAAATCTGTTCACTCTGCCCAAGTGTTGCTCTCATTATGAAGACTGCGTGGGAACAGAAGGAGGGAATTAAAGATAGAAGAGGCAAGGGTAAAAGAAGGGAATTATGTATGGGAGAGGCGAGGGTATAAGGAGGAAACTAAATATGGAAGAGACGAGGGTAAAAGGAGGAAACTAAATATGGAAGAGACGAGGGTAAAAAGAAGAAATTAAATATGAAAAAGCGAGGGTAAAAGGAAGAAATTAAATATGAAATTAAATATTAATTAAATTAAAAAGATAAAAGAAGGGAATTATGTATGGGAGAGGCGAGGGTATAAGGAGGAAACTAAATATGGAAGAGACGAGGGTAAAAGGAGGAAAATAAATATGGAAGAGACGAGGGTAAAAGGAAGAAATTAAATATGAAAAAGCGAGGGTAAAAGGAAGAAATTAAATATGAAAAAAGCGAGGGTAAAAGGAAGAAATTTAATATGAAAAAGCGAGGGTAAAAGGAAGAAATTAAATATGAAAAAAGCGAGGGTAAAAGGTGGGAAATAAGGATGGGGGAGTTGAATCATGAATATGCTCTCCCAGCTTCGATGTCAGGGAATATAGGGAAATTAAACATGCGTAACTTTGTACTACACAATTACACAAGGGAAATTAAACATGCGTAACTTTGTACTACACAATTACACAAGGGAAATTAAACATGCGTAACTTTGTACTACACAATTACACAAGGGAAATTGAACATGCGTAACTTTGTACTACACAATCTGTCAATCATGACGACGTTCGACATTTTTTCTTTAGATAAATCTAAATATATTCATACATTTTTATTTTTTCGCATTTCTGTTCACATATTTTTCAATTAAAATGGCCGTTGAACATTTCCCGTTTGTAACTGTTTCCACAACTTTATTGTTTATTATTTCAACTGAAGAAAAATACAGAAGGATGCTCGCATTTTCAGTACGTTTTTCAAATCTTTCACGCTTAACAAGGAAAAAAATTAATCAGCTAAAGAATCCAATTTCTCAATCAATGCATACGAAATGCTAATTTCTCAGAACTACTGCGATGCGCAGGTAGAGATGTAACTTGTAAGCCCGAATAAGTTCAGCAACTTCTATAGGGCATCGTATGTGAACTACTGTTCAAAGATTTAAAATTGAAAGCTTTCAATATTTTCTATTCTCCGCCTCTTGTTCATCGCGACTTGCCTCACAATCTGAACCTCATCTCTGCCAGCTGTCAAAGTTCGACTGTTTTAACATGTGCTTGCAGTCATAAAATTTTCAATAAGAGAAAATATTTAGCTTATACACCAACTCATAGGCGATCAAAGGCTATGTTTTACATCAGTTGTCGCATGAAATTTACTCTCAATCGTGGAAAACTTTTATATCTACTTTCAATTTTGAAGAAAGATCTACTATCAATCCCTATTAGAACATTACAACCTACTCTCAATCTTTAAAAACAACTCCATCTACTCTCAATCGTGGAGGACAATTCAATCAACTCTCAACCCCATGGAACATATCAATCTACTCTCAATCCTGGAGAACATATCAATCTATTCTCAATTTGAAGAACATATCAATCTACTCTCAATCTTGAATAATATCTCATCTACTCTCAATCCTAGAGAACATCTCATCTACTCTCAATCCCGTAAAACAAATCAAGGGTTTTAGATCACTACATACACTCGCTTCCACACATGTATGAAATCTATCCTATGTCGACATGGTACATCAACATACAAAACTGTAGGAGTACACATGAATAAGTGAGTCAAGGTGTAAAATTACGCAGCTGTAGAGAGACTCGTGTGCACAAGAAAGAAATCGCAGCTGAAGAAACATCCAAAATTTCATAAAAATAAAAAGCACTGTCATATAAGCACACATGAAGACATAAATAGTCTATAAAATAATGCAGCTGCAAAAATACGCATGAAAACATGAATGAATACAATCCTCCGGCTGTAAAGGAACGCACAAATATACATATAATATGATACAGCTGCAGAGACACCTATAAATGCAGGAATGAATAAAACTGCAGCTGCGCGTGAGGCGAGCGTGGCGTTGACAGCATCATTTGCTGCCGCGTATGTGTGCTGCATTGGGGGGGCTGTGGGAGGAGAGGGTTATTAAAGGGAGGGGTAAGAGGGAGGGGAAGGAGAGCGTTGACGTGGAGGGAAAAGAGGGAGGCGTTGTGGAAGGGGAGAGAGAATTAAGAGTGAGGGGTAGGAGGGCGTTGAACGGGGAGGGAGAGGAGGGAGGCGTTATGGGAGGGGGAGGGAGGCGATATGGGAGGGGGGGGGAGGGGTTGAAAGGATAGGAGAGGGTTAACGAGGAGTAAAAGAAGGGAGGCGTTGAAAGAGGAGAGTGTTAAAAGGAAGAGAGGGAGGCGTTGTGGGTGGGTAGTGATAGGAGAGAAGTGTGGGAGGGGAGGAGTAGCGGAGGAAAAGGAGGGAGACGAAAATGGAAATGGAACAAGAGGAGGGAGGGTAAATATGAGGGGTTGGAAGACTCAGGGCAACCTAGAGACCTGTGCTGCTGAGCTAAAGATCATACGAGAACATAGTTTTTGGTTCAATTTATTCCCACTTGAAATGGCGGTCTACGGCTAATTTTTCAGGAAGTCGTCCAAGAGATTATCCTGATATCCGCATATATATGATATCCAAACATGATCGTACACAGAATATCCGTTTATGACCGTGTAAATTATATTTTGATATGGTCGTATACAGAATGTTAGGATATGCACGTATACAGGATGTTTGGATATGCTCGTATACAGGATGTTTGGACATGCTCGTATACAGGATGTTTGGATATGACTTTATAGCGGATATTTGGAAGTACCCGTATGCGGGACATCCAGATATGACCGTATGCTTGATATTCTGATGTACCATTGTACAGAATATCCGTATGCGCTCGTATGCAGGAAATTCGAATTTATCCGAATCCGTCAGTGTTTCCCGATCGAGTTTGGTGCGTAGGAAATTGATATGTTCTCCAGGATTGATAAACTTAGAATTTATCTTATGCATTAATACTTGCTGTACCAGAAGATTTATTTTAACTACTGCGTTGGTGGCACATGCACGTATGTACGGTCGGTACGCAGCAAAACTGAATATCTCTCTCAGTGAACACAATCACACAACAAAGATGAATTTGAAACAGGATTATGAGTGTCTTCTGCTCTGCAGTCACAGTTGTTTATTCATGTACCTATACCTATGCAGTTGCTTATTCATGTATAGTGACCATTAAATTTAACGACTTTTAGCCTACTCTGAAAACAAAATTTTTAAGTAGGTTTTAATTGATGTTAAAACTTATTTCAATGCTTATTAAATACTTAAAAACAAAGCAGGTATCAGGTATCTTCAAATGGGGTCACAATAACACCGTTTTTCGTAATTTTGAAAACAATGTAAATTAAGTTGAAATACAAAAACGTTTCTGTACGTACTCAGAATTCTGTCCCGCTACACAAACAAGACTCCTTAAAATTCGCTTAATTTCAAAAAAGTTCTCTCGTGAAATGCAGTCGTTGAGACCTTCACCCCCACACGCCCACCCACATACATACACAAAAAACGTACACGCACCCACACACGCACAGAGACACCCTCGCGCACGTTTAACAACGCCCTCAAAAATCGCGTAACCAAACAATCTTCCCTCGAATGTCGCGTATCGCCGCACAATCGTGATTGTCGCGCCGTGTTTAATTGTCAGACAATCAAGCGTATTTGCGCTGTCATTTTACGTCAAGTTTTTTCGCTAGTGCAAAATTTTTGACAGACCCACGTCGGTGTTTGTTTGACCTGAATAGGTTTTTGTCAGGTTACCCCGGTTTTTGTCCGATTATCGCGTTTATTTTGGGATGATTATCTCGAATTTTGTCAGATTATCGCTGGTTTTTGGGAGCTGGATCTGCCCCAGATTTTGGTTGGGGTTCCTTCGATTTTCGTCTTCCGCCCTCGCAGTTGCGCAACTTTTTCTGCTCTAACCTGCGCCAATTTTCGACCTGGGTCTCGAACCCGAGACAATGCAAATTCTGCAAGATCTTTCGAGCCCACCTTGATCTCTCGAGACCCTTTTTCGAGACCGTATGTTAAGGTATTTTTTACACCATTTTTCGTGAGCGCTTGTAAAACCTTTGCAAGACCAAAAATGGACTTTTTACAAACAAGCTGTAGAGCTAAACAGTACTTAGTCGTGGGAAATTGGACACGACTATTCACTTGGGTTTTGAAAGTCGGAAGCGACTTCCAACCAGCTACAAAAATAAGAGACTAAACTGATGTAGGAGCATTCATACTTATTATTGATCATTTCTACGTCATAAATACAAACATAACTCATATATACTGATATTCAATGTGAACCAAGTCATCCTAATGGTGATCATGGCTGGCAGATCAATTTTCATAAAAAAATAAATTAGAACTAGTGGAACGATTGGATCCTTCTGAAATTGAGTGTTAGAGAAAGAAAAGAACTCGAAGAGGTCGTTTGAAGTTTAAAATTTTCCGAACTTGATCGAGCAGCTTGTACGCGGATGTGATTGACAAAACGTTATTCAAATTAACTGTACTGTAAGTAATGGTTCAACTGTACTGCAAGTATTGGTTTAACTGCACTGCAAGTATTGGTTTAACTGCACTGCAAGTATTGGTTTAACTGTACTGCAAGTATTGGTTTAACTGTACTGCAAGTATTGGTTTAACTGTACTGCAAGTATTGGTTTAACTGTACTGCAAGTATTGGTTTAACTGTACTGCAAGTATTGGTTTAACTGTACTGCAAGTATTGGTTTAACTGTACTGTAAGCATTGGTTTAACTGTACTGTAAGTATTGGTTTACTTGATCAGTCTACTCCATCGTAGATGCTCAGGTATTGAAGGCAAGTCAAAAGACTAGTGTTATTTAATTGAAGTAGGTGCAATGATTGAAAAATTTTCAACAAAATACTGCGAATTCAGCTTGTTCGCATACAGCATACGTTGTAAAACAATATAAGTACTCACAAAACAAGTTTAAAAATTCAGTTGATCCTGAGCAACAAAGTCTGCGGTGGAGAAGAAAAGAAGCAGGAAAATTCCACCATTCAATTCACGGCGCAGGAAATCTATTCCGCTTCCCAATTAAATGAAAGGAATTTATCTAGGGTCGTTGAATTTATCTATGAATTTCTACCATACAACGACATAACGACAAAGTATTTGGAACCGCGTTAGCTTCTATTTTTAGATGCGTTATCTGCATTTTCTTTTGCTAAGTTGTACCAAAGCTGAGCTTCATAACACTGAGCTGTTCTGAATGATGCGCTGCTGCGCTGAATGACACGGTGCTGCGCTGAATGACACGGTGCTGCGCTGAATGACACGGTGCTGCGCTGAATGACACGGTGCTGCGCTGAATGACACGGTGCTGCGCTGAATGACACGGTGCTGCGCTGAATGACACGGTGCTGCGCTGAATGACACGGTGCTGCGCTCAATAACGCGGAGCTGTGCTAAACGCACAGCCTGTGTGTGCTGCGTACATGCCTGACTGACCTCTGCTGGTCACTATATATAGTCATCACCAGGTCGTCACCAAGTCGTCACCAAGTCGTCACCAAGTCGTCACCAAGTCGTCACCAAGTCGTCACCAAGTCGTCACCAAGTCGTCACCAAGTCGTCACCAAGTCGTCACCAAGTCGTCACCAAGTCGTCACCAAGTCGTCACCAAGTCGTCACCAAGTCGTCACCAAGTCGTCACCAAGTCGTCACCAAGTCGTCACCAAGTCGTCACCAAGTCGTCACCAAGTCGTCACCAAGTCGTCACCAAGTCGTCACCAAGTCGTCACCAAGTCGTCACCAAGTCGTCACCAAGTCGTCACCAAGTCGTCACCAAGTCGTCACCAAGTCGTCACCAAGTCGTCACCAAGTCGTCACCAAGTCGTCACCAAGTCGTCACCAAGTCGTCACCAAGTCGTCACCAAGTCGTCACCAAGTCGTCACCAAGTCGTCACCAAGTCGTCACCAAGTCGTCACCAAGTCGTCACCAAGTCGTCACCAAGTCGTCACCAAGTCGTCACCAAGTCGTCACCAAGTCGTCACCAAGTCGTCACCAAGTCGTCACCAAGTCGTCACCAAGTCGTCACCAAGTCGTCACCAAGTCGTCACCAAGTCGTCACCAAGTCGTCACCAAGTCGTCACCAAGTCGTCACCAAGTCGTCACCAAGTCGTCACCAAGTCGTCACCAAGTCGTCACCAAGTCGTCACCAAGTCGTCACCAAGTCGTCACCAAGTCGTCACCAAGTCGTCACCAAGTCGTCACCAAGTCGTCACCAAGTCGTCACCAAGTCGTCACCAAGTCGTCACCAAGTCGTCACCAAGTCGTCACCAAGTCGTCACCAAGTCGTCACCAAGTCGTCACCAAGTCGTCACCAAGTCTTCACCAAGTCTTCACCAAGTCGTCACCAAGTCGTCACCAAGTCGTCACCAAGTCGTCACCAAGTCGTCACCAAGTCGTCACCAAGTCGTCACCAAGTCGTCACCAAGTCGTCACCACCCCCTCACCACCCCCTCACCACCCCCTCACCACCCCCTCACCACCCCCTCACCACCCCCTCACCACCCCCTCACCACCCCCTCACCACCCCCTCATCACCCACTCATCACCAACTCATCACCCACTCATCACCCACTCATCACCCACTCATCACCCACTCATCACCCACTCATCACCCACTCATCACCCACTCATCACCCACTCATCACCCACTCATCACCCACTCATCACCCACTCATCACCCACTCATCACCCACTCATCACCCACTCATCACCAACTCATCACTAACTCATCACTAACTCATCACTAACTCATCACCAACTCATCACCAACTCATCACCAACTCATCACCAACTCATCACCAACTCGTCACCCACTCATCACTAACTCATCACTAACTCATCACCAACTCATCACCAACTCATCACCAACTCATCACCAACTCATCACCAACTCATCACCAACTCATCACCAACTCATCACCAACTCATCACCCACTCATCACTAACTCATCACTACCCTATTAAAAATTATAGGAGTGGCATCGGTGATTCTTGGGAGCGCTCCCAAATATGCATGGTTGTTTCATCCATGCGTCTCCTATGAGGCAACTTCGAAGTGTCCACTTTATAGGCGCGCCTGCGCCTCTGTCCCAACCGGTGGCCACGCATGGCTCAGCATGGAGCACTACCGTCGCGCTCCCAAGGCGCGACCAGTTTCTCCTATTCACCATCGGAGAATCATGAGAGGCCCAGGATGGCCACCTCTTAATTTAATTTAAAAAAAACGGCTGCGCACAGCTGATTTCCCATTAGTCACACTTTCAAACCGTCACACTGCTCAAACCGATTATAACCAGTTTGCCCTTGAATTACCTTAGTTCTTGCGCGATTAATCAATTCATCATAAGCAAACACGGTTGATAGTACAATAAAAATGTACCAGAGTATGTAAATTAAATACATTCCTACTAATGTGCAGAAAATTTCAAGGGTGCGTGTTCATTATTAAGCTGACATTAATGGGACATGTTTGTGACGTATAACTTATGCTTGAAGTTTTCGCAACGCAATAACTAAGGTAATTAATGGGCAACTGGCTATATTTGGTTGAGAAGCGTCAACGGTTGAACGTGCAATAATGGGAAATCAGCTGTACGCAGCCTTGGAGGCGAAAGCCTGCAGGGAACAATATAAATGTACCTTGAAAAAAATATAGCAACAATACCCTAGGGTCGTTGAAAGAATATACTCGTAGCTATATACATAACAAAAAAACTAGAAAGGAAAATAAAATATCTTTACCATGCCCGAGCTTAATTACACCGGCTATTCATAATGCCTCTACAGACCAGCATTTTACGTCTCTTCCATCTCTTGTTTCTTCTGACACCCTCACGTACTATACA
Source organism: Morinoia aosen (assembly GCA_030386875.1). Classification (NCBI taxonomy): domain Eukaryota; kingdom Metazoa; phylum Arthropoda; class Malacostraca; order Amphipoda; family Talitridae; genus Morinoia; species Morinoia aosen. The sequence continues at coordinate 25,405,583 of CM059578.1, read as the reverse complement.
CCCTCACGTAATACACACTCGCACTGATATACACTCTAACACTACTTGAAACGCTTCAAACAATAGAGACACGATCCAGACATGTGTCACGCACAACACCAACTTCAAAACTGACGCGAAAGACGGTAACCGTCATTTCTCTCGAGAAAGGTGGCAGACGTTTCGCCTAGAGGCCACCTGAACAGGTGGCCTGTGGTAGAACCATGGGAGAACTTGCTCGCATCGCGCTTATGAGTCGCGCCCTGGAAGTGTCAGAAGGGAAGAGGCCTCGGTTCGCTTAATACTCCTTTAATTCACCGCTGTCTCCCTTAATCAACCATGCTACTCCCTTAATTTTTAATAGGGTAAGTGACCGTTGCAGCGTCGGCTGTTCCGCGTATCTTGACAGTCACGTCCAACTGTCCATAGGTCATTGGAGTGGTTTAGCCAACATCGCTGGCTTGACTAGCACTGACATGACCTGCAGACCTCCCACAGTCAATGCTGGCTTGACCATCAGCGGCTTGGCTAGCTCTGGCCTGACCTGCGTTGGCTTGACCATCAGCGGCTTCGATTGGCAACTAGGATTGAGCGTTTACTAGGATTTACTAGGATTGAGCGTTTACTAGGGTTTACTAGGATTTTTCATTCACTGGGATTTACTAGGATTTACTAGGCTTTATCATTTACTGTGATTTAATAGGATTCAGCATTTACTAGGATTTACTAGGCTTTATCGTTTACTGGGATTTAATAGGATTCAGCATTTACTAGGATTTACTAGGACTTAGCATTCATGGTTATATTGTATATTTTTAATTATATATCGATAAATATTCATATAGAACCAGGATAGATATTTAGAATAGATTTATAATCCGGCGTTGGAGTTTGTTTGCTTTAAACTGACGTACACAGTGTACGTACACAGAGTAACTGCGTGTACGCAGCGTACATAAATTTACAGTAAAATGTGCGGGCGAGGCCTAATAATTTTTTCCTTACGATGAAAATTTAAAAAACTTGAATTAATTGGATGAAAAAACCCCTGGATTTAAAAAAACATGGAAGATTTAAAAAACTCCGCAGATATTAAAAAACCTGGATGTCCTAAAAAACTTGGATTCCTCGGATTTATAGAAGCTTAGATTTCAAAAACCTTAGAAGATATAGAAATTTTAGTTTCATGTCTGAATTTTGCAATTCGTCGCAGCTGCCGTACTGCAGTGCTCCCCACCGACACATTTTCTCTTCATTTCCTTCACATTTCCAGCCTCGCATGTCACCAGCGAGAGCACCCCGCCGAAATAAGGCACAGATCGAGAGCGCAGCATTTCTCTATATCTTTTTGGCAAGTCTAAAGCACCGGGATGCATATTTTATGATGTTCCTAAGTTCTTTTTTGCATCCAAAGCCTCGGCGGACGAGATGAATGACGGAGCACAAAAGAAACGGAGGGGCAGTCCGTCCGGTCAAGAAAAACTTGCGCGCGGACAAAAAATGGGAAGCCGAAGAAAGGTCAAGAAAAAGTTGCGTCGCGCAAAGAATGAAAAGCCGAAGAAAGGTGACCGACCGTTTATTGATTTCCGTACTATGGACCTGCTGACCAATGGCGAGGCCGTGCGTCATCGCCGCTGACCAATGCCTGTTCAATAACAGTAAAGATGCTCTCCTCAGTTGACCAATAACCGGCCAGTAACAACGCTTTACTGACCAATGGGGTGACCTGAGTCAAGTGACCTTTTCCTGAGCCTGACCAATCCAAATGGAGCTTTTGCTTCTGTGAAACACCAAAACTGACCAATCGTGGCTCGTCCTTTACGAAGTGACCAATCGCCGCAAGCTTTGGTGGTCGGCAGTATCTTGTGTGGCGGCCGTTACCATGACAACCGTCGTGTCGACAGGAAATAGACAAATATTGGAAATGTCAATAAGACGGCGAGGCACGAGTGGCTTCTGATAGAAAATTTCCAGATTAGGGAGCGTCACGGGCCCAAGCGGGCAGCTTCAAAATGGCCCTTATGATGCAGCATCTTAAGGGTCATTTTAGCCCTGCGTTTGTGATGGCTACTTGGGTTACGGCGCGCTGTTGTGAGGAGCGCAAAATACAGAGAATACAGACACACACACACACTCACACAGATGTGTGAACGTAGGACATGTGCGTCATGTGGAGATGGACAGTCGCCTCAAACATGTGCGTAATGTAGTAATTCTGCGTGAAAAGGAATCTCGTGTGATCAGATGACACACATGTATGTCACCGATAGGTTTTATGATGTAAACTTGAATGCATAAGTATTTTATACAAATACTGGTAATACCTCAAATATGTAGCGTGAATATATAACATACAGGTGGGATATTGCGTGCATCTAAACAGACAAACATACGTACATACAAATGGTATCTGCAGTTAATCGACACTGGAGGCGATTTTCGTAGCATGTATAGGGAAGTGATTTGAAGGTACAAAATAGCCTTTGTTTTTTATGGATAATTAAAAAAACTGTTTGACATATTAGCATTACATTTTTTTATATGTATAAATGCTGGCACACGAACACATCAAGCAAACAATCGTTCGAAGAGAACAATTTAAGTAATTCACGAATGAAAATTCTTTCTGTATAAGTGTGTCGTGATGACGTCACTGAGACATCCATACCCTGGTGTTTAGTTATAAGGAGCTTTAGAGTTCAAGTTTGGAGTTATGATGTATTTTACGAGTTATTTTAGGTCGGGTTGCTTAATTGAAAATTTGTTAAAGGAGGTCGCAAATAACTCAGGTCATGTCAGGGTAAATAGTTATAACCAATAGTTACAATAGTTATAATACTTATAACCAATAGTTGTAATAGTTATAACCAATAGTTATGATAGTTATAACCAAGAGTTATAATGGTTAAAACTAATAGTTATAATAGTTTTAATCATTAGTTATAATAGTTATAAACAATAGTTATAATAGTTTTAATCAATAGTAATAAATAGCTATAAGCAATTCAGGTCACAGCAGCACCGGAATGACAATAGGTGCACGATATCTACTACATACATGTACATATGCTTATGCATACTCGTACACATAAGCACACGCATGTACGTGTACTTCTACAATTACATGTGCATTTACATATGTAAGGACTTGGAACTTGTAGGCAGACGCATACATATACAAATATATGTACGAATGCATGTGTAAATACATTTACAAATGCATACATATGCTATTAATATATACAAATGCTCATTATTAACACGTACACACATGTACAAATAAATGTGAAAACACACAAAATACCCAGTCCAAGTTTGTCTACACAATTAAAGCGAGCTGCTGCGAAAGCTGTGTGTGTGGACAGCGCTGTGAACATGTCCAAAAATCGCCCGGACCCACCCAGTCTGCAGAGTGGTTACCCTCACCTGAAATGAGTTACCCTCACCTGAAATGGGTTACCCTCACCTGAAATGAGTTACCCTCACCTGAAATGAGTTACTCTCGCCTGAAATGAGTTACCCTCGCCTGAAATGAGTAACCCTCGCCTGAAATGAGTTACCCTCGCCTGAAATGAGTTACCCTCGCCTGAAATGAGTTACCCTCGCCTGAAATGAGTAACCCTCGCCTGAAATGAGTAACCCTCGCCTGAAATGAGTAACCCTCGCCTGAAATGAGTAACCCTCGCCTGAAATGAGTAACCCTCGCCTGAAATGAGTAACCCTCGCCTGAAATGAGTAACCCTCGCCTGAAATGAGTAACCCTCGCCTGAAATGAGTAACCCTCGCCTGAAATGAGTAACCCTCGCCTGAAATGAGTAACCCTCGCCTGAAATGAGTAACCCTCGCCTGAAATGAGTAACCCTCGCCTGAAATGAGTAACCCTCGCCTGAAATGAGTAACCCTCGCCTGAAATGAGTAACCCTCGCCTGAAATGAGTAACCCTCGCCTGAAATGAGTAACCCTCGCCTGAAATGAGTTACCCTCGCCTGAAATGAGTAACCCTCGCCTGAAATGAGTTACCCTCGCCTGAAATGAGTAACCCTCGCCTGAAATGAGTTACCCTCGCCTGAAATGAGTTACTCTCGCCTGAAATGAGTTACCCTCGCCTGAAATGAGTAACCCTCGCCTGAAATGAGTAACCCTCGCCTGAAATGAGTAACCCTCGCCTGAAATGAGTTACCCTCGCCTGAAATGAGTAACCCTCGCCTGAAATGAGTAACCCTCGCCTGAAATGAGTAACCCTCGCCTGAAATGAGTAACCCTCGCCTGAAATGAGTTACCCTCGCCTGAAATGAGTTACTCTCGCCTGAAATGAGTTACCCTCGCCTGAAATGAGTAACCCTCGCCTGAAATGAGTTACCCTCGCCTGAAATGGGTTACTCTCGCCTGAAATGAGTTACCCTCGCCTGAAATGGGTTACCCTCGCCTGAAATGAGTAACCCTCGCCTGAAATGAGTTACCCTCGCCTGAAATGAGTTACTCTCGCCTGAAATGAGTTACTCTCGCCTGAAATGAGTTACCCTCGCCTGAAATGGGTTACCCTCGCCTGAAATGAGTAACCCTCGCCTGAAATGAGTTACTCTCGCCTGAAATGGGTTACTCTCGCCTGAAATGAGTTACTCTCGCCTGAAATGAGTTACTCTCGCCTGAAATGAGTTACTCTCGCCTGAAATGGGTTACTCTCGCCTGAAATGAGTTACTCTCGCCTGAAATGGGTTACTCTCGCCTGAAATGAGTTACTCTCGCCTGAAATGGGTTACTCTCGCCTGAAATGAGTTACCCTCGCCTGAAATGGGTTACCCTCGCCTGAAATGGGTTACCCTCGCCTGAAATGAGTAACCCTCGCCTGAAATGGGTTACTCTCGCCTGAAATGGGTTACTCTCGCCTGAAATGAGTTACTCTCGCCTGAAATGGGTTACTCTCGCCTGAAATGAGTTACCCTCGCCTGAAATGGGTTACCCTCGCCTGAAATGAGTTACCCTCGCCTGAAATGGGTTACCCTCGCCTGAAATGGGTTACCCTCGCCTGAAATGGGTTACCCTCGCCTGAAATGAGTTACCCTCGCCTGAAATGGGTTACCCTCGCCTGAAATGGGTTACCCTCGCCTGAAATGGGTTACCCTCGCCTGAAATGGGTTACCCTCGCCTGAAATGAGTAACCCTCGCCTGAAATGAGTTACTCTCGCCTGAAATGGGTTACTCTCGCCTGAAATGAGTTACTCTCGCCTGAAATGGGTTACTCTCGCCTGAAATGAGTTACCCTCGCCTGAAATGGGTTACCCTCGCCTGAAATGAGTTACTCTCGCCTGAAATGAGTTACTCTCGCCTGAAATGAGTTACTCTCGCCTGAAATGAGTTACCCTCGCCTGAAATGGGTTACTCTCGCCTGAAATGAGTTACCCTCGCCTGAAATGAGTTACTCTCGCCTGAAATGAGTTACCCTCGCCTGAAATGAGTTACCCTCGCCTGAAATGAGTTACCCTCGCCTGAAATGAGTTACTCTCGCCTGAAATGAGTTACCCTCGCCTGAAATGAGTTACCCTCGCCTGAAATGAGTTACCCTCGCCTGAAATGAGTTACTCTCGCCTGAAATGAGTTACTCTCGCCTGAAATGAGTTACCCTCGCCTGAAATGGGTTACCCTCGCCTGAAATGAGTTACCCTCGCCTGAAATGAGTTACTCTCGCCTGAAATGAGTTACCCTCGCCTGAAATGAGTAACCCTCGCCTGAAATGAGTTACTCTCGCCTGAAATGAGTTACCCTCGCCTGAAATGGGTTACCCTCACCTGAAATGAGTTACCCTCACCTGAAGCGGGTTACCCGCACCTGAAATGAGTTACCTTCGCCTGGAATGGGTTACCTTCGCCTGGAATGGGTTACCCTCGCCTGGAATGGGTTACCTTCGCCTGGAATGGGTTACCTTCGCCTGGAATGGGTTACCCTCGCCTGAAATGGGTTACCTTCGCCTGGAATGGGTTACCCTCGCCTGGAATGGGTTACCCTCGCCTGAAATGGGTTACCCCCGCCTGAATTGAGTAACCCCCCGCCTGAATTGAGTTACCCTCGCCTGAAATGAGTTACCCTCGGCAGAAATGAGTTACCCTCGCCTGAAATGAGTTACCCTCGGCAGAAATGAGTTACCCTCGGCAGAAATGAGTTACCCTCGCCTGAAATGAGTTACCCTCGGCAGAAATGAGTTACCTGCACCACAACCATGTAAAGATGTTTCGAAATAAATTATCGAAAGTAAGAAGAAGTTTCCCTATCTTCAAATTGGTGACCTAAGCTTTTATCCAATAAATAAATAGTCAAAAATGTTTACCAGTCTCCACATGAATTACCCTAATAAGTTACCCTCACTTAATGTATGTTAGCTTCTCCATAAGTAAGTTACCTTATCCTCATTCAAATTACCCAGAATTCAAAAATACATACCAAATGAGGTACCCTGCCTCATATGAGGTACACCGCTTCATGTGAGGTATACCCTGCCTCATGTGAGGTATACCCTGCCTCATATGAGGTATACCCTGCCTCATATGAGGTATACCCTGCCTCATATGAGGGAGGTATACCCTGCCTCACGTGAGGTATACACTGCTTCATGTGAGGTATACCCTGCTTCATGTGAGGTATACACTGCTTCATGTGAGGTATACCCTGCCTCATATGAGGTATACCCTGCCTCATGTGAGGTACCCTGCCTCACGTGAGGTATACCCTGCTTCATGTGAGGTATACCCTGCCTCACGTGAGGTATACCCTGCCTCACGTGAGGTATACCCTGCCTCACGTGAGGTATACACTGCCTCACGTGAGGTATACACTGCTTCATGTGAGGTATACCCTGCCTCACGTGAGGTATACACTGCTTCATGTGAGGTATACCCTGCCTCACGTGAGGTATACACTGCCTCATATGAGGTATACCCTGCTTCATGTGAGGTACCCTGCCTCACGTGAGGTATACACTGCTTCATGTTAGGTATACATTGCCTCACGTGAGGTATACACTGCTTCATGTTAGGTATACATTGCCTCACGTGAGGTATACACTGCTTCATGTGAGGTATACCCTACCTCATGTGAGGTATACACTGCTTCATGTGAGGTATACACTGCTTCATGTGAGGTATACACTGCTTCATGTGAGGTATACCCTGCCTCATGTGAGGTATACCCTGCCTCATGTGAGGTATACCCTGCCTCATGTGAGGTATACCCTGCCTCATGTGAGGTATACCCTGCCTCATGTGAGGTATACACTGCCTCACGTGAGGTATACACTGCCTCACGTGAGGTATACACTGCTTCATGTGAGGTATACACTGCTTCATGTGAGGTATACCCTGCCTTATGTGAGGTATACCCTGCCTCATGTGAGGTATACACTGCTTCATGTGAGGTATACCCTGCCTCATGTGAGGTATACCCTGCCTCATGTTTTGCCTGCGTGCTTGGTGTGTCCGTTGCTACCGCCACCCTGTAAACCGGACTCCGTAACACTATACATAATTGCTGCAAATTTTGTTCAATATTGCAATCTACACATAAAATTAGCGATTCATTTCGATTTTATCCTGACTCAAAAACTGAAGAATCAATGAAGTAGTACAGATGTTGCGACAGATTATTTGAAAACAGTTTTCAGAATTGGTTTAGCGTTCCAATTTCAATGAATGCTTTTTTTCCAACTGTTGAGGTACGTGTACTGATAATCATGTGATTAGTCGTTAGTTTTAGCGTCCCTAAGCAGCAACAAATGCGATCCAAAGAGAGGAAGGAGCAAGGCACCATTTAGTATGGATTTAAGGAAAAGCGGAATCGCCGCAGAAAGGGCATAGGAACAGTAAGTTGCGAAAGAAGATTATGAAACAAGATCAAAGTTGAAGAAGAAAGTAGTAGGTGCTGAAGAACAGGACAGCAGTGAACTGAAAAAAAAGATGGTCCTTCAACAATAAAAACATTTTATTTCAACACAAGGAAGGCCTACCTAACTCTCAGCTCGGGCCCTCACATTGTTCCCCTGGGAGTGCTAATTCCCATAGATACAATAGTTGTCTCTCCCTGAGGGGGATAATCATGTGAGAGTATCGCCATGCGCGAAAACTAATTTTTATTTCACACCGATAAATACAGTATACATGGCTTGGACAAAAAAAATGGAAACGCCTTGGAAAATGGACAAAATACATTTTATTTAGTGTAGGCCCACCTTTTGAGGCAATTACAGCCTAAATTATTCGAGGTATTGATTCAAGTTAATTGTGAATATATTTTTAAATGAGCTTTAGCTCATTCTTCAGGTGAAACCCCTTCAAGTTCTTGTAGAGACGATATCGGCAAAATCGACTTCTGATTTGAATATCCATGACCGACCATAAATGCTTGATAATGTTGAGGTCTGGTGGTTCTGGGGGCCAGATGAGATGCTCAACTTCGTAGGAATGTTCTTCGTGCCATTGTTTACCAATTTTAGCTGCATGGACTGTGGCATTATCATCGTGAAAGGTGGCGTTCCACTCCGGAAGAGTTCTTGAACCATAGGATGAACTTGGTTGCCCAAAATTCCTAAATAGTATCGGCTCTTAATTCTTCCATGATGGGAAATCATTGGCCCGGCGGATTCCCAAGAAATAGCACCCCAGATCATGACAGAACCCTCGCCATGTTTTACGGTCGGGAGAGGGCAGTCTGGATAAAAGGCTTTTTCCGGCTATCTCCAAACGTATACTCGGCCGGAGGTCGAAAATAAGGTAAACGATGATTCGTCAGAAAAAATTATATTTTCCCACTGCTTGACGGACCAATTCTGGTGGTTTCTACACCACTCTAAATGCTTCGAAATGTTTGCCTCCGAGAGCAGAGGTTTCCTAATTTCAGCTCTCCCGAAGAATCCAGATTTGTGCAGCTCCCGACGAACAGTTTTGCGTAAACTAGGTTCTGTAGGTGTTCATTGAGGTCTGCAGTGATTTTGAGAGCCGTGGTCTTGCGACCCTCTCTAACAATTCGATTTAGAGTCCGACGGGCTCTCTCTGACAACTTCGACTGTCGGCGGACCAGTGCTTTGCTGAGGACGTTTTTCCTTCTCTACCAATGCAGTCATTACTTCTGAGGCAGTACCGCTTGGAACGTCAATAAAAATCATTCAACAAAGTATCAGTGAACATGAGGCAAGGTACCTCATTTGATTAAACAATAAAGCATTAAAATATATGAAGTTTGGATTGTACATAATAATTCCAGAGATTATGATTCCGAAATTTAGGTTTTTATTATTTTATCCAACTCCTCAATGTACCGACCCAATTTAAAGTTAAAGTTATGAAAGCATTTTTATGACCAACGCGAGAAACAGAATGGCAGCTTTTAATTAGCGTAATGATTCATAAGAATTCGTGACACTCCCGCGGTGTCTTTGTTCGCGTGCGGCAGTTATTAACCGCTCCCGCGTTTGAACGGACATATTTTGTTAAATATAAAGTCCCAATTTAAAACACGTTTCTTGTGTCCATAATAACTCTGGGTGTTTTGCAGTTTCTTTCGTAACTTCTACTTTTCATTTGCTTGCCACTGAAAAAAGACGAATTTTTTATCAATACGTTTCAAATTTCAAGTTTTTGTAGCTCATAATGCTAAATTTTCAACCGCATAGTTATTGAGTAAAAAGTATTTATTTCAACGGTCGCTACCTTGTGTTGAAGTTAATCTCATCCTCAGGTTAAATTTGTTCCAACCTCAGGGTAAGTATGTCCCAACAAATCCTTGAAGTTTGTCCTTGAAATTTACCCCAACCTTATGTTAAAGTTCATCCCAACATTATGGTAAAGTTCATCCCAACATTATGGTAAAGTTCATCCCAACATTATGGTAAAGTTCATCCCAACATTACGGTAAAGTTTCTACCAATCTTATGTTAAAGTTTCTACCAATCTTATGTTAAAGTTTCTACCAATCTTATGTTAAAGTCTATTAACAAAGTTTCAGTCTCTGTGTATGTATCATTGAACCGAAGATGCATCGCTAGAGGTGCTGTGGTGCCAAGTCTCGCAGTCTCGAACGTGGACATGGTGCCACATCTACTGGTGAAGAGGAATTCCCAACTCTCCGCCCTCGTCTCCAACGAAAAAGTAAAAAATATCTGCAAATCAAAATACTCGGACACCTTTCTTGTCATTTAACATTCTGGTGTTGGCATTTGGATTTCGTAGATCATACGTGATTGGTATTTTATTTTTCATCCTACAATTTGCCGTTTTACTTTGTTAATGAATGAAATGTACATGCATTCACATTTTCACATAATAGTCACGTACACAAAAACACTAGTGTACACGGTAAACACACACATGTATACAAGTTAGGCACTGCACGTACACGCACAGGTATACGCAAAGTACACTTACGCATGCAGGTACACACAACCTCCACCTACACACACACAACCTCCACACAACCTCCACACAACCTCCACACAACCTCCACCTACACACACAACCTCCACCTACACACACAACCTCCACACAACCTCCACCTCCACACACACAACCTCCACCTCCACACACAACCTACACACACAAACTACACACTACACACACAAAGGTAGCACACAAACACACACACACACACACGCCCGACACGCACCCCTCAACAATACGGCGAGCACAAGTTGAGAACCACAGCTCTCTATAGGCTCGTTACAGCAGCACTCGAGTGCAGGCCGAGTGCTCTGAGAGCCTTGACATGGCCTGCATTATGATAAGTTTATGCGTCGTTGGCCCAATCTTCAATCAAAAGGCTCTCGGCCAATCACAGAGGCTTATTGCATCGCTGAGCGCCCTGATTGGTGCTCGACTTAACGGCCGATATAATCATTTGAGATCAGTCTACGGTGTCCGCACCTCGTTATTCGCGACTTTATTCTCTTATTATTGGAACGCTTGCTGCTCCGTTGAAAACTGGGTCTTACTTTCGTTATTATTGGAACGGTTGCTGCTCTGTTGAAAATTGGCGTCTTACTTTTGTTATTATTGGAACGGTTGCTGCTCTGTTGAAAACTGGGTCTTACCTTCGTTATTATTGGAACACTTACAGCTACGTTGAAACCTGGTGGGTTTCTTAATGTTGGAACGCTGGCATGCAGAAGTGCAGAAATCAGATGAATTTTTCACCATTATTCAATGCTTACTGCTCCGTTAAGAATTTTCTTGTTGGTTCTCTTCCTAATTATATTGAATTCCCGTGCAATTTACGTAAGTAAGAACACTCGAAGAAAAAAAAATAGTATAAGGCAGACAAAATTGGGCCACTTTACTGACTCTAAAATCTTGTACAAGATCTGAATGCTCTCATTATTTCCTTCCTGCATCAAAGGTAGCACGCACGTCATGTGGCATTTGAATTTGAAAATATCGTTTCCTTCAAAATCTTAAATCCAGCGTCGTAAGATTTTGATGGCTGTAAATGATTTTTTTGGCACAATTTACGAGAAAGTTGATGTTCTTGAATCTGGAGTGTCCTCAGATAGTTAGAGATTTTCCAGTTATATCAAAATTGTGAAACAATTGAAAAAAGGCTACGATAACCTCCGGAGATTTTCACGTGAAGTGAACACATCCTAAGCGCTTTCGGATACCTCACAATTTAGAGACAAGAGGAGTTGCGTCATGCGTAACTCTCGGAACTTTTGTACGATCTCGTGTCAATGATGACAGAATTTCAACGAGGAAGAGCCAGAACTTTTGATCGGAAGGTAACCCTAATAGTGACTTCTGCGACCAGTCTTATAAATGCTAACAGCTAATTGCAAGCGAAAAACTATCCGAGCACACGTGAATGCTCATACATTCTATCACAAATATGCAGTTTAAGTGGCTGAAAAACAGGTTACAAGTATAGCTCCGGGTGGGCTATGTTGAATAAAAATTATCCTAACCTAATCAGTTCTGGCCTAACCTAATCTTACCTTTTTTAACCTAACATAATTTATTTTTAGCAAATCTGACTTACCTTATCACAACCTATAACCCATTCTATGCTAACCTAATCTAACCTAACCCATCTTAAATTACATAATCTAATCTATCCTATCCTAACCTAACCTGGCTTAGCCTTACCTCACTTAATCTAACCTATTCTAACCTAACCAAACCATACCTAACATAACCTAACTTGGATTCAACTGATTAGGATAATCCTAATTAGGCTTCATCGCACTGACGAAAACTACGACAAAGCTAACTTGCTTATTTTAATTTGCAGCTAACTTTGACGAGTTTGGGCAACTGATAACATAACACTTACAAGCGCATCAACTCAATTAAACAACTACCCAATAAAAGGATACAGCACTGAGCTCTTCAAGAAACGGACCAATTCGTCCAGAAGAGAAACAACCCCAACCCTGACAAAGGCGTAAGTTGACACGGTTGTTGCAGCGTAATTAAATATCGCTTCATTCTTTATCAAAACAATCGCTCATCCCATTTTTGTGCCCCTCACAACAGGGTGCCGGGACCGGTCTAAAGTTCCCGGATCATGCACAAGTTGGGACTAGTTTTTGTGGCGGCGCGCGGCGCGAAGGAATACAGCGGGCGCGCTTTTGTGTCCCTGAGAACAAACGAACAACGAGAAGCGTCGCTGCTCAGGCGTGCGCGATGAGGGTTGGTGGCTACCCAGGGCTATTGTGGGCAACGTACAGAAAGTTGCGGGTATTTTTGTTAATTTTGGTTATGGTGACGTCAGGGGAGGCGTACGCTCGAAGTGATTATCGTTGTAGGACTCGCTTCAAGTACAAAGTTAGAAGATAAATGAAAATACCTTATCTTTTTTTAGGTTTTGCTGTCTTGTTAATGACTATAATTCCGATAACGCTGAATGTGTTTAATCTTAGACTTGTCATACCCTACGAATGGATGAAATCATGGACTTTTTCTACCATTTGAATGTATTAAATTATTATTGTCATAACTTATAAGTGTATTAAATTATGTACCTGCCATACCCTAGAGTATATTAAATTGTGTACCTGCCATACCCTAGAGTATATTAAATTATGTACCTGCCATACCCTAAAGTATATTAAATTGTGTACCTGCCAAACTTTATGAGTGTATTAAATCATAACCATATCATATCACTGTACCACAAGTACAAAAACTTGTATCACTTCAGGTCATCATTTCTCGAAAACGAAAGAGTAATGAGGTTTTTGTACCTCGTGAAAGATTTTTTTGCGTTTTCTCTTCATTGTTAAAATATGTGCATCGAATTACACAACACCCTGTAGATATATGTGTAAAATATGCACCCAGACCCACACGTACACACATAAATCTAATAAATGCATATATAACACGTACCCAGACCCACACGTACACATATATTCATGTATAAAATATACATAATATATATGAAAAGTTCCCAGATCCGCAGGTATAATACACATATAGAATATGTATGTAACACGTACCCAGATCCACAAATTCACATATATAATATATATGTATACCTACCTATACATATCTATACATATATTGTAGATATATATATATATACACACAGCACGTACCCACGTGCACACGTGCCCCACTCTACACGCCCGCGTCTGCTGACCTAACTCGTCTGACCGCAAAAATCTTGCGCAAAAATCGCGCTCTGCTGCACAACAAAAGATCGCAGGGCAACTCCACCAAAAATTGCAGGCTGCAAGGCAACAATAGCAGCCAGCATTGTGAATGGCGGAGGTAACAATAGGCCGTGGCCGGTACAATATTCTGTGTAGCCCCGGGCTGTGCGGTGCTGGGTATTGTGTAGTGTGATGGCGGTGTGGTGGATGCTGTGTAGTGTGATGGCGGTGTGGTGGATGCTGTGTAGTGTGATGTGTTGGATACTGTGTAGTGTGATGGCGGTGTGGTGGATGCTGTGTAGTGTGATGTGTTGTATACTGTGTAGTGTGATGGCGGTGTGGTGGATGCTGTGTAGTGTGATGTGTTGGATACTGTGTAGTGTGATGGCGGTATGTTGGATACTGTGTAGTGTGATGTGGTGTTGTATACTGTGTAGTGTGATGGCGATGTGGTGGATGCTGTGTAGTGTGATGTGGTGTTGGATACTGTGTAGTGTGATGGCGGTGTGGTGGATGCTGTGTAGTGTGATGTGGTGTTGGATACTGTGTAGTGTGATGGCGGTGTGTTGGATACTGTGTAGTGTGATGTGGTGTTGTATACTGTGTAGTGTGATGGCGGTGTGGTGGATGCTGTGTAGTGTGATGTGTTGGATACTGTGTAGTGTGATGGCGGTATGTTGGATACTGTGTAGTGTGATGTGGTGTTGTATACTGTGTAGTGTGATGGCGGTGTGGTGGATGCTGTGTAGTGTGATGTGTTGGATACTGTGTAGTGTGATGGCGGTATGTTGGATACTGTGTAGTGTGATGTGGTGTTGTATACTGTGTAGTGTGATGGCGATGTGGTGGATGCTGTGTAGTGTGATGTGGTGTTGGATACTGTGTAGTGTGATGGCGGTGTGGTGGATGCTGTGTAGTGTGATGTGTTGGATACTGTGTAGTGTGATGGCGGTATGTTGGATACTGTGTAGTGTGATGTGGTGTTGTATACTGTGTAGTGTGATGGCGGTGTGGTGGATGCTGTGTAGTGTGATGTGGTGTTGGATACTGTGTAGTGTGATGGCGGTATGTTGGATACTGTGTAGTGTGATGTGGTGTTGTATACTGTGTAGTGTGATGGCGATGTGGTGGATGCTGTGTAGTGTGATGTGGTGTTGGATACTGTGTAGTGTGATGGCGGTGTGGTGAATGCTGTGTAGTGTGATGTGGTGTTGGATACTGTGTAGTGTGATGGCGGTATGTTGGATACTGTGTAGTGTGATGTGGTGTTGTATACTGTGTAGTGTGATGGCGGTGTGGTGGATGCTGTGTAGTGTGATGTGGTGTTGGATACTGTGTAGTGTGATGGCGGTGTGGTGGATGCTGTGTAGTGTGATGTGGTGTTGTATACTGTGTAGTGTGATGGCGGTATGTTGGATACTGTGTAGTGTGATGGCGGTGTGTTGGATACTGTGTAGTGTGATGTGGTGTTGTATACTGTGTAGTGTGATATCGGTGTGTTGGATACTGTGAGTGTGATGTGGTGTTGGATAGTGTGTAGTGTGATGTGGTGTTGTATACTGTGTAGTGTGATGGCGGTGTGTTGGATACTGTGAGTGTGATGTGGTGTTGGATACTGTGTAGTGTGATGTGGTGTTGTATACTGTGTAGTGTGATGGCGGTGTGTTGGATACTGTGAGTGTGATGTGGTGTTGGATAGTGTGTAGTGTGATGTGGTGTTGTATACTGTGTAGTGTGATGGCGGTGTGTTGGATACTGTGAGTGTGATGTGGTGTTGGATACTGTGTAGTGTGATGTGGTGTTGTATACTGTGTAGTGTGATGGCGGTGTGTTGGATACTGTGAGTGTGATGTGGTGTTGGATATTGTGTAGTGTGATGGCGGTATGTTGGATACTGTGTAGTGTGATGGCGGTATGTTGGATACTGTGTAGTGTGATGGCGGTGTGTTGGATACTGTGTAGTGTGATGTAATATTGGATCTTATGTATATAGTGTGATGATATGTACACTGTGAATAATTTTTGAAAAACTGATTAATACTGCCTGCCCATGCTAGAAGTCTCCAATTAATTCGGAAGCCTGCAAACGTCATTTATGGTGTATAATGACCAAAGATTTTACGAGACTTCGTTTTGTACATTCGCGTGTTTTCGATTAAAAGTTTTCTTAATTTAAGGTCCTAGAACGCGTTCTTGGATGCCATCATTCGTTCACTCTTGTTCAGCCACGGTGAAGGATTTCGAATTTTTCCTTTGTTTGAATAGGTGGCACCATAGCTGGATGACCTTGGGAAAGGAACATTTTCCAACAAGACAGTGCACCAACACACGATCATATTGAAAATTGTGTGACTGGAATTTTCTAAATGTTATATCTTGAGATCCATAGTTTGAAAAGGGTAACCTTATTCTCCAAAGCTTCTCACACCTTGTAGCAATTAGGTACGCTATGTGTGTGCCTGAAGCGAGAATCCAATTCATTAATGACCATGAAGACGCATGAGATGGTTTAAAACCAATCACGTCACGTATTTTACCACAACCCTCATAATCAATTATCTAAAGTGTCCTTGTACAAATGTAAGTAGAATTGCGTTAAAATTATGGGAATTGTATTATAATTGGGTGGGAAAACATGTTCAGATACTCATATTGCAAAAATTTGCGCATTTTCAGTTCATTTTTTTTCTTCGTAAAATATCTCAGATTATTTGTCGCACATCGAAATTTTAGAATATCAAAACAAAAGTTCACGCGCGCATGAAATAGTTCGCTGCCGCGTGCGTTGGTACGAAAACAATGGGAAAAATCATCTTACCTTATTCCCAGTTTCTTCTGGTAATTTTCACGCAATAGCGAACATCTTTTGTAACTCTTTTTTGTTGTGGAATGTACTAGGCACATCAGAGCATAACGCTTAAAACTCTTCTTTGGTGAGGGATGCTGATAGAATATCAGCACAAGAACATCAGCACAAGAACATCAGCACAAGAACATCAGCACAAGAACATCAGCACAAGAACATCAGCACAAGAACATCAGCACAAGAACATCAGCACAAGAACATCAGCACAAGAACATCAGCACAAGAACATCAGCACAAGAACATCAGCACAAGAACATCAGCACAAGAACATCAGCACGAGAACATCAGCACGAGAACATCAGCACGAGAACATCAGCACAAGAACATCAGCATAAGAACATCAGCACGAGAACATCAGCACAAGAACATCAGCATAAGAACATCAGAACAAGAACATCAGAACAAGAACATCAGCACAAGAACATCAGCACAAGAACATCAGCACAAGAACATCAGAACAAGAACATCAGAACAAGAACATCAGAACAAGAACATCAGCACAAGAACATCAGCACAAGAACATCAGCACAAGAACATCAGCACAAGAACATCAGCACAAGAACATCAGCACAAGAACATCAGCACAAGAACATCAGCACAAGAACATCAGCACAAGAACATCAGCACAAGAACATCAGCACAAGAACATCAGCACAAGAACATCAGCACATGAACATCAGCACAAGAACATCAGCACAAGAACATCAGCACAAGAACATCAGCACAAGAACATCAGCACAAGAACATCAGCACAAGAACATCAGCGCAAGAACATCAGCGCAAGAACATCAGCGCAAGAACATCAGCGCAAGAACATCAGCGCAAGAACATCAGCACAAGAACATCAGCACAAGAACATCAGCACAAGAACATCAGCACAAGAATATCAGCACAAGAATATCAGCACAAGAATATCAGCACAAGAATATCAGCACAAGAATATCAGCACAAGAATATCAGCATGGCAAGAAACGAGAGAGTCGCCGCATCCGTAAAATTATACCGCTTCATTTTTTACCCTCCGTCATGCAGCTTCCAACAAATATGAAACTAGAACGGTTTTAAAACTGATTAAAATCCTGAAGAAATCGTTAAATGACAAGAATCGAGTACGACCCTTTAAAAATTAAAGATTCCATGAAAATTATACACAGCTAAGTAAACTGTAGGTCCCTCACTAGAGTAGAATTGCGTTCATAGCTGGTAGACATATAGCACGCTTAAAACCACTAATTTATGTGTGCATTTGACTAGTTGAGTTTATGGCATCAGTGTTACTACTATAATTGCAGTTTGTTATAACATTATCGGTCTCACCAACATAATTGCAAAAATTTTCATAGACGCGTTCGAAATTTTGAAATATCTCCGCCAAAGCGATACGTGAAATTTTTAAGCCCAATGGTTATTTGAGTGACTGAAAAATAGGATTTCGGATTTCAAGGTTTTTCGATGGATTGCAAGGTAAAGTCGACCATTTGGTCCCGTGCAGTTTTTGCACTGTTAAATGCGACCGAACCGATCAGCAACGCGATGCGAAGAGCATGGACGGAGAGTTAGGGATGGGTTTTATCCAGCGCTTCAGAGGACAAAGTATCCAAAAATGGCATCTGGGACACAATAGGAAGAGTTCTAATGAGAAATACCGAGGACGATATTGCTCCCTCAGCGATAAAGGCACAGACTTACAATAAAGGCGCGCCTTATGGGCCTTTGGGTGGTCATGCAGCGCCTACTGACGGCACCAAAGACCTTTTTAAGTCATCCTATACAACTTCCATAAATGCCACCGGTTGCTTCTTCCATAAATGCTATCGATTGCGCCATTATTTGGAGTGTTTTAACTTTTCGTCTACGCAAGCCACAAAAATAATTCATGTATCTTCTGTTCTACTTCTTTACCGATCTTTTTGATTTTTCGTTTACTCATAGCTAAATTGCTAAAGATTTCTTCACTTTTTCGACCGTACTCAGCTCCATAACTGGTGTTATGGAGCTCCATAAATGTTGTTATGTTAATTCAAATCCACGCTTAGGGTTGGAAAATCTCAGTCATCAAATCAAAGCTCTTTTAGAGGCGGTAAAAAAAGGTTTGCGAACACTAATCTTTCGAGATATGCGTCCGAAAAACATTTATTTTTAATTTAAAAACGCTCTCGGAAGTTTTCTCTCGTAAACACGGTTTCTTAAAAGCTTATATTCTTGAAGAGCTCTTCTCTTGAAAAGATTTCCTAAATGTCTCTTTCCCCTTTAAATCTTTTTTAAGAAATTTACCCTTCAGGGAAAGGTCTTTTCATCAGCATTCCTTGTCTCTTACTTTGCGTTGTCCCTTTTTTCTCAACTACCATCAAAAAATCACTTTTTCAATAAAAAATTGCCACGACTAATGAGGATTGCTTGCCTAGGTCGTATCTGAGATACCGCGTGCACGACTGCCCTTGCCTTGCTTTGCCTCTTCTTTTTCTTCATCTTTTTCATCTACTCCAGATGCGCATCAAATAACATCTAGAAAATAACTTTTTCTGCAGAAAATTGCCAAGGAAAGTGAGGATTGCTTGACTAGGTCGTATCTGAGATACGGCGTGGACGAACCCCATAGAATCTAACTACCGGGAATATTTCCACGGTAAAATTTTTCACATTCAAAGATTGCTAATTAAAGCCTTGACTGTGAAGCGAGTCACCGGTGGTACAAAGAGGGAATTTACATATTGCTGCTGACCGGCCAGTAGTCACATACATCTCAATTTTCATAAATACTTAATCAAAGCTAAATAATGCAAATATCAAGTTAATGATTGCTATTTTCAACATTCCTTATTACAATCGATTAAAAATTTGAATCGAGTATTAAACTTCAGTTTTACCTGCCGCCAGCTAAGTGTTATAAGCGTTGTGATTTCAAGTGATCCAACGAAGATATGCAATAGCTGAGTTATTTTTTCATTTTGGCAAGGTACCGAAGCAATAATTAATTGCAATGTTTTCAAACTCGTTTGTTGCTCTTTAAGCACGGAAGAAATATTTAGAGAACAACTTTTTGACCTTTCAACTGAAGTATTTTTTGGGCTAAACAAAATCTTCATCAGCGGATGTTCTAATTTCTGATTAATTTGTTACACTAATACTGCCCAATGAAGGACCATGGTCACATACATCGCAAATTGAAACTGAAGAAATGGCCGAATTATTCATCTCCTTTAAATTAAAGTAGCCTTCTGTCGTTTGCTTGGGATATAAACTGGTGTAATACCCAAGTTACAGTATAAAATTATGTGCGTGGCTGAAAATTATAAAAAATAATTGAAAATAATTATAAATGATCTCCAGGTGCAAATTATTAGATGAAAATAATTAAACTATTTAGATTTGTCTCCACGAATGAATTCCTATCAAAAACATAATATGCGCGGATGATACACCATAATACTGACACATCGTAATTGCCTATTGACATCTTAATGTTAGGAATTTTTTAAATTCACATGCTAATAGAAATGCGACGCGTTAACACGCGTCAACACGTGGGCCGAATGTGTACCAACAGGTAAATTGCCCATTTAAATGCCGGTATAAATGCACCACATTTCACCTATTTCACGACATTTGAAAAAGAAATTATTATCATACGAGATGAAATGTTATAGTGGAATTGCATTTTTATATGCATTAGGGAAAATTGAAAATCATTCAAGCTGGAAAATCGATTTCCCTATTCTGCTACTCACAACCTAACCAAACCAACTGTTAACCGCCGCTGAATCGCGGGGAACGTGCTAAAGTTATTAGTTTTCAACTTATATTAATTGAGATACCACACGTTAAAGTTATTCTAAAATGTGTGCTAGACAATTAATGAATTCACAACGTACGGGCTGACTAACTGACAGACGGACGGCCAAAACTAAAGAATCTTAAAATAGAAATTTACCGTCACCGTCGCAGACAGCGAACATCAAGACTGCTCAAGCAAAAAAAAGAATTATAATGTCAATTTGATTTAGAATATAATGAAATTTAATTTAGAAGTTAAATTTAGAAATCTAACATCAATTACGGTCAATTTTGCAGACAACATGGATGGATGACGCGAAGTATAAATTAAAATATAGAAATTCAACGTCATCGTTACAAACAACAGAGGGACGCAACGAAAGAAAATTAGAATCTTGAAACTTACCGTTACCGGCAACAGACGTATGATACAGAAATTTATATTATAACACAGATATTTACCGTAATCGTAGCATGCAACACACGGACGACACAAAAGAAGGTCAATGTGAAGTTTAATGCAATCACGGAAAATAATAATTATATTCTAAAGAATCACTGGTCAATATTGAATTTAATGTTGTCAACGAATTTCATATTTTTGTAGGTATAGATAGGTAATATAGTCGATTTTAAGACGTTTTACACGAATGACAATGTGCCCGGAAATGCTTATTTTTGGAGATATTCAACTTTGAAATTATAGGAACGTCGTTTATAAAATTGAACAAACGGAGAGGTAAATAAGCAGAAATCCGGTTCTGACGTAACGATAGGCAAGGTTAGGTTTGGTAAAGTTAATTTAGTTAAGTATCCTAACCTAAGTAAGCCTAAAATATCTTAATTTAACTCAACCATACTGAGGCCGATGACTCCCGCCAAAAAACTTGGCGTGGTCCGCGTCCGCAAAACGCCGGAAGAGCCATATCGGAACTGCCGTTAATGCTATTCTTACCTGGCGTTATTTATCCTATATCTCCAAAACTAAGCATTTCCGGGCACATTGTCATTCGTGTAAAACGTCTTAAAATCGACTATATTACCTATCTATACCTACGAAATTATTAAATTCGTTGACAACATTAAATTCAATATTGACCGAATCACTAAAGGAACCCATTTAAGAACGTTTTACATGAACGACATTCTGCTCGCTGATGCGTTATTTTAGAATTATTGAACTTTGAAGTTGGCCTTCGCACGCCAAAGGAAACGAGCGCGTGAAACGGAATTTAATTAATAACGGAAGCTAACCCCCTATTACAAACGTAAAGAGGTTGGGTCGTGAGGGAGAGGCACAGTTCTCCTAGTGAAAATTATCAATAAAGCTTCTAACCCACCCATTAGGGTGACGACCGCAATCTTGTTTACATCGGCTCCTAGATGGCGGCGCCCATGGTGGTCGCCATCTTAGAGCCGATGTAAACAAGATTGCGGTCGTCACCCTAATGGGTGGGTTAGAAGCTTTATTTATAATTTTCACTAGAAGAACTGTGCCTCCCCCTCACGACCCAACCTCTTTACGTTTGTAATAGCTTCCGTTATTAATTAAATTCCGTTTCACGCGCTCGCGCGAAGGCCAACTTCAAAGTTCAATTATTCGAAAATAACGCATCAGCGAGCAGAATGTCATTGCTGTAAAACGTTCTTAAATGGGTTCTTTTAGTGATTCCTGGGATCGCAATTATTATTTTCTGTGATTGCATTAAACTTCACATTGACCCAAAAAAAAAATTAGAATGTAGAAACTTACCGTCAAACACATAGCAAAGAACACATTTTGAGCAGGTTATTTCCTGAAGTGTTAGGGTAATTCATCAAATATCGAACTGAACTGATTATCGAACAACTTTGGAAATATGCGCGTAATAAATTTAGTAAGCATCCAAACTTGCTCAGTGCCAGTGATCTTACATCTAAAACTCCTATTTTATTGATAAAAACTCATTTCTGTGAGCTGCAAACTGCTACCAGCTGTTGCGAACGCATTTTCTGTACGACCCTTACAAATTGGTCGAATTTTTTCACTCGAAAAATCTTACGCACCTCGGGAAAATTGCGACGGTTTAATTGTTGTTGGGTCACCGTCAACCTCCCGTCATAACTAGAGAGTAGTGTTGTCATATGATGTTCTGTTACTGTATTTTTTTCTTTTCCGCCAAAAACTTGATAATTATTCCATGTTCGACATTCAGTTCCTTTTTCATGTCAGTATTAAATACTGAACAAAGGTGTTCGAATCAAAATTCCTTAAAAATCATGAATTTATGCCTCGAACAAAGCTTTTCGATTCTTAATTCTTTTAAATAACTGAATCGATCTATTGAACGCCTGTTTTATTTCATTAAAATATTGTATTAACGCTTGATAATAACATTGAATAGTTGAAGATGGGAATTCTGGTGAGGGGCTATCAATCATCTGCTGGTGTTCCAAAGCCCTCAAGATCATCAATGATTCGTCTGGCTACATTTACTGATGATCAATCCCTTGCCAAGAAAATTGATGCAAGCATCAATAATAATTCATTGACGAGTGCTTTACACTCTACTCCAAAAAAGGTCACACAGGTTGATGATCACAATGATGGTTCAACAAACACTGCAAATGAAACATCGACATCATATTCAAATTTTGATAACTCTCCATTCAAATGCATCTTGAAAATAAGTAATGAGACAGTTATTTCAAACAAACAAACAAACAAAACAAACATCGGCATCTTTGGGATGCTTTATTTCCAATCAAGCCTGATACAAATGATCTTAAGCATTGGTTTTTCAAATGTCTTATAACTAACACTATATATAGGACACCATGACGGTTCCCCCGTAAAGCCAGTACCCATTTCCGACACCTGGGTCGAGTGGGGTATTGTGCTTGAGCTTTCCCTTATACCCAACGGGGAAAATCGCAGCGCCAGCGCCGGGATACGAACCCGCGACTCCAACATACAAGTCCGATCCCTTAACCGATGTGCCACCGCGAGCACTTCCAAGAAAATCCAGTGCACCAAAGAAAAAAAGAATGAAAGAAAAACGTTTATTTTCCAAGTGGCCACATGAGGTGTACAAATAGATAGACCATACGAGGCATATTAATGGACAAAATATACGAGGCGTACTAATAGACAAACCATACGTGGCGTGCTAATAGTCTAACAAAAGTTCCATAGGAAGAGAACTAATTGACAAACCATCCTGTTCGAATCAAAATTCTTGTTCGATTCCTGTTCGATATTGATGAAATTATGTTACTAAAGAATTCAATTTTTAGAACAATAAATACATTTCAATAATCTACGTTGTCTTTCAAGCGACATCACAGAACAAGAAAGCAACTGTTCAAGAATAACCTTGAGGCCCGCAAGAGTTATTCAGAGCAAAAGTTACCGATTTATGAAGGTTGTTTCTAGACACACGTGATTTCTGTTCGATATTTGATGAATTACCCTATATTGACATAGTATGTTACATTATGATAACCAGATGCTTAAAATTCCCTGACAAACACATTCACTTCACCCGGAAACATCAAAATCAACCATAGAGGTGATGGTTGATTTTGATGTTCGTTGATTTTGGTGTTGGTTGAATTTACTGGATGTTCAAAAAGTAAAATCGGAACTTGATCCGTCGCAACACCTCCCAGAGAGAAATTAGCAAAGAATGACTTGGCTGCGAGCGATATTGCACTAACTTCCTGTAATTAAGGCAACATCCGGCAATTTATTAAACCTACTCAAGGGTAAAATTGCAGCAGAGGTGCGGCATATTCTTTGGCAAGTCTTTTTGGGGTAACTTTTGTGTCAATTTAGGGCAACTTCCGGATGTTCTGAAGATGTTCCCTTAATTCGTCGGCTGCGAGCACACGATTTTGACTTTGCACCCGTCAGAGACTTGATTTTTGTTGCTTATTGAGGGCTGAAAGCCACCTAAAATTAAGAGTACTCAAGAGTTCCATTGTATAAATAAAAAGAGGAAACCTGAAATACACGATAATACACAAAAAATTTAAAAATAAAACACGATAAAATCAATACCTTCAGGAAGTATTTGATGAACTGAAATTTAAACTTGTAATGAGTTAATGGCCCTGGAAGGTATTTGGGGAAAAAAAAACTTGAAATTTTGTGGTTGAAAACTTTCAGAACTAAGATTTAAATTTGTGAGTATTTAAGAGCCATAATTAGTATTTGATGGACTCAAATCTAAATTTATACGTACTTGATAAATTCGGGAATCATTTCAGAAACAAAAACATCAACTTGTGAGTATTTAAATAGACACAGTAGATTTTTGATTAGGAAAAACATAGAATTTTATGTGTGGAAGACAATCATGGGAAAATTTGATGTTGTGATATATATCTAAAGATGTAAATTTGTGTTCAGGAGCAGCAGTAAGTATATGCTGTACGAAAAAAAACCTGGATTTGTATGCATTTGAAAATTCCAGGAAGTTGTTTGGTGAAATTATTTATATTAGTTTAGGAGTGTTTAGAAGCTACGACCAGTTTTTGACTAAAAAAGCCTAAATTTTTTCAAGTTAAAGGAAAATATCTTATATTGAAAAACCCAATTTAGACGTATTTTAAGAGCCACTATGAATTTAGAACGAAGGAGAACTCAAATTGGTATTTAAGGGAATAAGGAAGATGAATGGCTTGAAAAATAGATCACAATGAAAAAACAACTACGATCGTGAAATAACATGAGTGAAAAATAACTTTTGTTCAGCATTCAGCTCTCAGATTCCTACAAATAAAAACATTAATAATTCCCGTCACCCCAAAAAATATGGGATGTCATTGATATGTAGAACACAAACTTTGAAGTAAATTTCTCGCATCAAATATGAACAACAAGGAATATTTTGAATGCAAGTAAACTTCATGCAAAATTTAAAATTCACTATTTATTTCAAAACTTTAGCACTATTTAGTATTGAGTTTGCTAAAACATTCAATAATATTATTAGCGAAATTGAGAGCGTGCGTCAAAACTGAGTTACTTCTGGGAGCACAAGTTAGGCGATTTTACGATAACGCACTTTGGCACGTGCGAGTTATGTGTTATAATGGTAGCACATTTTCAGGTGTATAAATTATACGTTTTAAGAGACACATTTTGCGACTTAACGCACATCTTATGATTTAACGATAAAAGCCCACAACACGCGCAAATTATACATTTTAACGATGACGCACATTTAGACGTAAAATTGTCGCATTTTAATGATGACGCACATAATTTCCTGGAGGTGACAACGATGACACACGTAGCCCCGTCACGACGACACACCTACTCGGCGGATGACACTCGTAGCCGCGTCACACGACACACCTACACGGCGGATGACACACGTAGCCGCGTCACACGACACACCTACACTGCGGATGACACACGTAGCCGCGTCACGATGACACACGTTGCCACGTCGACACACCGACATGTCAAGTGACACACCCAGACTTAATCAGCTCGAAAGCGCTTCCCTTGAGCGGCTTAGCACAGCGGATCCGGTGCGGATCCGCGTGTGCGGATGCGGTTATCGGGAGTGCGGTTAATGCGACCGAGACAAGGCTTGTCACCGTATTAATTACGGGAGCCTAGACCTAGCTAGGCCTAATTGATAGTTCAAGAGACACCGACACCGAGCTGTGACTGATAACAAGAATCTGTTGTCGCCGCCATTGATGCCGTGAGGGATGAGCGGTGACGCGCTGTGTGGAGTGCTGATATGGCTGCGGATTGTGGGTGGGGTGCTGGGGGGAGGGTGGGGTAGTTGGGAGGGAGTCTAGGAGGTGTAGGGGTGAGTGAAGATGGGGTTTTGTACGGGGTGAGTGGAGGGGTGCTGAGGGGGTGAGGGGGTTAGAGTGAGGGGTGCTGATATAGTTGAGGATTATGGGTGAGGTGCTGGGGAGGGGGTGCTGCGGTAGAAGGAGTGGGTTGTAGAAGGAGCGGTATTTTGAGTATCTAGGATACAAGCTCATTGAGGTAAATACTGGTACGACTGATCAGCTTCAGGGCATAACTGGCGGTATTTTGAGTATCTAGGATACAAGCTCATTGCGGTAAATACTGGTACGACTGATCAGCTTCAGGGCACAACTAGCGGTATTTTGAGTATCTAGGATACAAGCTCATTGAGGTAAATACTGGTACGACTGATCAGCTTCAGGGCACAGCAGGCGGTATTTTGAGTATCTAGGATACAAGCTCATTGAGGTAAATACTTGTACGACTGATCAGCTTCAGGGCACAGCTGGCGGTATTTTGAGTATCTAGGATACAAGCTCATTGAGGTAAATACTTGTACGACTGATCAGCTTCAGGGCACAGCTGGCGGTATTTTGAGTATCTAGGATACAAGCTCATTGCGGTAAATACTGGTACGACTGATCAGCTTCAGGGCACAACTAGCGGTATTTTGAGTATCTAGGATACAAGCTCATTGAGGTAAATACTGGTACGACTGATCAGCTTCAGGGCACAGCAGGCGGTATTTTGAGTATCTAGGATACAAGCTCATTGAGGTAAATACTGGTACGACTGATCAGCTTCAGGGCACAGCAGGCAGTATTTTGAGTATCTAGGATACAAGCTCATTGAGGTAAATACTGGTACGACTGATCAGCTTCAGGGCACAACTGGCGGTATTTTGAGTATCTAGGATACAAGCTCATTGAGGTAAATACTTGCATTAATGACGGTGAGAACTAAGTCTAAAGTCTACAGCAAAACTAAGTCCATTGTTTACAGCAAAAATCGGAGATGATTTTAAGACGTTGTGAGCTCAGAGTATTATATTTTTATAGTGCACAATTTTGAAGACATATGTTTTTGAATGGCATAAACCCACAATTTCAAAAACCAATCCCGAGCCAATTGCACGCGACAAATTTTCCTCCAAGCACCTCCCAACATCCCCTATTTTGTCAGCACCAAAACCCCCAAAAATTGTGCATGTCTTCAAAACTCGCGCAGTCAAGCACCAGTTGACACACCTCGTTGCGGCACGGACCGGAATTTTTACACTTATTGGAGTCGAATTCTTGTTCCTTTTATCACGCGAATTCGGGGGCATTTTGACAAAGCATTTACTCTGGGCAAAATCCAGCGCACCTTCTGAAATTCGAAGGCGCTTTTCTGGGAGCGCCAGGTCCCCTTCCCAATATTGGGAACCGCCGCGCAGCTGCAATCTGGAACCATTTCCAAGTCATTAAGTGATTCCCGAACTGCTGCCGGGAATGCAAGTCCTGCCGGCATTCTGACGGCGTTTTAACGATTTTTCATAGTGACAGAAGCGGATTTTGTTAAGGCCTTTATTTCCGATTGTGCTCTCATGGGACGACGGAATACTCCCATTCCTGATCTCTTATTCCCATTCCAGATCCTTATTCCCATTCCAGGTCCTTATTCCCATTTCAGGTCATTATTCCCATTCCAAGTCCTTATTCCCATTCCTTATCTCTTATTCCCATTCCAGGTCTTTATTCCTATTCTTGGTCCTTATTCTCATTCCTGATCTCTTATTCCCATTCCAGGTCCTTATTCTCATTCCTGATCTCTTATTCCCATTCCAGATCCTTATTCCTATTCCTGATCTCTTATTCCCATTCCAGGTCCTAATTCCCATTATAGATCTTTATTCCCATTCCTGGTCCTTATTCTCATTCCTGATCTCTTATTCACACTTCCGATCTCTTATTCCCATTCCAGGTCTTTATTCCCATTCCTGATCTCTTATTCCGGTTACCGATCTCTTATTCCCATTCCAGGTCTTTATTCCCATTCCTGATCTCTTATTCCCATTACCGATCTCTTATTTTCATTCCATGTCTTTATTCCCATTCCTGGTCTCTTATTCAAGCTCAATGTTTTATTTGAACTCAAGATCTCATATTATCATTCCAGATCTTATATTGTCATTCCAGATTTCATATTGTCATTCCAGATCTCATATTGTCATTCCAGATCTCATATTGTCATTCCAGATCTCATATTGTCATTCCAGATCTCATATTGTCATTCCAGATTTCATATTGTCATTCCAGATCTCATATTATCATTCCAAATCCTCTATTATCATTCGAGATGTCAAAGAATTATTCAAGATCCCGTGTTTTCAATCTAGATCCTATATTTTCATACCATATTTCCATACCATATTCCCATACCATATTCCCATAACATATTCCTATACCTTATTCCTATACCATACCCCATACCATATTCCTATACCTTATTCCCATACCACACCCCATACCATATTCCCATTCCATATTCTCATACCATATTCCCATATCATATTCCCATACCATATTCCCATACCATATTCCTATACCTTATTCCCATACCATACCCCATAACATATTCCCATTCCATATTCCTATTCCACATTCCCTCACTATATTCCTATACATGAATATCAGCCATATTCCTAAAATATTCCTATAATCACTCAATTTCATTCCAGATTTACCTGATTTCTGGTTCATATTACAACCTCACATTTCTGGTTCATATTACATGTTCATATTCCTTGTTCATATTACAAGTACTTCCTTCCTCTTCCATACCCTGCGGATCGTTTAATCTTATTCCTGGTCCTTCCCTCCCATTTTAGATCTTTTTTCCATTCGAATCCTTCGCTACCATCACAGTCTCCATTCATCTATTGTAGGTCTACGATTCCCATTCCCAGATCCCTCATTCCCAAATAATGTAACTTTAAAATACGATTGTTGCTTATTATCTAAATCGACACGTTCTATGCTTCAGTTGGAAAAATTTGTTTCAAATTGACAAGAATTTTGAAAAAAATTGGCTAAAGGTCAAGATCCTCTGATCTGATTCCAATATTGACATTCCCGTTCAAGATTCCTAACTTCCTTCCACCTCCAATCACCACATTTTTTATTCCCATTTTTGTTTTCCATATTTTTGTCCATGTCTCATCTCACACACTCCTTCACACCCAGTCATTGTGGGAAAATCTCCCACATGCTCGCGAGGTGCACTCGTCAGTCGGAACCGTGGCGTGAAGTTGGGCGAGTCGCTTTGCTTCTTTCTGTTGTTTTCGGTCGTTTGCAGTCAGTGGGAAGTAATGTCGGTGGAGTTTTTCAGTTTTTAGTTAGGATTTAAGGTGAGCGCTGGTCTGTTGCTGCATTCTCGTCGTCAACCCTCTAATTTATCACAATACCTAAGTATCCTTAATTTCTTGCTTTTCTTTCTATGACTTTCAATAAATTAAAACCTTTAACTATTCTTTCCGTTCTTACCTGAACACCTGCCTTTGACTGTTTTCCTCTAAATTTCCTAACATTCTTCTAAAAGTGGTATAATACCCACCAAGTGTGGCAATAAACTTCGGTAAGTTGTTGCAGGTTTAGTTTGTTCTAATTGATTCTGACTCATTTGAATTTGTTTCCTTTTGTTTGCTCTTATTGTTTGTTATTTTGGTTGTACCGTTCGTTAAACTTAGTTTTGTTTGTCTTCAGTATGATCTCTACGTTCCGTGCCATTGACACCGGGGGCACTCCACTGGCAGTTTTCTTTCTTCGGTCCAGCGTCTCGTCCTCCTCACCTCTAACGTGCAACTTCATCTAGGCCTTGCGGGTGCGTTTAGGTGTGTTGTCTATATTGAAATCTTGAAGTTGTTTTCTGACAATAGTACTTTTGTTCCTGGTCTTGTTCTTTTGTTCCTAATTTGAACTTACCTTGTTATTGTTTCGCTTCAGGTGGGCATGTGGCCTCTTGCCCTGGCTTCACGCTCTAGCGGCAACGTTTCTGTCAAGCATACCTTGCTCTGCCCTGCTGGGACGCCGCTCGGTTGCTTTTTCCGTGCCTTGACGCTGCGAAGCATCCTTCCTACTGTCTTTGAGCGACTCTCGCACACTATTGAACTTTGAAACTTTGAAACTTAAATAACTTTAGTTACTTGAAACTTAAAATTACGTATGAACACAGATGTGTTCACCTCTGAAGGCCTAAAGGTAAAAACTACCTTGTACGGCTCCTTAATAAAATATTAAAACTTGTACGACTTTGTTCCTTGTCGATTATAAACGAAAATAAAACTGAAAATGAAAATAAAGTTGTGAAATTTCCCACATCATCTTCGTAACGTTTACTTCTCAAATGTTCCTGTTTTCTAATCATGGTTGCGGAGTCGGAGTCGGAGTCGAGAGTCGGAGTCGCGGAGTTGCATGTTTCAGGGTGGAGTCAGAGTCGAAGTTGGAGTCGGAGTCGCGTGTTTCACGGTGTAGTCAGAGTTGGAGTCGGAGTCGCGTGTTTTACGGTGTAGTCAGAGTTGGAGTCGGAGTCGCGTGTTTTACGGTGTAGTCAGAGTTGGAGTCGGAGTCGCGTGTTTTACGGTGTAGTCAGAGTTGGAGTCGGAGTCGCGTGTTTTACGGTGTAGTCAGAGTTGGAGTCGGAGTCGCGTGTTTTACGGTGTAGTCAGAGTTGGAGTCGGAGTCGCGTGTTTTACGGTGTAGTCAGAGTTGGAGTCGGAGTCGCGTGTTTTACGGTGTAGTCAGAGTTGGAGTCGGAGTCGCGTGTTTTACGGTGTAGTCAGAGTTGGAGTCGGAGTCGCGTGTTTTACGGTGTAGTCAGAGTTGGAGTCGGAGTCGCGTGTTTTACGGTGTAGTCAGAGTTGGAGTCGGAGTCGCATATTTGTTCCTCCTACTGCGCAACCCTGTTTCTGATTAACAAATACAGCACACAACCCCAACTTCCCCAAGGGGGAAGCAGATGCTTTCCCCACCAGACCAGTCCTCCCCACTCGCAGCACCACGTCCCCAACTCCCCAGGCTCCGGCCGTTCTCGCGGCCACTATTTACGCCGCAATCTGCGTAATAGATACGCTCTCTGGCGTGTTCTATTGCGTAATGGACACGCTCTCTGGCGTGTGCTGTTGGCCTGTGTTGCTCTGTGGTCCCGAACGCTTGCCCTTACGCACTCTCACTCATACCCTTACTCTTACCCTCACACTTACCCTCACAATTACCCCCAAGCTTACCCTCACGCTTACCCTCATGCCTTTGAACACACACTTACCCTCCCTCATATCCTCACTCTCACCCTCACGCTTACCTTCACTTATACGCTTACGCTTACCCGCATTCATACCCTCACGCTTACCCTCGCGAATACCCTCACACTTACCCTCATGCATACCCTCAAGCACACCCTCACGCATGTCCCGACTTGTACCCACACTTGCACAAGGGTAGACTCATTCACCAGCTCCTTCTGTCACCTCCTTGGTGCAGCCTCAGTCACTTAATCATCACCTGAACACACACGCCTCATTCACCACACTACTCACCTACACTCATTAACTCGTCTCAATCAAGGGGAAAATGACTGCATTGGCAGAAATAAATTGATGTGATCGTTGACCATTGTGAATCACCTCCAACATTTGCTACCCGCAGCATATGTGGTTTTTGTTCAGACATGGTTTAACTTTACACCAACGAGGTCTTGAATGAATAAGACATGTTTCATGAAGACTTAGGTATTCAAAGAATTGAACATGTTTTCATCAAACTCATGTCTCTAATTCAACCGATTAATTTACGTAAACTAAGATATTCTGAGTCATTCTTCTAATTTTTTAGTGTCTTCACTATTCTTTCTGAAATTGTCAAAACGATCTTCGTGTTTTTTGTTTATTATTATTCGCATTCGATTTTTAAAAAGCTTCCTTTTCTTATTTTAGCTTCCCCTTCTACTCCCACTCATTCAACTCACCCCTTCCCCTTGCATGCCTCAATCCCTCCCTTATTTTGCCCCTCATTCTCCTGATCGTTACTGGTTGCTTTCTTTCAATTTACTCTACAAAATCCCTCAGTTGTCGGTCATTAGAGGCCTTTTTCAAACGGTCCCCAGGGATGGCAAGCCTCTAGTTCCTGGCCAGCCTGAAATTTTATCAAATCCCTGCAGTTCTGAAATCACCGGAGCAATCTCCGTAGATTTTTTTCTATCTGAAAATTGGTGCTGGGTCCCCGTAGATTTTAGCAGATGGCGCGAAAATCTACGGAGACACAACACTAGTTTCCACAATCGGACCCGGAGTTTTGAGGCGAGGTTTGTCCTTCGGTCGGCGCAGAGCCGCCCTTTGGTCGCCCGGCGGTCGTAAGTCGCCACCAAAAGTAAATCAGAGCAAAGAGCTGCCGCAGCTCAGGGGGGCTGCCCCCCCAAAGAATGTGCCCCCTGTCCAATCAGTAAATGCGCCGGCCTCGCTTTAAGGGCACGGCCGCCACTCGAAAACCGGCAATCTTTTACCGTGCTTTTTTGGCCTCTGCAACTGTGACCTGATCTTTTGGCCGCTAATGCTCATATCTGGTATTTCTGGGCTGGTATTTCTTGTATTTCTGGTATTTCTGGGTTGGTATTTCTTGTATTTCTGGTATTTCTGGGCTCGTATTTCATGTATGGCTGGTACTTCTGGGCTCGTATTTCTGCTACGTCTGATATTTCTGGGCTGGTATTTCTTGTATGGCTGGTATTTCTGGGCTGGTATTTCTTGTATGTCTGGTATTTCTGGGCTCGTATTTCTGCTACGTCAGGTATTTCTAAGCTGGTATTTCTTGTATGACTGGTATTTCTGGGCTGGTATTTCTTGTATGGCTGGTATTTCTGGGCTGGTATTTCTTCTATGTCTGGTATTTCTGGGCTGGTATTTTTCCTATGACTGGTATTTCTGGGCTGGTATTTCTTGTATGACTGGTATTTCTGGACTGGTATTTCTGGACAGGTTTCTGGAGGGGTATTTCTCAAATTCCAGGTATTTTTGGACCGGTGTTTTCCGTATATTTGGTATTTCTGAACTGGTATTTCCCGTGTGCCTGGTATTCCTTGCATACCTGG
The DNA here is from genome assembly GCA_030386875.1 of Morinoia aosen. Classification (NCBI taxonomy): domain Eukaryota; kingdom Metazoa; phylum Arthropoda; class Malacostraca; order Amphipoda; family Talitridae; genus Morinoia; species Morinoia aosen. The sequence continues at coordinate 25,372,457 of CM059578.1, read as the reverse complement.
TATTTCTCATATTCCTAGTATTTCCAAAGTGGTATTTCCCGTATAATTGGTATTTCTAGATTGGTAGTTTCCGTATACCTGGTATTTCCGGACTGGTATTCCTCTCCAATTTGGTATTTTGGAAGTTAGTATTTCTTCATATCAAGTACATCTGGCACTTGTATTCCTGTTGAATCTGGTACATCTCGACTATTTTTCATAAATCCAGTTTTTCTGGGCTTAAAATTTTTCCTGAGCTTTAGTATTTCTGGTGGTAGTATTTCTAGCAAAATTTTGTATTTCTGAACTTGCATTTCCCTCATAATAAGTCATAAGTTAGACAGCTTTATTTTTAGTATTCAGCATTTCGGATGCAGGTATTGCTCATCATATTCAATACTTCGGATGCTAGTATATCTTTTGGAGTTTACTTTTTCTTTTTTAGTTTGAGTTTTTTCCAGTTTTGGTTTGTTAATTTTGTGGCCACCTAATATTTTATCGTTTTGTACGTTGAAACTACTTTTTTCCGAATATCTCACTCGGTTAAATAAACACGCATATATAGCGTTGCTAATCATCCTAACCCTGTTAGGGAAAATTTATTTCGTTCTGACAACCTTCTTAAAGTTTTAATCACCATCTTAGATCGGTTAAATTGAACCCCACCCGTGTTAATAAGTCTGATAAAAACTTTAATCGAGTCAGTTGCCTGGGGGAAAAATGACTTTCTTCTTTGAATTTTGTTTGTCTGGGGGAAAATGAGTTTTTATTCCGATAAAAATCTAATCGAGTCAATTGTCTGGGGGAAAATTGCGTTTTTTTAATCGTGTTTGTAACTAGCAAATTTATTCGCTCGATCATCGAGTAGAGACGAGTTCAAACGATCGGTTATCGTCGGAGATAGTCCGGCCACAGCTGCAGTCAGAACAGATGTTATGTGCAGCTGTTAATTAAAATATAATGTTCTGAGGAATTACTTCTCTAGTCTTGAATAGTCCCTACCCATTCTAACTTTTTCGCCAGTTGCATGCATGTTTTTCGCCGCCTAAGCGATTAAAAAGCTTGAATCACTTAGGCAGCGGAAAACATGCATGCAGGCGGCGAAAAGTTAGACTGGGGAATTTCTGGGAAAATTCACTGCTGTAAAATCATATATACTTTATAAAAAGTAATTTGAAATTCTTTAACTCCAGTTTTTACGCTCCATTATTTTAAGCCCTAATTATGCTCTCCAATTTCTCAAGCACTACTTCAACTCTCTCCTGCTTCAACTTCCTATTATACATAGAAAGTAATCAAGTAATAGTTGGGAATTATCACTCTAATTATAAAACTGAACGACCAAATTAACTTTAGCTCGTATCAGTGAGCATGGTTTTGCTACTTAAGAGCAAGAATTATAAGTTCAGAAGAGCTAAAAGGAATTTAACTTCGGTAAATCAAGGTAATTTTAGTGCGATGAACAAATTATTTTACCACTGAACAATCAAATAATTTAGATGGAATATCTTGTTTTGCTCAGTATATATCAGTATATACAGTATCAGTACATCAATATCTCAGTATATATCACTATCATGTTTTGCTCAATATACCTCAGTATATACAGTATCAGAACATCAATATCTCAGTATATATCAATATCATGTTTTGCTCAATATATATCAGTATATACAGTATCAGAACATCAATATCTCAGTATATATCAATATCATTTTTGCTCAGTATATATCAGTATATACAGTATCAGAACATCAATATCTCAGTATATATCAATATCATTTTTGCTCAGTATATATCAGTATATACAGTATCAGAACATCAATATCTCAGTATATATCAATATCATTTTTGCTCAGTATATATCAGTATATACAGTATCAGTACATCAATATCTCAGTATATATCAATATCATTTTTGCTCAGTATATATCAGTATATACAGTATCAGAACATCAATATCTCAGTATATATCAATATCATTTTTGCTCAATATACCTCAGTATATACAGTATCAGAACATCAATATCTCAGTATATATCAATATCATTTTTGCTCAGTATATATCAGTATATACAGTATCAGAAAATCAATATCTCAGTATATATCAATATCATTTTTGCTCAGTATATATCAGTATATACAGTATCAGTACATCAATATCTCAGTATATATCACTATCATGTTTTGCTCAGTATAGATCAGTTTACCTGAAGAGACACTGACCGCATTGTTCCCATAAATTTTTGCATTGCAGGAACTTGCATGATTTCTGTGAGTAGAACTGATCTCAGACAAAAATATTAACCATTTTTGACCGATGACGGATAAAATGTGCGTCCGGCGGCAATTATGTACAACACGTTGCAGTTGTTATACCACGTGCAGCAGCGTTGTAGTTGTCATACCACGTGCAGCAGCGTTGCAGTTGTCATACCACGTGCAGCAGCGTTGCAGTTGTCATACCACGTGCAACACATTGCAGTTGTCATACCACGTGCAGCAGCGTTGTAGTTGTCATACCACGTGCAACACATTACATTTGCCATACCACGTGCAGCAGCGTTGTAGTTGTAATACCACGTGCAGCAGCGTTGTAGTTTTCATACCACGTGCAGCAGCGTTACAGTTGTCATACCACGTGCAACACGTTGCAGTTGTCATACCACGTGCAGCAGCGTTGCAGTTGTCATACAACGCGCAACACGTTGCAGTTGTCATACCACGTGCAGCAGCGTTGTAGTTGTAATACCACGTGCAGCAGCGTTGTAGTTTTCATACCACGTGCAGCAGCGTTACAGTTGTCATACCACGTGCAACACGTTGCAGTTGTCATGCCACGTGCAACACGTTGCAGTTGTCATACCACGAGCAACACGTTGCAGTTGTCATACCACGAGCAACACGTTGCAGTTGTCATACCACGTGCAACACGTTACAGTTGTCATACCACGAGCAACACGTTGCAGTTGTCATACCACGTGCAACACGTCGCAGTTGTCATACCACGAGCAACACGTTGCAGTTGTCATACCACGTGCAACACGTTGCAGTAGTCATACCACGTGCAGCAGCGTTGTAGTTGTCATACCACGTGCAGCAGCGTTGTAGTTATCATACCACGTTCAGCAGCGTTGTAGTTGTCATACCACGTGCAGCAGCGTTGTAGTTATCATACCACGTTCAGCAGCGTTGTAGTTGTCATACCACGTGCAGCAGCGTTGAAGTTGTCATACCACGTGCAGCGGCGTTGTAGTTGTCATACCACGTGCAGCAGCGTTGTAGTTGTCATACCACGTGCAGCAGCGTTTTAGTTATCATACCACGTTCAGCAGCGTTGTAGTTGTCATACCATGTGCAGCAGCGTTGAAGTTGTCATACCACGTGCAGCGGCGTTGTAGTTGTCATACCACGTGCAGCAGCGTTCTAGTTGTCATACCACGTGAAGCAGCGTTGTAGTTTTCATACCACGTGTAGCAGCGTTGTAGTTGTCATACCACGTGCAGCAGCGTTGTAGTTGTCATACCACGTGAAGCAGCGTTGTAGTTGTCATACCACGTGCAGCTGCGTTGAAATTGTCATACCACGTGCAGCAGCGTTGTAGTTGTCATACCACGTGCAGCAGCGTTGCAGTTGTCATACCACGTGCAACACGTTGCAGTTGTCATACCACGTGCAGCAGCGTTGTAGTTGTCAAACCACGTGCAGCAGCGTTGTAGTTGTCATACCACGTGCAGCAGCGTTGTAGTTGTCATACCACGTGCAGCAGCGTTGTAGTTGTCATACCACGTGCAGCAGCGTTGTAGTTGTCATACCACGTGCAGCAGCGTTCTAGTTGTCATACCACGTGAAGCAGCGTTGTAGTTGTCATACCACGTGCAACACGTTGTAGTCGTCATCCCACGTGCAGCAGCGTTGCAGTTGTCATACAACGTGCAGCAGCGTTGCAGTTGTCATACCACGTGCAACACGTTGTAGTCGTCATACCACGTGAAGCAGCGTTGTAGTTATCATAACACGTGCAGCAGCGTTGCAGTTGTCATACCACGTGCAACACGTTGTAGTCGTCATCCCACGTGCAGCAGCGTTGCAGTTGTCATACCACGTGCAACACGTTGTAGTCGTCATACCACGTGCAGCAGCGTTGTAGTTATCATACCACGTGCAGCAGCGTTGCAGTTGTCATACCACGTGCAACACGTTGTAGTCGTCATACCACGTGAAGCGGCGTTGTAGTTATCATACCACGTGCAGCAGCGTTGCAGTTGTTATACCACGTGCAACACGTTGTAGTCGTCATACCACGTGCAGCAGCGTTGCAGTTGTCATACCACGTGCAACACGTTGTAGTCGTCATACCACGTGAAGCAGCGTTGTAGTTATCATACCACGTGCAGCAGCGTTGCAGTTGTCATACCACGTGCAACACGTTGTAGTCGTCATCCCACGTGCAGCAGCGTTGCAGTTGTCATACCACGCGCAACACGTTGTAGTCGTCATACCACGTGAAGCAGCGTTGTAGTTATCATACCACGTGCAGCAGCGTTGCAGTTGTCATACAACGTGCAGCAGCGTTGCAGTTGTCATACAACGTGCAGCAGCGTTGCAGTTGTCATACCACGTGCAACACGTTGTAGTCGTCATACCACGTGCAGCAGCGTTGTAGTCGTCATACCACGTGCAGCAGCGTTGCAGTTGTCATACAACGTGCAGCAGCGTTGCAGTTGTCATACCACGTGCAACACGTTGTAGTCGTCATATCACGTGAAGCAGCATTGTAGTTATCATACCACGTGCAGCAGCGTTGCAGTTGCCATACCACGTGCAACACGTTGTAGTCGTCATACCACGTGCAGCAGCGTTGCAGTTGTCATACCACGTGCAACACGTTGTAGTCGTCATACCACGTGAAGCAGCGTTGTAGTTATCATACCACGTGCAGCAGCGTTGCAGTTGTCATACCACGTGCAACACGTTGTAGTCGTCATCCCACGTGCAGCAGCGTTGCAGTTGTCATACCACGTGCAACACGTTGTAGTCGTCATACCACGTGAAGCAGCGTTGTAGTTATCATACCACGTGCAGCAGCGTTGCAGTTGTCATACAACGTGCAGCAGCGTTGCAGTTGTCATACAACGTGCAGCAGCGTTGCAGTTGTCATACCACGTGCAACACGTTGTAGTCGTCATACCACGTGCAGCAGCGTTGTAGTCGTCATACCACGTGCAGCAGCGTTGCAGTTGTCATACAACGTGCAGCAGCGTTGCAGTTGTCATACCACGTGCAACACGTTGTAGTCGTCATATCACGTGAAGCAGCATTGTAGTTATCATACCACGTGCAGCAGCGTTGCAGTTGCCATACCACGTGCAACACGTTGTAGTCGTCATACCACGTGCAGCAGCGTTGCAGTTGTCATACCACGTGCAACACGTTGTAGTCGTCATACCACGTGAAGCAGCGTTGTAGTTATCATATCACGTGCAGCAGCGTTGCAGTTGTCATACCACGTGCAACACGTTGTAGTCGTCATACCACGTGCAGCAGCGTTGCAGTTGTCATACCACGTGCAACACGTTGTAGTCGTCATACCACGTGAAGCAGCGTTGTAGTTATCATACCACGTGCAGCAGCGTTGTAGTTGTAATACCACGTGCAACACGTTGTAGTCGTCATACCACGTGAAGCAGCGTTGTAGTTATCATACCACGTGCAGCAGCGTTGCAGTTGTCATACCACGTGCAACACGTTGTAGTCGTCATACCACGTGCAGCAGCGTTGTAGTTATCATACCACGTGCAGCAGCGTTGTAGTTGTAATACCACGTGCAGCAGCGTTGTAGTTATCATACCACGTGCAGCAGCGTTGCAGTTGTCATACCACGTGCAGCAGCGTTGTAGTTATCATACCACGTGCAGCAGCGTTGCAGTTGTCATACCACGTGCAACACGTTGTAGTCGTCATACCACGTGCAGCAGCGTTGTAGTTATCATACCACGTGCAGCAGCGTTGTAGTTGTAATACCACGTGCAGCAGCGTTGTAGTTATCATACCACGTGCAGCAACGTTGCAGTTGTCATACCACGTGCAGCAGCGTTGTAGTTATCATACCACGTGCAGCAGCGTTGCAGTTGTCATACCACGTGCAACACGTTGTAGTCGTCATACCACGTGCAGCAGCGTTGTAGTTATCATACCACGTGCAGCAGCGTTGCAGTTGTCATACCACGTGCAGCAGCGTTGTAGTTATCATACCACGTGCAGCAGCGTTGCAGTTGTCATACCACGTGCAACACGTTGTAGTCGTCATACCACGTGCAGCAGCGTTGTAGTTATCATACCACGTGCAGCAGCGTTGCAGTTGTCATACCACGTGCAACACGTTGTAGTCGTCATACCACGTGCAGCAGCGTTGTAGTTATCATACCACGTGCAGCAGCGTTGTAGTTGTAATACCACGTGCAGCAGCGTTGTAGTTATCATACCACGTGCAGCAGCGTTGCAGTTGTCATACCACGTGCAACACGTTGTAGTCGTCATACCACGTGCAGCAGCGTTGCAGTTGTCATACCACGTGCAACACGTTGTAGTCGTCATACCACGTGAAGCAGCGTTGTAGTTCTTCTTTGGTGTTGACACAGTAAGATGTCGAGAATGATAAGATGAAAACAAAGCTAAAAATGTTTGGAGAAATACGGCTGAATATGGGACGTGTAAATTCGTAAGAAAATCCGAAAAAATGGGTTGAAAAACTTGTCTCAAAACGATGGGCAATAGGAGTGCATATATGTCGGTGAAATTGGTTATAGGAGTACATATATATATGAAAACGGGCAATAGGAGCGCATATATATATATATATATATATATATATAGCCCTATATATATATATATATATATAGGGGAAAATTGAGGAAAAATTAGGCACGAAAAGAAGGCATAGGAGATTTAGGAGAGAGTTGAAGTAGTGCTTGAGAAATTGGACAGGTGATAGGAATAATTAGGGTTTAAGATAATGGAGCGTAGAAACTGGAGTTAAAGAATTTCAAATTAATTAAATAACATATTTAAGTAATAAAAAACTCTGACTCAAATCTGTCCACGAAAATATTTTTGAAAAACTACGACGTTAAAATAAAGTTCATCAATGGTGGTCAAGTAATATATGTGGAAAGCAGGGAATTTCAACGGTGGGATGAAAAAATTCCTCAAAAAAGTCACAAGAAACAACGAAATTGTTTTATGAATGTGAAGTAAGAAAAATTATTTTGTCAGGGACATCGGCGCAGGAAATAAGGATTAAAGTCCTTTAAAATAGGCCTTAAAAAACAGGTTTTTCTTCGGCTTGGCTGCGACGTCACCCTCTCACTCGTTCAGCCTATTGCAACCCAACCTACAACCCACCACCATGATCCCTATTTCAACCACCGCTATCTCCAACTGCACAACACAACCCACCTCTCCCGACACCTCACCCTCCCCCCCCAACCCACCTCTCCCACACCTCACCCCCATAACCCCCTCCCCTACACCTCACCCCCACAACCCACCTCCCCCACACCTCATTCCCACAACCCACCTCCCCCACAATCCCCCACTTCCCCAACCCACCTCTCCCACACCTCACCCCACAACCCACCACCCTCTCTTCTCCAACCCACAACTCACTTCACCTCAACCCACCACCTTTGCCCCTCTCCCCAAAACCTCCCTTTCCCAACCCACCTTTCCTACAACCCCACCCTAACAACTAACTCCTCATGCCTCTCCCCCCCAACTCACCTCACCACAACCCACCAAACTCACCTCACCACAACCCACCATCCTACACCAACCCCACCTCTGCCTCACCCTCCAGCACTCACCAGATTGCACCCACTCCCCAGAGGCCCCCAGGGGCCAGCTGAAGATCCCCACCCAGCCCCACCAGGTGGGGACCGCACCATTTTATCCCTCTATTCCCCGCCGCTCCCCAACCATCCCCCTCATTTTCCATTAGGGGAGGAGTGGGGTGCGTGAAGTGGAGAGAGTGGGAGTTGGGAGTATATGCATAGTGTTTATTTATATTAGGCCGTTTAAATCTCTGATCCCCAACCATCCCCTTCAATTTTTCCTGAGGGGAGGAGTGGGGTGCGAGAAGTGGAAGTGGGAGCTGGGAGCTTATGCACAACTTTTTTCACTGTATCTTAGGGCACCTAAATAACGCGTTTCAGCGCGTGGCAGACGAACAAATTTTTACCTTAAGACAAAACTTTAATAAAATGTAAAAAATTCGGTATAGAGCTACGAAGATGATCTCAAGTCTCCGTACCCTCAACTTCGACCGCCGTCTTTAACTTACTAAACTTATTTCTTTAGAACAACGAAGATCTTTTTTATCTGGTTCTGACATTTTCTTAACATAGAAAAACACTCCTTGGTTAACATCGTTAATGTCATTGGGATATTTGCAGGTCTCAATTAACTAAACTTTGCAATGACGTTAACGATGTTTAACTCAGAAGGGTTTTTCTATCCTGAGGAAAATGTCCGAGCCAGATTAAATATCGGAAATGAGTAGGAAAAAAAAATTGAAGTGGGTTGAGAATTTTTTTTCCATTTAAAATTGTCAGAATCTTGGACCAGGATCCAGTAAATTATCAAAATCTTGTCATCCAGTAAATTGTCAATTGTCGTCTAGTAAATTGTCATAATCTTGTCATCCAGTAAATTGTCATCCAGTAAATTGTCAATTGTCATCCAGTGAATTGTCAAAATCTTGTTATCCAGTAAATTGTCATCCAGTAAATTGTCAATTGTCATCTAGTAAATTGTCATATTCTTGTTATCCAGAAAATTGTCATCCAGTAAATTGTCAATTGTCATCCAGTGAATTGTCAAAATCTTGTTATCCAGTAAATTGTCATCCAGTAAATTGTAAATTGTCGTCTAGTAAATTGTCATAATCTTGTCATCCAGTAAATTTTCTTCCAGTAAATTGTCATCCAGTAAATTGTCAATTGTCATCCAGTGAATTGTCAAAATCTTGTTATCCAGTAAATTGTCATCCAGTAAATTGTCAATTGTCATCTAGTAAATTGTCATAATCTTGTTATCCATAAAATTGTCATCCAGTAAATTGTCAATTGTTATCCAGTAAATTGTCAAAATCTTGTTATCCAGTAAATTTTCATCCACTAAATTGTCAATTGTTATCTAGTGAATTGTCATAATCTTGTTATCCAGAAAATTGTCATCCAGTAAATTGTCAATTGTCATCCAGTGAATTGTCAAAATCTTGTCATTCAGAAAATTTTCATCCAGTAAATTGTCAATTGTTATCCAGTAAATTGTCAAAACCTTGTCATCCAGAAAATTTTCATCCAGTAAATTGTCGATTGTCATCCAGCAAGTTCTCAAAATAATCCAAATCTGCGACCAGCACCCAGTAAATACTGCCTCTGCTAACACGGTGAATATAGGTCTGAAAATTGACTTGACCACTGCTGAATATGCAGTCTTCCTGCAGTGTAAAGTACGAGGTTAACCAAAATTTCTGGAAGATTTACAGAGAAAATAAAACTATGTGCGTCCTCCCGAATTATTTTCAGTAACCTCGTTTCATAATTTCAAATAGTTACGATTCCATTTAGAATGCTTCACGAATATGATTCCATTGAGAATGCTTCACGAATATGATTCCATTGAGAATGCTTCACGAATATGATTCCATTGAGAATGCTTCACGAATATGATCCCATTGAGAATGCTTCACGAATATGATCCCATTGAGAATGCTTCACGAATATGATCCCATTGAGAATGCTTCACGAATATGATTCCATTGAGAATGCTTCACGAATATGATCCCATTGAGAATGCTTCACGAATACGATCCCATTGAGAATGCTTCACGAATACGATTCCATTGAGATTGCTTCACGAATATGATTCCATTGAGAATGCTTCACGAATATGATTCCATTGAGATTGCTTCACGAATATGATCCCATTGAGAATGCTTCACGAATATGATCCCATTGAGATTGCTTCACGAATATGATTCCATTGAGATTGCTTCACGAATATGATCCCATTGAGAATGCTTCACGAATATGATCCCATTGAGAATGCTTCACGAATATGATCCCATTGAGAATGCTTCACGAATATGATCCCATTGAGAATGCTTCACGAATATGATCCCATTGAGAATGCTTCACGAATATGATCCCATTGAGAATGCTTCACGAATATGATCCCATTGAGAATGCTTCACGAATATGATCCCATTGAAAATGCTTCACGAATATGATCCCATTGAGAATGCTTCACGAATATGATCCCATTGAGAATGCTTCACGAATAGGATTCCATTGAGAATGCTTCACGAATATGATCCCATTGAGAATGCTTCACGAATATGATCCCATTGAGAATGCTTCACGAATATGATCCCATTGAGAATGCTTCACGAATATGATCCCATTGAGAATGCTTCACGAATATGATCCCATTGAGAATGCTTCACGAATATGATTCCATTGAGAATGCTTCACGAATATGATCCCATTGAGAATGCTTCACGAATATGATCCCATTGAGAATGCTTCACGAATATGATCCCATTGAGAATGCTTCACAAATATGATCCCATTGAGAATGCTTCACGAATATGATCCTATTGAGAATGCTTCACGAATATGATCCCATTGAGAATGCTTCACGAATATGATTCCATTGAGATTGCTTCACGAATATGATTCCATTGAGATTGCTTCACGAATATGATCCTATTGAGAATGCTTCACGAATATGATCCCATTGAGAATGCTTCTCGAATATGATCCCATTGAGAATGCTTCACGAATATGATCCCATTGAGAATGCTTCACGAATATGATCCCATTGAGAATGCTTCACGAATATGATCCCATTGAGAATGCTTCACGAATATGATCCCATTGAGAATGCTTCACGAATATGATCCCATTGAGAATGCTTCACGAATATGATCCCATTGAGAATGCTTCACGAATATGATCCCATTGAGAATGCTTCACGAATATGATTCCATTGAGAATGCTTCACGAATATGATCCCATTGAGAATGCTTCACGAATATGATCCCATTGAGAATGCTTCACGAATATGATCCCACTGAGAATGCTTCACGAATATGATCCCATTGAGAATGCTTCACGAATATGATCCCATTGAGAATGCTTCACGAATATGATTACATTGAGAATGCTTCACGAATATGATCCCATTGAGAATGCTTCACGAATATGATTCCATTGAGAATGCTTCACGAATATGATCCCATTGAGAATGCTTCACGAATATGATCCCATTGAGAATGCTTCACGAATATGATCCCATTGAGAATGCTTCACGAATATGATCCCATTGAGAATGCTTCACGAATATGATTCCATTGAGAATGCTTCACGAATATGATCCCATTGAGATTGCTTCACGAATATGATTCCATTGAGATTGCTTCACGAATGTGATCCCATTGAGAATGCTTCACGAATATGATCCAATTGAGAATGCTTCACGAATATGATCCCATTGAGAATGCTTCACGAATATGATTCCATTGAGAATGCTTCACGAATATGATCCCATTGAGAGTGCTTCACGAATATGATCCCATTGAGAATGCTTCACGAATATGATCCCATTGAGAATGCTTCACGAATTTGATCCCATTGAGAATGCTTCACGAATATGATCCCATTGAGAATGCTTCACGAATATGATCCCATTGAGAATGCTTCACGAATACGATCCCATTGCGAATGCTTCACGAATATGAACCCATTGAGAATGCTTCACGAATATGATCCCATTGAGAATGCTTCACGAATATGATCCCATTGAGAATGCTTCACGAATATGATCCCATTGAGAATGCTTCACGAATATGATCCCATTGAGAATGCTTCACGAATACGATCCCATTGAGAATGCTTCACGAATACGATCCCATTGAGAATGCTTCACGAATATGATCCCATTGAGAATGCTTCACGAATACGATTCCATTGAGAATGCTTCACGAATACGATCCCATTGAGAATGCTTCACGAATATGATCCCATTGAGGATGCTTCACGAATATGATCCCATTGAGAATGCTTCACGAATACGATCCCATTGAGAATGCTTCACGAATATGATCCCATTGAGAATGCTTCACGAATACGATCCCATTGAGAATGCTTCACGAATACGATCCCATTGAGAATGCTTCACGAATATGATCCCATTGAGAATGCTTCACGAATATGATTCCATTGAGAATGCTTCACGAATATGATCCCATTGAGAATGCTTCACGAATACGATCCCATTGAGAATGCTTCACGAATATGATCCAATTGAGAAAGCTTCACGAATATGATCCCATTGAGAATGCTTTACGAATATGATTCCATTGAGAATGCTTCACGAATATGATTCCATTGAGAATGCTTCACGAATATGATCCCATTGAGAATGCTTCACGAATACAATCCCATTGAGAATGCTTCACGAATACGATCCCATTGAGAATGCTTCACGAATATGATCCCATTGAGAATGCTTCACGAATATGATCCCATTGAGAATGCGTCACGAATATGATTCCATTGAGAATGCTTCACGAATATGATTCCATCGAGAATGCTTCACGAATATGATCCCATTGAGAATGCTTCACGAATACGATCCCATTGAGAATGCTTCACGAATATGATCCCATTGAGAATGCTTCACGAATATGATCCCATTGAGAATGCTTCACGAATATGATCCCATTGAGAATGCTTCACGAATATGATCCCATTGAGAATGCTTCACGAATATGATCCCATTGAGAATGCTTCACGAATATGATCCCATTGAGAATGCTTCACGAATATGATCCCATTGAGAATGCTTCACGAATATGATCCCATTGAGAATGCTTCACGAATATGATCCCATTGAGAATGCTTCACGAATATGATCCCATTGAGAATGCTTCACGAATACGATCCCATTGAGAATGCTTCACGAATATGATCCCATTGAGAATGCTTCACGAATATGATCCCATTGAGAATGCTTCACGAATACGATCCCATTGAGAATGCTTCACGAATATGATTCCATTGAGAATGCTTCACGAATATGATCCCATTGAGAATGCTTCACGAATACGATCCCATTGAGAATGCTTCACGAATATGATCCCATTGAGAATGCTTCACGAATATGATCCCATTGAGAATGCTTCACGAATATGATCCCATTGAGAATGCTTCACGAATATGATCCCATTGAGAATGCTTCACGAATACGATCCCATTGAGAATGCTTCACGAATACGATTCCATTGAGATTGCTTCACGAATATGATTCCATTGAGAATGCTTCACGAATACGATTCCATTGAGATTGCTTCACGAATATGATTCCATTGAGATTGCTTCACGAATATGATCCCATTGAGAATGCTTCACGAATATGATCCCATTGAGAATGCTTCACGAATATGATCCCATTGAGAATGCTTCACGAATAGGATTCCATTGAGAATGCTTCACGAATATGATTCCATTGAGAATGCTTCACGAATATGATCCCATTGAGAATGCTTCACGAATACGATTCCATTGAGATTGCTTCACGAATATGATTCCATTGAGATTGCTTCACGAATATGATTCCATTGAGATTGCTTCACGAATATGATCCCATTGAGAATGCTTCACGAATACGATCCCATTGAGAATGACCGTCACGTTAACACAACGTGAATGAAAAAGGGGAAATTTTGGTCTTACAATTACTAAAAACACACGGAAAACGGTCAAACGATGTGACTATATTCTGTATAACTCCCGCGTTCTGCGATATTTTAATAAAATGAATTCTTATATTAAAATGAGATGAAAAAGTAAAAATTGATGACTGCATGTAAATGTGTTCCTCTGGTGTCTGTGCGTGACTGGATTTGAGATTTGCCCCCTTTACCCGTTTCTGTTCCGAAATCTTATTTTAATTAACAAAATTAATGCTGAAACTTGAATGGGAAATGTCCCGTGCAATGTGAAATTGAGTAATCAAATCCGTACTTTACATATTCAATTCTAATTAACATAAACGCTAAAACGGGCCGCCAAATCTCGCGTGCAGTGCAGAATTGAGCAATGAACGAGCTATGGATGCCAATAGATGATTATTCATTGCTAAATAGATGGCTGGAAAAAACGAGAGATCGAAAGAAAAGGTGACAGAATAGGAAACAGAGCAGACAGGCGGATGCAGTAAGTGGAAGAGGTGGTTTGAGATGAAAAGGAAATGGAGGTGGTGGATAGAATGTGCGTAGGAAGTGGATGAGTGAGAAGAAGAGGAGATGCAGAAGGTGGTAGAGATGGTCAGAATAAAACAGGGCAGAAAGAGGAAGGTAGAGGAAGGAGGTGGAGAGAAAGAGAAGACTATGAGAAAGAGAATGTAGTGGATTCAGAAAATGGTAGCCAAGGAGAAAGAGAGAGAGGGAGATGAGAAAGAGGGAGGGAAGACCATAAGAAAGAGAAGGTGGTGGACACAGAAGACAGAAGACAATCAGACAGAAAGTACCAGGAAAATGAGGGTATAACGGATACAAGAGAAGGTGGGTGAGGTGAAGAGGTGGATAACATCCACCAAGATGCCCTGCACTCCACCACATTACGCCACTCCACCCCTCGCTCAGAAGTGGAGGAAATAGACACTAAAGGGATCAGCCAGTTTTGTAATGGCCCCTCTCACCTGACACTCCTTGCCACTCACCTGCCACTCACGAGTGGCGTAATGCGGTACAGCGCGGTAACTCTGTGAGTGTTGTGAGTGGTAGCATGTGTGTGCGTGTTACTGCGTGAGTTTGTGCTAACATGTGTATTGCTGCACACAACACATGTTGGTGAGGGCGTTTTGTGTTTTTTGTGTGTTGTGTTGCATCTCTGTGTGTTGTGTTGTGTCCTCTGTGTGTTGTGTTGTATTCTTTGTGTATAGTGTTGCCTCTCTGTGTGTGTTGTGTTGTGTCCTCTGTGTGTTGTGTTGCATCTCTGTGTGTGTTGTGGTGTGTCCTCTGTGTGTTGTGTTGCATCTCTGTGTGTGTTGTGTTTTGTCTTCTGTGTGTTGAGTTGCATCTCTGTGTGTATTGTGTTGTGTCCTCTGTGTGTTGTGTTGCATCTCTGTGTGTGTTGTGTTGTGTCTTCTGTGTGTTGTGTTGCATCTCTGTGTGTGTTTTGTTGTGTCCTCTGTGTGTTATGTTGCATCTGTGTGTGTGTGTTGTGTCTTCTGTGTGTTGGGTTGCATCTCTGTGTGTTGTGTTGTGTACTCTGTGTGTTGTGTTGTATTCTTTGTGTATTGTGTTGCATCTCTGTGTGTGTTGTGTTGTTTCTCTGTGTTGTGTTGCCTCTCTGTGTGTGTTGTGTTGTATTCTTTGTGTATTGTGTTGAATCTCTGTGTGTGTTGTGTAGCATCCTCTGTGTGTTGTGTTTCATCTCTGTGTGTGTTGTGTTGCCTCTCTGTGAGTGTTGTATTGTATTCTTTGTGTATTGTGTTGAACCTCTGTGTGTTTTGTGTAGCATCCTCTGTGTGTTGTGTTTCATCTCTGTGCGAGATGTGTTGCGTTTCCTGTGTGTGTGATGCATCTCTGTGTGTGTTGGGCCCTCTGTGTGTTGTGTTGCATCTCTGTGTTTAACTTTTCGCCGCCTGCATGAATGTTTTTCGCCGAAGCGATTTAATCGCTTAGTTAGGCGGGGAAAAACATACATGCTCCAGCGAAAAAACTAGACTGAGTTGTGACCTGATGGGGCTGTTTCTTAATTAAGAAAACTGTATTTTGAAACAAAACTTATTCTGTGTGCAATCTATATTGGATTTTATGAAATATTTGTCGGAATGATTATACAGTACTGAATATCCCGCAAAAACCCGAACCGAGTATTCATTTCCCGTATCAGTAATACCATCATAAGAATGCCATGAGCATTTAATTTCTAGCAAAATTATCAGTCAAATTTAACCTATAGTAAAGGTATCACTGATTATGATGGTATCACTGATACGGGAAAATTAATACTGGGGTCGGGCTTGTGTGGGACGTTCTGTATACCAAAACTTTCTTTTTGATCCAGGGTTCCCTTCCATCATACTGCTTGTGTCTTTGATTACTGTGTGTTGTGTTGTTATGTGTTGTTGTGCGCTGCTGTATGTTGTGTTGATGTGTGTTGTTGTATGTGTCGTGTTGATGTGTGTTTTTGTGTGTTTTGTGTCATTGTGTGTTATTGCATTACCCTGCAGTATGCATACGAGCAAGAAAAAAGTTTGAAGCTGTCATTTATAACGTTACTTTTCGGTTTGTTTTGTTAATAGTAGCTCGAAAATGAAATAGTAGTTAATGAATAATAATAGTTATTGTAATGATATTAATAGTATAAATAGTGGTTAATAAATGATAGTAGTTACTAAATGTTATTACCCATAGCCGAAGCTAAATTTTTTCGATAAACCAAAGCTCAATAATAGTTTTCAGAATTATTAAAGTTTGATATCTATAATTCGAGGCAATGAGCATAGCGAACGTCGTATTATTCATGCCTTTTTCCAAAATATGTTCCTCTCTTCTTTTGTAAAAGTATAAGCATCGTAACTTATGTGACTTGTGTTGTATGGTATGTATGCTTGTTATGTGTGTTTGTTATCTTAAATGAGGTCCTGTAGGTTGGTTGAAATTAAGTAAAATAAAGTATGCATGTTAAAATTGAGGAAAAACATTATCTTGCATATTACGATACAAATTGTAGTTTACTATAATCAAAGAATATGTTGTGTGGAATGCAAGTGAAATTCTCAAAGCTTCCTTTAAAAATACCTTTACAACACAGTTATCCCGCGCCGAGACTTGACTCTTTCTCCCAAGCTCCGCTCGCCGCAGAAATGTTTCCTCAGGAGCGATTTTTGACGGGAATCCCGCAGTTACCCGTCAGAGGGAAACTGGCGAGCACGTCAGAGGGAAATTCGCTATTTAACAGGACCGTAATTTGTTGCGCCCAACAACATTTTCGCGAGATGGCACCTCATCTGGCAACACTGAGCGAAGTGTCACGCATGGCAAGGTTGACACAATGTGGCGGGAGCCCCGCTGTGGCAGGCAACACTTCAAAACAATGGGTTGACTTAGAGCGGCGTGCCATTATTGTGCTTACATGTAAACGAGGCTGTAGGCCTGCTTCGTCATCGCGAGGGGGGGGGGGGGGGGGGGGGGAGAGTGAGGGGGGGTAGGGGGTGGAAGCAAATGTCTACTCTTAACATACCTATCTCCTCTTATTATATACGGTTATTTAGTAAAATAAGGTATATTGGTAAATAAATATGTAAATAACAAATACCTTCTCTTAAAATACCAATCTTTTGTTTTATTTGTTGATTAGGTAAAATAAGATACATTGGTATATAAATATATAAATTGAAAATACCTGCTTTTAACATACTAATCCCTAATTTTTTATATGATAATTACGTAAAATAAAGCGTATTGATATATATATAAACCAATAATATATACATGGCGTTTAAATATATATTACATATATGTGTATATTATATATAATCAAACTATACTGCAACTTTATGCAGGCGCACTCGCACCTAATTGTAAGTTTTTGAGCAGGAAAACATCACTGTACACCACGCACGCACGCGTACAAATACAAATCCGCACATGCGCGTATATACACCATCATGAACTGCACATGTGTATTCTACGCACGTGCAGCGCCTGACATGACCAGGACACACGGCGCGCTGCACATGACACACGACCGACACACGTCATGTTTACGCGCGTTATGGAGGAGATACGGGCGGGCCATGTTGTAATGTGTGTGTGTTGTGTTGTGTGCCTTGTGTTTTGTGTGTTGCTGTGTGTTTTTTGTCGTTGTGTGTTGTTGCATGTCTTGTGTTGTGTTGTGTGTTGTGTTTTTGTGTTGTGTTGTGTTTTGTATGTTGTGTGTTGCTGTGTTCGTTGTGTTACTGTGTGTTGTGTTGTTGTGCGTAACTGTATGTTGTGTTGATGTGCTGTTGTGTGTGTTGTGTTAATGTGTGTTGTTGTGTGTTATTGTGTGTCGTGTGTCGTTGTGCTTTTTGTGTTGTGTGGCGTGTTGTGTGTCCTGTGTTACATTATGTTGTTTTGAGGGTAGCGTTTGCTAGGTCCTTACATACACATACACTGTGTATGTATACATGCCCTTGTGCATGTACACTGTGCACGTTTGAAAACTGTTTTTCACAAAATCTATCTTATCTAATAATACCATAGGTGTTTTTATTGATTTATTTCTATACTATTTTGGTGTCCGCTTCTTCCGTGCGTCTGTGACGCTCACACGGACGCTCAATGACCGTATCTGTGATACGAGTTTCACCAGTGCACAAGTACAAGAATATTTTGATGGCGGGTACTGTTGGCATGGATATATTTGTTTGTCATCCACGTCTGCAAGATTTATTCAAGTGTGTGCATTAGTGTACGTATTGTCTCCGTCGTACTCATACTCAATGAACGTCTAAACACCGCCGTGTACCATAATAACGTCACAAATAATGTCAAAATAAACGGCATCTTCAACAAATTTGCAATCATGAATTATTTAGGAATTTATCTACGCAAACATTTACTGTAGTTAGCATTTACTTTACCCAGATACCCGGCCTCGATACTTTACTTACTAGAGGTATTTGATTGTGCCCTGTGTTGCTGCCCTTGTATGGGTACAGGGCACGGGTACAGGGCACGGGTACAGGGCACGGGTACAGGGCACGGGTACAGGGCACGGGTACAGGGCACTGTTACAGGGCACGGGTACAGGGCACGGGTACAGGGCACTGTTACAGGGCACGGGTACAGGGCATGGGTACAGGACACGGGTACAGGACACGGGTACAGGGCACAGGTACAGGGCACGGGTACAGGGCACGGGTACAGGGCACGGGTACAGGGCACGGGTACAGGGCACGGGTACAGAGCTCGAGTTCAGATGTTATATTTCTTAGATGTGTGTATGGTATTCTTGCAATTTTAATGACGATATTGTTTACATGTGTCGATGGTATATTTTTGCTATTCCAATTGTAAGCCTACATCTGTTGTTCCATAAACAGATTTCAGAAATATTCTTTCTTTGATTGACAGTGTGTTAGACAACTCGCAATTTTTCCTTGCACCTTAAAATCAAACTACACCTCGACTCATTGTAACCCATTAAATAAGGGCTTATACTAAACCAGCCTATCCTGGGACCTTTACATGTTTTGATTCTTCTGTTCCATTGACATATTGAAAATAAAGAATTGAATTCTTGTTCTTCAGAACTGTAAAGCAGTGTTCTGATGGGCATTAAAATCACGATATTTTTGAGCGTGAGTTTAATACTGCGAGTCTTTGCTAATCTATCTAACCTAATAATACCCGTTGTGTGTTTATTTATAGATTTATTTATATATTTGTTTGGCGCCTGCTTCTTAAGAAACAAAGGATGTCTGAGTTTGCGGTATCATGGATACCGAATTCCTCAGTATAACATTCAAAAGATGGCCTTTAAACTTTGATATGTTTGGCATTTTATCAGTATAGGTTCTTTTAGGATAGGTTTGGTTCGATTAGGAAATGATAGGCTAACATAGGTTGAGTTATTTTGACATAATTTCCATGGGTCCGAGAAATTTCCACGGGTCCTTCTACTACTATCTAACAAAACCCTTGGTTTATTTGTTTGGAGTCCGCTTCTTACATTACTCTGTCACGCTCATAAAGATAGCCATAATGACTGTATCTGTGATACGAGTTTCACCAGCGCGCAGTACAGTACAACAATATTTTTCATCACGTGTACTGTTGGGATAGATATTTTTGATTTTCATCCACGTCTGGAAAATTTGTTCAAGAAAGGTATTGAATCCCGTCATTTTTGGCGGGCCGTGCACACTAGAACTGTAATTAGAGCCGCGTCCGTCCGTCCGTCCGTCCGTGTGGCACACTCACCAGCCAGCAGTGTGAGATGAGAGTCTCTGTGATACAAGCTTCATCAACTCCACAATTTTTGGTGCCTTAACCCAGCAGATTGGGAGTCGGAATGAATATCACGTGTATTGGTAGGTTAGATTTGGTTGTATAGAATATCAGCGGTTGAGACTTGGCGAAGTATTGGAAAGCCATAGAATAGCATGGGAAATCATGGGAAAGCCATGTTCAAGCTCAGTTGGTCCTATATCTAATCCTGTCATTCTTTGGAAGACCGTATTCACTAGCAATTATATCATAAACATAACAATAAACTCGTGTTCAACATAAGTACAAACATGCTCGTTAAGTACTGCGAGCTAAATAATACAGCTCGTTCAGATGTTGTCATCTACTTTCAGTTGCCTAATTTTTCAGCCCTCAACAAAAAGTACGAACTACTAAAACCCGTTTTGAAACATCGCCTTATGCTTAAATATAATGAAACCTTTTTTGACCAGTTTGTAGCCCATAGTTTGTTCAAAATTATTGGTGATCATTTTTTTTTCTGTCTGATATTTTGCCTTCGCATCATTTACACTACATTTCAGCTTCACTTCTACCTCGCCTTCACTACTACCTCACGTTCACTTTTACCTCACCTTCACTTCTACCTCACCTTCACTTCTACCTCACCTTCACTTCGACTCACCTTCACTTCTACCTCACCTTCACTTTTGCCTCACCTTCACGTCCACTTTACTCACCTTCACCTCATGGTTGTACGCTCATCTCCTGACTCACCTCGCCTCACACACGAACATTCCCTCACTCACATTGGTATGCAGCAGCGCGTGAACTTCAGAGGAGTGAAGTTATGAAGCTGCTGCTTCACGGCCCCGGCAGCTGCGGCCTGCCTCGCTCACGTGCTCTTGGAAGTAGATATTCGGCGTAGGTGCGTGTAGTTCATGTATTATACGTGCGGGTACGATTGTGTTGTACCATAGTTCATGTACTATACGTGTGTGTACGATTGTGTTGTACAATGAGTTATAGTGTGAATCCTTAACCTATATTCTAATTTTAACAATTAGATGGAGTTCATTCTTTTAACTACGTGATCGACTACCATATCAAATGGGAATAAATTTACGAAAAAATATTATAAACTTGAATTACAAGGAGAGCTTTAGTTTTTCCGGTAGATCTGAGTAGAGGTATGTCTCATTTTTCGGTTTGCTGTTCCTTTTCTTCTCGTGCGCTGTACAGTATGTCTTAAAAAACCCGAACCGAATATTTATACCTGTATCAGTAATGCCATCGTAAGAATACCCTTATCAGTAATACCATCATAATAATACCCATATCAGACATACCATCACAAGAATATCAAAATATTTCACCTCATACCTCACTACATCATACACTGCCACACCAACACACCGCACCACACACCACCACACCACACCACGCCACATCACACATTACCACTACCACCACATCACACCACACCACACACCACCACACCACACCACACACCACCACACCACACCACACCACACCACACACCACCACACCACACCACACCACACCACATCACACCTCACCACACCACACCACACCTCACCACACCACACCACACCACACATCACCACACCACACCACATCACACATTACCACTACCACCACATCACACCACACCACACATCACCACACCACACCACACACCACCACACCACACCACACCACACCACACACCACCACACCACACCACACCACACCACATCACTCACCACCACACCACACCACACCACACCACATCACACATTACCACTACCACCACATCACACCACACCACACATCACCACACCACACCACACACCACCACACCACACCACACCACACACCACCACACCACACCACACCACATCACACCTCACCACACCACACCACACCTCACCACACCACACCACACCTCACCACACCACACCTCACCACACCACACACCACACCACACCCCCTAACTCAGCACACGCTGCCCTCATTACCCAGGACGTGAGCGCCATAGGAAGGCGCGCCGTCAGCCCCACTCACGTCGCTGCCGGCAGCGTGACGGCGACGTGTTGGTGACAAGTTAGTGTGGGGTGTGGGGGTGTGGGGGTGTGGGAGTGTGGGGGTGTGGGGGTGTGGGTGTGTGTGGGTGTGGGGGTGTGGTGGTGTGGTGGGTGTGTGAGTGGTGCTCCCTTACATGCCCCACTTGACACTCGTGCCACACATGCCATACATGCCACACATGCCACAAATGCCACATATGCCACACATGCCACAAATGCCACACATGCCACACATGTCACACATGCCATACGTGCCACATATGCCACACATGCCACACGTGCCACACTTGCCCCACATGCCACACGTGCCACACTTGCCCCACATGCCACGCGTGCCACAAATGCCCCACATGCCACACATGCCACACATGTAACACATGCCACACGTGCCACACTTGCCCCACATGCCACGCGTGCCACAAATGCCACACGTGCCACACATGCCACACAAGCCACAAATGCCACACGTGTCACACATGCCACACATGCCCAACGTTTCACACATGCCACACATGCCAACATGCCACATGCCAACATGCCACATGGCCCTCATTCCTCACGTCAGTAGTATCTTGCAATGAGAACTGACCTATGTAACTTTAACAGATTTTTCCTTTTGGGATTGCTTTTGAGGCGTGACTGGGACTAACTTATTTGTTTAATTTCAGCTAACCTGATTCATTAATTTCAGCTGACCTGATTTATTTATTCCAGCTGACCTGATATATTAATTTCAGCTGACCTGATTTATAAACTTCAGCTCACCTGATTTATTAATTTCAGCTGACCTGATTTATTTATTCCAGCTGACCTGATTTATTAATTTCAGCTGACCTGATTTATTAACTTCAGCTCACCTGATTTATTAATTTCAGCTGACCTGCTTTATTAACTTCAGCTCACCTGATTTATTACTTTCAGGTGACTTGATTTATTAATTTCTGCTGACATGATTTATTAATTTCAGCTGACCTGATTTATTACTTTCAGGGGACTTGATTTATTAATTTCAGGTGACCTGATTTATTACTTTCAGGTAACTTGATTCATTAATTTCAGCTGAAATGATTTATTACTTTAAAGAGACTTGATTTATTCATTTCAGCTGTCCTGATTTACTACTTTCAGGTGACTTGATTTATTAATTTTAACAAGAATTGAAAATCAAGGAATAATGGCAGACCCACATTGAACAAACAATGACGCGCACGTTCGCAGTCACGCTGCTGATTATGAGAGACGCTGTACTTGAAAGTTTTGAAGTATAAGCGTTTGATTCAGCGTGTTTTTGCCTGGGTTTATTACGTGGATTTCATATTAAGCATCAAGTGAGAGTTTTACCAACACATCTATTATATAATGCTTCAATTTACTCCACAAATTAAATTTAGAGCCGTGTTTCAACGAATATTCCTTGTTACACTCCAGATAACAGTCCACGTAACACTTCAAGTAACACTCCAAGTAACGTCTCAAATCGCACTCCAAGTAGCACCCAAACAATGCTCCAAGTGATAGTGTAAACAACGCTCCAAGTGTTATTTCCGGTAAGTAGCACTCCTTGTAAACATCAAGTAAAGTTTGAAGTGACATTCGAATAAGCATTTTATAACACTCGAAGAATCATTTATCATCATTCGTTAACACTCGCAGAATCATTTATCATCATTCGTTAACACTCACAGAAGCATTTATTATCATTCGTTAACACTCACAGAAGCATTTATTATCATTCGTAACACTCGCAGAAGCACATTATCATCATTGTTTCCTTTTCAAGGAACACTCCAAGAAGAGTCAGACTCAACATGGGTGCCACATGGCCTCTAATTTTGTGTCGTCATCACATGAGTGCCACATGGCCTCTAATTTTGTGTCGTCATCACATGAGTGCCACATGGCCTCTAATTTTGTGTCGTCATCACATGAGTGCCACATGGCCTCTAATTTTGTGTCGTCATCACATGAGTGCCACATGGCCTCTAATTTTGTGTCGTCATCACATGAGTGCCACATGGCCTCTAATTTTGTGTCGTCATCACATGAGAATCACAACTCGCATTGATTGAAATCAGATTTTGCATTCATCTATAACCAGTTTCGAAATAATCATATATTCAAACAAATATAAATTAATCATATTCGAATTAATCATCATATTACCTCCAGTTTCACTCGTGGTCGCGACGTGAGCTATCAGTGTTCACGGAGGGAATTTTCATAATGCTGCTGATTGGCATGTAATCACAAACCTAATTATCATAAAGACCTAATGAAACCTAAATGAATTAAGGCACGATCCGCTTATGTTAGCTATTTTCAAAATTGCTTAGTACGACTGACTTTGAATTTGAGTTGAGCATTGAACTTCAGTGTAACCCATCATAGTGAACGTATTCAAGTTATGAATTATTACGAATCACTGGGGCTAATTTTGATCCTCATTTATAATCTTAACACCGAAATTGTATATAACTTCATAAGTGATTTCTAAAGTTGACGTACGTACAAGATGGTGTATAACTCGAGGATAGTCTGTATAGATCACACACAACAGTCTCCCTCATACAGCTCCTTGAAGACGCTCTGCAAAGCGAGACTTAATCTCTAGTGTCATCTCGCAGCAAATCAGGATTAGTTGGCGCCATCATTTGGCTACAATGGAATTATGAAAACGAGGTGCCAATCATCAAACGTGGGTACGAAGCCGCGTTGCATTCACGATCTAATTATTCTGATCATCTCTCAGTGTTGGGGTAACGAGCCTGGTTTGAACCAGCCGCGTCTGGCACTCATCAAACACCAATGAAACAATGCGCATATTAATGAGGCACCTCCTCTCACACACACCGCATTGTTGGATGACTTAGCGCAGCAGGCCTCGCTTTCACGCCTTCCTTATATTGTGGCGCCAAATTGCCTTTTGGTCGACTAGAACTTGTCCTTTGGGAGACATAGTTTGGCTCTCAAAGCGTCCCGTGTTCGCGCCAGCACCTTGCCAGCTTGACAAGCCTGCCAAGACTTGGTTAGCCCGCCAAGTGTTCCTTGACATCATGCCACGCTTGTCAGAAGTGAAGGTACCAGAAGCTACTTGAATATTGCACCAGTCACGCGAGTCGGCTAAGCAAGTTTGGAACGCGTGTGGATCGTCGAGGTTTGTATTGAATGAGGTTATCAGTTTATAGTATTTCGTTATCTCCTGAGCCTCATTCGCTGGTGAATGAGGTTTTACGTATTTAGTGTATCTTTATCGTCACTTCTATTACTCGCTGAATGTTCATTCTAGAATAGCAGTATTTGGAGTGAGCGTTCTAGAGTAGAAGTATTTCGAGTGAGCGTTCTAGAGTAGCAGTATTTCGAGTGAGCGTTCTAGAGTAGCAGTATTTGGAGTGAGCGTTCTAGAGTAGCAGTATTTGGAGTGAGCGTTCTAGAGTAGCAGTATTTGGAGCGAGCGTTCTAGAGTAGCAGTATTTGGAGTGAGCGTTCTAGAGTAGCAGTATTTGGAGAGAGCGTTCTAGAGTAGCAGTATTTGGAGTGAGCGTTCTAGAGTAGAAGTATTTGGAGTGAGCGTTCTAGAGTAGCAGTATTTGGAGTGAGCGTTCTAGAGTAGCAGTATTTGGAGTGAGCGTTCTAGAGTAGCAGTATTTGGAGTGAGCGTTCTAGAGTAGCAGTATTTGGAGTGAGCGTTCTAGAGTAGCAGTATTTGGAGTTAGCGTTCTAGAGTAGCAGTATTTGGAGTGAGCGTTCTAGAGTAGCAGTATTTGGAGTAAGCGTTCTAGAGTAGCAGTATTTGGAGTGAGCGTTCTAGAGTAGCAGCCTTTGGAGTGAGCGTTCTAGAGTAGCAGTATTTGGAGTGAGCGTTCTAGAGTAGCAGTATTTGGAGTGAGCGTTCTAGAGTAGCAGTATTTGGAGTGAGCGTTCTAGAGTAGCAGTATTTGGAGTGGGCGTTCTAGAGTAGAAGTATTTGGAGTGAGCGTTCTAGAGTAGCAGTATTTGGAGTGGGCGTTCTAGAGTTGCAGTATTTGGAGTGAGCGTTCTAGAGTAGCAGTATTTGGAGTGAGCGTTCTAGAGTAGCAGTATTTGGATTGGGCGTTCTAGAGTAGAAGTATTTGGAGTGAGCGTTCTAGAGTAGCAGTATTTGGAGTGAGCGTTCTAGAGTAGCAGTATTTGGAGTGAGCGTTCTAGAGTAGCAGTATTTGGAGTGAGCGTTCTAGAGAAGCAGTATTTGGAGTGAGCGTTCTAGAGTAGCAGTATTTGGAGTGAGCGTTCTAGAGTAGCAGTATTTGGAGTGAGCGTTCTAGAGTAGCAGTATTTGGAGTGAGCGTTCTAGAGTAGCAGTATTTGGAGTGAGCGTTCTAGAGTAGCAGTATTTGGAGTGGGCGTTCTAGAGTAGAAGTATTTGGAGTGAGCGTTCTAGAGTAGCAGTATTTGGAGTGGGCGTTCTAGAGTAGCAGTATTTGGAGTGAGCGTTCTAGAGTAGCAATATTTGGAGTGAGCGTTCTAGAGTAGCAGTATTTGGAGTGAGCGTTCTAGAGTAGCAGTATGTCAGTAAGCATGTAGAACAGCCTTGCATTGAGATAATATATTAACATTTTTTTTTAGATTTAGTACCCGGCATTGCTGTTTACGAGAGCGTGTTCCGAGCGAAGAATGTTCAGTGAACATGTTTATGAAAACGAAATATTTTCCATCAAATTTAGTAGAGATCGCATAGTTTTCGAATAGTACGTGTTGACTCAAGGTACGGTGAACGAACACAGTTTTCTTTGGGAGGTAATTTATCGCTTTTTTCATTTGGAATTCAACAAGACTTAGAGGCTAACACACGAGCTCTTCATTTTGAAAGAAACAAGTAAACTATTTTTGCTTCGCGTAAACATTAACAAAAATTGAAAGTTTGAAACATTTGAAATTAAACTTTTTTAGGTTTTAAAAAGTAAAAGTACTGCAACAACGTGAAGCCAAATTATAATATATATTTCTCGTCCATGCTTGGCCCTCATCGCAGATTGTTGGCAACAGAACCTTCATTCCTACGAGTGAATTACTGCAAAATAAATTATTCGAAGAACCAAACGTAACTAAACATGAGTAAAAAAAAATATAGACCAAACTTGCCCAGCTCAATGCAAAAAATTGAGAACGAAGACACAACTGAAGAATCACTCATTGAATCACTGACTCTAGCATTGGAAATAACAACTTAGAAAAGTATTGCACTAGGCACCAACAAATTTTACTACAACGCTTGAACAAAGAATGGTGGTTCCTTACTGGTTCTAAATTATCATTATTAGCATCAGCCGCGTCATCACAATTCTTTCCTATTTCGGAGCAGCTTAACACTCTGACTGCAATTGGTCAAACTGATTTTGGAAATAGTAAACATTAACTGGATATTACCTTCATTTAGGTTTAATTAAGTATTTATGCAATTTGACTTTGAGGCTACTGATCGATCAGCAGCGTTATGAAAATCCCCATCGTGGCCACCAGCGGCGCATGATACGATTGAACTGTTGAAAGAATTCAAAATCTACCTAAATATATAAGGATCTGGAGTCTTATATTCGTCGTTTCCGACGTCACAGCTACACCTGGTCGAGTAAAGGCGGTATGGCGGCCGTAATCTCCGTTAACAAATACAAAAATTTAACGCTTTCTTATTTCGTTATCATGAAACTGCCGTAATGAAGAGCACAATACTCCATGCAAACATCTCGCTAGCAAAAGAGTTGATATAATTAGCAATTGATAAAACTTCGTCTCAGCAACGGAGCCGGAAAAACGAGCATATAGAGCCACATGAGATGACAAGGTTTTACGAACCCGATGAAAGTTCTACCGTGTACACCAGTGGTGCACTCAAGAAGCCTACGGGGGGGGAGGGGGGGGGGGGGAACAAAATTAGTCGACTTCAACGCCTTTTAAAAGGCCCCCAATTTGAGGAAATCACTTGGACCGCCTGAATAGGCCTGGATATTAAGGCTCCAGTCTGTATGACTTGTGCCATCTGATACCACTGCGAAAATTGCCTGCATTACCTCGGATTGAGGCGTAGCGAAATGCAAGGGTTGCTTCTATAGAAATATGCGCGAGTGCAGCATGTCCGCATGGAATTTAGTCGGGAACGTGTTTTGATCATGTTTCATCGAGAAAACGTGTCTCTGACATGTTTCATCAAGAAAACGAGTCTCCGACGTGCTTCATCGAGAGAACGAGTCTTGAATATGTTTCAACGAGTAAACGTGTCCTCGACGTGTTTCATCGAGAGAACGAGTCTTGAACATGTTTCAGCGACTGTAATTTATCATGGTTAATATCGCTGATCGTCATTCTGCCCTTAAATCGTTGATAGAATATACTGTTAACATCTAGTCCATATAAACTATTTTGTAAAATGAAGCATCCAATATCGAGTTAACTATCTCAATGGTCGGTCTAATGCGAAACTAGGTTAAGTGAACTAGTTTAAACATTACTGTACACCATAGAATAACGTTGATGGTGGGATGCCCTAGAAGTCACTGAACTATTCGGGCCCACAGGAAGCTAAACTCAAATTTGACCTTTGTACTAGACTTGAAAAACATTCTACTTCTGCATCACCTGTGGTAAATAAATTGTTTAAATTGTTTCAACGAGTCTCCGACATGTTTCATCGAGTAAACGTGTCTTTGACATGTTTCGTTAAGAGAAATGTCCTCGACATGTTTCGTCGAGATAATTTCTTTCGATATGATTTTTTAGAATAGTAAGCGTCGGACAAGATAAACCTGTTTTCAAGTTTCAAACAGAAAACTAGATTTGAATGCACTCCAAAAGCGAATATTTTTCTTTATATTTACTGCAGAGAACAACTTCTAGACAAGGTTTGTCGAAAAATCTTTAATTATATGATTCGCGTTAGGTAACGACTATAACTTTTCTAATTTTAGGAAATTGAAATTTTCAGCTGGATTAGTGTTTATGCGGTGAGTAAATGACTCTTAAGGTCCCCATACCTAAGAAAATTTCTGTCTTTAGATGAAGGATTAAGCAGCCCATAGATGATCAATTTAATTATCAATTTCGTTGACTCAATATTTTGATGAAAATTGTTTTGCCCACTAAGTCCTGGTCGTCAAGATATAAAAGTAAGAAGTCTTACTTTTGACGGTCGTCAATCAAGCCCACAGACGATCAATTAAATTGTCAATATTCATTGTTGTATAAAAAATTGTCAATATTCATTGTTGTCAATTATATTGACAATAAAAATTGTCAATATTGTCAATAATGTCAATATTGTTGTCAATAATATTGTCAATATTGTTGTCAATTATATTGACAGTAAAATTTTTCAATATTGTCAATACTGTCAAAAATTGTCAATATTCATTGTTGTCAATTATATTGACAATAAAATTGATCGTTTATGGGCCGCTTTAGAGGAATGAAAGTTAAAATGTCAAACGCCTTCAGACGCTGCCGTGAGTTCGTGCCAGACGTAAGAGAAAATTGTGTGCCTGAAAAAAGGACACAAGAAATGTTTTTGGGACAAAAAGTTGATGTTTCTATCGACAAAAAATTGTTTTTTTTACTAACGAAAAAGTTGTGTTTCTGTGTATTTGAAAAATAGAGTTTCTATGGAAGAAAAATAGTGTTTCTATGAGCTGAAAAATAGTGTTTCTATGAATGAAGATATTGTGTTTCTGTGGACTTATAAAAAAAAATTTGCATGAAGGAAAACATGGTGTTTCTATTGGAAAGTAATTTATCTGAAAATGAAAAAATGATATCTCAATAACCTTAAACATACATTACTAAAAATAGTAAAATAAAGACAAAATATAAATACAAACAACATTATTCGTAATAACAAAAAATAGTGTTACTCTAAAGAAAAAATCTGTTTTCTATAAAGAAATAAATAGTGTGGCTATGAATGTAAAATAGCGTTTCTCGAAGCAAAACCGATATTTCTATGAACAAAATAATATCGTTCCGGCTTGAAAAAAGAGTATTCACATGAACGGAATATTAGTGGTTCCATAAAGGAAAGAGTGATGCCTTATAATTTTCTGCCCAAAAAACTAGAAAATAATCGCATCTTCCCCAGACAAGCCCCGCCGCTAATGCATGTATTATCATGCTTCGTATTAGTGCACCACATTTATAATTCTAGTGTGCAACATCTTCATATTATGCATATTACTGCGCCACATTTATCATTTAAGTGTGCCACACCACCTATTATGTATATTACTGCGCCACATTTATCATTTAAGTCTGCCACACCACCTATTATGCTAGTGTACTATGTGTTATATTTTATATTAGTTCACCCACTTGTTACTTTCGCAACAATGCACCTATCGACTCCAAAATACTCCCAAACGAAAGAATATAACGTTCTTTCGATTGAGAGTAATATTAAATTAAACATCCTTTGTTTGAGAGTAATTTGAAGTCGATAGGTGCAATATATCGAAAGTTACAATTGGGTGAACTTATGTGTTGCGTTAGTGGTGGGGCTTTTCTGGAATAGATCCAAATATTTTTCTTGGTTATCCTTGGAGAAACTTTACAAAAGAAACAAGTAATCGCTCATTCAAATCAGTCTTATATTCGAATGTATTCTTATGCAGAGAAAGTGGACCTGTATTAATATTAAAAATCTAGCGTTTACAGTCAAATTAGAGTCTAATTTTCACCAAAGCCAAAGTTCACCTCGAATGATTATTAAAAAATTGAATAATTATTAAAAATTTACCTATTGTTAACGATTGTGGTATTGAATAGTTATTAAAAATTGTGGTGTGTACGCTGTACACACCACACCCACGCCACACCACACTCACACTCTCCACAGTACACACCATACACCCATAACACACCGTGCACCATTCCAGCAGTTCCAGTCCTGGCACCTCCATTCCAAGCAACAATCCAGTATGTACAGTATGTACAGTATGCAACAATCCAGTATGCACCTCCATTCCAAGCAACAATCCAGTATGTAACAATCCAGTATCCGATGTCATTCTATCTTGTTTGTTGAGCCACAGACATGAAAGCTGAAGGAATATTTCAGATCAAACTATAACACGGTAACATAAATACATATTGTTATTAACTTTAAAATCGTTGAGTTTATTTATCATGGACACCGTGTGTTCAAGTGTACATATTTACACTTCATAGCTCTAAGCCGTTTGGCTAAACTGCTTTATATATAACCACGTGTTCTTAAATATTATTATGTACCTACAATACGTATGTCAAGCACTTTTTTCTTAGTTGTGAAATAGTAAATAAATCTTAGCTAGAATGATTTATTGGTGTGTTTCGAACAGAATTAGATTTCCAAAATTATCCATATGCTTCATATATTCCTCGTCATATTTTTCTTCGCTTCGCGAGTTTATTTTATTTTACTAACACGCCGGTCGCTATGGAAGCAGTTCCTTGACACTTGTGGCATGTGTGGGATGTCACATGAAGGTAACACCTAATATGAGTTAGGTTAGTGAAAAAATTGAATATTTTTAGTTTATAATCAATAAAATATAAACTTTATAAATAGTGTAGTAGCTCATACAAAGTGATGCCGTCTTCTATTCTCTCTTTGGAACGCCTTTATTGCGGTTAAGATGGCTCAAGCTTACATCTAAACCAGTAGCTTTACAAATTTTTCTACGTAGCAAGCACTACCTATAAGCAACTGCATCTATTACACCCAGGTACATTAAATTAGCTGTGGGAGTACTTTTTCCAAGTATTTTCATTCATTTCTTTGTAAATTACAAAGTAAGATACAGTTCAAAGTTGAATGTATTGGTAGGTAGTTGATACTCGAAAGTCAATTCATGGATGGACCGATGGAGACTTCTTACTAAGTAAAAAAACGCTTTTTACGACGCGAATTATAATTATTATAATTATATTATATTCACCAATGGACCGGGTACTCTCTATGGCCTTCCGAAAATCCATAAACCTGATTTTACTTCTAAGTACCAATTCCGTCCAATTTTTGCGTCCTACAATGCTCCTAGTTTTTCGTTAGCGAAGTTTTTAGTACCTGTTTTGTCACCTCTCTGTACCAATGAATATACTGTTGACAACTCCTACACTTTCGTCTCAGACTTGAAAAAATTTGTCGATGCAGACCGGTTTTTTATGGCTTCTTTCGATGTAGAGTCATTATTAACTAACATCCCTCTGCATGAGACTATTGCTATTTGTCTACGTAAACTGTTCGGAAATTCTACTACATAAATCATAGGCCTTTCCCGAGAGCTTTTCAAAACTTTTTTAGAATTATCAGTGCTTAATTCATTTTTCGTGTTTGATTCAAAATATTATAGACAGACGGAAGGAATGGCTATGGGCCTGCCTTTGGGCCCAACTTTTGCCAATATATTTATGTGTGAAAATGAAGTTCAGTGGCTGTCGACCTGCCCCGAGTCTTTTAAGCCTGTGTTTTATAGACGTTACATAGATGATACGTTCCTGCTCTTTCGTGAATCATCTCACGCCCAATTGTTTCTTGAATTATTTGAATAAAAAACATGAAAACATAAAATTTACCATGGAAATAGAACAAGATCAAAAACTTTCATTTTTAGACTGCCTAATTTATAAATCAAATAAATTTGAGTGCACTGTTTATAGAAAAAAGAGTTTTTCAGGACTAGGCTTAAGTTTTTACAGCTTTTGTCCGTGGTCTTTTAAAATCAATAGTGTCAGAACGTTGATATCCCGCGCTTTTAATATATGTACTAATTTCGCTTTCTTACATCAAGAATTTGATTTTTTGAGATCTTTTTTCAAAAACAATGGTTACTCCGTAAGTTGTATAGATTCAAAAATACGTTTATTCCTCGATAGATTCTATGACAACGGATCTGAAGTTGGCAACATCGACCCCGCCCATAGGACTGCATATGTATCGCTTCCTTACTTTGGTGCGCAGTCAGAGAAGTTAAAGAAAGAATTGGCTGGTGTGTTTTCGAAATATTTTTCTGATGTGAATTTTAAAATAATACTGGTAAACAATTTTAGAATATCGTCGTTTTTTAATTATAAAGATAAGCTTCCTGCCGGAATGCAAGCTACTCTTGTTCATAAGTTTAGTTGTGCACGCTGTGCATCAGAGTACATTGGATGCACATCCCGTAGTCTTCGCACTCGAGTCAGCGAGCATTCTGGCAGGAGCTTTAGAACAGGCTCAATTTTGTCAAAACCCCCATTTTCCGCCGTTCGAGAGCATTCGGACGAGTGCGATAGTGCAATTTCCATTAATCAATTTTCAATCTTAGCAAAACCCCAGTTATATACAGATATGCGCATTTTAGAGTCCTTATACATTTTTAAACTTAAGCCGGCTTTAAATAACACTCTGAGTTCTTTTCCTTTAGCCATTGTAAATAGATAATCACAATTAACGCAATTTTATAGCTTGTTTTTAGAATTGTCATTCTTAGATTTGATTTGTCATTTTGTCTATTCTTACTTTTTACCTTGTACTTTTCAGAATTCTAATCACTGATGATGGCCTGTGGCCGATACGTTTGAAATTAGGTTTTATTCGAATATATACCTTAAATGATTCAAGTAGCTTGTCTTGCTCTTTCATTTTTATTACGATTGCTACGGCTCCCTGATGACTTTCATATTATATTCGTCTTATATTAATTATATAATTCAAATAATTATCATTTGAAAAAATTATCAAGGGAAAACTGTATTACTGAGAAATATACCGGAAGTAAAATATTGATGGCAAAAATTCCTCCGCTGAAAAATTTTCCATTGAAAAAATTCAATTCAATTTCCAACTTATGAAAACTTTCCATTGGAGACATTAACAACCGGGAAAATTTCCTGCGGAAGAAACACCGCGTCATCAATGTCACCGTGGTAGAATATTAAACATTCAGGAAAACTGTCCTGTGTGAAAATCCTTCGGGTAGAAACGTTCAGTTCAGAAAAATTCTCTGTAGAGGAAACTCCCCGCAAGGAAATTCCCTCGAGGAAAATGTCTTCAGGAGAAAATTCCGTTGGGTTTTGAAGTGAGGGTTCGGGGTGAGGGCATTTTAACAAGGCAGGGACGTGAGGGGAAATGGTGGTGCTGACTCGGCACTTACTTCTGTTCACCGCTTGCTTCCAATGTGTGATGTTGCACACTTTGTTGCCTGCTTGTTTGCTTGTTTGGCTGCTTGCTTGCTTGCCTATTTGTTTGCTAGCTTTCTTGCTTCCTTGCTTGTCTGCTTGCTTGCCTGCTTGCTTGTTTGCTTGCTTGCCTGTTTGCTTGCCTGCCTGCTTCCTTGCTTGCCTGCTTGCTTGCTTGCCTGCTTGCTTGCTTGCCTGCTTGCTTGCTTGCCTGCTTGCTTGCCTATTTGTTTGCTAGCTTTTTTGCTTCCTTGCTTGTCTGCTTGCTTGCTTGCTTGCCTGCTTGCTTGCTTGCTTGCTTGCCTGTTTGCTTGCTTGCCTGCTTTCTTGCTTGCCTGCTTTCTTGCTTACCTGCTTGCTTACCTGCTTGCTTGCATGCCTGCTTGCTTGCTTGCTTGCCCATTTGTTTGCTAGCTTGTTCTGAAATAATTTTAGATTCCCGTAGGAATAGGCTGGAGCACGCGCCAACAGCCTGCCCAAGAAGTTAGATTTTTCTCGTTGGCTGCTCTGTAAGCCTATTCTTAAGGGAATCTAAGATTATTTCAGGTCGTCATTTCTCGAAAACGAAGGAGTTGTGAGGTTTTTATCACTCATGAAAATAGTTTCATTTTACGGTTTTCTGTACAAGGTTAAAATATGTGCATCAAATATCACAACACCCTGTATACATGCCTATATTTATAACCTATGACATGGCCTGTGCCTACATCTCATGGTTTGTCTATTAAGTTGAGACCTTTATGTTATGATTACATATTTAAAATCCAATAACGCATTTCATGGATAAATTTTCCATGGAAACAACGGGTTTTCTGTCTAGCTTTTTTTCTGCGTGTATTTCTGGCTACTGTTTTGAATATGGTTTTTGTGTTCTTATTAAATGTGCAACTAAGTGCTCCTGTCCGAATATTTTACGTGTGACATAATGTGTTGGTGAAAATATTCTATTAATTAGCGCTTAATTGTACAGGTTGTAATATTTGTTATTCATAACCTGGTGAGCCAGGCCTAATATTTTACAGCGTTAAAAAACTCCACTGTCAATATTTTAAAAGAAAGTAGCGTACCAGATGTATTTCTTTAGCGTGCCGTATTATCTATCATATTAGTGCACCAAATGTATTATCATTGTGTACAATATCATCCTTTGTATTACTGCACCATATTTATAATTCTAGTGTGCAACATCTTCATATTATGTATATTACTGCGCCACATTTATTAATTTAGTCTGCAACAACACCTATTATGGTAGTGAACTTTGTGGAATATTTTATTGTATTATATCATCCGTTATATTAGTGCACCAAATGTTTAATTTTAGGGTGCGATATCATCCATTATAAAGGGTGTTTTTTTAGGTACGGGACCCTAAAAAATCTTTAATAAATGTTGATCAAATGAACGGATTTTTAAAAACAAAACGGCACTAGAATCCATTCATTGTATCAAAAGTTACCAAAGATTTTTTTGGGGTCCCGTATTTAAAAAATACCCTGTTATAGTTACTAAATCTGTTATTGAAGTATGCTATAACATCTATAATATGAGTGTACCAGGTGTATTATGTCATGGTTTTTACGGTTAACTGGTAGTACTATTTCTCCAGCAATCAACAAGGGCAGAGGAGATTTGACACTAGAGGCATTCCAGTCTATTTTCATTATTACTATTGCACACGCCTCGTGAAAAGCAACAGGATTAGATATCGGATCTACTGAACTTAAACATGGCTTTCCCATGATTTCACATGCTATTCTATGGCTTTCCAATACTTTCCCAAGTCTCAACCGCTGATATCCTAATCAACCTCATCTAACCTACCAATACACGTGATATTCATTCCGACTCCCAATCTGCTGGGCTAAGGCACCGAAAATTGTAAAGTTTATGAAGCTTGTATCACAGATACGAAATTGTGGAGTTGATGAAACTTGTATCACAGATACGCTCATCTCACGCTGCAGGCTGGTGGGTGTGACACACAGACGGACGCGGCTCTTACTATAGAATAGATTTGTCCACACACTATTGCAACATTGTTTTCCAATTGCTGTACCAGTAAAAATTCTAGTCTCCTATTCTACTAGTGTCATTTACCAGTCGTTGGTATCAACGTAATGTTCCATTGTATTGTACCAGTCAATGTACCAACTTAATGTACCAGTGTAATGTACTAGTCATTGTACCAACACAGTGTACCAGTGTAACGTACCAGGCACTGTACCAACACAGTGTACCAGTGTAATGTACTAGTCATTGTACCAACACAGTGTACCAGTGTAACGTACCAGGCACTGTACCAACACAGTGTACCAGTGTAACGTACCAGGCACTGTACCAACACAGTGTACCAGTGTAATGTACTAGTCATTGTACCAACACAGTGTACCAGTGTAACGTACTAGTCATTGTACCAACACAGTGTACCAGTGTAACGTACTAGTCATTGTACCAAGACAGTGTACCAGTGTAACGTACCAGGCACTGTATCAACGCAATATACCAGTCACTGCATCAACACAATGTACCAGTGTAACGTACCAGGCACTGTATCAACACAATATACCAGTCACTGTACCAACATAATGTACCAGCGTAATGTACCAGTGCTAACTACTCTCAGCGCATCAGTTATACTCTCACCTTGAGAATAGAATCTGAATTTGTTCTTCACGCACCAGCCAGCGCACCACTCGTGCGTTATGAGGGGAAGCTATGTAACATTTGGTGGCGATTGAGTGATGGATGGAAAGGATTTTATTGACGTTTTTATTTTTGAGTGGGGCTGAGGGGGGGGGGGGTTGAGTGGGGTTTGAGTGGGGGCTGAGTGATTGTACGAGTTGATTGGGACTGATTGGGGGCTGAGTGATTGTACGAGTTGATTGGGACTGATTGGGGGCTGAGTGATTGCAGATTGCACAAGTTGAGTGGGGTTTGAGTGGGGTTTGAGTGGGGGTATGAGTGGGGTGTGAGTGGGTATTGTGTGGGGTTTGAGTGGGGCTTGAATGTTTGTTGTGTGGGTGTTGAGAATGTGTTGAGTGTGTTTGTTGCATGTATGTTGAACTTTGAATGACAGGAATTTTAATAGGACTTGAGTGCGTATTGAGTAAGAGATTAGAGTTTGTCGAGTGGGTGCTGTGTGGGTGTTGAGTGTGAGTTACTTGTGGGTTGAGTGGGCGTTGCGTGGCTGTGGAGTGGGCGTTAAGGTTGTGTGTTGAGTTAGTGTTGAGGGAGGGTTGAAGAAATGATTGAGTCGAATTTAAAAAAGTGGGCCTGTGGAGTTCAATGAAGAGGATGAGTGAGTGTTGAGGATGAGTGAGTGTTGAGGATGAGTGAGTGTTGAGGATGAGTGAGTGTTGAGGTACGTTCAAGTTACCTCTTCGGTTTAGGCACGTTGTGTTGCTCATCATATAGGTCTCACATAGTCATGTAGAGCTGGGGAATGAATCCTGTTCGTGCTGTTGTACTGCATATATAAAAAACTGTACTGGCCCAACAGGTTACGAGTTGGCTGAACTTTTATACTCTTATCAAATTGGAGTTAGTTTTAAATACCAATTTTGAAAATAATGATGATTAAATTATTCGTGCCCTCATTTAGGGAGGATAAGCCCGGCATATGTATGTATGTATTTATCGAAATTGAGTTAGTGACAGCTGGTCGGTCAGCGGCATTGTGAAAAAACCCTCAGTGACCACCGGTGGGTCACCTCGCACTTAAAGTGTTAAATTGTCTCAAATCGTCAAAACCGCCGAAATATGCGATGGGAGTTGCGAATGTTGTATGTTCCAACTGTTCTAACAATTGTTCGAATAGTTTGAATGTACAACCTCGGCAGATCGTAAAATTATACTTGTAAACATTACTTCTATACCTCGTGTGGACTCAAAATATTTTAGATATATTCACGGTATATTTTATTAGATCTACCCTATAATTATCTTTAGGTAAAGATAATGTCAATGTACAACGTATATGCTTTCGGTGCATATTTTTAGCTGGAAACTATATTTATAACGAGGTACAGAGGCTACGAGTGTGCTACTCTCAATATTCGTTTGAAGCAACGCCACTTTGATGACACAAACTACATAGTGTTAAGTGCGCTAAGAAATGTAATAGCGTTTAATATTATAAATAACTTTCCTGAAATCCGTTCTTGAAATTCAGCGATTAAATATTCATGTACTTGTGCACTGGTGAAACTCGTGTCACAGATACGGTCATTGAGCGTCCTTGTGAGCGTGAAAGAAAGGCTGACCAACCCATCAACCAGAAATTGTGCATCATTATTTGATTACTGTAAAACTGTGTAGCAATCGAACATAAACTGCATTGAAGGAAGAACTTATTTACGATAAATGATGGTATCCAAATTACCAAGCAACGTTAATCAAAAATGTATCATGCTGTTATTCTTTTCTCGATTTGTGATTCGGGTCTCACAGCACTGTTGGATTCCCATCACTAAAATCACTAACACTATTGTAAAAGGAGCCGCGTCCGTCCGTCCGTCCGTCCGTGTGTCACGCTCTTCTATAATCGTTAGCTTTGATAGCAACAAGGATAAAGCTTAAGTATTGCAAGAAATTAGTCTATTGAATTTTTTTTCTGTGGTGATTCAATTCTCTTTCACTTGCATTAAGGTATCTAGAATACGCAATCGGCTTATTTTTACAAATAAAAATTTTCTTTGGAGCTTTCTCTTTTGAAATTCCTCATGTTGCTTTGATATTTTTGATTATAGACGACATTTCAAAATAAAATTACACCAAAAGAGGCCACGATGGATAGAAATGCGTCCAACCGCAAGAGAGAAGTAGCAACACTTCGACAGCAAGAAAACGCCGAAGACGATCGGATGAACAACGCGAAATGGCAAGACGAAGCAATGCTGCTCGCCAACGAGAAGCTAGAGCTAAATTGACCCTTGAACTTCGTTTGGTAATTCTACGGAATTGTTTGACGGTCATTTTTTTCGAGCCGTGTGTACTAGTTGTAATAACATGGGAGAAATTACGCACAATATATACATAAATAGTGTTTTTTCAAATTTATTTACATTTACATTTAAGGAAACACCTGGCGTTTA
The DNA here is from genome assembly GCA_030386875.1 of Morinoia aosen. Lineage (NCBI taxonomy): Eukaryota > Metazoa > Arthropoda > Malacostraca > Amphipoda > Talitridae > Morinoia > Morinoia aosen. Next base: position 25,333,104 of record CM059578.1, on the reverse strand, counting down.
ATATATAAGGAAAAATTCCTAATTTTTTTGTGCGTAATTTCTCTCACATTATTACAATGGGAATCTGAATGAACACATTGAATACATTTATTCGTCAGTCTTGCTTGGTTGGTGCGTGTGTCTGTGCCGCTCACCAGGACGCTCAATGACCCTATCTGTGATACGAGTTTCACCAGTGCACAAGTACAAGAATATTTTGATGGCGGGTACTGTTGGCATGGATATATTTGTTTGGCATCCACATCTGTAGGGTTTATTTGAAGAAACTATCAAATCCCCTCATTTTTTGACGGGTCGTGTACGTTAATTTTATGTATAACTCTTCTGAAAATCCATATAATATCTTTTTGAGGTCATTTTCATCGTTTGTGGAGCTGCGAAAATTTGTGTTCTTTCATTTTTATTTATAATTACAGTAAATGATGTTTTTAGGTATTAGTTCAGACTTAAAAGTTGAGTCAATTTTATTTGAGATTTACAAACTATGTGCGCATCATTTGTGCTGGGTGCGTGCATAATTTTGGAGGCTTCCTATAGCAAAAAAAAACTTGTAAAAGTTTTTTGTATGAAAATTCCAGCGAATTATAAAATGTTTCCATTCCATCATAAATGAAACACAACATCTTGCTACTATAAAAACCTCTTAATTGATTCTAATATCAAATGAAGATTGGTCTTTTATACATTCCAAATACACTAGCAAGAAATAAAAATGTGACAAATTTTTTTTCCCAACAGGAAAAAACACCGGCTTAGCTGTGCGTGACTTCGACCTCTCGAAGTCTCCACACAGAGGGCGGACGCACGTAACCATCAGTCTACAGCGGTGAAAAAATGCGTTTCTTTATATAATTTAAAGGCTGCAAACCTCTTCGTTTTCCACAGCCTATGATTCGCAAATTTTCCAAATAAATGATTAATTTAAATTCACTCATGTTACTAATGCATTGACATAGGATAGTTAAACCTTACGACCAAATTCCGTGGAGTTTCATTAATTTTTTACAATTGAATCATTTTTTCGTAATAAACTTAAGCCTGAATTTAAAACAAGAGCTTAATCTATGCACTGCTTTTTTTTATGATTTTTTTTTCAGATATTTTTTTCCTGGTAATTCGTAAATATTGAGCAAAATATTTCCCATGAGGAGACATAACCTCTAATACATATTACCGAAGTAGCAGGTTATTATCGCTAATGGTTTTAACCTCAATTACATTTTTTGTGCATGCAAATAAAAATCTCCCTAACTAATCAAAGGAAGGAACGAATATAAACGTATGAGACTTTCAATCATTGAACATTTTCATCACGAAACATAAGCGAAACATTTCTTCCACGTTTTAATTTATCATACCTCCAGCTTTGACTTAGAGCGGGACGACCGATGTGCTCTATTGCATCATTTCAAACAATATTCTCTCAAGAGCTGTACGCTTTTATGAATTAATCCTTATTTTATGTCCCACTTCAGGCAAAGTTCCTGTTAAATATACCACATCAGGCAAAGTTCCTTGTCTCAAAGTCCCACTTCAGGCAAAGTTCCTGTTAAATATCCCAAATCAGGCAAAATTCCTGTTAAATATACCACATCAGGCAAAATTCCTTCTTTTAATATCCCATATCAGGCAAAATTCCTTGTCTCAAAGTCCCACATCAGGCAAAATTCCTTGTTTTAATACCCCACATCAGGTAAAATTCCTTGTTTTAAAAACCCACATCAGGCAAAATTCCTTGTTTTAATATCCCATATCAGGTAAAATTCCTTGTTTTAATATCCCATATCAGATAAAATTCCTTGTTTTAATATCCCACATCAGGCAAAATTCCTTGTTTTAATATCCCACATCAGGTAAAATTCCTTGTTTTAATATCCCACATCAGGCAAAATTCCTTGACTCAAAGTCCCACATCAGGCAAAATTCCTTGTTTTAATATCCCATATCAGGTAAAATTCCTTGTTTTAATATCCCATATCAGATAAAATTCCTTGTTTTAATATCCCACATCAGGCAAAATTCCTTGTTTTAATATCCCACATCAGGTAAAATTCCTTGTTTTAATATCCCACATCAGGCAAAATTCCTTGACTCAAAGTCCCACATCAGGGAAAATTCCTTGTTTTAATATCCCATATCAGGTAAAATTCCTTGTCTCAAAGTCCCACATCAGGCAAAATTCCTTGTTTTAATATGCCACATCAGGTAAAATTCCTTGACTCAAAGTCCCACATCAGGGAAAATTCCTTGTTTTAATATCCCATATCAGGTAAAATTCCTTGTCTCAAAGTCCCACATCAGGCAAAATTCCTTGTTTTAATATGCCACATCAGGTAAAATTCCTTGTCTCAAAGTCCCACATCAGGCAAAATTCCTTATTTTAATATCCCACATCAGGTAAAATTCCTTGTCTCAAAGTCCCACATCAGGCAAAATTCCTTGTTTTAATATCCCACATCAGGTAAAATTCCTTGTCTCAAAGTCCCACATCAGGCAAAATTCCTTGTTTTAATATCCCACATCAGGCAAAATTCCTTGTTTTAATATCCCATATCAGGTAAAATTCCTTGTTTTAATATCCCATATCAGGTAAAATTCCTTGTTTCAAAGTCCCACATCAGGCAAAATTCCTTCTTTTAATATCCCACATCAGGCAAAATTCCTTGTTTTAATATCTCATATCAGGTAAAATTCCTTGTTTTAATATCCCATATCAGGTAAAATTCCTTGTTTCAAAGTCCCACATCAGGTAAAATTCCTTCTTTTAATATCCCACATCAGGCAAAATTCCTTGTCTCAAAGTCCCACATCAGGCAAAATTCCTTGTTTTAATATCCCATATCAGATAAAATTCCTTGTCTCAAAGTCCCACATCAGGCAAAAATAACAGTATCATTCTATCGCTCATCAATTCCATCCCTCAACAAATCTCAACACAGTTAATCCCTCCCCGGACTTACAACCACCAAGTCAATTACGTTCAGAACGAGAGCAGAAACATTTCAAAGTCACGTCCGGCGCTCCAATAACGCCAAATGGAACACACAAAAACATAAGTTGACCTCCTTATTAAGTGGACAAAAGCAGCACCGAAGCTGCGATGTCATCTTTATATATATACGGAGGTGCCGGTGATCCGCTCACAAAGTCCCCATATTACATAAAGCTTTTGTTGAGAATTTTGTCGGGGCGAGTGCAATGCTTGGGAACTCGGTGATACAAGCGTTACATTTGGGTTCTTTTTTCGTAGTAGAGGGGAGTGCGATGTTCCGATATTTTGGTTTGATAGGAAGGCACCGCGGAGATCTCAGCGACATATATTTGCGAGTGAGGACACTTCCAATATGTTGATAGCAATTGGACAGAAATTCCCGTTAACTCCGGGTCACATGCCGCAGAATCGAACGTCGAAGATGCGCGCTCCTCATTGGTTTATTGAGAGCCCCTCGACCGTGGGTTGCCAACCGCCACCTGCGCGAGAAACTCCAATTAACAGCCGATCTACTTCCCTTCTCGATTGATAACACAAACCACACACATGTATAACATCAGCTAACACATAACAATAACAATTTTACTCACTAAATTCACAAACAAAGAGCTATACTTCAAATAGCACGCAAAATGAAACCGAAATCACCGTATGGCGGTGTGTGGCAACTACAGCCGGCCGCATGGGCCTAGGTAGGCGTGGACGGCTGGCGGATCAAGTCCCGTAGGAATACATAGGAATACACTGACAGTGTTTATGGGACGAAACTTGAGAGGTGTGGGGGTGCATTGGGGGGGCAATGCATTCAGGGGGAGGAGACTATTACACAAAGGCAAGAAATAAACACGAGCCGAGAGGGTGAAGGAGGGGGTGTGTGCGTGGGGGTTAGGGAGACTCAAGGAAGAACGACAGATGTTGTCAGAGGCATCCAGCAGGGGGGAGGGGGGAGGGGTGGGGGAGATATCGTACGTAAGACAGATCGAGGACAAGCTTTAGAATTATATAGAATGCGAGGGTCTGTAGCTTGAGGTCCGTCGTAGACGCTTGCATTTTGCGACGTAGGCCTGCGTAAGTTTTTTTTTTTGCAGCGCTGGCAATCTATGGTGCGAAATGTGAGACAAAATGACAATTGAGTTATTTTTGCACTTGGATTGGAGTGCGGCGTGAGCTTCGATGAGCTACACTAGCTTGGCTGGCGTAGCACATCTCGAAATTATTTGTGAAATCTAACTAATCTCATCTAGTCGTAAAATTTTCCTGATCATACGTTTCTTGGGTATCAAGTATATAGAATTGTCCATTAAGTAATACCATGGTAGCTAAAAAAATTGGATATATCACGGTACCCGGTATATTGGCGTATCTGTTAAATAATACTATGGGAGCAAAAATATAGGATACATCAATGGATGAAAATATCGTAAGTGAAAGGTATTTTTAACTTCTTGGGTTGTCCATGTCTCGCTTTGCGTGTAGTTTTAAATTTCACGCATGAGGGAACAAAGCACATCAATACGGGCTGATGTTGTTATTGATGTTGATTTTAAGCAAATTCACGTTGCCTACATCAGGCATCGTAAGTCTACTTAGGAAATCTTACGCTGTGAGTTGTACCGGTACGGTACAACTCGACAATTTGATGCAATTGATCAAAAATCTGGTCACAGAGCAGGTTAACATGTTGGAGTGCGAGATAACAACGAGATAGCAATTTAGCCGTAGAAATTGTACACTTTTTTACCCAAGTTATGAACTACTCATTTCGACTGTTTTATATTTTCTACAAGATGAAAGCAATTTTCTACAAGATGAAAGCAATATAGGCATAAAAATTACACACTTTTTTAACAGAGTTACGAACAACTCATTTTCTATTTCTAGCCAAGCCTAGCAACAAGTTCTAGCATACCCTGAAGAGGCAGCAGGAAGGCATAAAAGCAAGCGTCGCAGCGATCGCAAATATCGAGAAGTCAGAGGAGTTCTCAAATAAATGCCAGGGAATAATGCAGGCTGCATAATGCATCGTCAGCGCGTTCTTTCCAGGAGGCACACTTCGCGCGTGGCGAGGTGAGTGAAGCGTGGTGTGAGTGGAGAGAGAGGTGAGTGAAGCGTGGTGTGAGTGGAGAGAGAGGTGAGTGAAGCGTGGTGTGAGTGGAGAGAGAGGTGAGTGAAGCGTGGTGTGAGTGGAGAGAGAGGTGAGTGGAGCGTGGTGTGAGTGGAGAGAGAGGTGAGTGAAGCGTGGTGTGAGTGGAGAGAGAGGTGAGTGAAGCGTGGTGTGAGTGGAGAGAGAGGTGAGTGAAGCGTGGTGTGAGTGGAGAGAGAGGTGAGTGAAGCGTGGTGTGAGTGGAGAGAGAGGTGAGTGAAGCGTGGTGTGAGTGGAGAGAGAGGTGAGTGAAGCGTGGTGTGAGTGGAGAGAGAGGTGAGTGAAGCGTGGTGTGAGTGGAGAGAGGTGAGTGAAGCGTGGTGTGAGTGGAGAGAGAGGTGAGTGAAGCGTGGTGTGAGTGGAGAGAGAGGTGAGTGAAGCGTGGTGTGAGTGGAGAGAGAGGTGAGTGAAGCGTGGTGTGAGTGGAGAGAGGTGAGTGAAGCGTGGTGTGCGTGGAGAGAGAGGTGAGTGAAGCGTGGTGTGAGTGGAGAGAGGTGAGTGAAGCGTGGTGTGAGTGGAGAGAGAGGTGAGTGAAGCGTGGTGTGAGTGGAGAGAGAGGTGAGTGAAGCGTGGTGTGAGTGGAGAGAGAGGTGAGTGAAGCGTGGTGTGAGTGGAGAGAGAGGTGAGTGAAGCGTGGTGTGAGTGGAGAGAGAGGTGAGTGAAGCGTGGTGTGAGTGGAGAGAGAGGTGAGTGAAGCGTGGTGTGAGTGAAGAGAGAGGTGAGTGAAGCGTGGTGTGAGTGGAGAGAGAGGTGAGTGAAGCGTGGTGTGAGTGGAGAGAGAGGTGAGTGGAGCGTGGTGTGAGTGGAGAGAGAGGTGAGTGAAGCCTGGTGTGAGTGGAGAGAGGTGAGTGAAGCGTGATGTGAGTGAAGAGAGAGGTGAGTGAAGCGTGGTGTGAGTGGAGAGAGAGGTGAGTGAAGCGTGGTGTGAGTGGAGAGAGAGGTGAGTGAAGCGTGGTGTGAGTGGAGAGAGAGGTGAGTGAAGCGTGGTGTGAGTGGAGAGAGAGGTGAGTGAAGCGTGGTGTGAGTGGAGAGAGAGGTGAGTGAAGCGTGGTGTGAGTGGAGAGAGAGGTGAGTGAAGCGTGGTGTGAGTGGAGAGAGAGGTGAGTGAAGCGTGGTGTGAGTGAAGAGAGAGGTGAGTGAAGCGTGGTGTGAGTGGAGAGAGAGGTGAGTGAAGCGTGGTGTGAGTGGAGAGAGAGGTGAGTGGAGCGTGGTGTGAGTGGAGAGAGAGGTGAGTGAAGCGTGGTGTGAGTGGAGAGAGGTGAGTGAAGCGTGGTGTGAGTGAAGAGAGAGGTGAGTGAAGCGTGGTGTGAGTGGAGAGAGAGGTGAGTGAAGCGTGGTGTGAGTGGAGAGAGAGGTGAGTGAAGCGTGTTGTGAGTGGAGAGAGAGGTGAGTGAAGCGTGGTGTGAGTGGAGAGAGAGGTGAGTGAAGCGTGGTGTGAGTGGAGAGAGAGGTGAGTGAAGCGTGGTGTGAGTGGAGAGAGAGGTGAGTGAAGCGTGGTGTGAGTGGAGAGAGAGGTGAGTGAAGCGTGGTGTGAGTGGAGAGAGGTGAGTGAAGCGTGGTGTGAGTGGAGAGAGAGGTGAGTGAAGCGTGGTGTGAGTGGAGAGAGAGGTGAGTGAAGCGTGGTGTGAGTGGAGAGAGAGGTGAGTGAAGCGTGGTGTGAGTGGAGAGAGAGGTGAGTGAAGCGTGGTGTGAGTGGAGAGAGGTGAGTGAAGCGTGGTGTGAGTGGAGAGAGGTGAGTGAAGCGTGGTGTGAGTGGAGAGAGGTGAGTGAAGCGTGGTGTGAGACTTGCGTAGAGTTTTGCTGGTGCGTGCATGGAGCATCGTGATGAATTCAAGGATCATCGTGATGAATTGCTGGGTTATCATGATAAATTGTTGGGTCATCATGATCAATTCAATCATGATCAATTCATGGGTCATCATGATGAATTCATGGGTCATCAGGATAAATTGCTGGGTCATTATGAAAAATTGGTGATTCATGCGTCATCATGTTAAATTCATGGGTCATCCTGATAAATTCTTGTGCGATGTTGAATTTGCGTTTATTTGTGCTGAAAGGGGAACCCAACATTTGAAGTTATGTTGATATTGAATTGAAAATGTTTCAAATGTTGAAATTAATTTGAAAATGTGATTCGGGATTCAAGGTGTAAAACTTGGCTCGGTTAGGAGATCTGCTAAATAAAGTGAGTGTGAAAATTCAAGCACGAAAAAAAAGATAAAAAACACATAGACAAAGAGAAAACACATAAAAAACACATTGACTAAGAAAAATACAGAGACAAAGAAAAATCATACAGACAACTGAAAACACGTAAAAACACAAAGACAAAGAAAAAGTATAAATGGTTCAGATAATTTTTACAGAAAGTCTGGAAATTTTTCTGGAGTAGTCATAACAACTGCAAAATTAAAAACATACAAAAAACCAAACTTAATCAGAATTACTGACAAAAATAAGCGGACTACACTACAACAATTTGCAACTTCGTTAGATGACCAGAATTTTTTTGTAGTAGAATTCTTTATCTCTTTGTGCTCTGTGTGTACATGTTCTGTGTGTACATGCTCTCTGTGTGTACATGTTCTGTGTTTACACGTTTTGTGTGTACATGTTCTGTGTGTACATGTTCTGTGTGTACATGCTCTGAGTGTACATGCTCTGTGTGTACATGATCGAATACACGTCATGTCTATCTGAAGCGTCAATAGCAAGAGAAGATATATCGAGGCTAGACGGTAATATGAATTAGGTAAAATCACATTTAAATGTACTATATATTATCGTGTGAGGTAAAATCACAGTTAAATGAACATATATGAGTTAAACTCACAGTTAAATGCACATATATGACTTACACTCATATTTAAATGCACACATACTCGTATGTGGTGAAGTCACAGATAAATGAACAGTTTATGAGGAGAGTTAAACCAGTAAAAAATGTGCAGAAAATAAGTAGGCACAGCATAAGCAATAAGCCGCAACTGATATGATCTCTTCTTACGTTTAAACGAAGGAAAATATCGGCGTTGAAGAACTTTCAACGAGAACAATAATTGTTGGTGACAAAAATTTGTTCCACAAGGAATGTTTATCACAAGGAATATTCTTTAAATAAAAATGTTCGGTCGTAAAAATTAAGCGCTTTTTCAACTGATTTGTTGAATAGAATGATCTGAATTGAACATGGTAACATATTTCCACCCTTAAAGTAAAGTATGTCATGTTTCCCCAAAATGCGTTCTCTTACATGCATGACCCATACCTGCAAGTATTAATTTAAAGCTTTAAGTTAATTCAGATTCAACTGCACTGTGTGTGTGTGTGTTGTGTGCGTGATGTGTGAGTGTTAATTTAAATTCAAACGCACTCTGTGTGTGTGTGTGTGTGTGTGTGCATGATGTGTGAGTGTTAATTTAAATTCAAACGCACTCTGTGTGTGTGTGTGTGTGCATGATGTGTGAGTGTTAATTTAAATTCAAATGCACTCTGTGTGTGTGTGTGTGTGTGTGTGTGCATGATGTGTGAGTGTTAATTTAAATTCAAACGCACTCTGTGTGTGTGTGTGTGTGTGTGTGCATGATGTGTGAGTGTTAATTTAAATTCAAATGCACTCTGTGTGTATGTGTGTGTGTGTGTGTATGATGTATGAGTGTTAATTTAAATTCAAACGCACTCTGTGTGTGTGTGTGTGTGTGTGTGCATGATGTGTGAGTGTTAATTTAAATTCAAATGCACTCTGTGTGTGTGTGTGTGTGTGTGTGTTCGTGATGCGTGAGTGTTAATTTAAATTCAAATGCACGCTGTGTGTGTGTGTGTGTGTGTGTGTGTGCATGATGTGTGAGTGTTAATTTAAATTCAAATGCACTCTGTGTGTGTGTGTGTGTGTGTGTGTGTGTGTGTGTGTGTGTGTGCATGATGTGTGAGTGGTAATTTAAATTCAAATGCACGCTGTGTGTGTGTGTGTGTGACGTGTAAGTGAGAATGAATGTGTGTGCTTCCACGTAGAGTAAGAAAATTTTTTTTCCAATAATCTAAGGAATTTCGGTGTGTTTGTACGCTTATTTGTCGAAATCAAGACAACCAAGAATTTAGGCCATTATGACAAAATTAAGACCTTACACAACCAAAATTAAGACAGTTAAATCAAAATTAAACTCTCAGGCCAAAATATAGACTGCTAAGACATGAATTACTACCGTTAAAACCAAAATTACAACCATTAAGACCAAAGTTAAGACAATTGTATAAAATGCACGTGACATGGAGTTACGTGAAGAGATGTTTTAGAGAAATGCATTCATCATTAATTTGCGATACTCGTATGATCCCATGCCAATACTCGCACTGCAGTATTGACAAAGGTTAAGCCGTAGCGCCAGCCTGCCTTGAGGTGCGCAGCTAGCAACTTCAGGCAGCCGCCATTTATTATTTAAAGGCACGCAGGTCCAGTTGCCTTAGTAGCATTGATTTCTAAGGAAATGATAAACAACGAAAGCTGGATGAAAGCCGCAGACCAAACGTTTGAAGGCGGACTTCAAACAGACGGTATTTCAATGGAAACTCCGAGTCTTAATGTTTGTTCGGCGGCATCAGCTTCACCACACTGCGCCTTCAATGGGATTTTGCTTATGGCTTTCGCTGGTAAGTCTACGGACTATGGCGCTATGATTTCAAAAGCGTATTGACATAATAAGTCTACGGACTATGACGCCATGATTTCAAAGGCAAATCAATATAAGAAGTCTACGGACTACATTAATTCAAAGGCGAATTGATATAATAAGTCTACAGACTATGGTGCTATGATTTCAAAAGCGAATTAATATAATAATAAGTCTACGGACTATGGTGCCATGAATTCAAAGGCAAATTGACATAATAAGTCCACGGACTGTAAAGAAATTACTTCAGCATTGAATTACCACAATAAATCTGTAGATTCTGAAGCCGCGAGTGATGTTTAAATATTAAATCGCAGGAAAAGCCAAGAAAATATGATGTTGTGCACCTTATGCGCGTGCAATAGAGGAAGTAGACCAAATAACTAAAAGTTTAATGGTGAGAAAGGGTGAACCCTTTTCATGCGGCTTTTTACTTGACCTTCAGCTTTAGTGTGTCTATATTGTATCTCTGAAATACACTTAACCTTTAATCCTCAAAGCAACTATAAAGCATACCTTTTCTATCAAGCAAAACTAAAGGACTGTAACCATGAAGCATCTATTGAATCAAAGAAACTATGAGCATAAAATGTACACCCAAAACATGCGTAAATTAATCACGATTCTAATACGAAATATATCATGAATTAGTAGGGGAATAAATATAATACTAGTGTGAAAGGTATTGTTCCAGGAGAGGCACTTCAGCTCACTTGCTTCCAATGCCTCACTCTCAAATACACTTCATATGAACTTATTCTTATTCTGTTCCCTACAGTGTCATTTTAACTGACATACTGGGACCAATATACTGCATACAGTACACTGAGTACAGTGTGCATCCCGTGCAATGTACGTCTAATTCTTTGTGTACTCCCTAACATGCCATATACTCCCGGTGCGTTATTACTTTGGAAAGTACAACGCTATTCCTTGGCTGATTGCTTGCTTGTTTTCTTGTTTGCTTGCTTGCTTGTTTGATAGTTTGCTTGCTTGCTTGTTTCCTTGCTTGTTTGCTTGTTTGCTTGCTTGCTTGCCTGCTTTTTTGTTTGCTTCCTTGCTTTTTTGCCTGCTTGCGTACTTGTGTGTTTGTTTGCTTGATTGTTTGTTTTCTTCCTTTCTTGCTTCCATGCTCGGTTACTGCTTGCTTGCTTGTATGCTGGCTTGTGCGTTTGCCTGCTTGCTTACTGTTTGCTCGCGGTATTTTGTATACTGTATAGCAATTGTTGAGATATTTTCAGCCAGTAGCAGAGGTTGGAACGGAGGCGAAATTTTGTATTTAAAAATTGTGCTTGTTGGTTTGATGGAGAATTTGTTAGGAGCAGGTACGTAGTGTGGCGAGGGGGGGGGGGGGGGAAGGGATCTAGTACTTTTGTAACGAAACTGGTACAAATTCATTTCGTACGCCGAAAATTTAAAGTGTATCAATGGCATGTTTTTACCTCCCCGGTGACATTTATGTAGCGGGGGTTCTCAAAGTGGGTCCTGCGGGACCCCCAGGGGTCCGTGACACTTTCACAGGGGGTCTGTAACATTTAACGAATTCAACAGTGGATCCAGTTGAGGTATTTATTTGCAGCTGTATATGACTGTTGATGTTATGAAACAGCGCGTGAAATGTTTATATATACATATATTCCCGAGGGAACACATGTGAGGGGGTCCTCAACTTATTTTTGTCTAATAAAAGTGGTCCCTGGTTGCAAAAAGTTTGAGAACGTCTGGTCTATGGAATCTTGGTAACACGTTCATCAGCTTTAAGGGTTTAGTTACTTCTCATTACATTACGCAAATAGGGATCTAAAGTGTCTAGAGTACCATATCACATTATGCTGGTAGTTTTTCTACATAGTGTATCTAGTGCTCAACATAATGTATCAGGTATGCCTCATTGCAAATGTATTGTACCTATTTATAGTTGCCGGAGTATCCCCTTTACGTAACTAGTATGCCACGTTCGGTATCTAGCATACCCCACTGCGTATCTGGTATACCACATTGCGTATCTATTGTACCTATTTATAGTTGCCGGAGTATCCCCTTTACGTAACTAGTATGCCACGTTCGGTATCTAGCATACCCCACTGCGTATCTGGTATACCACATTGCGTATCTATTGTACCTATTCATAGTTGCTAGTGTATCCCCTTTACGTAACTAGTATGCCACGTTCGGTATCTAGCATACCCCACTGCGTATCTTGTATACCACATTGCGTATCTAGGGTATCTGCCTTACTTATCTACATAACATACCTCACACACGCATCTAGTGTAGCACACGATGCACCCCACAGGCACAATAGTACGCGATAACTCACGATGCACATCACCGTAAGATAACATACGATAACACACGATGCACATCACCATACGATAGGATACGATGACTCACGATGCACATCACCGTACGATAACAAACGATAACACACGATGCACATCACCATACGATAGGATACGATAACACACGAAGCACATCACCATACGATAGGATGCGATAACACACGAAGCACATCACCGTACGATAACAAACGATAACACACGATGCACATCACCATACGATAGGATACGATGACTCACGATGCACATCACCGTACGATAACAAACGATAACACACGATGCACATCACCATACGATAGGATACGATAACACACGAAGCACATCACCGTACGATAACATACGATAACACACGATGCACATCACCATACGATAGGATACGATGACTCACGATGCACATCACCGTACGATAACAAACGATAACACACGATGCGCATCACCATACGATAGGATACGATAACACACGAAGCACATCACCGTACGATAACAAACGATAACACACGATGCACATCACCATACGATAGGATACGATAACACACGATGCACATCACCGTACGATAACAAACGATAACACACGATGCACATCACCATACGATAGGATACGATAACACACGATGCACATCACCGTACGATAACAAACGATAACACACGATGCACATCACCATACGATAGGATACGATAACACACGATGCACATCACCGTACGATAACAAACGATAACACACGATGCACATCACCGTACGATAACAAACGATAACACACGATGCACATCACCATACGATAGGATACGATGACTCACGATGCACATCACCGTACGATAGGATACGATAACACACGATGCACATCACCGTACGATAACAAACGATAACACACGATGCACATCACCGTACGATAACAAACGATAACACACGATGCACATCACCATACGATAGGATACGATAACACACGATGCACATCACCGTACGATAACAAACGATAACACACGATGCACATCACCGTACGATAACAAACGATAACACACGATGCACATCACCATACGATAGGATACGATAACACACGATGCACATCACCATACGATAGGATACGATAACACACGATGCACATCACCGTACGATAACAAACGATAACACACGATGCACATCACCATACGATAGGATACGATAACACACGATGCACATCACCGTACGATAACAAACGATAACACACGATGCACATCACCATACGATAGGATACGATGACTCACGATGCACATCACCGTACGATAACAAACGATAACACACGATGCACATCACCATACGATAGGATACGATAACACACGAAGCACATCACCATACGATAGGATACGATGACTCACGATGCACATCACCGTACGATAGGATACGATAACTCACGATGCACATCACCGTACGATAACAAAAGATAACACACGATGCACATCACCATACGATAGGATACGATAACTCACGACGCACATCACCGTACGATAACAAACGATAACACACGATGCACATCACCATACGATAGGATACGATAACTCACGATGCACATCACCGTACGATAACAAACGATAACACACGATGCACATCACCATACGATAGGATACGATAACTCACGATGCACATTACCGTACGATAACAAACGATAACACACGATGCACATCACCATACGATAGGATACGATAACTCACGATGCCCATCACCGTACGATAACAAACGATAACACACGAAGCACATCACCATACGATAGGATACGATAACTCACGATGTACATCACCGTACGATAACAAACGATAACACACGATGCACATCACCATACGATAGGATACGATAACTCACGATGCACATCACCGTACGATAACAAACGATAACACACGATGCACATCACCGTACGATAACAAACGATAACACACGATGCACATCACCGTACGATAACAAACGATAACACACGATGCACATCACCGTACGATAACAAACGATAACTCACGATGCACATCACCGTACGATAACAAACGATAACACACGATGCACATCACCATACGATAGGATACGATAACTCACGATGCACATCACCGTACGATAACAAACGATAACACACGATGCACATCACCGTACGATAACAAACGATAACACACGAAGCACATCACGATACGATAGGATACGATAACTCACGATGCACATCACCGTACGATAACAAACGATAACACACGATGCACATCACCGTACGATAACAAACGATAACACACGAAGCACATCACCATACGATAGGATACGATAACTCACGATGCACATCACCGTACGATAACAAACGATAACACAGGATGCACATCACCGTACGATAACAAACGATAACACACGATGCACATCACGATACGATAGGATACGATAACTCACGATGCACATCACCGTACGATAACAAACGATAACACACGATGCACATCACCGTACGATAACAAACGATAACACACGATGCACATCACGATACGATAGGATACGATAACTCACGATGCACATCACCGTACGATAACAAACGATAACACACGATGCACATCACCGTACGATAACAAACGATAACTCACGAAGCACATCACGATACGATAGGATACGATAACTCACGATGCACATCACCGTACGATAACAAACGATAACACACGAAGCACATCACGATACGATAGGATACGATAACTCACGATGCACATCACCGTACGATAACAAACGATAACACACGATGCACATCACCGTACGATAACAAACGATAACACACGAAGCACATCACCATACGATAGGATACGATAACACACGATGCACATCACGATACAAAAAGCAACATTGGCGTCGCCGTCACGACGAATCGTACCAGCCCTCACCAGCACTAGACAGAGGTGAGGGGTGAGGGTAAGAGGGGAGACAGAGGGGGGGGGGATGAACTCCCCACCCCAAAGCTCCCCTCTTTTGATGCATTATTATCTCGCAGGGAGGCCTTCGATGCTGCCGTTCCTTTATTCGAGGGACCTTCTGTGTGATTTAAAGAAAATACTGCGTAGGCCTAAAGCAGGGGCCATTGTATAGGCCTAGGGGCCGATATTGCAAGGGGCGGCCTGTCTGTCTGTCTGTGTGTCTGTCTGGAGCGCCTGTCTGCACACACCCCAGCCTCCTGTCTGCACACACACCCCAGCCTCCTGTCTGCACACACCCCAGCCTCCTGTCTGCACACACCCCAGCCTCCCGTCTGCACACACACACTCAAGCCTCCTGTCTGCACACACCCCAGCCTCCTGTCTGCACACACCCCAGCCTCCTGTCTGCACACACCCCAGCCTCCTGTCTGCACACACACCCCAGCCTCCTGTCTGCACACACACCCCAGCCTCCTGTCTGCACACACACCCCAGCCTCCTGTCTGCACACACCCCAGAATCCTGTCTGCACACACCCCAGCCTCCTGTCTGCACACACCCCAGCCTTCTGTCTGCACACACACCCCAGCCTCCTGTCTCTACACACACCCCAGCTTCCTGTCTGCACACACCCCAGCCTCCTGTCTGCACACACACCCCAGCCTCCTGTCTGCACACACCCCAGACTCCTGTCTGCAAACACCAAAGCCTCCTGTCTGCACACACCCCAGCCTCCTGTCTGCACACACACCCCAGCCTCCTGTCTGCACACACCCCAGCCTCCTGTCTGCACACACCCCAGCCTCCTGTCTGCACACACCCCAGCCTCCTGTCTGCACACACCCCAGCCTCCTGTCTGCACACACACCCCAGCCTCCTGTCTGCACACACCTCAGCATCCTGTCTGCACACACCCCAGCCTGCTGCTTGCACACACCCCAGCCTCCTGTCTGCACACACCCCAGCCTCCTGTCTGCACACACACCAGCCTCATGTCTGCACATACCCCAGCCTCATTTCTGCACACACCCCAGCCTCTTGTCTGCACACACACACCCCAGCCTCCTGTCTGCACACACCCCAGCCTCATGTCTGCTCACACCCCAGCCTCCTGTCTGCACACCCCAGCCCCATGTCTGCACACACCCCAGCCTCCTGTCTGCAGACACACCCCAGCCTCCTGTCTGCACACACCCCAGCCCCATGTCTGCACACACCCCAGCCCCATGTCTGCGCACACCCCAGCCTCCTGTCTGCAGACACACCCCAGCTTCCTGTCTGCACACACCCCAGCCCCATGTCTGCACACACCCCAGCCCCATGTCTGCACACACCCCAGCCTCCTGTCTGCACACACCCCAGCCCCATGTCTGCACACACCCCAGCCTCCTGTCTGCAGACACACCCCAGCCTTCTGTCTGCACACACCCCAGCCTCCTGTCTGCACACACCCCAGCCCCATGTCTGCACACACCCCAGCCCCATGTCTGCACACACCCCAGCCTCCTGTCTGCACACACCCCAGCCCCATGTCTGCACACACCCCAGCCTCCTGTCTGCAGACACACCCCAGCCTTCTGTCTGCACACACCCCAGCCTCCTGTTTGCACACACCCCAGCCTCATGTCTGCACACACCCCAGCCTCCTGTCTGCACACCCCAGCCTCCTGTTTGCACACACCCCAGCCTCCTGTTTGCACACACCCCAGGCTTCTGTCTGCGCGATCCAATGATGATAATTGTTAATTATGATCATTTTTACTACTTCTATGTTTATTTATCTTTTGTATCCCCTCTTTATTCCCCTCATTTTTCCCCTCGTTTATTCCGCTCGTTTTTTACCCTCAATTTTATTCCCTAGTTTTGAAATACATTTTTATTTCCGTTTCTGCATCCCTTGTTTATTTTTCTCGCTCGCATCCCCTCACTTCCCTCTACTTCCCTCACTTCCCTCACTTCCCTCTACTTCCCTCACTTCCCTCTACTTCCGAACACCCTTATTGTGGTTACCTTCATTTGTGTTCATCAATAGGTTAATTAATTCCCTCTTCATCGCTTTCTCTCTCCTAATTCTCTTTCTGATCTTTCTTCCGTTCCCTTACGTTGCTCTTTCTCACTCTCTTCACACATCACCATCCCTTCTCCCCTCACCCCCACCCCTCACCCCTCTCCACTCTCTCCCCTCTCACTCTTCCCCACGCTGTCCAGTGCCGTTAAATCCGCTCCCTCATCCCTCACCCCTGCTGCCCAACTCACCCCTCACCCATCCTTTACAACTCCCTTCTCCTTTCCAGCATCCGTGTCCAACTTCCCTCTCCTGTGTAGCGCACCCCACCTGTCTACCTGTCCAGCTCCCTCTTCATCCCTCCTGTCCAGCTCAACCCTCCTTCCTTCCTCATCCCTGCTCCCCCCTACCCTCACTCCTTCCCTTCTACCCTCTTCCCTTGCCCCTACCCTTCCTTATCCTATCTTCTACCCTTCCTCTACCCTCCCTACTTTTTGCTTACTTTCCTTCCACCCTCTACCATCCCTCCTTTCCCCTTACTTTCCTTCCATCCCCTCCCCTCTCCCTTTCTCACCTCTCTACCCTCCCTTTCTCACCCCTCTATCCCCCCCCCTCACGGCCTCATAACAAGGGTCGGGATTTTTCCCTCGTCCAAAAATGCGGAGCATCTCCACAGTCGCAAAATATTGAATTCCGCACAGCTTTGATTCCGCGCTGCCGCTGCGGACAGGGGCGAGTGGCGGGGGAAGATGTGGGGGCCAGGGGACGAGTAGTGAGTCACGGGGAAGATGTGGGGGACTGGCAGGAGGAGTGAGGGACTAGGGAAGGTGTGAGGGACTACCACTAGTGGCGAGTGGCTAGGGAAGATGTGGGGGCCAGGCCTGGAAGAGTGGTGAGTGGTGGGGAAGATGTGGGTGCCAGGGGACGAGTGATGAGTGGCGATGGAAGATATGGGGGCCAGGGGACGAGTAATGAGTGGCGTAGGAAGATGTGGCTGCCAGACGCGGAGAGTGGCCAGGGTACTGAGGGGAGTTGAGGGTGGGACTGGAAACTGAGGGTAGGATAGGAATGAAGGGAAGTGAGAGTGGGTAGTGAATGAGAGAGAGAGAGAGAGAGAGAGAGAGAGAGAGAGATCACGTAGCATGCGAACAAATATAATGAAAAGAAGAGAGATCAGGTAAAATGAGGATCAGAGAATATGAATAACAAGAAAACGAGCAAGTAGAATGAGAAATGGAAAGAAGATTGAGAAAGAAAATGTCCAATGAAGAGCACTGAAGTATCAGATGGGCCAAATGGTTGCGCAAATGATGACGCAAATGATGACGCAAATGAGATGCAATAAGAAATGGTAACGTAACGCAAACAAAAAATCTCAAATAGATAGAAAAAAACAGAAAAATTGCCCGTGTAGTGAGACATAACTTGCGAGTACAATGAAATGTCAAAATAACAGACACGCAAACATTTGAAATGAATGGAAAACTGAAAATAAACAGTGGAAGAGAGATAAGGAAAGGGTCGGTTATGGGGGAGGTAAAGAGAGGGTCGGTCACAGGAGAGACAAATGCAGAAATAAAGAGAGGGTCGGTCACAAGAGAGACAAAAACAGAAATAAAGAGAGGGCCGGTCGCAGGAGAGACAAATAAAGAAATAAAGAGAAGGTCGGTCACAGGAGAGACAAAAACAGAAATAAAGAGAGGGCCGGTCGCAGGAGAGACAAATAAAGAAATAAAGCGAGGGTCGGTCACAAGAGAGACAAATAAAGAAATTAAGTGAGGGTCGGTCACATGAGAGACAAATACAGAAATAAAGAGAGGGTCGGTCACAGGAGAGACAAATAAAGAAATAAAGAGAGGGTCGGTCACAAGAGAAACAAAAACAGAAATAAAGAGAGGGCCGGTCGCAGGAGAGACAAATACAGAAATAAAGAGAGGGCCGGTCACAGGAGAGACAAATAAAGAAATAAAGAGAGGGTCGGTCACAAGAGAGACAAATAAAGAAATAAAGAGAGGGTCGGTCACAGGAGAGAAAAATACAGAAATAAAGCGAGGGTCGGTCACAAGAGAGACAAATACAGAAATAAAGAGAGGGTCGGTCACAGGAGAGATAACTAAAGAAATAAAGAGAGGGTCGGTCACAGGAGAGACAAATACAGAAATAAAGAGAGGGTCGGTCACAGGAGAGATAACTAAAGAAATAAAGAGAGGGTCGGTCACAGGAGAGATAACTAAAGAAATAAAGAGAGGGTCGATCACATGAGAGACAAATACAGAAATAAATAGAGGGTCGGTTACAGGAGAAATAAAGAAATAAAGAGAGGGTCGGTCACAAGAGAGACAAATACAGAAATAAAGAGAGGGTCGGTCACAGGAGAAATAAAGAAATAAAGAGAGGGTCGGTCACAGGAGAGACAAATACAGAAATAAAGAGAGGGTCGGTCACAGGAGAGACAAATACAGAAATAAAGAGAGGGCCGGTCACAGGAGAGACAAATAAAGAAATAAAGAGAGGGTCGGTCACAAGAGAGACAAATACAGAAATAAAGAGAGGGTCGGTCACAGGAGAGATAACTAAAGAAATAAAGAGAGGGTCGGTCACATGAGAGACAAATACACAAATAAAGAGAGGGTCGGTCACAGGAGAGACAAATAAAGAAATAAAGAGAGGGTCGGTCATAGGAGAAATAAAGAAATAAAGAGAGGGTCGGTCACAAGAGAGACAAATACAGAAATAAAGAGAGGGTCGGTCACAGGAGAGACAAATAAAGAAATAAAGAGAGGGTCGGTCATCGGAGAAATAAAGAAATAAAGAGAGGGTCGGTCACAGGAGAGACAAATACAGAAATAAAGAGAGGGTCGATCACAGGAGAGACAAATAAAGAAATAAAGAGAGGGTCGGTCACAGGAGAAATAAAGAAATAAAGAGAGGGTCGGTCACAAGAGAGACAAATAAAGAAATAAAGAGAGGGTCGGTCACATGTAGGAGAGATAACTAAAGAAATAAAGAGAGGGTCGGTCACAAGAGAGACAAATACAGAAATAAAGAGAGGGTCGGTCACAGGAGAAATAAAGAAATAAAGAGAGGGTCGGTCACAAGAGAGACAAATACAGAAATAAAGCGAGGGTCGGTCACAGGAGAAATAAAGAAATAAAGTGAGGGTCGGTCACATGAGAGACAAATACAGAAATAAAGAGAAGGTCGGTCACAGGAGAGACAAATACAGAAATAAAGAGAGGGTCGGTCACAGGAGAGATAACTAAAGAAATAAAGAGAGGGTCGGTCACATGAGAGACAAATACAGAAATAAAGAGAAGGTCGGTCACAGGAGAGATAAATAAAGAAATAAAGAGAGGGTCGGTCACATGAGAGACAAATACAGAAATAAAGAGAGGGTCGGTCACATGAGAGACAAATACAGAAATAAAGAGAAGGTCGGTCACAGGAGAGACAAATACACAAATAAAGAGAGGGTCGGTCACAGGAGAGACAAATACAGAAATGAAGAGAAGGTCGGTCACAGGAGAGACAAATACACAAATAAAGAGAGGGTCGGTCACAGGAGAGACAAATACAGAAATAAAGAGAAGGTCGGTCACAGGAGAGACAAATACACAAATAAAGAGAGGGTCGGTCACAGGAGAGACAAATACAGAAATAAAGAGAAGGTCGGTCACAGGAGAGACAAATACAGAAATAAAGAGAGGGTCGGTCATAGGAGAGACAAATAAAGAAATAAAGAGAGGGTCGGTCACAGGAGAGACAAATACAGAAATAAAGAGAAGGTCGGTCACAGGAGAGATAACTAAAGAAATAAAGAGAGGGTCGGTCACATGAGAGACAAATACAGAAATAAAGAGAAGGTCGGTCACAGGAGAGACAAATACAGAAATAAAGAGAGGGTCGGTCACAGGAGAGACAAATACAGAAATAAAGAGAAGGTCGGTCACAGGAGAGACAAATACACAAATAAAGAGAGGGTCGGTCACAGGAGAGACAAATACAGAAATAAAGAGAAGGTCGGTCACAGGAGAGACAAATACACAAATAAAGAGAGGGTCGGTCACAGGAGAGACAAATACAGAAATAAAGAGAAGGTCGGTCACAGGAGAGACAAATACAGAAATAAAGAGAGGGTCGGTCATAGGAGAGACAAATAAAGAAATAAAGAGAGGGTCGGTCACTGGAGCAATAAAGAAATAAAGAGAGGGTCGGTCACAGGAGAGAGAAATAAAGAAATGGTCCATCATAAAAAAAACAATAACGATAAATATTCAGGAGTTCACATATCGTCAAGAAAATATTCACACGAAGACATGATGTACTTGAGATCCCTGTGTAAGTGATCACAACCCGCAATGTCGGTACATGGTGCCATGTGTACGACCCTGCTCGCGTTGCACGCGTGTTATATAAAGAAATAAAGAGAGGGTCGTTGTCTCTTATATTTGATGGAGACTACATGTTGATGTTATGTTTTTGATGTTAATGCATGTTGATGTAATGTTTTGATGGAGACTACATGTTGATGTTTTGTTTTTGATGTTAATGCATGTTGATGTAATGTTTTGATGGTGAATACATTTTGATGTTTTGTTATTGATGTTATTTGCATGTAGATGTAATGTTTTGTTGGTAACTACACCTTCATATCCTTCATACATGTTTTTGATGTAAATTATTTGACGATGTGAAATGACGTGTTTTTCATTTGAGTTTGATGTGAGGGTTGGTGTAAATCGCAAGGGAAAATCAAATTTTGTTAATGTAAGTTATTGATGCTTAACTCGAGTCAATGTCGATGGTAATTTTAATATTGTAGGCGTACAATTATTATCGCACAAATAGCCTTATTATCATTACGCTGATTCTGGAATTTTATCAATTTCGTTACTGGTATTTCGCTATCAAGAACATCAGTACAATAGTGAAGGCATCCACAATAAACTACATTTATTAATGATTTATATTTACGTTTATATCGAAATTTTATCACCATCCTTACAGGGATTTCACTATCAGGAACATCAGTGCCTGTGTTAAGACATACAAAATAAATAAATGTATGAATTTATAAATACATATATAAATAATGATAAAAAACGAAGATTGGGGAGTACTTTGAAGTAAAATGTACTGAGTAACTTCATTGCAATACAGGGTTTACTGAGTACCTCTCCTGAATACAGGATATACTGAGTACCTCTCCTGAATACAGGATATACTGAGTACCTCTCCTGAATACAGGATAAATTGAGTACCTCTCCTGAATACAGGATATACTGAGTACCTCTCCTGAATACAGGATATACTGAGTACCTCTCCTGAATACAGGATAAATTGAGTACCTCTCCTGAATACAGGATAAATTGAGTACCTCTCCTGAATACAGGATATACTGAGTACCTCTCCTGAATACAGGATATACTGAGTACCTCTCCTGAATACAGGATAAATTGAGTACCTCTCCTGAATACAGGATATACTGAGTACCTCTCCTGAATACAGGATATACTGAGTACCTCTCCTGAATACAGGATAAATTGAGTACCTCTCCTGAATACAGGATAAATTGAGTACCTCTCCTGAATACAGGATATACTGAGTACCTCTCCTGAATACAGGATAAATTGAGTACCTCTCCTGAATACAGGATAAATTGAGTACCTCTCCTGAATACAGGATAAATTGAGTACCTCTCCTGAATACAGGATAAATTGAGTACCTCTCCTGAATACAGGATAAATTGAGTACCTCTCCTGAATACAGGATAAATTGAGTACCTCTCCTGAATACAGGATAAATTGAGTACCTCTCCTGAATACAGGATAAATTGAGTACCTCTCCTGAATACAGGATATACTGAGTACCTCTCCTGAATACAGGATATACTGAATACTTCCCAAAACAGCGCACACAAGATGCTATGACTTATATTTAATGTAAGACCGAACCTTTCAGCGTGAGCCGTTCACGCTGTGTGGTTGTAGACAAGCACATCTTCTCACACACCCACACATACACACACACATATGTACATACGCACACACATCAAGGTATGTCGATCTACTCTTTACAAAATGCATTTGTACGTGGGGGCGTGTACGTCATTTGTGTGGCTGTGTGTATAACTAAATGCGTGGCAGTGTGCGTGGCTATGTGCGTGACAGTGTGCGTGGCTGTATACGTTACTGTGTGCGTAACTGTGTACGTAACTGTGTACGTAAATGTGTGCGTAACTGTGTACGTAAATGTGTAAGTAACTGTGTGCGCGGCTGTGTGCGTGGCTGTGTGCGTGGCTGTGTACGTAACTGTGTAAGTAACTGTGTACGTAACTGTGTGCGCGGCTGTGTGCAAGGCTGTGTGCGTGGCTGTGTACGTAACTGTGCAAGTAACTGTGTACGTAACTGTGTACGTAACTGTGTTCGCGGCTGTGTACGTAACTGTGTAAGTAACTGTGTACGTAACTGTGTGCGCGGCTGTGTGCGTGGCTGTGTGCGTGTCCAGACGCCGACCAGCGGCCATCGTTGCGTCCCTCAGATCGATAGGCGAGCGAGGGGAGTGTGCGAGGGGAGAGGTGGGGTGAGGGGAGAGGAGGGAACGGGAGAGGGTGAGGGGAGCTGGGGGAGATGGGAAAGAGAGGGGATGCGTAGAGGGACGAAAATGGGATGCACAGCAATGGTGACGAAAAACCTGTCTGAGGGTAAGAAATGATCTGAGGGTAGTTCGAGGGGAATGTGCGGGGCTAAAATGTTTGGAAAATGTGCTTGGGAAATAAATGAGGGAAATTCCTGAGGTGAATACGTTATTTATGATCTTATATTGGTGATTAAACTCTAAGTGTGAAGGAAATATACAAGGAAAGTGCGAAATGTGAGGGAAATGTACGAATTGCACGAATAGAGGAAATGTGTGAGAGAGAAATGTCCAAAAACTTTTTAAAAAGTGAGAGAAGGAATTGAAAAAGTAAAATAAAAATCGAAAAAGTTTAAAACAAGGAATTGCAAAGTTAAAAAATTAAATCATTTTGAAATGCATCACACACTGCAAGCAACATAGGCCTTGTAGGCTCGTGCAAAACACAAAATTTGAAATAAAACACAAAATTCGAAACAAACTACAGAATTTGAAAGATTCAAGTAATTCCATTGAAAGTTTTAGCGGAAGACTCATTTCTGGATCACAAAATAAATAGAGTTTGCAAAGTAAATTAAACGCTTTTTCACTGATACAGAGCACACTTAGAAAGGGATATTGCGATGACCTTATCATCAAAATTGTATTGATTAATGTAACTATAGGCATGGATACGAATATAATTTTGAAAATACATTGTTCAAATGCATAAGTTTCGTATTATTAGAATTTCATCTTCAGTGCAGTAAAACTGATTATAGGGAACAGTTAATTTTCTCTGGATCTAATTATGAATGTATGTATTGCATTATTTAGAAGAGTGTGAATTCGTTAGAGTTGAGTATATTGAAGCCCTGCACATAGACTTGGGAGTCTGAATTTGCAATTTTATCACGTATTCACTCTCATCACTTATTCAATTTGATCACTTATTCCATTTTTGTAAAGTTAAAGAACTTAAGTAAACCTTATTTAAATTGTGCATGTATGTTCAGTGAAACGATTAATTAACAGTTATTTGTGGTAAAAATGATACTGTGCGATACTAAATGATATGGGAGGATACTAAATGATATGGTACGATACTAAATGAGACGGTACAATATTAAATGATTTGGTACGATAATTAATGATATGGTACGATAATAAATTGTCTTGTACGACACTAGATGTTATGATACAATACTAAATGATATTCCACGATACAAAGTGACATGGTACGATACTAAATAACATGGTATGAAACTAATTGATATTGTACGATACCACGTGGTACGGTATGGTACTAAATAGTACGATAGTAGGTTAGAAGAGCTGGTATTAAAAAAATTACTGCAAATAGCAAGAAAAGTGACGATAAAACGGAACGAAATCTGGGTAGCTTACACGCCTTTGTTTTTGCGCTTCTTATTACTTTTCGTGGTGAAACTTGAAGGAAATTGATCCCATACTTTTTGTTTATTAATTACTCAAAGAAAATGAGGGCCTGAAATGGCCTTTATTTTGGCTAGCCATCTAATTCTCCAATATACGCACCGGTACGATTTGGTAAGTGACAAACATATCAACCTATGTGTGTTGTACCTAACGCACATGTATATATATATATGCATCAATAATCCATATGATATTATTGAATACATTTCATATTTCATATATATATATATATATGTATATATATATTATCTATATTATACTATTAAACGTAATACATATATATATATATATATATATATATATATATATATATATATATATATATATATATATATATATATATATATATATATATATATATATAAATATTTATATATATTTTCTATATATGTATTGCATATATGCTTCATTGAAATATGTACATACTAATAACTAATAACAAACGGAGAAAAGAAAGATAAATACAGGCAGCTGTATTGAATTAAACTCAACACAGTCGTTCTGAACTGCTCGAAATTTATTGAATGCTAGGTAGGCTGTGCAGCAGACGTTGCAATTTCACATACTAGGCCTACGCTGCCTCCATGTTTGTACGCATCGCACTCCCCTTGCGCCCCTCACCTGCGAGGGGTGCTGGCGTATTGAATTACAAGGCGGTGTTGCCCTCCAGCGTTCATCTGAGGGTTCCAATCCTGTGTGCAAGTGAGGGGAACCTGAGGCGTGGGGAGCTACCCTCAGCTTCTTGGGAGTTACCCTCATCTCAGGAGTTACCTACATTTCAACTGTTACCCTTATCATGAAATTTACTCTGATCTTCTTGGGAGTTACACTCATTCCTACAGTAACCTCATCTTCTTAAATGTTACCCTTACTTTCTTTGGGGTTACCCTCATCTTCTAGGGAGTTACTTTTAGTGTACTGAGGGTTGCCCTCATTTTCTTGGGAGTTACCCTCATCTTCTTGGGAGTTACCCTCATCTTCTTGGCAGTTACTCTCATCTTCTTGAGGGTTACCCCCATATTCTTGGGAGTTATCCTCATCTCGATAGTTACCTGGGCATCAATGTTACCTTCATGTTCACAGTTACCTGATCTCCAAAATTACCCTCACCTCTACAGTTACCCTAACTTCCACAGTTACTCTTGCCTTCATATTTCCCCTCACCTCCATAGTTACCCTGACATCCATAATTACACTCACATAGTTACCCTCACCTCCAAAGTTACTCTCAACTCTACAGTTATTCTCGAACATAAAAAATTAAACAGTTTAGTTTAATTGGCTCTTCAATGCGAGAGAAAGGAATACTACGAATATTAATTTATATTCATTAATATTGAAATATTCATTAATAGAACAAAAAACCTATTAAATATATCTCATGCTAAGTAATATTTCTTACATTACTAAGCACGAGAGGCAGTAGGTAATTATTTATCAAGTGGAATAGGGAGGAAGCAAACACTGACGATAGTCAAATGCAGAATGTTAACAAAACAAAAGCCGGGATGCAATACTGGCATAATATTTATGGGTACATGTCTCACGGATATTTGTGGTGGTTGTTATTATTCCACATAAATATCACCCATGCCACGCATAGAACTTCACAGTATTACTGGTAAGTTCGTTAAATTATTTACAGCGAATGCTGCTGCTGAATTACGCTTATAAGTTAATTATTAAGTAAAATAATTCGTATGAATTAATTAACCGTATTGCGCAAAAATATTTAAATAGGGTACGGAAGGTTCGCATAATGTTAATTCACTGGTAGATGTTTACAAAACATGCCAATATCGTGTACTAAATATTGGAAATTATTTTACTGTGTTTCAACACGGAGAAAGAGAGAGGGAGAGGGAGAGAACGAGAGAGGGAGAGCGTGTGAAGGAGAGAGGGAGAGTAATTGTGAAAGAGTATAACAAATTGTTCAAAAAAAACAAACAATAACAATACAACCAAATCAAAAAAAGGCAAACAACTCACAGCAGAGAATTGAAGGCATAAAAGCATTTGCATTAAAGCGTTACAGAAGTAGAGAAATACATAAACAACAATCTGTTGTTTGGCAAGATGAAATAAATGATATACTGTCAATGGTGGAAATCCTTCAGCCAGCCAAACAAAGTTTTTTTTTTGGCTATAGCTGATAGAAGCTACCAAAGTCTACTGAGGCAGGAGCTACCAAAGTCTACTGAGGCAGGAGCTACCAAAGTCTACTGAGGCAGGCGCTACCAAAGTCTACTGAGGCAGGAGCTACCAAAGTCTACTGAGGCAGGAGCTACCAAAGTCTACTGAGGCAGGAGCTACCAAAGTCTACTGAGGCAGGCGCTACCAAAGTCTACTGAGGCAGGAGCTACCAAAGTCTACTGAGGCAGGAGCTACCAAAGTCTACTGAGGCAGGTGCCACCAAAGTCTACTGAGGCAGGAGCTATCAAAGTCTACTGAGGCAGGAGCTACCAAAGTCTACTGAGGCAAGAGCTACCAAAGTCTACTGAGGCAGGTGCCACCAAAGTCTACTGAGGCAGGAGCTATCAAAGTCTACTGAGGCAGGAGCTACCAAAGTCTACTGAGGCAGGCGCTACCAAAGTCTACTGAGGCAGGTGCCACCAAAGTCTACTGAGGCAGGAGCTACCAAAGTCTACTGAGGCAGGTGCCACCAAAGTCTACTGAGGCAGGAGCTATCAAAGTCTACTGAGGCAGGCGCTACCAAAGTCTACTGAGGCAGGTGCTACCAAAGTCGACTGAGGCAGGCGCTACCAAAGTCTACTGAGGCAGGAGCTACCAAAGTCTACTGAGGCAGGAGCTACCAAAGTCTACTGAGGCAGGAGCTACCAAAGTCTACTGAGGCAGGAGCTACCAAAGTCTACTGAGGCAGGAGCTACCAAAGTCTACTGAGGCAGGCGCTACCAAAGTCTACTGAGGCAGGAGCTACCAAAGTCTACTGAGGCAGGCGCTACCAAAGTCTACTGAGGCAGGAGCTACCAAAGTCTACTGAGGCAGGCGCTACCAACGCTCCCCTAGGTATTCCGAGGGGACAGTTTCCCCTCTACTCCCCTCATCTACTCGCCTCTACCCTCGCTGTATATCGATCTGGCGTCTCTTACCTCTGCTGGCCAGCCCTGTGTACTCTACACAGCCCTGTGTACTCAACACAACCATGTGTATTCTACACAGCCCTGTGTACTCTACACAGCCCTGTGTACTCTACACAGCCCTGTGTATTCTACACAGCCCTGTGTACTCTACACAGCCCTGTGTACTCTACACAGCCCTGTGTACTCTACACAGCCCTGTGTACTCTACCCAGCCCTGAGTACTCTACACAGCCCTGTGTACTCAACACAACGATGTGTACTCTACACAGCCCTGAGTACTCTACACAGCCCTGTGTACTCTACACAGCCCTGTGTACTCTACACAGCCCTGCGTGGTCTACACAGTCGTAATAACAGTTTAAAAAGCCGTTATAACAGTCGTAGATAACAATCGTAAATAACAGTCGTAAGCTATGGTATTTATTTTCTCAGGTGTCGATAACATATAAACCAATGACATCATGTTCACTGGTTAACGATAGAAATTTTTGTAGTTCCTGTATATTCTCGTAAAAGCCTTCTAGAGTCAACTAAGTTGTATTTTTATAGGATGAACAGAGGTTAAATAAGTACAAAATATTGTTTTAAATATTCAGTTGTCTATTTTTTAGAACATCAAGTAAGCATTGACAAGGAAATTTCTTTTTTGATTTTTGATTGATTAAGTTTTGATAAATTAATTTTGATTATTTTACTTAATCAAAATGATTTACTTAAACATTTATTATGTAATCATTTTAAAGGATTAAGTAATCATTAATTTTTAATTCATCCTGTTTTTTGAATAATCCGTTCAAATCGGATATATATATATATTTTCTTAATAATTAAACTATCGCTCAATGACCTTGTACTTTATCCCCCTTATTGGAACATCACATTTTTAATCAACTTCATCAATTACTGTTTAATTTGACCATAACATACACGTCATATTACTCAAAGGTGCAAATTGTATTCTTTAAACGTCATACCACATTTTACAATATTGTTTAATTATCACATACGTTTCTCATATAAAAATTATTCAAGGCAATAAACTGACCAATAATACTTAGCGTTTTTAATAAATTTCGCTCTAATTGGAAAGTGCTTATTTTGTGAATGAGAATACTGGTGTCACGACAGACATATTTGTGCGAGTAATTATTCATGAAAACTCTAGGGAGTTTTCCCATCAAATTTCAACTCCTTCTTTTGAAGATTGATATCCTGCTAAGAATTACAACTTCCTGCAAACTACAACAACTTCGGAAAGTATAAGTTCAGAAGTAAGAGAAGTGCAGTGTGCACTGAATAAAAATGTAAGATATTTATTATTAACCTTTTAATTTATAGGTAAGTACTTATGCATTGCTCATATGTGACTCACAAGCTCCCGCGAAGAAGCGCTACATATATGTACAAAAAAATTGAATGAGAAAATTCAAACATTTACACTGAAAAATGCGCTGCTAAGCTATATAAGGTGTATTTGCAATAAGGTGAATAAGTTACTCATGTTTAAGGAAACATACTCCCAAAAAGTTACACATGTAAATGCGTGCATTTATATTCGTAATAAAGTAAATAAGTTACTTACATTTGAAGTAATGTAACACCAATGAATTACGCATGTTGCAAATGTGTGCAATTATATGTGCAATAAAGTGAGTAAGTCACACATGTTTGAGGATACGAAGCACCAAAGAATTACATATGTCGTACATTGGTGCAATTATAGTCATAATAAAGTGAATGAGTTATTTGTCGTAAATGTGTGGAAATAACGTCAAAATCCGAATAATATGAGAACAATGAATGGAATAATAATATTATAATGAAAAAATTATTTACGTTTGAAGAAATATACATAGTATTAAAGAATTACGCATGTCGCACATGTGTGGAGTTGATGTGAGAAATCGACATGATTTGAGCACAAGAAATCGACGGACGATTCGAAGCCAAACAATTCGCGAGGAGGTCTAGCTCCCTGCAGGCCTAGCTGCGTAGGCCTAGGAGATTTGTAGCGGCCTACTGGTAGTTTTATTGCGGGCTGCGGTAGGCTGATCACGAACGAAAAATGGTCCGATTTGTTGGCGGACAGCAATTTGGCGGACAGGCGCCGATTGTGCGGATCAGGCCGCCGTGGCGGACACGGTAGGCCTACGGTGGTGGCAGCCATTTCTGGCCGCTGGAAATGGTCGAACTTCGAGTGGGGGAAATGGGCGGCAATGGAAATGTTAGAGCCAAAATTACAGGTGCTTTAGGATGAAATGTGCGTCAGTGGAAATTTTTTGGCAAAAATTCATGGATAGTTTAGTGTGAAATGTGCCGCTCTGGAAATGTCCGAAGTTGAAGTCACCGGTAGGTTACGGGAAAATGGGCGTACTTGGAAAAGTTTGGGCCGACAATTGTAGGTATGTTCAGGTAAAACTGACGTCAATGGAAATTTTACGGGCCAAAAATGACTGGTATTTCAGGATAAAATATGCGTCACTGGAATATCTGAGCCAAAAAATCGAAGGTATGTTAAAGTGAAATGTGCGGCAATGGAAGTGTTTGAACTCCAAACCACAGGTATTTTAAGGTAAAATGTATGGAGGCTGGAACTTCTTAAAGTTCTTCTTTGCTATAACCTTCATAGTTACACTGCTTAGCAGAAAGTTATTTCTAATTCTGATAAGTTTTGACACCGAAGATCACGCCTGTATTGGGGCAGCAGTGAACCAGTGACAGAACACCATGCTTTGGTAAGGGAAACAAGGTAGGGTCAAACCAGTCTTTTCCTATCGCCGACGGTGTGGATTTTCTGACGTCACTGCAACGAACCAATAGCAGCGCTCATACTGCATCTGGTAGCACTGCTACCTCCAAATCCGTCTCCACTATTGGCCCAACGACATGACGTTTTGGTGACGTCATGAAATTTGTTTAAAATAAAGCCTTTCTATTGGCTAGTCGAACAAGAAGAAGTGTATTTTCCTCATAGAAATCACCTTACCTTGTTTCCTATACCGTGCATCACACATTGACACGGTCATATACTTCCCTGATATATTTTATCTACCGTCGAATAATCATCAACAACACGTCTTCTTTCTGTGGAGAACCATATATGGTGAAAAAATTAATTTCTGGTTTTCAAAGGTTAAGACATGGAAATTACTTGCCTTCATGCGGTGAAATATAAACAATTTCTCACCTTCATCTCGTAAAACATTGAGAAATTTTGGACCTTATACAACAAAATATGAATAATTTCTTACCTTCGTACGACAAGTATTTAGAATTGATGACATTCAAAGGATAAAATGTTAATAATTTCTTACCTTCAAAGGAAAAGATATTGTTAATTTCTCACCTCAAAATCCTGAATAACCACGTGATGTACAGTGTTGACTTCGGGGTACTCAGCAGCTATTTAATTATGTGAAGTTGTGCGGTCAAAAGATTTATTACCTCTAAACATATATGTAGTATGTGCATTGCTGCTAGGGAGACCTAGAATAATATTAATAATAGCAATTAAGAGTTAATCATTCCTGCCCCAAATATCCGATGAGGTATACTGCATCTTATCAGGGGACTACATTCTGAAATAGGTGAGAAAATGAAAAATGTACTTTAATCATTTCGGACACAATACGGGATACATGTATAAAACAGGATGCATTCATATTAAAACGGAAGAAAGTGTAACTATATAGTAGTCTAGTTCTTTTTGTTTTTGTTAAACGTAAACATGTATTTTTACACATTTGTGCATGGATACACACATACTAACATACTCCTTGTATAGATACATACACAGATTTATATACACGTTAGTGGATGGTCAGAGAAGTTCTTTGTTCATTTTTCAGAGTGAGAAATAGAGTTGAGTGAGAAATTTTTTGAGTGAGTTGAGTGAGAAATGGTTGAGTGAGTTGAGTGAGAAATGGTTGAGTGAGTTGAGTGAGAAATGATTGAGTGAGTTCAGTGAGTGAGTTCAGTGAGAAATGGTTGAGTGAGCGAGTTGAGTGAGAAATGGTCCATTTTTCAGAGTGAGGAATAGAGTTGTAATGACGCTGTTTTGAGTTTTATTTACTATTGAGAGAAGTAAAAGGAGTGGAGATGAATATACTGGATTATAAGTACTCCACTGTCACAATCTCCACTAAGATAACGGTATATTATGCCTAATTTCGGCAGCACCCAGGAATTAGCAATGTAAATTATATCTCTCACTAAATTAATTTACATCACCAGCTTTGTAAATCATAGCACCGGCTTAGTGAATATATTGGAAAGCTCAGTTAATTCATTAATTTAGCTTAGTAAATTCGTCAAACGATTCTAGGGATTTTATAATCGTAACTTAGTAATGACATTATGTAAGTTGAGAAAATTTTCTTACACAAGTTTAGTAAACTTATTATAAAATCTAGTTTCTTGATTAGATTAATTTTACTCCTTCAATACTACTACTTCAATAATTTACTTCTAGTACTACTACTTACTACTTCAATAATTTTGATATACCAGCTTAATGAATTAGTGATACTACTTCAATAATTTTGATATACCAGCTTAATTAATTAGTGATACTACTTCAATAACTTTAATATACCAGCTTAATGAATTAGTGATACTACTTCAATAATTTTGATATACCAGCTTAGTAAATTTGTGATTCAATTTAAATAATTTTGATGAACCAGCTTAGAAAATTTGTGGTAATCTGCAACGCAATCAAACGCTTATCTTACACAGTGTCCACGGCGAGTGAACTCAAAAAAATATTTCCCCTCGGTTGTGTGAGGGGCGAAAGACTTCATTCATTAGCCTGAGGAGCCGAGCGAGAGGAGGGGTTATGTATGAGGGGAAGTGAGGGGGAAATGAGGGGCGAGAAATAATTGCAGCCAACAACGGGTGCTGTGGGGAGTTTGGGGAACTTTTTACCAGGTGGGGCCCCGGGAAGTTTCTACGGCTTGGACTTCAAAAAAATTGAAGATAATACGAGTACGATTTCTTCGAGTTTTCATGCCACACAAAAATACGATGTTTTTGTGATTGTTGAAGCTTTGTTGGAGGGGTCCATATGTGTGGTGCACTGATGTGAACGTCCGTGGGAACATTGAAATGAAAATTTAAGTTGGGCTTTTGAATTTTGAAACTATAAATTGAATTAATGATGAAATTTGAATGCATTAAAAACTAAAAATTAAATAAATGATGAAATTAAAATGTATTAATAATTGAGTTAAATATGGAATTTGAATGCATTAAAAATTGAATAATTTATGAAATTTAAATGTATTAATAATTGAATTTATGATGAAATTTGAGTAGATCAGATTTCACGCTAGCTTCAAATTTTTTCTTCATATAAACATATATATAAATAATTTTCACATTGTGTCACTCTCAAAATTATTTTCTTTGAGGAATGGTGTATACTGTTAAAATATATCATACATGTTTTTCTAGTGATTTCATGATTCATTCTTATTAGTTTCAGAATGTACGCTTCGTCCCACAATAAATCCTTGATGTACGAGTAGAAGAAATGAGGAAATATATTTTTGAAGATATCTTAATTGCAACGTCCCCTAATCAGAATACTTCTATGGGAATGGTGGATAATACAATTAGTAGTCATAAGCAACGTACAGTGTTGGGTATGTAGTGCATTGTATACAGCGCCCTCATGCGCATGCATAATATTCGTTGTCTGTAGTAAACCTTTTGATTATTTCAACAATATTATTTGGTTTGATTAGCAAAAGTAGTAATCATTATATAATAGAAATAATTTAGCCCTTTGCGGTACGAACACACGGCAGGTGATGTTATAACCATTAGAATAATAATTATTAAAACCAAATTTCCACGTGAAATATTATACCACAGAGTAGCGAAGAATAAAAAGCACCATAGTTTTGAGAGAAGAAAATATTTTGTTTCTTAACAGCTATAAATTGACTTTTAACTTTTTTTTTAGGTGATAATTGATTTTATTTTGGGGTGTGAATTATTGAATGCCGTGACGCACTTGTTGGCGTACATGCAGCGGGCACACGCGACACATATGTTGGAAGGCGCACATGATACACTCAACACACATGACACACGTGTAGGTAAGCACACGCTGAAATCCACAAAATGGACAAAGTAAACTTCTATTTAAAACATAAAAAACACAACCACACCTCCTCCCTCCAACCACAACCACACCTCCTCCCTCCAACCACAACCACACCTCCTCCCTCCAACCACAACCACACCTCCTCCCTCCAACCACAACCACAACCACACCGTCAAACCTCCGCCAAAATTCAACAAATTCCAAGACAGAAAAACGTTCGCAAACGTTTGGGGTGAGGAGGAGGGGGTAAGAGAGGGGTGCTGAGCGGGGGTAATTAACGCCAGCCCCCCAAAGCACCCCCAAAGAATGAGACGGTAGGGGGGGGGGCAGACGAACTTCAGTCATGAGGACTTTGTGTTTTTTTTTACCTTCGACGGGAATTTTTTTGGGTTGTGTTGGAAAGGAGTGGCGGGCGGGGAGGGCGGGGTGATGTTTTGTGTTGTGTGTGTGTCGCGGGATTGTGCACGTGTTGAATGTGTACGGATTTTTTCATTTGGTTGTGTGACATGCTATGAATGCTAGCGTGAGACGGTAAGTAAAAAATGTAATGAGGTGCTGCGTTTTATTTTATTTATATTCACATATGTATATAACAATATAGTAATATATTTTTATAAATATATATATATATATATATTCAGTATATTTTGGTAGTAGCCCTTCCTTGATACAGGTTTCATTAAAAATAATGCCATATTGATTATTAATGAAACATATATATATATATATATATATATATGTATCAGCCCTTTGTAACTCTTGCAGTTCATAACAGTAATTTTTGAAATTTTCGAAAGCTTCCATCATATTGCCTCACTTGACAAGCACACTTTATTTCTTGCATCTATTCGTTCTGTAATGCGATGGTGAGCGTAATCTGTGCAGAATTCAGTGTCATTACAGAACGCAATTAGATTTTAAAAAATTCTGCTCATGTAATAACCTCTTTTTAATTGTTTAGGTACAATACACTAAATGTTGAAATTGTGTTCATAGAATTACCTGTCTATAAGTTATGTAAGTACAATACACTATTATTTATTAAGATGGTGTCCTTCTAATTACCTGTCTATAAGTTATGTAAGTACAATACACTATTATTTATTAAGATTGTGTCCTTCTAATTACCTGTCTATGTGCTCTGTAGGTACTCCTCCAATTTGCCCATAATTTCTATTCAAATTTACCCATAATTATTATTCCAATTTTCACATTTACTCCAATTAGCCGATAATTTTTATTCCGAATTGCCCATAATTTATATTCTAATTTGCCCATAATTTTCATTCCAATTTGCCCATAATTTTTATTCCAATTTGCCCATAATTTTTACTCCAATTTGCCCATAATTTTTATTCCAATTTGCCCATAATTTTTATTCCAATTTGCCCATAATTTTTATTCCAATTTGCCCATAATTCTAACTTACTGCCCATACATAAACCTTCGACCTAATATGCTTAAATCTATTTGTACAATTGCTGCTTTTTACGTGGTTTACAAATGTTTTACAGAGCTGATGACTGCAGCCAGCCGCCTCACCTAGGTGGTGAGGTGGTCATATACAGTTTAATTCAACACATTTTCAAAGCAGATGCAACACAAATTCAACACAATTTTAACGCAAATGCAACACAAATTCAACACAATTTCAACGCAGATGTAACACAATTTATACGCAGATGCAACACAAATTCAACCAATTTCAACGCAGATGTAACACAATTTCAACGCAGATGCAACACAAATTTAACACAATTTCAACGCAGATGTAACACAATTGCAACAAAAACAACACTTTCAACGTAAATAAAATTCAGTTTCAACACAAATTCAACAAAAATGTTACACAAATTCAACACAGTTTGACAACAAATTCAACCAAGTTTCATCACAAATTCAACACAATCTCAACACAATCTCAACTCCTGCAAATGTTGCGATGGAAGTCTTTCATCATCAATCCTTATCAATCGGAAGTTTCTTGGTTGATTTTGGAATATTTTGCTAGTAAGAAATATATTAATAAAAGGTGAAGCTATTCGCAAGTGAATAAATATTTTATAAATAAGAAAAGCTGAACAACTAGAAAGAGAAAAATACCACCTTGGTTCAGTAGGTTTTATCCACAACTTATATGATGGATTATATTGTTTAACTTTTTTGTATTTTTTTGTGTTGTGTGAGGGGTACTGTATGGTTTTGTGTATATTATGATCATGTGCACCCTTGTTGCCAGCTATGTAGATTGTGTAGGTTTGTGTAGTTTTGTGGAGGCCCATGTAATTTAGTGTATGTAGGTCTGTGTAGTTCTGTTTAGTTCTTTAGAACGTCGTGTACTTCTGTATGGTTATTTGTAGGGCTGTGTGGTGCTGTGTAATCGTGTGTAGTGTTGTGTGATTATGTCGTTTTCTGTAGTGTTGTACATTTCTGTGTCACGCTGCGATGTGCTGTATAGTTTTGTGTATTTTTATTGTAACTCATGCGTTATTGGTATATTCCATTCATCAGTATTCATAAAATAACGAAGCCTTTAAATTAAAGAAATAAATATGAAAACACAATAAAAATAACACAAACAATAACGCTTAACACGATAAAAATTACACTATAAAAAAATACCATAAAAATAACGCAACATAGAATTAAAAATGTAAAAATAACACCAATAATAACGCCTAATACATTAAAAATAACAAAATAAAAAACAAAGCAGAACCACAATAAAAATAACAATTTTATAGCGCATGACACAGTAACTTAGAACTCTTCTTCACACTGGTGTACATAATACAACTCTCTCATGCACGTATACATGCTGTACATCGCAGTACGTACATGCTGTACATTGCAGTACGTACATGCTGTACATTGCAGTGTGTGTGGGCAGGCGCCACATACTTGCGGTGCTCTCTTACATGTATTCAACAGTGTAGACATGCATAAGTTTTAACAATTTTTTGGGGTCAAACTGAAGTTCAATATTTAATTCATATTTAAAGTCAATTGTGGTAATCAACTTTGAAAATAGCAAACATTAACTGGGTCGGGCCTGTATTTAGCTTTCATTGAGTATTTATAAAAGATGAGTTAGTGACTGCAGGTGGGTCAGCAGCACTATGAAAATCACCTCTGTGACCACCGGTGGGTCCTTTCGCAGGAAATGTGTTAATAAGCTATAAATAAGTTATGTATGCAATATGATGCATTATAATTTATATTAAATTTTGGAGTTCCTGCGCTATCATTATGAACTAAAAACTGATATACA
This sequence comes from Morinoia aosen, assembly GCA_030386875.1. NCBI lineage: Eukaryota > Metazoa > Arthropoda > Malacostraca > Amphipoda > Talitridae > Morinoia > Morinoia aosen. Next base: position 25,295,509 of record CM059578.1, on the reverse strand, counting down.
TAATCGTCAAGATAAAATCGTGCATAATTAAATTAAGTGGATATGATATGGACTGTGATTTTTATGAAAAAATTAAAATGGGCGTTATTGAATACATTGTTAAAGGCCATGAGCGTTTCATGTTGACTAATAAATTACCTCCTATGAAATTGAGAAGAATTTAATTCGTGCTCCTCCATCAGTTTATATTTATTTAAATGATTATACGATAAAGTTAGACTCAACATCTTACTAATTTACGTGACATATTCATATCAATCTCTACTTTATTCATATTCATATTGAAATCCTTCAGTCATATGACATATTCATATCATATGACATATTCATTTCATATGACATATTCATATCATATGACATATTTTTATCATGTGACATGTTCATATCATATGAAATATTCATATATAACATATACATAACATATGACATATTCATCTATGACATATTCATCTATGACATATTCATACGTAACATATTCATTTCATATGACATATTCATATCAATCTGCAAAGTGAGTCATGAAATACTTTCTTTATTCGAGATTTCTATAAGGTAATACTTACACATGATGTGTATAATGTTTAGAGCATTTAAAAATTGATACAAAAGTAGGAGTGAGGGCCGACGCAAATGTTGTACAAGGGATATGCCACCAAGAATATGAAGCTAAACACACTAATTTTTCTTGCCTTCTTTACAGAGTGAAAGGGAACGGGTATTTCGAATTAGATTTTTTTTTCCCAGTGCGCATATTCCACACCCTGAGGTGGGAATTTCGTTATCTAAGGTAGAAATTTCGTTATCTAAGGTAGAAATTTCGTTATCTAAGGTAGAAATTTCGTTATCTAAGGTAAAAATTTCGTTATCTAAGGTAAAAATTTCGTTTTCTAAGGTAAAAATTTCGTTATCTAAGGTAAAAATTTCGTTATCTAGGGTAAAAATTTGGTTATCTAAGGTAAAAATTTCGTTTTCTAAGGTAAAAATTTTACTCTCCAATGGGGAAAATTCGCCATCTAAGGTGAAATTTCGTGACCTAATATAGAGATTTCGTTCCTTCCTTAATGTAGAAGTTACGTACCTAATGCAAAAATATCGTTACCTGATGCGGAACTTTGCACAACCATTTGGGACAAATTTCTCAACCCAAAATAAAATTTAACAAATTTCGTTATTTAAGCACAAGATAAAATTCCACTACACCCGCAAATTTTGGTGTATTACTACACGGTGGTTGTGTAGCGCCATGTATTACGCCAGAAGGGTGTGTAGCAGTCGTAGCAACTGCTACGGCTGTTTTAACAACTGCTACGGCAGTTTTAACAACTGCTACGGCTGTTTTAACAACTGCTACGGCTGTTATAACAACTGCTACGGCTGTTTTAACAACTGCTGCGGCTGTTATAACAACTGCTACGGCTGTTTTAACAACTGCTACGGCTGTTATAACAACTGCTACGGCTGTTTTAACAACTGCTGCGGCTGTTATAACAACTGCTACGGCTGTTATAACAACTGCTACGGCTGTTTTAACAACTGCTACGGCTGTTTTAACAACTGCTACGGCTGTTATAACAACTGCTACGGCTGTTTTAACAACTGCTACGGCTGTTATAACAACTGCTACGGCTGTTATAACAACTGCTACGGCTGTTATAACAACTGCTACGGCTGTTGTAACAACTGCTACGGCTGTTTTAACAACTGCTACCGCTGTTGTAACAACTGCTAGGGCTGTTGTAACAACTGCTACGGCTATTATAACACCACCAATAATCGTAACAAATATTGCTGGTGTTACAACTGCTCCAGCTGTTACAGCTACTCCAGTCAGTTGTACCTGCTACAGTTGTACCAAAGTATTCGATGGCTATGGCTGTGACAGTCAACTGCAGCTGCTAAAATTTTAATAATTATTATAATAATATTAACTGAAACTAACTGACACAATAGATATATACATTACAGTGGCATGTAAGTACAGAAACAGGTATTCTAGAACAACGCGATTTCAAGCCCTTTTGTTAGTCTGGGCAGCAGCCGCTGTTGCAGTTTTTACAGCTGTTACAACTATTGCGGCTGTTGATATTGTTACAGCTGTTATTGGTATGGTATGCAACTGGTACGCATAAAGTTCAGCGTATAACGATAAGAATTCATTGTAATAATGCACGGTATTCATGAGATAATGTACGATATTCGTGTGATAATGTACGATACTCACACGATAACGCACGATATTCATGAGATAATATACGATATTCGTGTGATAATGTACGATACTCACACGATAACGCACGATATTCATGTGACAATGTACGATATTCGTGTGATAATGTACGATACTCACACGATAACGCACGATATTCATGTGATATTGTACGAAATTGATGTGATAATGTACGATACTCATGTAATAATATACGATATTTATGAGGTAATGAACGATAATGATGTGATAATGTACGATATTCATGTGATAAGGTACGATACGTATGAGCTAAGAACCTATACGCACGATAACATACACATCATTATACTACGTAGACGATACTATTGCTAAGTAGATGATAATTTACGTTATAAAGTCGACGTTCACGGTCAAATAGAAGGTTTATGAGTTTATAAACGATAAACAACGTTAAACAGACGATAAGTGATACTAAATAGACGATAACTGGTGCTAAATAGACGATAATTAATGCAATAAAGACCATGTTCTGCATAAATTGGAATGCATATGTCATCAAATAGACGGTAATCAGCGCTAAATAGACGATAACTGACGCTACACAGACGATAATGAGCACACAACACAGCCACACAACACACAACACACAACACCACAACACACAGAACAACACACAACACACAACACAGTACAACACAACACATCACACAGCACAACACAGCGGGACACAGCGTCGGCAAAATGGCGGCGGCGGAACGCGACGGCGGCAGCGACCGTCGGCCAGCTTGATGTGGTGTGGTGTGGTGTGGTGAATGGTGGTGAGTTTGGGGTGGTGTGGTGAGTGTTGGTGAGTTTGGGGTGGTGTGGTGAGTGGTAGTGAGTTTGAGGTGGTGTGGTGAATGGTGGTGAGTTTGGGGTGGTGTGGTGAGTGTTGGTGAGTTTGGGGTGGTGTGGTGAGTGGTAGTGAGTTTGAGGTGGTGTGGTGGATGGTGGTGAGTTTGGGGTGGTGTGGTGAGTGGTGGTGAGTTTGGGGTGGTGTGGTGAGTGGTAGTGAGTTTGAGGTGGTGTGGTGGATGGTGGTGAGTTTGGGGTGGTGTGGTGAGTGGTGGTAAGTTTGGAGTGGTGTGGTGAGTTTTGGGTGGTGTGATTGGATTGGGGTGGTGTGATGAGTTTGAGGTGGTGAGGTGGTGTAGTGGTGTGATAGTGCTCCTTATTGCTGCCTGAGACTGCCGAGCTGTTGGTGACTGTTGGGTGCTGACTGGCTGGTAGTTAAGCACTAACTAAATAAAAAGTTAGTTTTTTGGTTATCCGAGTAGGTTTGAGTAGTGAATGGTCAGTGCTAACTGTGTGCTCACTAGCCTGTGCTAAAGTGCTAACTGTTGGTGTCGTCTATCAGTTAGTGCTAAATATTGCTTATGAATGAACGATACAAGCGAGCTATTTTGATTACAGTGGTTTGTAGGAGTCGTACAGGAATACTAGTAATTAAGTAATTATTTTATTCCCTTCCGGAATGCAACTTCAGCACTCAAAGCTGAGTTTGTTTAGATAATAGTTTTGTTTTATAGCATGTTGTGTTTATATTACTAGTGGTTACTTGAATAAATTGTGGCGAAAGAGTAGGTTTTTTTTTACTTTGTCCACACATGGAGGTGTTGAACTGGGGCGATCGTGTAGGCTAAATTGAAGAGAAATGGAGGAAAATTGAGAAATGGAAAATTGAGAAATGGAAAATTGAGGAATGGAAAATTGAGGAATGGAAAATTGAGGAATGGAAAATTGAGGAATGGAAAATTGAGGAATGGAAAATTGAGAAATGGAATAAATGAAGGAATGAAGAAAAATGAAGAAATAGAGAAAAAGAATTAAGTAACAGAAAAAATAAGAAATTCGAGAACAAGAAAAATTGATGATGGAAATGAGAAACTAAGAAAGAGAATAAAATAATGTAGAAAAATACAAAGGAAGGTTTGACTTTGATATATTCGTATAAAAATGTTCAATAAATCATCATTTAGACGTCTCACAACCTGAAGTTGGCATTACTGAACACTTAATAGGGGATTTAGTTGAAAATGGTACAGTAGGTTTCGAAATATTTGTTGGCTAGAAACAAAAAAGCCTAAAGAAAAAAAAAATGAAAATTCATTCAGCCTGATTTGAGAAGCCTATAAAATAATTTGTGGAGGGCAATTCTCGTGTTGGTAATGATAGTTATGATAGTGTTCAACTCAGATTTTAACTGCAAGGCTGGCATAACTGCTGGAGTGTGGGGTAGCGAAAATGTCCGCGTTTATGTATATGCGCTTAAAATGTATGCAAAAAATGTATGCAAAAAATGTATGCAAAAAATGTGTGAAAAAAATGTATGCAAAAATGTATGCAAAAAATATGTGCAAAAAATTTATGCAAAAAATGTATGCAAAAAATGTGTGAAAAAATGTGTGCAAAAAATGTGTGCAAAAAATTTATGCAAAAAATGTATGCAAAAAATGTATGAAAAAAATGTATGCAAAAAATGTGTGCAAAAAATGTATGCAAAAAATGTATGCAATAAATGTATGCAAAAAATGTATGCAAAAATGTATGCAAAAAATGTGTGCAAAAAATGTATGCAAAAAATGTATGCAATAAATGTATGCAAAAAATGTATGCAAAAAATGTATGCAATAAATGTATGCAAAAAATGTATGCAAAAAATGTATGCACCACCAAAACACCACCAACCAACCACCAACACACCACCAACACACCACCAACACACTACCAACACACCACCAACACACCACCAACACACACACCAACACACCACCAACACACACACCAACACACCAACAACACACCAACAACACACCACCAACACACCACCAACACACCACCAACATCCCACCAACATCCCACCAACATCCCACCAACACACCACCAACACACACACCAACACACCACCCACACACCACCAACACACCAACAACACACCAACAACACACCACCAACACACCACCAACACACCACCAACATCCCACCAACACACCACCAACACACCAACAACACACCAAAAACACACCAACAACACACCAACAACACACCAACAACACACCACCCACACACCAACAACACACCAACAACACACCAACAACACACCACCAACACACCACCAACACACCACCAACATCCCACCAACACACCACCAACACACACACCAACACACCACCCACACACCACCAACACACCACCAACACACCACCAACACACCACCAACACACCACTCACACACCACCAACACACCACCAACACACCAACAATACACCACCAACACACACCATCACACCACCATACGCACACCAACATACCACCAACACACCACCAACACACCACACAGCAGCAGCCAAGTCAACACACACAGAAGCGGTACACAGGCGCTGCACACACAACACAGCTCGTATTAGCGCAGTGTACACACAGCTCAGTGTTGACACTCGCAGTGAAGTGTCGACCCGTCGTAAGTGTGCGTCGTAAAGTTCGTCACGACGTTAATTACCGCGACGTGAAGGTCGTAACTGCGTGCCTATGTACGACAGCGGGGCATCCGGCCTGGTGTTGGTGTATTGGCTGGTGTTGGTGTGTTGGCTGGTGTTGGTGTGTTGGCTGGTGTTGGTGTGTTGGCTGGTGTTGGTGTGCTGGCTGGTTTTGGTGTGCTGGCTGGTGTTGGTGTGTTGGCTGGTGTTGGTGTGCTGGCTGGTTTTGGTGTGTTGGCTGGTTTTGGTGTGTTGGTTGGTGTTGGTGTGTTGGCTGGTGTTGGTGTGTTGGCTGGTGTTGGTGTGTTGGCTGGTGTTGGTGTGTTGGCTGGTGTTGGTGTGCTGGCTGGTTTTGGTGTGTTGGCTGGTGTTGGTGTGCTGGCTGGTTTTGGTGTGTTGGCTGGTGTTGGTGTGTTGGCTGGTGTTGGTGTGTTGGCTGGTTTTGGTGTGTTGGCTGGTGTTGGTGTGTTGGCTGGTGTTGGTGTGCTGGCTGCTTTTGGTGTGTTGGCTGGTGTTGGTGTGTTGGCTGGTTTTGGTGTGTTGGCTGGTGTTGGTGTGTTGGCTGGTGTTGGTGTGCTGGCTGGTTTTGGTGTGCTGGCTGGTGTTGGTGTGCTGGCTGGTGTTGGTGTGTTGGCTGGTGTTGGTGTGTTGGCTGGTGTTGGTGTGTTGGCTGGTGTTGGTGTGCTGGCTGGTTTTGGTGTGTTGGCTGGTGTTGGTGTGCTGGCTGGTTTTGGTGTGTTGGCTGGTGTTGGTATGTTGGCTGGTGTTGGTGTGTTGGCTGGTTTTGGTGTGTTGGCTGGTGTTGGTGTGTTGGCTGGTGTTGGTGTGCTGGCTGGTTTTGGTGTGTTGGCTGGTGTTGGTGTGTTGGCTGGTTTTGGTGTGTTGGCTGGTGTTGGTGTGTTGGCTGGTGTTGGTGTGCTGGCTGGTTTTGGTGTGCTGGCTGGTGTTGGTGTGTTGGCTGGTGTTGGTGTGTTGGCTGGTGTTGGGGTTTTGGCTGGTGTTGGTGTGTTGGCTGCCGGTATAGCACTGAAAATGAAGCACGTCTACAAAAATTAATTTTTTCATACAAAATACTTCATCTTGCGCGTACAGTCACTGTAATGTACTGTGCTTGAACATTTAAGTCTATCGTAAGCTGGTTATCTTTTTAGTTCATACTTAAAATTCTTATTAAATTCAAACTCAATGTAATTTCTTAAATTTAAAATCAAAAAAATTTCTTAACTTCAAAATCAAACAAACTTCTTGAATAATATTCAAACTATTCTCTCAGACAAACTCTCTGCTACCGCACATAAGCGTTCAGAAATAAAACAATTTTTACCCAAATTCACTAAACACTTTATACCGCTAGCCTGCGTATCTAATTTGCTAATTGGAATCATTTATTAGTTTCAAATGATTGAACTGTTTATGGTCAGTCGTAATAATTTCATACCGAAATATTGGGCGTAAGAGAGTAGCTTTAATAAGCTAGTCATAATAAGTCAGTTCTTACGAATCATTCGGAATGAATTAATTGCGAATTTTTGATTGTTAAGTAGACGGAACTCGTTCTAATAAAATATTATAGAATGTTCATAAATATTTGTTTAAAAAATCGAAATGTCAACTCATATTCTGATGCTGTTTCTGAAGAAAAATGTAAAAAAATAAATAAATTTTCAAAATTTTCTTGAATAAATTTTTGAAACTTAAAGAGCACTTAAAGTTTTTGAGATATGCACTTCTTTGCTCATATTACTTTTTCAGTTACTATCAGGAGGGAAGTTTATATTCCCAATGTTGTCCAATACCATCACGCAATTGCATACTTGGGAGTCTTTTAAAAACTAACCGTAGTAATCGCTTGAAAAGTTTTGTTCTAAACAAAAAATTTCTACAGTGGCACTAAAACGCACAACATGCCAACGCAAGTTCCAAAAATAACTGAAAATATATACGCTGCTTGGAAATACGAAATACTTAAATATTTTCTGGCAATATATATTGCGGCAACGCTCATAAATGAATTAATCCTCCAAATAAATCCTGAATATAAATAAACAAATAAACCGCACACACAAATGAATGAATCGCACTTATAAAGGAATAAATCACTCATATAAATAAATAAATCCAGTATATAAATGAATAAATCCAGCGAGAAAGAGAGCCTCATTCATATGGCTTTCACACTATCCGACACAGATTTCGTACTAATGGCTTTCTATTAAGTGTCAATACGAACTTTTTGTGCTAAACGCCCTTCTCATTCAAGGGTGTCCACACACACACACACACACACACAGCATGCAACACGCGCTAATATTTGCGGTGCATAGAAGACCGCGTGGTCAGTATCACGGATACGGAGGTGCAGTGGCAAAAGACCATCCTTTGTCCACTCACAAAGACCGAGTGTCCACTCACACAAAGGCCAAGTGTCCACTCACAAAGCCTAAGTGGTGTCCAGTCTCCCAGTCATTCAAAAGGCTAATCCACTCGCAGAAAGAGAGACTAGCCTTTGCTAAACGGCGACACGCGTACCCATTGACCCTCATTGACCTCCGGTAATAGAATTCGAATGCAGTCATTCACAACTGCAACTTCATCGGCCAGTTGTGGGCAAGTGCGCGCTTTTTTGACCAATGTACTGAGCAGGCAGAGGTTGACTTCTTTCGTATTCTCTTTTGTGCCCGCAAAAAGAAGGTTGTGTTAATTTAGTGCTAGTGTGAATAGCTTTGTTGGTGTTGGTTGTAATGTGTTGTTGAAGATTAGCTGTTTTTTGTGTTTTGCAACTACGTAGGTGTGTAGCTTGATGTGTATGTACGTATGTACACACATGGTACTCGACAAATGTGCGTATCCACTCGACATACTGATGTACTAGCACACTGATTCAATAGCATACTCATATACTAGCTTTACCATAATTTTTGTTTGTTAACTCAATTTTGAATGAGAATTATCGGATATTTGGCAGCAGTACTTTTTTATTTATGTTGGTTTGTTAGAAACTTACATTGTTTTTCACCCGCAATTGTCCATACTTTAGAGATAATAAAACTCAGAGCACGCCGTTATTAAGATGAAAAACATACGTGAATGGAAATTCATCAACATTTATTTGCCAATGATAATTCAGATGCTTGTAATACATTAGCAGCTTTCATTTGGCTTGTTGAAAATAAAAATATTCTCCAAAATATCCAAACGGCGCACATATTTTAAACATATCCACATATAAGATGATGTGAGCGTTTTGTTAAAAATAGATGAGAAATTAGATTGTTGTCGCTTATGTTAACTAGAACTAATTCCATGAATACGCATTAATAAATGTTATTTCTTTGTTTGTTTTTTGAATATGCTATGTAGAGTAAACAGGGAATTCACAAAGAATGTACCCTTGATTTTGAACCTTTATAACATCATTATGACTCATGTCTATAATACCGTACGAGAGAGCAATTTCGATTCGCTTCTTTACCGTCTGTATTATTATTATTTACCGTCTGTATTATACTTTAGGGTAATATCATATCTCAAAATACCATATCGTACATACATAAGGCTATTAATATATATATTAGTATATTAATGTTGTATATTAATATTGGAAACAGTAATTGGTATTTAAAATCTGTGTGAGCATAGTGGATGGTATAATCTAGTTTACAGCAAATAGTGGTAATGTTGATTCTATATTGTAGAGAGCGCTTGCAGTTTATTTTTTTTATGAATTTTTGCCTTTTGCACCACAAATTTGCCATAACACATTTTAATGGAAAAAATTATTCGAGCAAATTATTGTCAGGAAGTTTGTTTGCTTAATTATTTCCAGTTTATTAGGCTGATTTAAATGGTTCAGACTTTAAATTTATTTAGAGCAAGATGACACTGTTTTCAAAGCCTTTTACCTTAATTTGATGATTATCTATGATTTATTTGATGATTATCTATGAATTTGATGATTATCTATCATTATCTATGATTTAATTGGTTATCTAAATAGATAACTAATTAAAACAGGCACACCTGATACTAAATAAAATGAGCTCTGTTTCAATAGAAGGTAAAAACAGTTTAAAGAAGTTAACTTTGGGCCACTCTTTTAAGAGATGTAATTTATTATACAAAATTAATCATGAATACATCCATCTAGAACAAAGAATAAAATTCACGCCGCAGTTCTACGAAGAATTAAAAAATAGAAACAAATAAATTTTTGCTGCAAGTCAAATAACATTGAACCAAAAAGTACCTCATATTTTAATTCCTTAGAAAATTAAAACACACTGCGGACTGAATAATCAAAAAATGGTTGATGGCAGTGAATGAAAATATGAAAAAAGATGAAAAAATGTTCCCTGATCTAAACTCATAATGTAATCGACTTAATAGCTTATAATGATCCAACAGAAACTAATTGCATCATAACTGTAACGATATTAATTAATTAATTACAACATAACATACAAGCGAACGATATGCTATGAAAGATTTTAATAGAACAAATGAAACACTCCACACCAGTTTTAACAAAACTTTTACCTGTAATTAGAGTAAATGAAATTCATTTTTGCCAATACCTGGAAATAAACCATTAAGTAATCATGAGCTAATGCTATAATAAACCAATGAACGAACGATGAAGAAATGAAAAACTAAAACATTTTGATACATCACTTAGTAGAAATCTTTTCTCACTACACGGGCAGATTGTTGAACAGGAGAACCGTATTCTGGTTATGCTAAGTAACTCAACTAGGTTATGCTAGGTAACTCAACTAGGTTATGCTAGGTAACTCAACTAGGTTATGCTAGGTAACTCAACTAGGTTATGCTAGGTAACTCAACTAGGTTATGCTAGGTAACTCAACTAGGTTATGCTAGGTAACTCAACTAGGTTATGCTAGGTAACTCAACTAGGTTATGCTAAGTAACTCAACTAGGTTATGCTAGGTAACTCAACTAGGTTATGCTAGGTAACTCAACTAGGTTATGCTAGGTAACTCAGCTAGGTTATGCTAGGTAACTCAACTAGGTTATGCTAGGTAACTCAACTAGGTTATGCTAGGTAACTCAACTAGGTTATGCTAGGTAACTCAACTAGGTTATGCTAGGTAACTCAACTAGGTTATGCTAGGTAACTCAACTAGGTTATGCTAGGTAACTCAACTAGGTTATGCTAGGTAACTCAAGAAATGGGGAAGAATTTTTGAGGTCGTGACCAAGTCCAAAAACTTCACTAATTGGAGTAAGTCTAAAAATTGTGATTGAGTGACCAAGTCCAAAAATTGGGCTGGTGAGACCAAGTCTAAATATTTGGCTGGCGAGAGCAAGTCTAAAAATTAGGCTAATGAGACCAAGTCTAAATATTTGGCTGGCGAGAGCAAGTCTAAAAATTAGGCTAATGAGACCAAGTCTAAATATTTGGCTGGCGAGAGCAAGTCTAAAAATTAGGCTAATGAGACCAAGTCTAAATATTTGGCTGGCGAGAGCAAGTCTAAAAATTAGGCTAATGAGACCAAGTCTAAATATTTGGCTGGCGAGAGCAAGTCCAAAAATTAGGCTAATGAGACCAAGTCTAAATATTTGGCTGGCGAGAGCAAGTCTAAAAATTAGGCTAATGAGACCAAGTCTAAATATTTGGCTGGCGAGAGCAAGTCTAAAAATTAGGCTAATGAGACCAAGTCTAAATATTTGGCTGGCGAGAGCAAGTCTAAAAATTAGGCTAATGAGACCAAGTCTAAGTATTTGGCTGGCGTGACCTAGTCTAAAAATTAGGCTGAGCAGAGCAAGTCTAAAAATTGGGCTGGTGAGACCAAGTCTAAAAAGTTGACTGGCTCAAACAAGTCCAAAAACTTCGTTGGTGCGACCAAGTCTTAAAAGTTCGCTGACTCGACCAAATCTAGAAACTTTAGTATCAACTCTATAACTTGCAGAGAATAAGTGCAAGCTGACACTTGTTGTGAATAAGTATTATAGACATATTATGAGTGATGAATTAGCAAAATTAAAATAAAAGAATCAATTTGATTCGCAAAAATTCCCAGCACAACACTACTTAGCCCGATATCTGCAATTTGGCACCGTTGTGGATAGTGTTTTTTGGCTTTGTGAAAACTATCTAAAAACTTCCGTAGATTTTCGGCAATTCATTCTTCTGGTGGAAATGTTTCAGGTTAGTTATCGTAATGAATGTTATTAATATAAGTATATATTATAATATCAAGCTAGTATTAATATAAGGCTATATTGTAATATGAGGCTATATTGAAATATAAAACTATATTGAAATACAAGGCTACTATTAATATCCAGGAACTATTTCAATTGGCATAGTAGGATTTTCAAGAATTGAAGAAGATAATTTAAGAATATTTTGTTCATTTAGCTTATTCAAGTGTAGCTTTTTACTAATTTTTGAAGTTAAAAAAACTAATGTTTATAACAAGCGCAAAATTTATTCAGGCAAACTCCCTTTAAAAAACTAAATTCTTCGCCACTTGAAAATATTATCAATTTTGCCACACGTGCAGGAATGCATTTAGTTTGAGATGTATTTTTACTTGTGCAGTGACGCTCAGGTGGATTATTGCAGGGAAAAATAATATTTACGTACGAGACAAGGGAAAAGGATTATTAAAGGCTTTTTAAAAAGGCTTATTAAAAAGGCTTATTAAAAAGGCTTATTGAAAAGATTCATTAAAAGGCTTATTTAAAGGCTTATTAAAAAAGTGCTTATTATATTAAAAGCTTATTAATAAGGCTTATTAAAGTAATAACGACCTCTCATCGTCAGTGTCGATAAAAATACGGCATTCACTGGTTCCTATTCCGGTTCAAACCGAACCAAAACTAAATAAATGTTTGGTTTCACAGCGAAAATAATTCAGCGATAACGTATAAGGGGCGCTGTTAATGTGAGTTTATTTCTTTTGAATGAATGTAGCATACTTTCAATTGTTATTTACCATGGGTATTATATTTTTTAGGGTAATACAGGGGAAGAATTAGTTGCGAGTACTCTATCCTTTGAGGCGGTAACGTAAAATATAATTGTTCTTTCCCTCGAAAAAAAAGCTCATATCTTCTGTTATGTGACGAACGATCGTAGAAAATCTTTTCACACACAATCCAAGAAAGTTAGTGAAAAATTTCGTAAATGATTTTTTTTAACCCGTGCAGTGGAACAGACATAGGGACCTAGAAGAATATTCAAAAATTCCTATAATTTTTGAACCAATTTAAAAAACACAAAGTATTCATGAAATCCTGAAACCTGTTAGCATTATTGAAAATGTTTGTAACGAAGATACGCAATTTGTCATAAAAGCCACATTCAAAAGAAAAATACATTCGATTTTAGCGTTTCCCCCATGTATGATAAACTGGACAAAAAACAACTCGTCTTCAAAAAAAGGCAACTCATCTTCAAAAGAACAACTCATCTTCGAAAGAACAACTCATCTTCAAAAGAAGAACTAATCTTCAAAAGAAGAACTTATCGTCAAAAGAAGAACTCATCGGCGAAAGAAGAACTCACCTTCAAAAAAACAACTCGTCTTCGAAACAACAACTCATCTTCGTTACAACTGTCTACTCCAGCCAATGAAGGATTTTTTTCGTTTTGGATATCTTAAATGAAGAGTTTACCGTAAAAAAACAACATATGTACACCAGCTCAGGGCATCCATCGAGGAAGAAGCCCAGCGAATTGCAGAAGATCTCATGCACCAGAGCCGTAATGAACAGCCTGCTTATTTTTGTTTGCACTCACACGGCGGCACATGGAGAATATTTTATTCAAAAAAGATAACAGTGTAAAACTAATATTTTCCAGGATTTCGTAAACATTTTTTTTAAATCCATTCAATAATATATTAATCATTAAATATTATTTCCGGACCAATTTTTAAAATTTGCCCAGTAAAAAATAAATAATAATCACATTCGATTGGTAACAATTTGGAATGGATATTTTTTCCTTCATTGAAATGACTTTTTTCGTTGCTTATTTGAACCAGTTTGAAAGAAATATTCAGCTTTTGAGTTGATAATGCTATTATGGGTACGTAATCATTTTACGAGAAACATTGTACATCAAATGACTTTCCACATTAGTGTTTTAGTTTTTAAAATTATAGTAAACTCTATTGATTAAAATGGAGCTTTGTGTCATCTTACAAATTGGATAGCAGGTTTTATGAATGTTAGCCCAATGCAAATTTCATTCAAAAACACGTTTCACATATATCTATAATATACATTTAATTTGAAGTCAAGTACTCATAACCCAAGATACAGGGTGGCTAGAGATCAAGGGAACCCAGTTATGAGCGCTTTTCTAAGTGAATTAAGATCTGGTGTATTTGTACTCAAGCAGTTACTTCAGCAACATTGTTCCTGCAATTGAGAATTTTTTTTGGTATTGTTTTACTGAACAGGCAAACGACATTGATCTGATTGAACAGAATTAATTTGAGGATCTACAAATTTACACCAAATATAAATTGATAAAATTGGAGCCAATTGAATGAGTTTGCTTTCGAATAAGCAATGACCAAAAAATATCGAATTACGATAAGAAACAAACATCATTATTATTATTTCTGCAATTATTGATAAATACCGAAATTTTTTTTTTTAACAAAACATTTTTAGCCCGCTCGTCATTCCTTCGATCACTTTTTACTTCCCAACCCAGACATCATCTCTTGTCTCTCCCACGAGCTTGTCACTCCGAGACTTGATGGAACAACTTCATAGGCATTTCATCAACTTGTGCAACAAGGTTGTTGAACAAAAAATTATGTTGCTACGTATAAAACTACAGAATATAACTCGGATTCAGGAACCAATATTTATAGCTGTTTGTTTGGAAAAACTCGGGTTTAGGTCCCAGCATTTGAAGCTGTTTGTTTGGGATAACTAGGGTTTAGGTACCAGCATTTGAAGCTGTTTGTTTGGGATAACTCGGGCTTAGGTACCAGCATTTGAAGCTGTTTTTTGGGGATAACTCGGGTTTAGGTACCAGCATTTGAAGCGGTTTTTTGGGGATAACTCGGGTTTAGGTACCAGCATTTGAAGCTGTTTGTTTGGGATAACTCGGGTTTAGGTACCAGCATTTGGAGCTGCTAGTTTGGGATAACTCGGGTTTAGGTACCGGCATTTGAAGCTGTTTGTTTGGGATAACTCGGGCTTAGGTACCAGCATTTGAAGCTGTTTGTTTGGGATAACTCGGGTTTAGGTACCAGCATTTGAGGCTGTTTGTTTGGGATAAATCGGGTTTAGGTACCAGCATTTGAAGTTGTTAGTATTTTTTAATTTTTCTATATGACTTGTAGCGGCAATTTGGTCTATGGATATAAGTTGATATAAGGTAATAAATAATAAAGTTATTTATTTTGAATGTTTTTTAGTCGATGAGCACTACAACCGAAATGGAAGTGGCCCATCTGTCTGTCTATCTATTTACCTTCAATTTATTTACAAATAAAATATGGTTTGATATTTTTATATACAAAGAGGATTTGAGTGCATGGTTGATTGTCGCCGCCTGCTCTTTTGTCGCCAAATTCAATTAAATATTTTATTCAATTTAATTAAGTTAATTTATTTTTTTCATTAATTTAATATATTTAATTTATTTAATGATGATTTTCGCCAAATTTAAAACACTGCGTCCAGTAATACTATAAAGCGAACTCATAAGAACACTTTCAATAACAAAGCACGGCAAAATACTACAGCCTGCTGTGCAGTAAGATACGCTATACAAGATTCAACATTCGATAGACGTCGGAGGCAAAACCTAAAATTCCCGCACACTGTATTACGATTTGCAGCAAATACCCTATGTGAGAAGAATATTTAAACAAATACCCAGAGTCAGAATAATATTTAAACAAATATTTAGTGCCAAAATAATATTTTAACCAAATACCCAGTGAAAGATCAATATTTGAAAAGTACCTAATGTGAGATTAAATTTAAACAAACACCCAATACTAGAATAATATTTAAACAAGTACCCAATGTGAGATTAAATTTAAACAAACACCCATACTAGAATAATATTTCAATTAGAATAATATTTTATTTTTTAATAATATTTTCAGTGAAAGATCAATATATGAACAAGTACCCAATGTGAGATTAAGTTTTTAAACAAACACCCAATTCTAGAATCATATTTAAACAAACACTCAGCCTAAGAACAATAATAAGACTAACACGTAGTGTAAGAATAACATTTAAAAAAATACCCAATGTAAATATAACATTTAAACAAATGCCCAATGTAAATATAACATTTAAACAAATGCCCAATGTAAATATAACATTTAAACAAATACCCGATGTAAATATAACATTTAAACAAATGCCCAATGTAAATATAACATTTGAACAAATACCCAATGTAAATATAACATTTAAACAAATACCCAATGTAAATATAACATTTAAACAAATACCTAATGTAAATATAACATTTAAACAAATACCCAATGTTAATATAACATTTAAACAAATACCCAATGTAAATATAACATTTAAACAAATGCCCAATGTAAATATAACATTTAAACAAATGCCCAATGTAAATATAACATTTAAACAAATGCCCAATGTAAATATAACATTTAAACAAATACCCAATGTAAATATAACATTTAAACAAATACCCAATGTAAATATAACATTTAAACAAATACCTAATGTAAATATAACATTTAAACAAATACCCAATGTTAATATAACATTTAAACAAATACCCAATGTAAATATAACATTTAAACAAATACCCAATGTAAATATAGCATTTAAACAAATACCAAGCAATATATTGACATGCATATTATTGACCTAAAATTCGATTATATTATTGACCTTATATTATTGACACAGCACAACCCGACACAAGGGGAGCAGCAGGCCAGTACCCACCACACCCCACACTGCCCCGACACACACTGAGGGACCCGCACCCGTGACCTGGGCATTGTGCGGGGCATGGGCATACGGGTACTGGCACGGGGGGGGGGGGGGGAGGTAGAATGGGAGAGCAGGGGTGGGGTGGCGGCTCAGTGGGGGGGGGTGGAATTGGGGAGAGGGGAATAAATGAGAGGAGCGGGGGTGGCACGGTAGGGGTGTGGGTGGAATAGAGGGTACTGTTTGTGTAGAATGAGGGGAGATGGGGTGGTACATTGTGAAAGGGTGGAATAAGGGGTATAGAATGGGGGAAGGTGGGGCGGCACGAAGGGGGGTGGGGGGGAGTAGGGGGGGAAGAAAAGGAGGAGCCGGGTTGTTATTGCTGTTGTTATTTTGGTGGTGGTGTGCGTTGATGGATAGGGGGTGAGGTGGTGGGGTTGTAGTTTTATGGTGATGTGGAGTATAGGTTTGAGGTTTCTGTTGTTCGTTGGAGTTGTAATTATTTTGGTATTGCTGTCAAAGCGTCGAAATATGAAATTGGTATGTAAGTAACTTTTTTTTATATTGCTATCTTTTAATTTGGTATTGCTATCTAGGTAACGTTTTTGTTTTGATATTGCTAGCTAAGTAGCGTTTTAATATGGTATTGCTATCTAGGAAACGTTTTTGTTTTGATTTTGCTAACTAAGGAACATATTTATTTTGATATTGATATCTGAGTAACGTATTTATATATATTGATATTGTTGTTTAAGAAATGTATTTATTTTGATATTGCTATTGATATCTAAGTAAGCTATTAAAGTTCATATCACTATCTGAAATATGAGAATCGATTGATTCATCGAAATAATATGATGAAAAAACGTTTGGTTGTGAGTCTAAGCCTGAAATGACGTGATAAAGGTAATAGTATGGTGTTGTGGTGTGTTGTGAAGGGGTATGGTGTATTAGTAATGGTGAAAGTGGTAGTGAGAGATGATGGGGCAGTCAGTACCTTTAGTGTTGCACGTCATCACACATGTACTATTTTCATTGTACTTCTATTCGCAGTATTCCGGTAATTTTTTTAGAATTGGTTATTCAAAAACAAGACACGATGAATTCAATTATTTACTTAGTGTTGCACTTTATCAAACATGTAAAAATTTCATCTTACTTCGATTTACAGTTTTTTTATAATTTATTTAGAATTTCTGAATGAATACAAGACACGATAAATAGAGATGCCAGTTTTGTACTTAATTATTAATTAATTATTATTTAATTTTGTACTTAATTATTTGGAACTCTCCGTAAAACATTCCCTGCCCAGCTTCTTCAACTGGCATCAGAAAAAGTAGAAGAAAAGAAAAAAGAACGGAAAAAAAGAAAGCCTCGTTTCAATATGCGAGTTTACAGATGCAGGAAAACTGAACCATTATACACAAAAAAATTATATTAGGTTTTTTTATCGAGTCTTGACATTATACCCAAAAACTAAATTAAGCTTTTATTGAGTTTTGACGAGCGCTAATCTACGTCGCAGGTTTTACAGAGACGTTAACCTTATTTCCATAAACAGGAAATAATGAAGTCGTTATTACATTTTTTCGAGCAAGGCAAGAAGGAGATAAGAAGGACTGAGTGGTGATCTTGGGGTGATGTGGTGTTGGGGTGATGATGTGGTGACGTGGTGGTGTTGTAATGATGTTGTGGTGATGTTATGGTAATATGGTGATTCTGTGGTGATGTTTTGGGGATGTTGTGGTGATCTTGTGCCAATGTTGTGGTGATGCTGTGGTGGTGTGGGCTGATATTTCATGGATTCTGTTTCTGATTGAACGTTTAAATGCTATTCTTCTCTTGCACTGTCTAGTTGTGAGCAAAGAGACAACGCCGGAATGTTCCAACAAGGGGAAGAATCGGCAATTTAAATTTATATACACATATATTTATAATTACTGCATCATTCTCTGGGTCCTCATTTAAACAATTTATTTACCACAAGTGATACAGAGGTAGATTGTTTCTTAAGTCAAGCACAATGGTCGAAATTTATTTAGTTATTGCTGTGCACTATATATAGTTACGGAATTCTGTTGCACGCGATACATACAGTATAATCTCGCGCGGATGCATACAAATGTATGGAATCCGAGAAATAGTAACAGCTGATGGGACTTTGCATTGGTGAGTGGTTCCAAGGCAGTGACTTGGAATATTGATTCCAAGGCAGCGACTTGGAATATTGATTCCAAGGCAGCGACTTGGAATATTGATTCCAAGGCAACGACTTGGAATATTGATTCCAAGGCAAGGACTCGGGTGACCCCCCCCCCCCCCTCTCTTCTCACCCCTACCCAAAAAAATATATGGCCACCCTATCACTGCCCAGTTTTCCTGTATTTCGTTCTGCGGTATGCGTTTCTTGACGTAGATGCGAGTCTAATGAGTTCAGTCTGAGAAAAGAACTTTAAATTGATTAAAATTGAATGTCATTTTAGAAAACTAAGTTGCACCAAAACCAAAAATACGCGAGAAATGGTCAGTCACATGATGAGAGCATATATTAGGGGGACATGTATTATAATAATGAGCGCTATATAGCATACATGAAGGTGATGCTCAGCGCTCTATGGAATATATTACCTAAGAAAACTGCAGTTTGTGCTCTAATTTATACCTGAACTGGTAAACAAATCTCTGAACTTATCGCTCGATTACGGAAGTCAAATCTCATTTATGAAGGTATTTTATGAAAAATTATGAATTACCATCAGCTCATATTAATTGGATCACCTGAATAAATATGTATATTTATTTACATAAGGAAAAATTATGAACTTCTATTATCTCATTTGAACTCTACCTTGAGATCATGTCAACTCTAATACCCTACTTGCTACATGGCACCCTACATGGCACCCTACATGGCACCCTACATGGTACCCTACATGGTACCTACATGGTACCCTACATGGCACCCTACAAGGTACCCTACATGGTACCCTACATGCCACCCTACATGCCACCCTACATGGTACCCTACATGGTACCCTTCACGGTACGCTACATGGTACCAACACCCCGCTCCCTACCAGGTCAAGTTACATAGAACATCTTGCCTTTCACACGCGCGTTGCCTATGCATATTCCTCGATCAAAAAACCAGAATTAATACAAAGAATTCAATGAGCAAAAGGACTGAAAAAAAGAGCCTAGCTGGCAGGAAGAAGGCCTAAAAAATGGGAGTAGCAGCTTCATAAAGACGGAGGTGTCAGAGGCCTACATAATGCCGGGAAATTTTAGAAAGCGGCCGTTTGAGCTGCCTCCGAACTTTCTCCGGTAGGCTGAAATGAATTTTTTTTTCGAATCTGCTCCTCGATAAAAAAACGCTTCTGAAATTTCGTGTACGGATTTGTTCGGGAATAAATTATGAAAAACACTTTTTTTTAGCGCAGGTTTCTCAAAGTAAAACGCCTTACAAATTTCGTGTACGGATTTGTTTGGGCATAGATTATGAAGCACATGAGGGTAGTAGCGCTCATGTACATTTACATGGGAAAAGTACTTGGAAAATTCATTTTAGATTGATTTTGATGAATAAAATATATTTTAAGTTGCTGAAAGTTTTTTAGAATTTTCAAAACTATATTTATAATCAAGAGCATTATACCCATATTTGCATGACATTCATCTACATACCTTATGTGACATTCATTATTAAAAACTTTAGAAACACTAAGCCCTCAATAAAAATTATCAGAAGTGGGTGTTTTCTAAATTTTTTAAACTTCATGGTATTTAAATCACGATATTTTTTATAAGTTCAAAGTCGCATTCAAATAGTTTCACTTGAATCAAATAT
Source organism: Morinoia aosen (assembly GCA_030386875.1). Classification (NCBI taxonomy): domain Eukaryota; kingdom Metazoa; phylum Arthropoda; class Malacostraca; order Amphipoda; family Talitridae; genus Morinoia; species Morinoia aosen. Next base: position 25,275,033 of record CM059578.1, on the reverse strand, counting down.
CAAGCATTCTCTGAGTAACATTTCCATTTATCAAAATTCACAGTATAATTTTTCGCTTTTCATTTACACCTGCAATATTCCTAAACTACGTAGTATTGCTTCATGATTGTTTTTTCTTCATAAAGTTTTTCCTCAATAAGCTTCCACAATTTCCAAAGTGTCAACAGCACAAAACGTTGAATTTTAGGATTGATGTACGCGTGTAAAATATAGGGATCATTTGTGTATTGAAAAAAATATAATGGACTCTGGATATCCAGAGTACCGTACTCTATTTCAGCCCTCACGTACCAGCTCATATTCATTTGTATGGGTATATCTATATATCAATAGCTCAAAGTCATATTACCCCCAGAATAGCATTGCTTTCGTTGTGCATCGATCACCTTTTAGGGTGATTGGTGGCGCAGTCGGTAGCGTGCTGGCGCGGTAACTTATAAGTCACGAGTTCGATTCCATGAGCTCCCTGTATATCTATATATATATATATGTAGAAATGTATCCATACACATGTATATGAGGTGATATATGTATATATATATGCCATATAATGCTGTGTGTATGTTGTGGTTCACATACATCAAATTAGTGAGCGCTATAACTGTTGTAGAAATGTAAATTAGAGTTAAAAGAAGCCCGAAGTATTTTTTTTTTCTGTGAACTATTTTTCACAAGCCACCGAGGGTTTGACCGCTAAGTTCATAACGCTAGTAAACGGAGACTATTTTCGGCAACAAACGAATTTTTTGAATGACTTCATGTGTGAAGTGTTAGCTATCGCTCGAAGTGAGAAACGAAGCATGGGGAGAAGGCAGATGGGTACGTTTATGAGTGACAGTAGACGTTGCTAGACGTCACTTTTTTCGGAAGCAAGAAAAGAAGCAAATATAGTATACATAGGGTTTATAGTATGATATATATACATATATATATTGTCATGTACAGATCTATGTAGGGAAAAGCCGCCAAAAGAATGTGCGTAATAAATATTACATTTAACAAATCTTTTACCCTCTTCATTTAAAATTTTCCCAATCAAAGACTATATTTCATTGAAAACATCCGGGCATCCATGCCCATAAATGAATACCACGTATTTCAACTCAGCAGCAACGGTTCTTCACCTCACATAACCTACGCTATACATAAAAACACACACATATATATACATATTCCGTTTCACGCCGCCACACACCCAAAACATGCACACACGCTAACACGGCGTGTGAACTTACACATCACGCGCATAATGCGCGTAAACTGCGCATACCTCAGTCCAAGCTGGGCATAATGCGCGCAGTTCCGACGCTTTTTATTCGCACTTTTTGTATGTAAGTTCGGTGTATGTGACCCACGCGGTGTGCCTCATTCTTAACCCTTTACATATCCGGGGCAGCCGTGTGTGATGAGCTACCGTCTTCCGCTTGTTTGGTTCTGTGTGTTGTGTGTACTGTGTGTTGTGTGTACTGTGTGTTGTGTGTACTGTGTGTTGTGTGTACTGTGTGTTGTGTGTACTGTGTGTTGTGTGTACGGTGTGTTGTGTGTACTGTGTGTTGTGTGTGCTATGTGTTGTGTGTACTGTGTGTTGTGTGTACTGTGTGTTGTGTGTACTGGTTAAGAATATGTCTGCATATGTTCATTTCTATAGATTGTTATATCCAACGTATAGCTTTCGAGAATGGATGAGCAAAGTAATACGTGTTATAAAAGGAATACGAACTACTTTTGAAATAACAGTTATTTCTCAAATTTTGACGAAAGTCCTACTATGAAGTATTGAGAGGTTTTGAATTATTTCCATAGCTATAAAAACGATACACCTTCATCGGTATGTTACAATGCTGTAGGTTGGGACGTTTCTGAATGGTAGTCGTGTCGCTGTCCTTCAGAAATGATTTGGTGTTCCACTCAGAATATGCACAAATTCGTCGCTCATTCCGGATGACGGTACAAATTAGCCGCTCATTCCAGATGATGGTACAAATTGGCCGCTCATTCCAGATGATGGTACGAATTCGTCGCTCATTCCAGATAATGGAGGTAAGTTGAGGTGTACTAGAAAGCTTAAGTTCCATCATAGACGGCTTCCTGAAAAGTGTATGAGTGTATCTTGAAGAGTGTCTCTCATACAAATGAGAGACACGTAGACGTTGTACAGATCTATGTAGGGAAAAGCCGCCAAAAGGGTGTGCGTAATAAATATTCCACTTAACAAGTCTTTTACCCTATTCATTTAAAATTTTCCCAATCAAATATTAAATTCCATTGAAAACATCCGTGCTCTGAACGTAGAGTGTCTCTCATACAAATGAGAAACACTTTTCACGACTGACTGAAGGCTATAATGACTGAATGCGAGACACGTTTATGATACACGCAGGATCTACATATAATGCACAATAATTATGCAATGTGTATTTACTGTATATGATGCATTTTCTTAATATAAATAGTTAATATGATGCAAATAAAGCACATGGTTGATGATTCACTTAGGATCTACACATCATGCACAATAATCATACAATGTATTTTATGAGATATATTTTCTGGATATGAATAGTTGTTATGATGTAAATAAGGCTCATGGTGTATTTTCCCAATGCACCCTCCAAGCTAAGGCCATCCATCATTAACGTTAACAGAACAATAAGGATGTTATAAAAACTCCATCAATTTAATAACTTCAACATCGTGCAAGTGTGTCTCTAATTTTGGAAAACTGCATCAATTTAATAACTTCCACATCGTGCAAGTGTGTCTCTAATTTTGGAAAACTGCATCAATTTAATAACTTCCACATCGTGCAAGTGTGTCTTGAATTTTGGAAAACTGCATCAATTTAATAACTTCAACATCGTGCAAGTGTGTCTCTAATTTTGGAAAACTCCATCAATTTAATAACTTCCACATCGTGCAAGTGTGTCTTGAATTTTGGAAAACTGCATCAATTTAATAACTTCAACATCGTGCAAGTGTGTCTCTAATTTTGGAAAACTGCATCAATTTAATAACTTCCGCATCGTGCAAGTGTGTCTTTAATTTTGGAAAACTGCATCAATTTAATAACTTCCACATCGTGCAAGTGTGTCTTTAATTTTGGTTGAAATAATTACCGTATTTTGTGTGTAACTCTCGAAAACACAACTTACACAAACTATGATTGAATATGTTACCCCAAATTTCGTAAATCTGGATGATGGTGCATGACTTTTTATGAGTAACATGGACGCTGATGCAAGAAACATCTTCCACTTCGCTAAGAGTTTAACTTTTTCACGGTAGTATCTATAGTTTTCGCCACCCTATACATGAGTTGGGCACCTGAAATAATCGATTCACTGTAACGTCTATAATTTTCGCCGCCCCATACAAAATTGGGCGTCTAAAATAACGGATTCGCCGTAACATCTATAATTTTTACCGCTCAATACAAAATTGGGCGTCTAAAATAACGGATTCGCCGTAACATCTATAGTTTTTGCCGCTCAATACAAAATCGGGCGTCTAAAATAACGGATTCGCCGTAACACCTATAGTTTTTGCCGCTCAATACAAAATTGGGCGTCTAAAATAACGGATTCGCCGTAACATCTATAATTTTTACCGCTCAATACAAAATTGGGCGTCTAAAATAACGGATTCGCCGTAACATCTATAGTTTTTGCCGCTCAATACAAAATTGGGCAACTAAAATAACGGATTCGCCGCAACATCTACAAATTTCGCCACTCGATGCAAAAGTTGGGCGCCTTGAATAATGGATTCGTTGAGAATATACATCATTTTCTCCGCCCGATACAAAAATTGGGCACCTTAAATAATAGATTCATTCAGAATATATGGAATTTTTACAGCCCGATACACAATAAAATAAAGGATCTTCCAACGACAAGTTGGACTGGGCCTACCTGCGCTAGCGGCCTACATCCACGGCCGCCCGTGAAAAATTTGCCTCGCAAAAAAGATGCAAACTCAGAGCGGTCCCAATGAAGCACTCGACACAAAGCCGAGTAAATCTAAACAAAATTTAAATTGAGGAAGTGTCGGCAAGAGTTTCCTGTGCCAGGAATGCACGCAAAAAAATAAAAAACGCAAAAAAGCTGATCTGAAGGTTCCGTGAATGCGGTTAGCCTCCAGTTTAGTGCCGGAAAAAACTCGAGATCGACGCGCGTTGTAAGAAATGATCTGAAAAAAGACAGGAAAAAGGCGTCATTAGTGAGAAATGTGCTGAGGAAAATACGGGAGTGTAGCATTGAAATTAGAGTTGTGGTGTGTGCACGGTGTGTATATGCACACCGGAGTGTGTGTGCGTGTACTTATAGAATTCCATGCATACTCGTTATGTCACGTGTGCCTAGTTGATGTATTTAGAGTGCAGGCTGAAACGACGTATGAACATAAGTACACAAACACATTCATGAATATATATATATGTGTCATTTATGTGAGTATATGTAGATATACATCAACAAGTGTGGTGAATTTAATTAAGTCCTATAACAATTATTCGTGAAATATAACTATATACCGTATTAGTGCACAAACTACGCAATGAGGCCTACAATGAAACTGACACATCGAACCCCTGGGGTTCGATCGAACCCGGGTTAAGAACCACTGCACTAGCAGGATGCGTTTTGATTTCAAAACAAGTTTTCACTGAGTTAGCTCGTTGACTACTTATCGGTACTTATGTGTGTGCCACTATGCAAGTTCCTCATTTAAGTACTGGTGTAGTTTTAAGTTCAATGCATAGCTTTTCAATTATTTTACTACATTTATTTAAAATAGACATTAAAGTACTAGGTAAAATTTCATCGTGAAATTTTTGATATCCTTTTTCCATAGAAAAAATTATACTTTTCTGTTTTCATGGAGATGATAAAAATCGCAATGGAGCAGAATAGACGGTTCCTCATTCCTGCTACTCACAACCTAACCAAACCAACCGTAGCAGCCGCGCAAACGTGGTGGGTGTATTGAATTAGCATTTTTAACTCAAAATAGACAGAAAGCTGAGAAGGTCTCTCAAATCGGTGGGTTAACTCATGCTAGGCTATTTTTACACGAGTTTACTCAATTCATTGTGCACTATATAGGTATATATGTATTGTTTTGTTATGCCAAAACAAAGGAATTTGCGTGTGAGGGTCCCTGAAAAGCCCAAAGGTTCATCTGCTCATCTGGAGGACAATTAGGTCTTTTGTGATAGAAATTAATTAAAAATGCTCTTCCATAATAATTGATAACAATGAGAAAATGATCAGCGTTGAACTTTACATCCCTATTTTAGTAATTTCGATAAATATTCGCCATTTTAAGTCAAGGTTTTCAAAACTGAACGGAGGCGATAAGTGTGGGGATCACCTCTCTTTTTATGATAATCATTTGCGATTAATGACAGAGGCTCCCTCTGAAGCGCTAGCAAGCCCTCTACTACTACTTAATTACCATAAATGACGGAATATTTATATCATATTTATATTTACATCACGGACTATCATAAATGACGGAAATTACCATATTGAATAAATTCAATACGCGCTGCAACTCCGAACGAGGAAGCAGCGTTGAGAGATCACTACTCAGCGTGCGTTGAGGTCTCCTTTTGTGATATTCCAATTTTTTTGCTGCTAGTTTTTATTTTACTTATATTTCCGGGTGTTTATTGGAAGTTTTTTGGATATTTTTGCAACATTTATTGAAATGAATTGATTATGCGCAGTGCTGCGTCATTGCGTACTAATATATGTTCAATGAAGTAAAATGTACATGTTGTCATTGTGTACTGCGTTCATGAACTTGATTAAAAAAATGTTATTGATATGATTTTTAGATTCTGAGGACTAAGAGTTGGGGATTAGCAAGAATGGTTACGACTACTAGTTGTTATTTCAATTTTGGTTAGCATAACTGGTTTCAATTATTTTTACCGTGTTTATTCAACTCTAATTAATTTTGGCTTATATATGAAGGTCTTTTGTTCACCGATTGTTTTCATACCAAATTTAGTTATTGTTATATGGCATGTTTAGGATATCCGCTATGCCAAATTTTACGGTTTAGGATTACCGAGTCTCACTTTGACCTAAAACGTAAGGCCTGAGTTAAAACGTAAGACCAGTAGACTTTCCGAACACCCTTGGCCCCAAATTTAGCTTTAACAAAGTCATAAAAGTGATGACAGAGCAAAGGTGAGTATGGTTAGGTTCTGTTGAGTTATGCTAGGTTATCCTAGGTTAGGTTAGGTTAGGTTAGATAAGGTTAGATAAGGTTAAATAAGGTTTGGTTAGGTTCTGTTGGTTGTGTTAAGTTATTCTAGGTTAGGTTCAGTTAGGTTAGATAAGGTTAGATAAGGTTAAGTTAGGTTAGGTTCTGTTGGTTGTGTTAGGTTATCCTAGGTTAGGTTAGGTTAGGTTAGATAAGGTTAGATTAGGTTAGGTTAGGTTCTGTTGGGTTGTGTTAGGTTGTCCTAAGCTGGGATGGATTGTGTAAGTTTAGATTAAGTCAGCTTTAGGTAGGTTGGTTTTGGGGACGCAAATAAAAAATTCATGCACAGAGTTGACTTTGATGTCGAAATGATAATTTTACTTATTTTTCGATAGTTCAAAGTTCAAAAGTGTTGAGATTGATTCTACGGTATGGAAATAATAGACGAATAAATTGAGAATATTTTCAATATTTAACTTTTTAAACTGATTACTCCGGTTTCATTCATTTTAAAAATATTTTTCGTTCCGATTTTCTTGAATCTAGTCTAATAAGTCATCTAGGACAAAAAAAAAATCATTACAAACTAACCTTTGTTGATTCTGAGATGCAACACATCATTGAAGCCATTTCATCTTTTTGGACATCACAGCAATATCATCAAAGGGTCGGCACACAGCACCACACCACACCACACCACGTGACTGCACATCACAGCATCACACAACCTAGAAGCACCCACCACATAGTACCCACAATGCATTTTACAGCTGACAGTTATAGAATTTCAACGATTGAGTGTTCTTATTAGTAAAAACGATAAGTGATTATCTTCGTATTGTAACGCTAGTAGAACTAGAACAATTCTGCAATGTTGAAGCGTTGAAAAAGGAATCACCACGCACACCAGCAGCACTACACAGCTCACCACGTGGCATCAGAAGCGCCAGCTCACAGCGTGACACAGCACCACACAGAACCACACCAGAAGCACCACACAGCACCACACTCGAAGCACCACACAGCACCACACAAGAAGCCCCACACAGCACCACACTAGAAGCACCACACAGCACCACACCAGAAGCATCACACAGCACACACACCACACACGACACCCAAGCAAGCAGGGTCGGCACAGCGCCGCTGCGGCTGCGGCGAACTGCGGAGCTGAAGAGACCGGGCGACAAAGGGGCCACGAACGGGTTTGTGAATGCGTCCAAAACAAAAGGAATCTGCGTGCGAGCTTCTCTCAAAAGCCCGAAGGTTCGTCTGCTCATCTGGAGAACAATTAGGTCTTAATGCGGTGTGCGCGGCCGTTGCTTCTGTTCTGCTAAGGCCTGTTATGAGTTAGTTATCAGCCCGTTATGAGTTTGTTAAAAGCCCGTTATGAGCCCGTTATGAGCTAGTTATAAGCCCGTTATAGCCCGTTATGAGCACGGTTTTTTGCCTGAGGATCCAATTATTATTCCGTTATTATTCCGTTATCCTTTCATTAGAACTCCGTTTTTATCTCGTTAAAAGACAGTTAATATTCGTTTGAAACTCGTTATTATTCTATTGAGAGCCAGTTATTATTCTATTGAGAGCTAGTTAATATTATGTTGAGAACCAGTTATTATTCTATTGAGAGCTAGTTAATATTATGTTGAGAGCCAGTTATTATTCTATTGAGAGCCAGTTATAATTCTGTTGGGAGTCAGTTATTATTCTATTGAGAGCCAATTAATATTATGTTTAGAGCCAGTTTTTATTCTGTTGGGAGCCGGTTAATATTCTGTTGGGAGCCAGTTATTATTCTGTTGAGCGCCAGTTAATATCTTGGTAGGAGCCAGTTACTATTCAGTCGTAAACCGGTTATCGTTTGGTTACAAGACCGCTGCTGTTCTACCATTAACCCTGCCTCATCACATCATAAACTCGTTAGTATATAGTAATCAGAGCGAAAATCAACTTTAACCATTGATAAATATTCGCGCCTGGAGAAACCTGGCATTTTAATTTATCATCATGATAGTTGTCTAACTTCCACTTTTCTTTGGCTGCCAAAGAAAAGCCTGTCCTTAATAGTACAAGTAGTTTATTTCCCTTGCAAATTTATATGTAGATTTTTAATAAAAAAAACTTGCTCTTTAGGTTCAACCGAATTTAACTTTTTTCAATTTTTTCTGTCTTTTCCAGAATGACTTACTGAGGATTGAGCTGGTCTCCGAAACGTCTTACAGAGTGAATAGATTTTTGTAAATATTTTATTCAAAGACCTTGTACAGTTCTAATAAATATGATTTCAATATTAACAGTGTTCTTCGTTTATAAGTTTGTAAAGATTATTCGATAAAAGAAAAATTACTTATCTGAATTTTAAATCCTTTCCTAAACTCATTAAGCATTGGCGATATGGTCGATTTATCCTTCGTTTCCATTGAAAATAGACCAGAATAAAGGCATCTCCAATGAACCTAATTTGAATGATTTCTATTTGTTGTCTCTTTAATGCATTTCTCAACAGAATTCAATAGATAATAAGGGAATTTTTCATAAACTCATTTCTTATAATTACCACGACCTGTCTCTAAAACAACAATGCACTTCAATCTTTAGGTTTCTAGCAAAACTTTAGCAGACGAAAATTCCGCAGACAAATTTCTTGGTCGAATTTGTTGTTTATTTTAGCAACTGTGTAGTTATTGGGTCCTTTGCTAGGTCCGTAGGCCTAAGCCTGCCCTCGGGGTGCGAGGGAAAGCGAGAATGCGAGGGGAAAATGAGGGGAAGAGGGAGGGGAAAAAAGGGGAGTTGAGGCTACTAAAAGAGGGAGGTGTAGGAGCACCAGAAAAAAGTGTGTAAAATACCAGACAATTATAAAAAAATACAAAAAGAAAAAAAAAATACCAATACAAAGAAAATATGAAAACGACCAAGGTTGATAACAAATGAAGAAGACGAAAGTGATAACAAATGACGGAGAAGGGGGTAAAAATGAATGAGGGACGCAAAAGGGATAATAAATGAAAAAGACGAGGATAGCAACGAATGAAGAATACGAAGATAACAACGAATGAGGAAGATGAGGATAACAACGATTGAAGAATACGAGGATAACAACGAATGAGGGAGATGAGGATAACAACAAATGAAGAATACGAGGATAACAACGGATGAGGGAAATGAGGATAACAACGAATGAAGAATACGAGGAGAACAACGAATGAAGAATACGAGGGTAACAACGAATGAGGGAGATGGGGATAACAACGAATGAAGAATACGAGGATAACAACGAATGAAGAATACGAGGGTAACCACGAATGAAGACTACGAGGGTAAACACGAATGAGGGAGATGAGGATAACAACGAACGAAGGAGATGAGGATAACAACGAATAAAGAATACGAGGATAACAACGAATGAAGAATACGAGGGTAACAACGAACGAAGGAGATGAGGATAACAACGAATAAAGAATACGAGGATAACAACGAATGAAGAATACGAGGATAACAACGAATGAAGAATACGAGGATAACAAAGAATGAGGGACACAAGGATAACAACGCCTGAGAGTTACGAGGGCAAATCTCGCTGACCAAACACACACAGCGCACACACTCCTTGGAACGCAGGCTCCCCTCACTTCACCCTCAGACAGGCTCCCCTCACCGAGGTTCCACTGCAGGTCTGGTCAGGCAGATTAGAGGGGAGGCTACCCTCGCAACACCGCCATGTCGATGGCCAATTTTGGAGGGTCTGTTATTCTAAAATGGAGGGAAATGTAACATATTTGTTGTGATGGCGCTCGCGTTTCTGGTGCATTGTTTGGTCATTCATATCATAAATACGTTTTATTAACATTTAACCATTAATACGAATCATTTATAGGTATCATCAATACATGAACAAATACGTATCATAAATATATACTATCATTACTTCTAATTATTTCGTATCATAACTACGTACTATATCGTAAACACATATCATATATACTTATACTTGAAACGTATCAAAAATACTTATCATTAATACGTATCCTAAATACTTCTTATTAATAGGTATCTTTATTATTTAGATCTGGTGAGCCCCCTCATGCCAAAATTTTCCCGTTTTGGTTTTAATTTGCTGTAGCAAAAATGTTTTGTGGTTGAATTAGGCTGTAATAGGCTGTAAATAAATAGGCTGTAAATAATTGAGGTGGTATTTACTAAATGCGTGAATAAGGTACAACTTAAAGACCAAAATATACTCGTGTGTCCTTGAAGTGAGATTTGAATGATTACTCTTGAAGAATATTACTTAAACAAATATGTACAAATGTTTAATGATTAAATATTTTTTAACAAATTAAGTTTTGTTAATAACTAAATTAAGAGGGATTCACCCCGGTATTTTTTCAGTATTTTAATTAAGAGATAAGTCACGTCTCATTCAAACCCCATTAAAATTCATACAAAATTTATGTTCGAAAAAGGGAGATTTTTATTTTTACAACCTCAATTTCTTCCCGCCTTCCTCATTTCAACACCATGGTCGTATGGCTATCTGATAACTATGAAAGATTTTCTTATATTGCCACTACATTATTGTTATTATTTTTTTAAACTATATTATTGTCACTACATTATTGTTATAATTTTTTATAATTCCTTATTGCCACTACAATATTGTTATTATTTTTTATAACTATATTATTGCAACTACATTATTGTTCTTATTTTTTATAATTCCATTATTGCCACTACAATATTGTTATTATTTTTTTAAACTATATTATTGTCACTACATTATTGTTATTATTTTTTATAATTCCTTATTGCCACTACAATATTGTTATCATTTTTTATAACTATATTATTGCAACTACATTATTGTTCTTATTTTTTATAATTCCATTATTGCCACTACAATATTGTTATTATTTTTTATAACTATTTTATTGCCACTACAATATTGTTATTATTTTTTATAACTATATTATTGTCACTACATTATTGTTTTTATTTGTTTAAACTATATAATTGCCACTATATTTTTGTTATTATTTTTTAAACCTATATTATTGCCACTACATTATTGCAATTATTTTTTTAAACTTTATTATTGCCGCTACATTATTGTTATTATTTTTATAACTCCATTATTGCTGCTCGTAACGTTCTCGTGATATAAGTTCTTATATTACGTCATTGTCATTACATTATCGTTATAATTTCTTATGAGTGCATTATTGTTATTTCAAGAATTTCAAAGTTCAAGAATGTTCCTCACGGAGACACCATTATTGATGTTGCCACATATTTTGAGAATTTACACACTATGGCAACACCCTTGCTCTTATTCATAAGTAAACATGAATGATGAAATATGTATAATAATAAATTTATGAGTGACAATAAATGCACGCATGCTATATGTGCCTTAGTGCTTCAAAGATGCGCTAGTGCTTTAATCTAAACATTTTCTGTCACAATTCATGACAAGATAGCGACGGAAATAACAAAAGTTGCGAACAAAATGCCACTCCGCAGTTATTGGTTCAAAAATGTTCAATGCTATTACTTAGAATATTTATATATAGCATATATTTTGATGCTATACGACATAATCACCCACAGAGGAATAAGAAACACATCACCTACACCACACACCTCAACACCACATCACCTACCACCACACACACATTAACACCACATCACCTACCACCACACACATCAACACCACATCACCTACCACCACACACATCAACACCACATCACCCACACACCACCGCTATGGTACCACCATAAAGCAAGATCTGGTAGCTACACAAACGACATGTCGGAACTTTTTCTTGACTTTGTCACTAATCGAGGCTTTTTCAGTGTCATTGGCCCGTGAAAAATTCATCCGTCAAGAAAAAAAATAGTTTTTTCCGAGCAGTTCTTTTGGCCGAGCTCGTGAAAAGAATATATTATTATTCTGTACCGGCGCTGCCGACCGAATTATGCGTAACTTTTCAATAGGAAATAGGTTTTTGTGTGCGACAGTTGACTTATGCGGGTATGGGGGTCAAGGTAGGCCTACGTTCTCTGCCTACTGCTCGTTGTTGCATCTATTTGAATGAATTAAAAAAAATAACAGAGAGAAATTTTAACTTGAATGAATATTAAGGTTAGTTCTGGTAATTGGGGCCACGCTAATTGGCGATCTATTATCAATAATGATAAATATAGGAACATTTAAAATGTATTTTATGATAAGTCAAAACATTTAACTGGGTTATGGTCAATGTTGCTGTAATGATCCAAATATTATAATAAATAAAATTTATTTTTATAGATTGCTTTAACATAACAAATATTATAATAAATAATAAGAACTTTAGCTATCACAAATATTCCATGTAGAGCACGATCAGTTATGCGTACACAAAAAAAAAAATAAAATTATTTATTTCAAAATTTAAATGTATAAAATTAGCAAACTTAAAGAACGTTAAATCCTTCTGCAGAGAACGTAGTAGTTTTTAGTTTATAGAACAGATTGAAATATGTGGAATAATATTTTGAATGTTGTTTTGAATCTTGTTTAACAGGATACCCAGTCTGACTTTTTCGCCGGACCAAGCATGTTTTTCGCCGCTCAAGCGGTTAAATTACTTGGGCGGCGAAAAACATGCACGCAGGCGGCGAAAACGTTAGACTGGGTAATGTTTCGAATGTTTTGAGTTTCTTTACAATAAACTCCCCGTGCCGTTAAAATCACAGACTCTATTAACTTTAATTTTTGTACTTATTTCTATCACTTGCGTGTTTTAGCGCACTCTTGCAGCAGGGATGATCGTTTCTCATCGACTGAACTACTCATGATTAGAATAGTTTCGTTTTTGTGCAACTTTCACATATTACCCCATTTGTTGTGGTGTGTGTGTGTGTGTTTCACTCAACATGTTTTATACAATTTTTATGAGAATAATACAATTTTTCGAACGATTTTTTCCATTCTTTTAGTATACTTTTTGACATAATTTTTTCATAGTTATAGTACTATTTCTTCCATAATTTTTATCATAACTATATTATGATTGCTTTAATAATTTCTCCTAACTTCAGTGTTCCCGACCAGTATGCATCAATCACTTTAGATGATTTGAAAGCACTCTCAGTTGTACATTGGTTTGTGTTATTCCAATTGGCTGTAATGTATACGCTGCTGAAAATGAACTTTTCGAATTTTCTTATTTATTGCATTTATTGTTTGTAGTTATTTTGTTAATTCTTGTATCTATTGTTCGAGGTTATTTTGTTTTTTATTGTATTTATTTTTTGTGTTTATTTCGTTATTTATTGTATTTGTGGTATTTTTGTTTGTATTTTTTTTTAATATTTCATTCATGGTTTGAGGTTATTCTGTTATTTATTGGATTTATTGTTTGTTGTTATTTTGTTATTTATTGCATTTATTTTTTTTATTGTATTTATTGTTTGTGGTTATTGTGTTAATTATTGTATTCACCCCCACGGATTTTAAACTGACATTGAAAACTTGAACCACCTCTTTAACCTCTAAATTAAATTTTTCCAACTTCAATGAACTCAATTTTTTTACAGTGATTAATGCTAATTTCCGTAATGATTAACGCGAATTTCTATAATGATTGATGATAATTTCTATAATAAGTCATACTAATTTCTCTAATGATTGCCGGCTTCTTCAAAAAGCCTCTGTTGTAAGTCATGAATTATTAAAGCATGGAAATATCATCCACATCAACTATAACTATTTCATTGTATTCAGATACAAATCAAGTCTGTACACTATACACTACCTACAGCATATGTTTACTACCACAGCACTGATATAATTTCCACACACTTTAAATGAAAATATTATGTTTTATTACGAGATTTTGGAAATATTATGCTTTATTTACGAGTTTGTGGAAATATTATGCTTTATTTACGAGTTTGTGGAAATATTATGCTTTATTTACGAGTTTGTGGAAATATTATGTTTTATTACGAGGTTTTGGAAATATTATGCTTTATTTACGAGTTTGTGGAAATATTATGCTTTATATACGAGGTTGTGGAAACAAGAAATGCAGAGGACGAAATAATCAAATCATCTAGTACCAATTTACTTGCTTATAAATCAGAAAAAATAAATCCTTTCTTAAGGTACAAGTGCAGTAAATTTCCACTATAACTGACTAAACATGGGTAGATTTATGTATAGAAAAGCTTATATATAAGCTTATATATTACATATATTATATATATGCTTATTTATAAAAAAATTAATCCTATTTTAAGGTACAAGTGCAGTAAATTTCCACTTTAATTGACTAAACATGGGCAGATTTATGTATGGAACAGTAAAGTCACATCCATACTACGGTATCAACGATATTAAAATGAAATGATTTTGGAGTATGTTGGATATTGTGTCATGCGTACACCTTGTTTTCTGCATTACTGAACTGTGGGACAAGTTGCGCGACTTAATAAAAGTTATTGTGTACAAAGCTATAAGTTACTTCATGACAAGTTACGCGCCTTACCGAACAATTTACAGAACGACCAATTGTTTACAACTTGATAACCAATTAAGTTGTAAACAATTAACAACTTAATAACCAATTAAGTTGTAAACAATTAACAACTTAATAACCAATTAAGTTGTAAACAATTAACAACTAAATAACCAATTAATTTGTAAACAATTAAGTTGTAAAGTTGTAAACAACAGTTCTCTCGTCACAGGACACAATGAAATCTGCTCTGCTAATGGCGATGATATTTGACATGATCTAAATACTGACAATGAGTTGAAAATCCAAAAACTTTAAACTCATTAATTGAAAATTTTCAACACTTCAATTAAGAGTTTTCTAGAAAAAAAAAGAGTGGAGAATTTTATGTTTCACCTTCGCCATATTCACATCCCACTTCCATGAATTTTTTTTTTTAAGGAAATGCAAACATCAAAATAAAAAATATGACTGTCCAGTTAAATGTTCTTGAAAAAGAAATATTGCATAAAATGTTGGAAATTTCAATTACTGTATTTAAAAAATTGGGCTTCTATGCACATTTTTCATTTTATTTATACCGTCTATGGTAAAAATATTATTCGAAACAACATAAGTTTTACGCACACATAAAATCCCGAGGTCTGTCAAACGAGGGGCTAAGCGTATGTATATCCATAAATTAGAGAATCCAAAAACGGTAACATAATTTTTTATACACAACACATATATACAAAACACAGAGCCGTCAGTCCAGTTTTCATATCATTCAAGATTCAAATCACAAGAATTGACCGTGATAATAACAGAAGCCGAGGTCGCCCAAAAAACATGCATAATTCGGCCATAAAGCCACCCCAGCGACGAAGGAAGTTCTGCGATCGAAATATCGACCTCCGTAGGAATAGCATTGCGAGGCATTGATGTGTCTCACAAAAATTGGATCAGAGGCGCAGAGAAGTTGAAACTTCGGCCTAAAATATGTAATGATTGCAAAAAATCGCACGACATTAAATGGATTATGCAGCGAAGTTTGAAAAAGCGATTTTATTTAAGTCACAGTCGTACTTTGATTTATTAGGGCCGGCTTTGGAAGTAAGTTAGACATAAATATAAGCTACACAGACGGTCGAGATCTGCGCAAAAACGCGTCGTGATTGTATCTTTTGTCTCCTTTGATATGGCAGCGCATGGCGGAAATCGATCGCAAAACTCCGATTGCGCGTTTACGCGTTCCAAATTTTAAGGTTTTTTTTCGTTTACGCATTCTAAATTTTACGTTTTTTTTCGTTCACGCATTCTAAGTTTTACGTTTTTTTTCGTTCACGCATTCTAAATTTAACGTTTTTTTCCGTTTACGCATTCTAAATTTTACGTATTTTTTCGTTCACGCATTCTAAGTTTTAAGTTTTTTTTTCGTTTACGCGTTCCAAATTTTTAACGATCGTTGAGGGTTGAGGGATGTGAACTTGCTCAGAATCGCTGCTTGGAAGCTCAATGGTAGCTTCTTGAACCAAAATTAATGGTATCAGTGTATCTTGAATCAAAGTTTATTTATATGAAAAATTCAGTGATAGTTATAAACGAAAAATTAATGATATGAGTGTGTCTTGGAACAAATTTTGTTTAGCTAAGAAATTCAGCAACTGTTTTGAACGTTAATTAATCCTAATTAATCATATCTTGAAACTAACTTTATTTGTGTAAGAAATTCAACGACAGTTTTGAACCGAAAATTATTTATAATAGAGTATCATGAAACTAATTTTATTTATGTAAGAAATTCAGCGACAATTTTGAACAGAAATAATATTTTAGGATAGCATCCAAAACATTTCATTTGGGTAAGAAAAAAGTATTGAAAAACATTCGATGTAACACAAAACAAAATGTTCAAATTCTATAAATCCGGGACTAATTTTTCACCCATGTATCAAACACGTTTGTCTGCATAACATTAAATGAGGTTAAATCTCTCCAAATCGTTGATGAGTAACTTGTACATTTACGATGAGGTACATTGTATGCTCGAAAATATTTTATTCGTAATCACTTTAAATGCTTGTAATATTTTTCATATTTTTTCAATTTGTACGTTAAGATAGCTTCTGAACGATTTTCAATCATTGTGAATCAACTGAAATTTTAAAACAGACATTAGTTGCAATTTGGTAGCGTTCAGCTTACAGAGTGGCTGTCGCAACGGACACACCAAGCAAGCAGGCAAGCAGGCAGGCAAGCAAGCAGGCTAGCAAGCAAGCAGGCAGGCAGACAAGGAAGCAAGCAGGCAGGCAGGAAAGCAAGCAGGCAAGCAGGCAAGCAAGCGAGCAGGCAGGCAAGCAAGCAGGCAAGCAAGCAAGCAGGCAAGCAAGCAGGCTAGCAAGCAAGCAGGCAGGCAGACAAGGAAGCAGGCAGGCAGGCAGGAAAGCAAGCAGGCAAGCAGGCAGGTCCATATACAAGCTAGTAAATAAGCAAGCAAGTGTGCGACCTAAAAACACCATATATGTACTTTCAAGTTCAACAATCCTGCTTAAATTTTTGCTCTATTTGACGTTTTCTCTCTGGTAAATAGTTTCAGTTTTATCGAACATTTCAATGGTTGGATTTGTCGTTATTTTAAACGCTGGAGTCACAGACGCAACCTCAGTACATGTAATGTTGTGACTACCTTCCTACTCACTATTCCTGCATCTTGTGACTAACATCCTACTCACTATCTCTGCATCTTGTGACTAACATCCTACTCACTACCCCTGCATCTTGTGACTAACATCCTACTCACTATCCCTGCATCTTGTGACTAACATCCTACTCACTACCCCTGCATCTTGTGACTAACATCCTACTCACTATCCCTGCATCTTGTGACTAAGATCCTACTCACTATCCCTGCATCTTGTGACTAACATCCTACTCACTATCCCTGCATCTTGTGACTAACATCCTACTCACTATCCCTGCATCTTGTGACTAACATCCTACTCACTACCCCTGCATCTTGTGACTAACATCCTACTCACTATCCATGGATCTTGTGACTAACATCCTACTCACTACTTCTGCATCTTGTGACTAACTTCCTATTCACTATCCATGGATCTTGTGACTAACATCCTACTCACTATCCATGGATCTTGTGACCAACTTCCTATTCACTATCCCTGCATCTTGTGACTAACTTCCTACTCACTACCCCTGCATCTTGTGACTAACATCCTACTCACTATCCCTGCATCTTGTGACTAACATCCTACTCACTACCCCTGCATCTTGTGACTAACTTCCTATTCACTATCCCTGCATCTTGTGACTAACATCCTACTCACTACCCCTGCATCTTGTGACTAACTTCCTACTCACTACCCCTGCATCTTGTGACTAACATCCTACTCACTATCCCTGCATCTTGTGACTAACATCCTACTTACTACCCCTGCATCTTGTGACTAACATCCTACTCACTACCCCTGCATCTTGTGACTAACTTCCTATTCACTATCCCTGCATCTTGTGACTAACTTCCTATTCACTATCCATGGATCTTGTGACTAACATCCTACTCACTATCCATGGATCTTGTGACTAACTTCCTATTCACCATCCCTGCATCTTGTGACTAACATCCTACTCACCATACATGGATCTTGTCAATAGGCGTATCCATCAAATCCTCCTTGTTTTTCCTCCTTATCACACTTACACTCACACAAAAAAGGAGGGAAAAATGGCCGAATTTTTTCAGAGGAAAATCGGCAGGCGCGCACGTGCAATTTTTCTCATTGGCATCAGCATCGGCGGAGCCATCAATCAAAATCTTAATCCAACCGCAGCAGCCTCCGAATTTGCATATTAGGCCTATAATATCTGTACAGCTGCTGCCCCAGGCCTATACGGAGCCGCTATACCGGCGTTTGCATAAACAAAATTGCTCCCGCATGAAAATTGCCTGCGTGTAACGGCAGAGTAAAACGGTGTCGCTCTTCTCAAACGGTCATGTTCGGTGCTATACTGTGTGTTGTGTGTGGCATTATACGGTCATGTTTGGTGCTATACAGTGTGTTGTGTATGGCATTATACGGTTATGTTTGGTGCTATACTGTGTGTTGTGTATGACATTATACGGTTATGTTTGGTGCTATACTGTGTGTTGTGTGTGGCATTATACGGTCATGTTTGGTGCTATACTGTGTGTTGTGTGTGGCATTATACGGTTATGTTTGGTGCTATACTGTGTGTTGTGTGTGACATTATACGGTTATGTTTGGTGCTATACTGTGTGTTGTGTGTGGCATTATACGGTTATGTTTGGTGCTATACTGTGTGTTGTGTATGACATTATACGGTTATGTTTGGTGCTATACTGTGTGTTGTGTATGACATTATACGGTTATGTTTGGTGCTATACTGTGTGTTGTGTGTGGCATTATACGGTCATGTTTGGTGCTATACTGTGTGTTGTGTGTGGCATTATACGGTTATGTTTGGTGCTATACTGTGTGTTGTGTGTGGCATTATACGGTTATGTTTGGTGCTATACTGTGTGTTGTGTGTGGCATTATACGGTTATGTTTGGTGCTATACTGTGTGTTGTGTATGACATTATACGGTTATGTTTGGTGCTATACTGTGTGTTGTGTGTGGCATTATACGGTTATGTTTGGTGCTATACTGTGTGTTGTGTGTGGCATTATACGGTCATGTTTGGTGCTATACTGTGTGTTGTGTATGGCATTATACGGTTATGTTTGGTGCTATACTGTGTGTTGTGTGTGGCATTATACGGTTATGTTTGGTGCTATACTGTGTGTTGTGTGTAGCATTATACGGTCATGTTTGGTGCTATACTGTGTGTTGTGTGTGGCATTATACGGTTATGTTTGGTGCTATACTGTTTGTTGTGTGTGGCATTATACGGTCATGTTTGGTGCTATACTGTGTGTTGTGTGTGGCATTATACGGTTATGTTTGGTGCTATACTGTGTGTTGTGTGTGGCATTATACGGTTATGTTTGGTGCTATACTGTGTGTTGTGTATGGCATTATACGGTTATGTTTGGTGCTATACTGTGTGTTGTGTATGGCATTATACGGTTATGTTTGGTGCTATACTGTTTGTTGTGTGTGGCATTATACGGTTATGTTTGGTGCTATACTGTGTGTTGTGTATGGCATTATACGGTTATGTTTGGTGCTATACTGTTTGTTGTGTGTGGCATTATACAGTTATGTTTGGTGCTATACTGTGTGTTGTGTGTGGCATTATACGGTTATGTTTGGTGCTATACTGTGTGTTGTGTGTGGCATTATACAGTTATGTTTGGTGCTATACTGTGTGTTGTGTGTGGCATTATACGGTTATGTTTGGTGCTATACTGTGTGTTGTGTGTGGCATTATACGGTTATGTTTGGTGCTATACTGTGTGTTGTGTGTGGCATTATACAGTTATGTTTGGTGCTATACTGTGTGTTGTGTGTGGCATTATACGGTTATGTTTGGTGCTATACTGTGTGTTGTGTATGGCATTATACGGTTATGTTTGGTGCTATACTGTTTGTTGTGTGTGGCATTATACAGTTATGTTTGGTGCTATACTGTGTGTTGTGTGTGGCATTATACGGTTATGTTTGGTGCTATACTGTGTGTTGTGTGTGGCATTATACAGTTATGTTTGGTGCTATACTGTGTGTTGTGTGTGGCATTATACGGTTATGTTTGGTGCTATACTGTGTGTTGTGTGTGGCATTATACGGTCATGTTTGGTGCTATACTGTGTGTTGTGTGTGGCATTATACGGTCATGTTTGGTGCTGTACTGTGTGTTGTGTGTGGCATTATACAGTTATGTTTGGTGCTATACTGTGTGTTGTGTGTGGCATTATACGGTTATGTTTGGTGCTATACTGTGTGTTGTGTGGGGCATTATACGGTTATGTTTGGTGCTATACTGTGTGTTGTGTGTGGCATTATACGGTTATGTTTGGTGCTATACTGTGTGTTGTGTGTGGCATTATACGGTCATGTTTGGTGCTATACTGTGTGTTGTGTGTGGCATTATACGGTCATGTTTGGTGCTATACTGTGTGTTGTGTGTGGCATTATACGGTCATGTTTGGTGCTATACTGTGTGTTGTGTGTGGCATTATACGGTTATGTTTGGTGCTATACTGTGTGTTGTGTGTGGCATTATACGGTTATGTTTGGTGCTATACTGTGTGTTGTGTGTAGCATTATACGGTCATGTTTGGTGCTATACTGTGTGTTGTGTGTGGCATTATACGGTTATGTTTGGTGCTATACTGTTTGTTGTGTGTGGCATTATACGGTCATGTTTGGTGCTATACTGTGTGTTGTGTGTGGCATTATACGGTTATGTTTGGTGCTATACTGTGTGTTGTGTGTAGCATTATACGGTCATGTTTGGTGCTATACTGTGTGTTGTGTGTGGCATTATACGGTTATGTTTGGTGCTATACTGTTTGTTGTGTGTGGCATTATACGGTCATGTTTGGTGCTATACTGTGTGTTGTGTATGGCATTATACGGTTATGTTTGGTGCTATACTGTGTGTTGTGTGTGGCATTATACGGTTATGTTTGGTGCTATACTGTGTGTTGTGTGTAGCATTATACGGTCATGTTTGGTGCTATACTGTGTGTTGTGTGTGGCATTATACGGTTATGTTTGGTGCTATACTGTTTGTTGTGTGTGGCATTATACGGTCATGTTTGGTGCTATACTGTGTGTTGTGTGTGGCATTATACGGTTATGTTTGGTGCTATACTGTTTGTTGTGTGTGGCATTATACAGTTATGTTTGGTGCTATACTGTGTGTTGTGTGTGGCATTATACGGTTATGTTTGGTGCTATACTGTGTGTTGTGTGTGGCATTATACAGTTATGTTTGGTGCTATACTGTGTGTTGTGTGTGGCATTATACGGTTATGTTTGGTGCTATACTGTGTGTTGTGTGTGGCATTATACGGTCATGTTTGGTGCTATACTGTGTGTTGTGTGTGGCATTATACGGTCATGTTTGGTGCTGTACTGTGTGTTGTGTGTGGCATTATACAGTTATGTTTGGTGCTATACTGTGTGTTGTGTGTGGCATTATACGGTTATGTTTGGTGCTATACTGTGTGTTGTGTGTGGCATTATACGGTCATGTTTGGTGCTATACTGTGTGTTGTGTATGGCATTATACGGTTATGTTTGGTGCTATACTGTGTGTTGTGTGTGGCATTATACGGTTATGTTTGGTGCTATACTGTGTGTTGTGTGTAGCATTATACGGTCATGTTTGGTGCTATACTGTGTGTTGTGTGTGGCATTATACGGTTATGTTTGGTGCTATACTGTTTGTTGTGTGTGGCATTATACGGTCATGTTTGGTGCTATACTGTGTGTTGTGTGTGGCATTATACGGTTATGTTTGGTGCTATACTGTTTGTTGTGTGTGGCATTATACAGTTATGTTTGGTGCTATACTGTGTGTTGTGTGTGGCATTATACGGTTATGTTTGGTGCTATACTGTTTGTTGTGTGTGGCATTATACAGTTATGTTTGGTGCTATACTGTGTGTTGTGTGTGGCATTATACGGTTATGTTTGGTGCTATACTGTGTGTTGTGTGTGGCATTATACGGTTATGTTTGGTGCTATACTGTTTGTTGTGTGTGGCATTATACAGTTATGTTTGGTGCTATACTGTGTGTTGTGTGTGGCATTATACGGTTATGTTTGGTGCTATACTGTGTGTTGTGTGTGGCATTATACAGTTATGTTTGGTGCTATACTGTGTGTTGTGTGTGGCATTATACGGTTATGTTTGGTGCTATACTGTGTGTTGTGTGTGGCATTATACGGTCATGTTTGGTGCTATACTGTGTGTTGTGTGTGGCATTATACGGTCATGTTTGGTGCTGTACTGTGTGTTGTGTGTGGCATTATTCGGTCATGTTTGGTGCTATACTGTGTGTTGTGTGTAGCATTAAACGGTCATGTTTAGTGCTATACTCTATGTTGTGTATGACATTATACGGTCATGTTTGGTGCTATGCGGTCGTGATTAGTGTGAAACGGTCATGTTTAGTGCTATACAGTATGTTGTGTGTGGCATTAAACGGTCATGTTTAGTGCTATACTGTGTGTTGTTTACAGCATTAAACGGTCATGTCTAATGCAATGCTATTTGTTGTGTACAGCATTAAACGGTCATGTCTAATACTATATACAACAGATCCGTCTGTTTAAAATTATACTTGCCGTGGGTAAAATAGAGTATTTAAAATATGCTGTGCTTAAGCAGAATTATTTTTTGGTTTGAGTTAAAATATTTTAAATAAATTACACCCAGAATACGACATGTCGCATGTATAGTATTCCGTATTGTATTTGGTTCCGTATATTATGGTATAGTATTCATAGTATAGTGTATAGTTAATTTGGTTGCATGGAAGCTTTAGCGGCTACATTTGGTGTGATATGTATAATTTGACGGTTACATATATATACATATACACATAAATAGACATATATATATGATTATATATATATATATATTTATGTATATATATACACACATAAATAGACATATATATATATATATATATAATTACATGAATTAAATAAGTATGCGCGGAACATACATATGTTGGGTTGCCGCTAGCTTATTGTAAAACTGCAGCAGGCAGCATTCCGAGATTCAGAATGTAGAGGTTACTTATGCGTTCAACAAATTATGTGCGTTCCGTTACTCTATGTGTGTTGCCTTATTCGTGTTGTGTGTGCTACCTTATGTGTGTTATGTGTGTTGTGTGGGTTATGAGTGTTGTGTGTGTTACCTTATGTGTGTTGTGTGCGTTGTGTGGGTTATGAGTGTTGTGTGTGTGTTGTGTGTGTTACCTTATGTGTGTTGTGTGTGTTGTGTGGGTTATGAGTGATGTGTGTGTTGCCTTTTGCGTGTGAACACACCTGTGTGTAGCAGGTTTGTGAGTGATGCCGCTAGGGGCGCGGTAGGGGAAAGAAGTTCATGTGTACAGAGTTGGTGCAGAAGTCATCTTGTGTCGTAACTTGTAGTGCAAAGGAAAACGGTGTAAACTAAAATGAAAGAAATTAAATGATAAACCAAAAGAATAAAGAAGAGAAAAAGGAAAAATGGTTGTAAAGAAAAAGAAGAATAGATGGGAAAATGACTGAATGAGAAGGAAGAGAAAGAAATGAGGAATGAAGAGAAGTAGGCAGAGAAAAAGAGAATGAAAATGAGAAGAAATTGAAAACGTACTCAGCAAAATTGAATTTCCTAAATCACATGATAAGTGATGCTCAAATTAAGGGTAGCTGATAACAAAGATGAAGTTAACTCTCCTCACGGAAAAATTGATGTACCAATAAATTTTTTTTCCAACTTTCGTAGACTCCGTACATTTGTACTGAGGAACACAATGTTCAGCATCATAACATTGTACTTATTACATGTATCCACTACTACTGAGTACTCAGTACATTTGTACTAAGGATTTTAATGTTCAGCAACACAACATGGCTGAGCAAGGCAATGCTCAAAAATGCTACCTGATGTTAGTCAGCCGACGTAGCAATACGAAGCTATTTCACTGAAAGCTCCCCAGTCTAACTTTCTCGCCGGAGCATGCATTTTTCCTGCCGTTTAACCGCTTGTGCGGCAAAAAACATGCATGCAGGCAGCGAAAAAGTTAGACTGGGTCAGCAGTAACTGACACACCCAGCATGATCGTAGGTTACATTCACAGGACATAATGAAGTGACAGCAGCTTTAGCGCGCATTCCACCGCAATCAGTACGAATTTTCATTTACTTGCGGTAGAATTTTTTGAAAAATGTTTAGTTTGTAATGTACGTAACTGGAGCCAGCGTTCTGTTACACCTATAGCGTAATATGCTGAGTTGTAAACTTCTGATGTCGTGTGGACTCACTTACACCGAACTCTTATTGAAGGCACGACGCCTGTACTATGAAGCAATACGGATCCAACACTTACATTGAACCCTTATTGATGGCAGGACGCCTTAGCTGCAAAGTTATACAGGCCTAACACTTACATACGAGCCTTACTGAAGGCTGGTCGCCTTAGCTGCAAAGTTACACACGCCCAACACTTACACAAGAGCCTTATTGAAGGCACGTTGCCTTAGCTGCAAAGTTATACAGACCCAACACTTACATACAAGCTTGATTGAAGGCAGGTCGCCTGAGCTGCTAAGTTACACAGGCCCAACACTTACACAGGAGCCTTATTGAAGGCACGTCGCCTTAGCTGCAAAGTTATACAGACCCAACACTTACATACGAGCCTTATTGAAGGCAGGACGCCTTAACGGCAAAGTTATACAGACCCAACACTTACACAGGAGCCTTATTGAAGGCACGTCGCCTTAGCTGCAAAGTTATACGGACCCAACACTTACACAGGAGCCTTATTGAAGGCAGGTCGCCTTAGCTAGGGAGCTGTACGGATACTACACTCACATACATTTAATACTTATTGAGGGCTTGAGCTTCGAAGCTTTACGGACCCAACACTCACATGCGAGCCTCATTGAAATAAGGTCGCCTTAGCTAGGAAGCGATCAATAAGCAGAGCTGCCATGCATATGAATATGTGCGCGGCACAACCAGCACAACAATCGCTTCAGGTCGCATAAAAACGCGCACACACAGAAAAAAAAGGTCGCTCAGAAGTGCTAAGCCGAAGCCTTCATTTGCGTACGGGCGTTAGAGAGATCAGCAGCTGAGACCGAAAGTCTTCCATTTCCGGCAGCGTCCACCCTTCAAATGTACCCCTATCTTGCGTTTAAGTTCGTGTCGGGTCGTGAAAAATTAAGAAGCGAATAGTTAATGATTGTTTTAAGTATTGGATCGGGTGCGTAGGCCGGAAACGTGCATGAAACGTGTTAGGAACGTGTTGGAAACCAGCTCGGAACAAGAAGGCGTCGAGTGCGGAGGTCAGAGACTGTACCCCGCCGGCCACAATAGGTAGCGCTCCTCAATAAGAGTCACTGTGGGAAGACCTATTCATGCGATCGCGTTTTTTACGAACTCTAAAAGGGTAAAAAACGGGTCAAGCTGCCGCGTAAAAAAGGCGGGTGTGCTCCGGAGACGAGAGGAGGCTTGGCTGCTCTTGTGCTCTGTTTTGCATCTGTGAAAGTTTAGTTATAGTTTGAAATTAGTTACATTTATTGGTTACGCACGATGTTTATTTCGAGTCAAGTTTTTTTTGGCTGCTCCTGTGCTCTATTTGCATCTGTAAAAGCTTAGTTATAGTTTGGAAATTAGTTACATTTAGTGGTTACGCACGATGTTTATTTCGCGTTAAGGTTTGTTTGGCTGCTCTTGTGCTCTATTTCGAACAAATTTCATGCATCTATCTCAATTATGTTTTAAAATCAGTCTCATTTTCAGTGTTGACTCACAATGTTTAGATATTTTGCATTAAGGTTGGTTTGGCTGCTCCTGTGCTCTGTTTTTCATTCAGTCCAGGCACCTATAAAACTTTGGTTATAGGACATTTAAGTGGTGACTTACGATGCTCACATGTTTCATGTAAAGGTTTGTTTCGCTGCTATATTTTGCGCACAGTTCAAGCACCTATAAAACTTTTGTTACATTTTGAAATTAGTCACATTTTTAATGTTACTTACGATTTTTATTTCACTTTTGGAGGTTTGTTTAGCTGCTCTCGTGCTACGTTTTGCGTGCAGTTCTGGCATCCATCACACATTTATATTTTAAAGTCAAGTCTCATTTTTAGTGGTTACGAATGATGTTTGTTTGGCGTTAAATTATTATAACGTGAATTATGTTACGATATATAATTATAATTAATAATTATAATTATTTTAATTATAATTTTATTAGCATAAGTACTGCAAACAAAAATGCCCATTGAAAGAGAAATGATTTTTAATCTTTGCAGTGGAACACGGCCTGGTGTTGTGATATTAATGGCACTCTTACTTCTAAAGCAGACATACATTTTTACTCTGCACTCATACATCAATTGGCATGGAGGTTTGACTGCACTTGGTATACAACCCACATACTACACAACTCAAGTCCCGTGCATAAGATATACAACAGAGCTACAGTTGCATACGCTAAATATCGATATTATTTCGAACAATTCTCTAATATTCCTCATAAGGAGTAATATTTAACGCTGCACGAATGAGCCAAAAATTCATTTCGCTCGAGTTATTCGACATTGTATTTTCTACGCATGAAGTTAACACCAGTATACAAATGATATAAACTAACGCTCATGATAACAAAAAATAAGCCATGTGTCAAAATGTTGAATATTTTGCATGAAATGTTGAACATTTTGCATTAAATGTTGAATATTTTGCATTAAATGTTGAATATTTTGCATTAAATGTTGAATATTTTGCATTAAATGTTGAATATTTTGCATTAAATGTTGAATATTTTGCATTAAATGTTGAATATTTTGCATTAAATGTTGAATATTTTGCATTAAATGTTGAATATTTTGCATTAAATGTTAAATATTTTGCAATAAATGTTGAATATTTTGCATTAAATGTTGAATATTTTGCATTAAATGTTGAATATTTTGCATTAAATGTTAAATATTTTGCACTAAATGTTGAATATTTTGCAATAAATGTTGAATATTTTGCATTAAATGTTGAATATTTTACATTAATTCTTCCGTAAGAAACTCTGCGTTACTTTCTCCTTTTGTATCGGGTCAGGTAAGGAAAAGTTACAGTACTGAAAATAAAAAAATTATCATTTAAGAACTGGTTTGGAAGTTTAGGCGACATTTAATTGTTTCGAAAATGCTTGAAATTCTGGTGCAATATAGAAGCTCTGTGAGATCTCGAGAAAATGTGGGACCATGCATGCCAATTTTTTGTGGTTATAATGATAATGTTTTTTTCAGCACAACGTAGCCAGAAAAATCCTGATATTGAGTAAATAAGAATCAATTATTTTCGTCGAGATCATTGGTTCTCCGTTAAGGAAATTCTATTCTTTCATGTATAGATTTGACATAAATCCAGAATATCATTCCCTCTCACTTTAAAAATAGTCAAAAATATTATTCCCTTGCTATCCAACCTGAAACATTTCAAAACCAAACATGAAGCTTTCCAGATTACTGCACCATCTATACAATGTGATATTTTAAAATTATATAATACTGCGTTGAAATTGGCGCCAATATTTATTGAGCCTAACGTAATTTTTCATTCATTCCTATCTGTCATTCCTTGACACATAAAATAAGAAAA
Source organism: Morinoia aosen (assembly GCA_030386875.1). Classification (NCBI taxonomy): domain Eukaryota; kingdom Metazoa; phylum Arthropoda; class Malacostraca; order Amphipoda; family Talitridae; genus Morinoia; species Morinoia aosen. Next base: position 25,247,017 of record CM059578.1, on the reverse strand, counting down.
ACTTATCTCAGGAGCACCAGACAAAGACGACAAACTATGACCAAGCCCTCACAGGGTTCCCCTCGAGTTACCCTCACTTGACCCTCTCCTGCTTCCCTCACTCCTGTATTCGTCCCTCGGACCCTCGCGAATTGTGGACTGCAATATCGATTATTTGGAGCAAAATGTCGCCGTCTCGCCATCTTGGAACCCTGAGCCTTCTCTGGCTCTCTGGTCCGTCGCGTCCCAATACTTGTGTTCTGTATTGCACATCGGCGTCCCAATACTCGTGTTCTGTATTGCACATCGACGTCCCAATACTTGTGTTCTGTATTGCACATCGGCGTCCCAATACTTGTGTTCTGTATTGCACATCGACGTCCCAATACTCGTGTTCTGTATTGCACATCGGCGTCCCAATACTTGTGTTCTGTATTGCACATCGACGTGTCAGAAAGTTGTGTTCTGTATTGCACATCGACGTCCCAATACTTGTGTTCTGTATTGCACATCGGCGTCCCAATACTTGTGTTCTGTATTGCACATCGACGTCCCAATACTCGTGTTCTGTATTGCACATCGGCGTCCCAATACTTGTGTTCTGTATTGCACATCGACGTGTCAGAAAGTTGTGTTCTGTATTGCACATCGGCGTTCAAATACTTGTGTTCTTTATTGCACATCGGCGTCCCAATACTTGTGTTCTGTATTGTACATCGGCGTCTCAATACTTGTGTTCTGTATTTCACATCGGCGTCCAAATACTTGTGTTCTGTATTGCGTATCGGCGTCCCGAACTTGTGTTCTGTATTGCACATCGGCGTCCCAATACTTGTGTTCTGTATTGCACATCGGCGTCCCAATACTTGTGTTCTGTATTGCACATCGGCGTCCCAATACTTGTGTTCTGTATTGCGCATCGGCGTCCCTATACTTGTGTTCTGTATTGCACATCGGCGTCCCAATACTTGTGTTCTGTATTGCACATCGGCGTCCCAATACTTGTGTTCTGTATTGCACATCGGCGTCCCAATACTTGTGTTCTGTATTGCACATCGGCGTCCCAATACTTGTGTTCTGTATTGCACATCGGCGTCCCTATACTTGTGTTCTGTATTGCACATCGGCGTCCAATTACTTGTGTTCTGTATTGCACATCGGCGTCCCAATACTTGTGTTCTGTATTGCACATCGGCGTCCCAATACTTGTGTTCTGTATTGCACATCGGCGTCCCAATACTTGTGTTCTGTATTGCACATCGGCGTCCCTATACTTGTGTTCTGCATCGCACATCGGCGTCCCAATACTTGTGTTCTGTATTGCACATCGGCGTCCCAATACTTGTGTTCTGTATTGCACATCGGCGTCCCAATACTTGTGTTCTGCATCGCACATCGGCGTGTCAAGACTTGTGTTCTGTATTGCACATCGGCGTCCCTATACTTGTGTTCTGCATCGCACATCGGCGTCCCAATACTTGTGTTCTGTATTGCACATCGGCGTCCCAATACTTGTGTTCTGTATTGCACATCGGCGTCCCAATACTTGTGTTCTGCATCGCACATCGGCGTGTCAAGACTTGTGTTCTATGTCACACATCCCACATGGGCGTCTCAATACAAGTTTGCCATATGTATAAATGTTCTCGTATTTCATAACTTTCAAATATTCTACACAAATTTCATACGATACTATGACAAGATAACATTTTCTGCTCATGCTCTAAACAGCTCTCGTTCGCTCAGTCTCTGATCACGCTAAAATCTTACATTTTGCACCGCTACAAAAATCGTCAACAACATCAAAGTTCTTCGAATATTTGGAATTCTTCAACAGTGAGATTAATACTTCACTTCTGAGTGGTTCACTCGACCATAATACACTTTTTCAAAAGTAGTTGTGGATAAATAATAGAAATAATTAGTTTTTTTATATTAGAGATTTGTTTTGAAATTTTCAAAGAAATTATCCCCATACTCTGATAACCACACTCATACTCGAAACATAAGTTCATAAGTATATATGCACATAAGTACTTGAGTACACATTTGAGGTATAAGAACATACGTACATAAAAATATACGTACATAAGTACATACGTTCATAAGTACATCCGCACATAAGAACATACGTACATAAGTACATACGTACATAAGAACATACGTATATAAGTACATACGTACATAAGAACATGCGTACATATGTGCATTCGTACACAAGAACAAACGTACATAAGTACATACGTGCATAAGTACATACGTACATAAAAATATACGTACATAAGAACATCCGTACATAAGAACATAAGTACATAAGTACATACGTACATTAGAACATACGTACATAAGAACATCCGTACATAAGAATATCCGTACATAAGAACATAAGTCCATAAGTACATACGTACAGTACATAAGAACATACGTATATAAGAACATTCGTACATAAAAACATCCGTACCAAGAACATCCGTACATAAGAACATCAGTACATAAGAACATACGTACATAAGTACGTACGTACATAAGAACATGCGTACATAAGGACATGCGTACATAAGTACACAAGTACATACGTACACACGTACATACGTACACAAGTACTCACCTGAAACACGCACATTCACAAATGGCCTCGCTGCATCACGCAATGCAGCACCTCGCTCGTTACACTGCATTTCATGTCTGCGTTTTGTCAGTTTTGCTCAGATTACCAAGGTCATCCTGTAGTTTTTGAAAAATTTAATGGTCATAGCAGTTCTTGAAAGTATGTCTGAATTTTGTCATGCTAAATAATTTTCAGTTGTTGAGTGTCAGTTAGATTTTTCATGCTCATTTTTAAAAGTTTTATTTAATTATCCTAATCACTTTAAAGATATTATATTACTCACTACTTTAAACTATCTTTATTATTATATGATGATTATTTCAAATTCTGCAGTCTCGATTCCTTCTGTTCCAACTTCCCGTCGTTCACTTTACATCTCCAACCTCCGTCCGACGCGTCCAGCCTTCCCTCTCTCTCCCCTCGTTTTGGTGTCGCTGTCTAAGCTTCCCTCGGTCGTGCGAGGGAGACGTGAAGGTGAGGGGAGGTGAGGGCAGGTACGGGAATGGCTTCAGTCTCCCCAGAGGGGACACGATCCGAGGGCTGGACGGACCCACGCATCGAGCAAACTAACTTCAAATGGAAAATATATCCGAGGGAAATTCAACATGAAAATACCAATAGTGAAATTTAGGGTTAATGTGAGACAACTGAATTATTAGAATAACATTATTGAAAGTTATGAATAAATCTAAGTGTGAAAATGTGACGTGAAAATAGCGATATCGAGAGTCAGCGCGTAAGATAAATGGAACATTGAAAACCAAATGTTGAATGTTAGTATTAGGTAAATGTAGCGTGAAATAAAAAATGTCAGAGCCGTTAAATTTGCACGCTATAATTATTTCAATATTTGACATAGTGTAAGTATCACGAGAAATTATCATTAATTATTATATTAATTATTGTGATTAGAATTTATTATTAAATATAAACACTCGTTTGGAATTACATGGGTTGGTATGGCCCTCGTTAGCTCGTGGAAACAATTTTTATCGATGTCCCTAAAATCGTTGAAGTAATCAATATTTCTGTAGTGCTACTGAGCACTAACACCTAGCGTAATTTAAAAATGAATAATATTATTCGTCAAATAATTCCTTTTATTAAGAAGTATCCTTTTTGATCGTTTCTACGGGTAGGTGACTCACCTGTGCCGCTTACCGGTATTCCTGAATGAAAAATAATCCACGTATTCGAAAAAAATCAAATTAAACCCATATCAATAGATAGAACACGTTCCAAACACTGGAGAAGTGTGTTGGCTGATTCAATGACGTCACGCACTCTAAATGTATAGCTTTATCACTGACATACACGTTTTGTGGTTTCATAAATAGCGTCAATCAATGCCTGGAAAATTGGAGGGGCAGTGAATGTTCTGTCACATATGCACTCGTTACACCCACACACAACACACACACCAAACACACTCTCACACACACAACACACACACACACAACACACATACACAACACACACACCAAACACACTCACACACACAACACACACGCACAACACACACACACACAACACACACACGCATATCTATACAGGAGTTCAGGTATTGTGCAAGAAATTGTTCATTACTAAACTTATCTACCAACTTACTTGAATGACTTACGTCTGTTACGGTTGATTAATTACAGCCCAGGAACACAACCGTCACTTATGATGGCGTGTGGTACACCAAGAAGTTACTAATTACAAAAACTAGTTACCAAAATTAATTTCAAAACCTAGTTACAAAATCTAGTTACAAAAACTAATTACAAATACTAATCACAAAAACTTGTTAAAAAACTTATTGCAAACTTATCTCAAAAACTAATTACAATGTTAATTTCAAAAACTCGTTACAAAATCTAAAAACAAAGCTTATTACAGAAGCTAATTACCAAATTAGTTACAAAAACTAATCACAAAAGCTAGTTACAAAAACTAATCACAAAAGGTAGTTACAAAAACTAATCACAAAAGCTAGTTACAAAAACTAATCACAAAAGCTAGTTACATAAACTAATCACAAAAGCTAGTTATAAAAACTAATCACAAAAGCTAGTTATAAAAACTAATCACAAAGCTAGTAACAAAAAGTAATCACAAAAGCTAGTTACAAAAACTAATCACAAAAGCTAGTTACAAAAACTAATCACAAAAGCTAGTTACAAAAACTAATCACAAAAGCTAGTTACAAAAACTAATCACAAAAGCTAGTCACTAATCACAAAAGCTAGTTACATAAACTAATCACAAAAGCTAGTTACAAAAACTAATCACAAAAGCTAGTTACAAAAACTAATCACAAAAGCTAGTTATAAAAACTAATCACAAAAGCTAGTTACAAAAACTAATCACAAAAGCTAGTTACAAAAACTAATCACAAAAGCTAGTTACAAAAACTAATCACAAAAGCTAGTTACATAAACTAATCACAAAAGCTAGTTATAAAAACTAATCACAAAAGCTAGTTATAAAAACTAATCACAAAGCTAGTAACAAAAAGTAATCACAAAAGCTAGTTACAAAAACTAATCACAAAAGCTAGTTACAAAAACTAATCACAAAAGCTAGTTACAAAAACTAATCACAAAAGCTAGTTACAAAAACTAATCACAAAAGCTAGTCACTAATCACAAAAGCTAGTTACATAAACTAATCACAAAAGCTAGTTACAAAAACTAATCACAAAAGCTAGTTACAAAAACTAATCACAAAAGCTAGTTATAAAAACTAATCACAAAAGCTATTTATAAAAACTAATCACAAAAGCTAGTAACAAAAAGTAATCACAAAAGCTAGTTACAAAAACTAATCACAAAAGCTAGTTACAAAAACTAATCACAAAAGCTAGTTACAAAAACTAATCATAAAAGCTAGTTACAAAAACTAATCACAAAAGCTAGTTACAAAAACTAATCACAAAAGCTAGTTACAAAAACTAATCACAAAAGCTAGTTACAAAAACTAATCACAAAAGCTAGTTACAAAAACTAATCACAAAAGCTAGTTACAAGAACTAATCACAAAAGCTAGTTACAAAAACTAATCACAAAAGCTAGTTACAAAAACTAATCATAGAAGCTAGTTACACAGCAGCGGTGTGGGCCGTACGCTGCTCGCGCACCAGGTGATACTAAGAGGCGGTCGCTTCTCAGACATCAATATTTCAATTTGCTTCTCGAATGTACGAATTGTCTTATCATTTCTTTTTAAATTCGTGAAAAATTTTCTGTTCGCTGGGATGCCTGTTGAACCAGTATAAGTATCTATTTCCGTTACATCTATTTCTATTTATCTATTTATCGCTGCTCTATCTACATCTGCTCTACCTATCTCTGCTCTACCTATCGCTGCTCTACCTATCTCTGCTCTACCTATCTCTGCTCTACCTATCTCTGCTCTACCTATCTCTGCTCTACCTATCTCTGCTCTACCTATCTCTGCTCTACCTATCTCTGCTCTACCTACCGCTGCTCTACTTATCGCTGCTCTACCTATATCTGCTCTACCTATCTCTGTTCTACCTATCTCTGCTCTACCTATCGCTGCTCTACCTATCTCTGCTCTACCTATCTCTGCTCTATCTATCTCTGCTCTACCTATCGCTGCTCTACCTATCTCTGCTCTACCTATCGCTGCTCTATCTATATCTGCTCTACCTATCTCTGCTCTACCTACCGCTGCTCTACTTATCGCTGCTCTACCTATATCTGCTCTACCTAACTCTGCTCTACCTATCGCTGCTCTACCTATCTCTGCTCTACCTATCTCTGCTCTACCTATCTCTGCTCTACCTATCTCTGCTCTACCTATCTCTGCTCTACCTATCTCTGCTCTACCTATCTCTGCTCTACCTATCTCTGCTCTACCTATCTCTGCTCTACCTATCTCTGCTCTACCTATCTCTGCTCTACCTATCTCTGCTCTACCTATCTCTGCTCTACCTATCGCTGCTCTACCTATCTCTGCTCTACTTATCGCTGCTCTACCTATCTCTGCTCTACCTATCTCTGCTCTACCTATCTCTGCTCTACCTATCTCTGCTCTACCTATCGCTGCTCTACCTATCGCTGCTCTACCTATCTCTGCTCTACCTATCGCTGCTCTATCCGTGGTGCATGGGGACAGAAGCGCCGAGTGTAAAAAGTTTCTCTCCGTCCGCGCAATGGAAGTGAAAGGTACCAAATAAGTATACAATTTATAAGTTAATAATTATAAGAATAAATAGGTATTGGTATGCTTATAAGTATTATAAGTATAAATTTTTATACATATAAGTTATAAGTAACTATATAAGTATATAATTTACAATTAATATATACGTATAAGTAGCAGCGACGGTGTAGTGTTACGTGGGCTTCGTATCACATAAACAGTCAAATAACACTTCAAATTAATATTAACATAACATCTCTCCTTAATTAATAAAACACGTTAATGGGCTCGAATCTCGTATACGTGTATTTCTTCGCTACAATTTAAGTGTAAAAGTATAGAAATGTTTTTATATTGACTTTTTACGAGTTTTTTTCATGCTGCAAATTTCTCGCGAAGAAAAGAGTTACTTTGAGGAAGCAACACACGAATGCTGTTGAAAGATCTGCTATGTATTGGAATATTGAGTGATATTGGGATACTCACTGCTATTTATCCGAATGTAGACTGCTATTTATTTACGGGAAAATAGGGTGGAATTCAAGAATTAACATACTACCTTTTAATTGAATATAGACTGGTATATAATAGAATATAGAACTTTTACTGGAATACAAGGTAATATTAGCGAGAATGCATACTGCTATTAAGTGGTATATTGACTGCTATTTAAGAGAATACAGACTAACGTGTACTGGAATATAGGTTGATATCTACGGGAATACATACTGCTATTTATTTTAATATTGACTGCTCTTTAGTGAAATATAAACTGCTATTTACTGGAATATAGTCATTTTCTATCACGGGAATTGAAGCATTTCGAAACTTTTTGAATTTAAACACTTTCTCTCTCAAGTCAAATCTCTTCTTTTAATTTACATTCTTCCCCCAATTATTTCCTTTTATGCTCTTTATAGTACTCCATGGTGTCGGTAACCATTAGATAAGAAACTTGGAGGAGCATGAATGTCAAAAGCTCAATGGAAATGTTATAAACTCTACGGATTTTAAAACACATATTTTATTTATTGGACTTAGAAATTATTATGGGATTTTTTGCACGTAAAACCAACTCGAGAAAATTATTTACGTCAAATGTGGACGGGGATTTTAAACTCTATTAAATTAATATTATGATTTTTTAGCATGCACACATTAAATCACTTTAAAAACATGATCTTATGTTTACTGCTTATTATAGAAAGTTATTGGAAATAACTTAAGAAAGATCATGTGCTTCTGTCCCATTAAGTAGAAAAAATCCCGTTCAGTTTCTACAGGCCAATCATTACAAAATTAAATATCTTAATAACATATTTTGGATGTTTATTCCTACAGGCCAATCATTACAAAATTAAATATCTTGATTACATATTTTGGATGTTCATGCTTGGGATAGTACCACGTGTTAATATAATTAATCCTACCATTAGAAGATCAGTACTGCACACGTACGTTGGAAGCAAGTTATATTCCTGTGAGGAATGGTAGAAAAGTACACCACGCGCAGTAGATGAGGGAGGTACAGAGGTAGATATTGGGGTTGACGCTAAATTCAATCTACCAGCAGTGAAGTGTTTGGGGAGTGAGGAGGAGGGAGTTGGGGGGGTGTGATGGGAGTGGGGAGGGGTGAGGGGGGAATATCGGGGGAGATGGCAAAGCCGGCCTGGGGCTGTGAGGGGAAAATGAATGAGGGGGTGTATGGGGTGTAGGGGGCTATAGGGGTGTAGGGGGGTTATGAAGGTTGGGAGGATTAATAAGGAGGGTAGGAGGGGATTAGAGGGGTTTAGGTGGGAGGTTATGAAGGTTAGAAGGGATTAGGGGGGTGTCGGAGGGGAGAGTGGGGTGTACATAAGCAGTAAGGAGGTGAGGGGTGTTGGGAGTAGCTATGGGGGGTGGGGTGATGTGTGTGTAACATGGAGAAGGGTGAGGGGTAGGGGTGAGGGGATGTGGGGTGAGGGGTGTGAGGTAGCAAACACCGTGAGAGGGTGAGAAGATGAAATGTATGGAAAGGAACGCTAGAGGCATGAGAAGATGAGCATGAGAAGGATAGCATGACAAGTAGAAAATATATATAGGAACACTTTTAAAGAAGTTAAGGAAGCCCAAAGAGTTGGAAGATCAGCAACACCTCTAAAATATTGGGATGAATTCTATACTGAAGACGGAAGATGCGAAATACATTTTATTGGAAGTAGATTTAAAAAAACACGGAGAATAAACAATATTGTGAATAACATACGAATATATTAACTACAATAAAATGAATAATTACTATATTTTCATCTTGTTCCCTTCGAATGCCTGGCAAAGTACGAATAATTATTTTATTTAATGGTCCTAAACATTTAAAAATTATTTTATCATACATATCACGATTACGTGTGCATTACTAACATTCATACAACAAAATAGCAAGACATGCACACAAGTATCGTACAGATTTAGGCAAACAAAAATCGCCTCATGCAGCGCACACAAATCAATACGAACATAACAAACTCAGAAGTGTACTAAACAACATCGATAGATTTGACTCGGATAAGACCGCAACCCTACCCCTCTTGTGTCTGGCGGGGCACTGGCAGAAGTGGGGCACCGCCACAGCTTTTATACTCAAGGTCGCACGCCACTCACGTGACTGCGCCTATATATATACGCTATACGAGGCATTACTACGACCCACTCAAGCCCTCCATTCACCGATAAGGTATTACTACGCCCCACTCAAATCCTCCATTCACAGATAAGGTCGCCAGATAGCGTAAAGTGGGTTAGTGCGCTAACCGTCGCTGCTGGGTGTGTAATAGGGGTAGATTATGGTGATAGGGTGGAGAGGGTTATTGAGGATAGGGACAGGGTGGAGGGGTTATTGAGGTTAAGGTTATTTACGAGGATAGGGCGAAGATGGTTATTGAGGTAAGGGTTAATTACGGGGATAGGGTGGCGTAGGTTATTGAGGTAGGGGTTACTTACGAGGATAGGATGGAGGAGGTTATTAAGGTAGGGGTTAATTACGGGGATAGGTTGGAGGAGGTTAATGAGGTAAGGGTTGATCACGGGGATAGGGTGGAGGAGGTTATTGAGGTAAGGGTCAATTAAGGGGATAGGGTGAAGGGGGTTATTAAGGTAGGGGTTAATTATGGGGATAGGGGGGAGGGGGTTATTGAGGGGAAGGTTAATTACGGGGATAGGGTGGAGGGGGTTATTAAGGTAGGGGGGTTAATTATGGGGATAGGATGGAGGAGGTTATTGAGGTAAGGGTTAATTACGGGGATAGGGTGGAGGAGGTTATTGAGGTAAGGGTTAATTACGGTGATAGGGTGGAGGAGGTTATTGAGGTAAGGGTTAATTACGAGGATAGGGTGGAGGAGGTTATTGAGGTAAGGGTTAATTACGGGGATAGGATGGAGGAGGTTATTGAGGTAAGGGTTAATTACGGGGATAGGGTGGAGGAGGTTATTGAGGTAAGGGTTAATTACGGGGATAGGGTGAAGGGGGTTATTAAGGTAGGGGTTAATTATGAGGATAGGGTGGAGGGGGTTATTGAGGGGAAGGGTAATTACGGGGATAGGGTGGAGGGGGTTATTGAGGTAAGGGTTAATTACGGGGATAGGGTGGAGGGGGTTATTAAGGTGGGGGGGTTATTAAGGGGATAGGATGGAGGAGGTTATTGAGGTAAGGGTTAATTATGGGGATAGGGTGGATGAGGTTATTGAGGTAAGGGTTGATCACGGGGATAGGGTGGAGGAGGTTATTGAGGTAAGGGTTAATTATGGGGATAGGGTGGAGGAGGTTATTGAGGTAAGGGTTGATCACGGGGATAGGGTGGAGGAGGTTATTGAGGTAAGGGTTAATTACGGGGATAGGGTGGAGGGGGTTATAGAGGTAAGGAACAAAAGTTGAGGAGAATAGTACTCAGTAGAGGGTCAATGATGCTTACATAGAGTTAGGAGTTACTAGAGCCAGGGTTTGGGGTTGAGATAAGGGTGGAATGATTGGGCTCAGGATGCTGTGGTTGCCGAGGTTAGGGTTACAGGTTATTCAAGTTAGAGCCGTGGGTTGCTGAGGTTAAGCGAACGAGATATCGGTGTTAACATCGGTATTACGATATTAAGATTGGTATTATTGGTATGAAATAAGAAAATAATTGGGGCTAGATATGGTATAGGAGGTTACGAGGTTAGACTCAGCGTTATCGAGATCTACCTCTAAATTTTTCAAGGAGGCATCTATTATTTTAGCCGCCCAGCTATAACTGCTGTACCGTGCGACTGAAGTTAGTGATGCTAGGGGTAAGAAATTAGTCTAATTTTATCTTAATTTGCACAGCCCTAGCACAGCCCACACAGCCCTCAACACAGCCCACACTGCCCTCAACACAGCCCACACAGCCCTCAACACAGCCCACACAGCCCTCAACACAGCCGAAACCGCCCTCAACACAGCCACCACAACCCTCAACAGAGCTCTCACAGCCCTCAACACTCCCTACACAACCCTCAGAACAACCGACACAGCCCTCAACACAGCCCACACAGCCCACACAGCCCTCAACACAGCCCACACAACCCTCAACACAGCCCACACAGCCCTCAACACAGCCCACACAGCCCTCAACACATCCAACACAACCCTCAACACAGCCCACACAGCCCTCGGCACAGCCTACACAACCCTCAGTACAGCCCACACAGCCCTCAACACAGCTCACACAGCCCTCAACACACCCCAAACAACCCTCAACACAGCCCACACAGCCATCAACACAGCCCACACAGCCCTCAACACAGCCCACACAGCCCTCAACATAGCCCAAACAACCCTCAACACAGCCCACACAGCCCTCAACACAGCCTACACAACCCTCAGTACAGCCCACAGAGCCCATAACGCCACCAGAAGTAAAAAAAGACCAAAACACAGCCCACACGCCCCACACATCACACAGCCTACATCAGAATTCACACAACCTCAACAACCCACAACACAACCTGAACTGCCTACAATACCCTACACAGCCCACACAGCCCACACAGCCTACACAGCCTACACAGCCCACACAGCCCACACACCCCACACATTCCACATAGCCCACCGCACAGCCCATACAGCCGAAACAGCCCATACATTCCATACAGCCCATACAGCCCTCACAACCCTCACAGCCCTACAGCCCATACAGCCACACAGCCCACACACTCCACATAGCCCGCCAAACAACCCACACAACCCACACAGCCACAACACAGCCCACACAACCCACAGAGCCCGCCACACATTCCACACAGCCCACAACACAGCCCACCACACAGCTCACACAGCCCACACAGCCCACACAGCCCACACAGCCCACACAGGGCTGCGCAGGCCAGATAGGCCATCGTTTGCTCCCAGCAAGACGAGGATTGATGAAGGGAGGCAGGCGCTGCCATGGCAACTGCAGCGTGGCAACTCATTGGCAACCTTGTGGCAACGGTAAGGCAATCGTGTGTAAGGAGTGGCAACCGTGTTACAACGAATTGGCAGCCGTGTGGCAACGGATAAGCAGCCGCGTGTATGGAGTGGCAACCGTGTGGCAACGAAATTGCAACCGTGTGGCAACGGATAGGCAACCGTGCGGCAACCGAGTGACAACTGGAAGGGGATAGTGGGAGACAGTGTGGTACTGTATGGTGAGTTTAGTGGGGGGTGAACTGTGTGTGTGTGTGTTTGGCAAGTGAGAGGCAACTGTCTGGCTACTGAGAAGCAACTGTGTGAAAATTGTGGGGCAACTGTGGGGTTACTGTGTGGCAACTGTGTGGCAACTGTGTGGCAACTGTGTGAAACTGTGTGGCAACTGTGCGGTTACTGTGTAGCAACTGCGCGGCAACTGTGCGGTTACTGTGTAGCAACTGTGTGAAAACTGTGTGGCAACTGTGTGAAAACTGTGAGGTAAATGTGTACTATCTGTGTGGTAGCTTTGTATCAACTGTATAGCTACTGTGTGGCAACTGAGTATCAAATGGATGGCAACTGTGAGGCAACTGAGAGTTACTATGTGGCAACTGTCTTGTAAATGTCTGGCAACTTGGACGCTTAGTGCGACACGAAATACATGTCTCCAGCGCAAATTGCAATTTCGATAGTTAAATATTGAAAGCCTTCTCAGCATTGGGTTCCATACCGATCAATGGAAATAACTAAAGTAATTTTTAAAATTTGAATATCTTAATTATTTATTCTTTTTATTTTTTCATAATATAAGTATTTTATAACTTCTAAGTAATTTATGAGTATTTTTAAAAATTTATATTTTTAAATTAGTGAATATTTTTATATTTCTTTAATTTAAGTGTTCTATTCCTCTGAAATATCCACAAAAATGAACCAAAAAACTAGTATTTCCTATTTTTCAAAAAACCTAAGGCCTAAATCGAAAAAGTTACACGAGTAAAATATGTTTCTTTTTCAAAAATACATATACTGACCAAATTTCAGATGAATCGGATCCCAATTTAAAATCGATGGGTTGACCCCTTAAAACCAAAAAATTGATCTCAGTCTCTTCGCCTCCGGCTTTTTTTAAATCTTTAAAAAGATTTAAAATAAGATATGAGTTTGATAAGAAAAATATTTCTTACAGAAATTACAGTAAATTTAACAGCTTCGGCTTGGTTTGTTGTGTATTGTGCTATAATTTAGAAATGAACTTCGAAAGATTAGAATATTTTTGACAAAAATTAGAATTTTGAAAAGTTCTGTGATTTTGACTGCTTCGCTAGACTGAGATAAGCGAGCTTATTTTTCAGTTTTTTTCGAATGAATTGTTTTCAGTCAACGGTGTGTGTTGACAGGATGCAACTTTAAACAAGTTCAACACCGTTAAATCTCCAGTTCATCTTGGCGAAACTCAACATATATTTTTAACTGAAGATACTCTCATAATTAGAAATTATATCTATGTACACTCCACACTTCACAACAGCATCGAACAAAATTTTGAAGCAGTTGACATTTTCCGGACGGTTTCATCACAAGCATCAAATTAGAGAAGATGAATGCTCGACACGAAAAATGTTTTCGGGACCACAATATTTCAGTTTTTATTGAGGCGATCCCGCGCATGTCTGTTCGATAAGAAAGACTCCCATCGCAGGCCGAAACTTTCGAATAAAGAAAATGGCTTGCGGTATCAGCGGCGTAGGATATATTGCAGGGGACACTGATCCATTTCGGCGGCAGCTTCATTTTTAATCTCGGGCTGCGGTGCTGCCTGACACCCACATCCATCATGTGCTGATCGAAGGGGGCTGCGGGCTGCGGAAGGGTTTGGCGGGGACGGGGGGTATTTGACGGGAGCAGGGAAGAAAGATTTAACAGGGAAGGAGGGGCTTTGACGGACCCGAGGGACTTTGACGGGGAACGAGGTGCTTTGACGGGGGAACGAGGGACTTTGACGGGGAACGAGGGCTTTGACGGGGAACGAGGTGCTTTGACGGGGGAACGAGGCACTTTGACGGGGAACGAGGTGCTTTGACGGGGAACGAGGGACTTTGACGGGGAACGAGGTGCTTTGACGGGGGAACGAGGGACTTTGACGGGGAACGAGGGCTTTGACGGGGAACGAGGTGCTTTGACGGGGGAACGAGGGACTTTGACGGGGAACGAGGGACTTTGACGGGGAACGAGGTGCTTTGACGGGGGAACGAGGGACTTTGACGGGGAACGAGGGACTTTGACGGGGAACGAGGGCTTTGACGGGGAACGAGGGACTTTGACGGGGAACGAGGGGCTTTGATGGGAAACGAGGGACTTTGACTGGTGGGAATCTTTGACGGGGACTGGAGGAGGATAGAAAGGAAGAAGGGGAGGATAGAGAGGAAGAAGGGGACGATAGAGGGGAAGAAAGGAAAGATAGAAGGGACTGGGGGAGGATAGAGGGTAAGGGGAAGGTCTGACTAGGAATTAATGGAAGAGGCTGTGTCACGAGGGCGTGACGGAGAGGAATGCAGGAATGATGAATGATGTCGGGAATGGCAAGCACGGACGGGAGATAGATAACAACAAAAGTAGCATTTTTTGCGAGTTTATGAGAATGAAGCAATGAAAGGCTCTACAAAAATTAACATTTTCATTGGGGAAAAGACGCAAAAATGACATTCCTTGCAGTGTATGTAAGTGAATAATATGAAATTTTATACAAAAACGAATATTCTCGTCTCTTTTGAACTTGCGAATTAGGAACAAGCAAAAATGTGGGAGCGTTGAAGGTATGTGGAGACGGAGTAGTAGAGAGGTATAATATATGTAAATAGAAAATATACAAATATATAGATATGTAATAAGTAAAACAAGTCAATATTTTGAAGAAATAATAAATAAGTCATCTATGGAGGAGTTGAAGGAAAAATGGAGAACTTGCGAGTAAAACACCCAGGGTAGAGCGAAATGCGGAAATTGAAATGCAAGTAGCGTGTCAGTTAACCATTGCAAAATTAAGTAAAAAATGATCCAACAACACAACCCTTAATACAGCTCACACAGCCCACAACACAGCCCAAACACTCAACACTACAGTTGAAACAGCCCACCAAACAGCCCACCACACAACCCTAACACACCACAACACAGCCCACACATCCTACAGTACAGTCCACACAGTCCACACAGCCCACCAAGCAGCCCATCACACAGCCCGCACAGCCCACCAAACAGCTCACCACACAGCCCAAACATCCTACAGCACAGTCCACACAGTCCACACAGCCCACACACGATACCTACATTCAGACTAGATCAATAAGAGTTAACAATAAAAGAGAACAAATAATGGATAGACGTGCACTGAGGGCTGCACAAACCTTCTAAAGTTTGTGGAAATTAATTTAGTAAATCTAAATTTAGGATGTTCCTCATTAACTACTGCCACATTCCAGTCCAGTAACTACTGCCGCATTCCAGTCCAGCAACTACTGCCACATTCCAGTCCAGTAACTACTGCCGCATTCCAGTCCAGCAACTACTGCCACATTCCAGTCCAGTAACTACTGCCGCATTCCAGTCCAGCAACTACTGCCACATTCCAGTCCAGTAACTACTGCCACATTCCAGTCCAGCAACTACTGCTACATTCCAGTCCAGCAACTACTGCCAAATTCCAGTCCAGCTACTACTGCCACATTCCAGTCCAGTAACTACTGCCGCATTCCAGTCCAGCAACTACTGCCACATTCCATTCCAGTAACTACTGCCACATTCCAGTCCAGCAACTACTGCCACATTCCAGCCCAGCTACTACTGCCCCATTCCATTCCAGCAACTACTGCCACATTGCAGTCCAGAAACTACTGCCACATTCCAGTCCAGTAACTACTGCCACATTCCAGTCCAGATACTACTGCCACATTCCAGTCCAGTAACTACTGCCACATTCCAGTCCAGTAACTACTGCCACATTCCAGTCCAGTGACTACTGCCACATTCCAGTCCAGTAACTACTGCCACATTCCAGTCCAGTAACTACTGCCACATTCTAGTCCAGCAACTACTGCCACATTCCAGTCCAGCTACTACTGCCACATTCCAGTCCAGTAACTACTGCCACATTCCAGTCCAGCAACTACTGCCACATTCCAGTCCAGTAACTACTGCCACATTCTAGTCCAGCAACTACTGCCACATTCCAGTCCAGCTACTACTGCCACATTCCAGTCCGGTAACTACTGCCACATTCCAGTCCAGTAACCACTCCTACATTAAAGTCTTAGAACATCAATTGAAGACCGTGAATTATACCGATTATTCAGCATATCATGATTTAGTGAATTCAATGGTTTTTGAACCTAGCTAGCCTTTCCTATTTGTCAATAGTTTTGGCATACATAAAAATTTGATTGCGTTAATAGTCCCGGAAATAAGACAGAACTACACAAAAGTAACTTAAATCTTTGTTCTAAAATCCGTAGAGTTCTTTCATTTTTATATGCTCGCACCTATCTGTGTACATTTTTTGTATTACCATAATTTTTTAATGAATACAAAATATCGTTAACTTGAGAGCACATTGAATTGATTGTTTTGATTTTTAAATTGATTAATTGTAGATTAAGACAGGAAAGGAAGCAGTGAAAGCACTGCTATTGAATACACAAAAAAATGCAATTTTTTTAATTCATATTCTTCATCCAACTTAATTTTTTTTATACGACAGAATACTTAGAATGCTATGCAGATTCACAATAATACATGTTTTAAAATGGGACTACTTTGGATGAATGTTCACTTCGGGATATTTCAAGACTCTCTAACACATGAATGGGATATTTGCAACGCAAAAAAGATTTTCCTTTGAATGGGATATTCATTCGAGATGAATAAGCCACACCGGATACACGCAACATTCCCGGATCCTGAACTCTATTTCTGGATAGAAACATGGGATTAGAAGACTCCTTGACTCGATGATGATGAATAGGTCATTCACGGGAAATGAATAAAGCATGATTGATTCACGTAACCTGAACCGAGCATTTTTGGATTTCTGGATGAAATTAATAATTCTCCCGGACTCAATGATGATGGATGGGTCATTCATGGAAATGAATGAGACATTTCTGGACTTCGAGTTCTGGATGGGATTTTTCCGGGTTCTTGATGGAATTTTCATTTCTACACTATATGAAATATTTAATGAATTCATGGTGCAGAATAAAACAGAATTATTCTAGCAGTCAGTTGTAATTTCTTTTTTAATTTGATGTTTTCAAATTTCTCAGAGACTTCTTTCGGAAATCCTGCTATTGCATTTCAGCAGTGAGCACATCTACACTCTTTCTTCCACCTATGTTTATGGAATGAAAGTGGCTTCTCAAAATTCTGCCTCGAAATAAGTGAGCAAACTATTCCTTCACAACTTCAACGACCGAGTATCACGAAGACAATTCGCATGATTCGCTGTTCTTATTTTTATGATATGAAAGTGACATTGATAAATTCTGCTTTTAATAACAAAAGCGAAATATTGCTTCACAACTTTAATGACCAGGTAACAAAATTCACATGATTTTCTTCCTCTGCTCAACATCGTTCGCATGTGCTTGAGAGAGTTACGAGAACACGTTATCAGGTCTTTAGATAAAGTTTTTTTATTCATAGTATGCATCACACTTATTCATTTCAGTTATGTAGGTGTTCTGTAAGAACTTTGGGGTAAATTTAAAAAAAATTGGACAGATGTACAAAAATTTTGACAAACGTAACAAATCGACGAGTTCATACGATTTTCTTTCCACGTCACCGCAATTTTGTTTATTATTTTAATTTCATAGCTAGACCCGTACTTTAATGACCTGCACAAAGCTTCCATCTCATATTTATGAATTGCATGTAACTACTATATGTATGTAAAGTGCCTCAGTTGCTGAGTTTATCGCGGTGTTGCAGATGGTAAATTTGTTTCTAAAGGGCCACCCGCAGTGTAATACCTGGTACAATTATTGTAGGTGGGTTGTGCACATGAATTTGTCTAAATTGTGAGTGGGTTGTGCTCATGAATTTGTCCAAATTTTAAGTGGGTTGTGCACATGAATTTGTTTAAATTATAAGTGGTTTGTGCACATGAATTTGTATAAATTATAAGTGGGATGTGCACATGAATTTGTCTAACTTATAAGTGGGTTGTGCACATGAATTTGTCTTAATTATAAGTGGGTTGTGCACATGAATTTGTCTAAATTATAGGTGGGTGGTGCGCAAGAATTACAAATAATGTATTTTGACCAACCTAGAAGCCGTGAAGTATAAGGGGAAACGATAATTTAAACAGAAAATTAGGCAAATACTCATACAAGATAAAAGTTTTTTTCGCATACGTATCATATCCTAATTCTATATTGAATGTTGCTTGTAACTAGTGATGATGAATCCCAGAAGTCGTTTTCATTATTGCATTTCACTTCTGAAGCTATTTTGCATACGTATAATATCTTAATTCCTTAATAATTTTTTGCTTGCAAATATTGATAATAAATCCTGGAAAAAACAATTTATCAAGGCTCTAAGTTTGTTCACAACAATCAATGTGTAAAACCGAACGAACGTTCATAACTAACAGCAATGAATCCTAGAACTACTTTCTTATTCAAGCTCTGCGTTTGTTCACAAGTATGTATTTTTAAACCGAAAGCGCGGTTCAACCAATTTGGAGCAGTCTGCCCTCTGAACCAGAGAAGATTTCGTTTTCTGTTGCACATCGGCCTCGTTTTCTGTGCCATTAGCGGCTCAGTCGCTGCCCGGCCAGCGAAGGACCTTATTTTTCTCCTCAATCTCACATCTTTTTTCTGGGATTTCTTTATTGCTTGTATTCCTCTTGACGGCGTACCTTCACTGTTCAATACAAATACCAGGGAGAGATAAATCAAAGGGATGGAGGGAAATAATTAAAGGGATAAGGAAATAAAGAATTGAGTTCAAAATTTAAATATAACTTCATTCTAAGGCATTTGATTTTCATAGAAAGGATACAATAAACATAGTGTACAGTTCAAAAATATGCATAAAAATGCATTTTATGTAACAGAGGAAGCTCGAAAATCTGAACTAGGATACGAAATAATCATAATAAATGCCTGCCTGTAATGGGCTGCAGCCGGTAACTAAAAATTTCGTGACAACCTCAGGTGGAAAAAGTAATTTTCATAATATCAAAGATTAACGCATAATATTAAAGATTAAGACATAATATTAAAGATTAAGGCATAATATTAAAGATTAATAAATAATATTAAAGATTAACGCATAATATTGAAGATTAGCGCATAATATTAAAGATTCAGGCATAATATTAAAGATAATAGCATAATATTAAAGATTAAAACATAATATTCAAGATTAGATATTAGAGTAAAACTGATTTTTTGCGGGAGAAAAAATTGCAACGCACTGACGACACTGCGCTGCTCCTGCATAATGAATGTATTTAGAAGATTAAATGTTAATGTATTAATTAAACATTAGAAGTGTGTTATTATGCTAAATAAGCATTAGAAGTGTATGTATTAATTTATCATTTTTTTTTGTCATTTGTCACAATTTGTCACAATAAGAAGTGTATTAATTAAGCATTAAAAGTGTGTTAATGTATTAATTAAGCATTAAAAGTGTGTTAATGAATATGCGGTGCATGCACATGAATAGATTTGAATTCATTTATCAGTAGCTGTTAAACGTGTTTTTAACTACTTTGAATGTCCTAGCGTTAATATACATGAATGATATTAATAGACCAGACAAACTTGCGACATATGTTGTTAAAGTCAAAGAAAATGTGTTTTGTTCAGTTTCCGATAATAAAATCGACTGCACATAGTTGTGCAAAGAAACCCGCGCACATATATATCAAACAATGTATTGATATACAATATTGAAGTTAATATCAAATACTTATATTGAATCAATACCAAATATTTATTTGAAAGTCAATATCAATTATTTATTTTGAAGTCAATATCGAATATGGATATTCAATACCAAATATTGACTGCCCGTGAAATAGTGGTAACACTCAAAACTATACAATCAAACCTAACCATGAAAAATGCATTGTTCCACAAAGTTCTGACGTGAAAAATGTAAAAATTATGCAAGTTACTATTAAAAATTAAAAAAACGAATCCTTAAAAATTGAATACTACTTCTATTAAAAAATTATGCACGGAGGCGACAACATCATGTATTAATTTCAGTATGTACGTTGACCTTAAATAAAAATAAAAACAATTTAATGACAACGAAAGATACAGCAATAGATTGTTTCTTAAGTCTAGTACACCGCACACATTTGCGTATAGCTACCTGTGGGCCCGAATAAGTTCAGCGACTTCTAGGGTATCCTATGATCAGCGCCATTTTAAGGTATACTCTTATGTATAACCTTATTTATTAAACCTGAAGAGCACAGTAGACATTAATATTAAGTACACTAGATGAATCAATGAATTGGTTTGCTCAAGATTCAATGCATAATTTTAGAAAAATAGTTTATATGGGCTAGATGCTAATAGTATATTTTAGATAAGGCTTACGTTTAACACAAAAATAATTCTATTGCGCTTCTGGCACAAATCTGTTCTATTCTTTTCTATTATGACACAAATTTCTTCTATTTTGTTCTATTCTGGCAAAAATCCGGAAAATTAATCTCCACCGCATTCTGAATTCATTCTAAATCATTCTAATATGATTCTAAATATGTCTTAGGTTCATTAAAACATTATTAGAATAATATCGCAATTAATTAGAATGAATGCATTATTAGAATCATTTATGCTCATTTTCAGCGAACGGGACTTTAATTGAGGATTTGCGTAGCAAGCAAATTAGAAACAGTCTTCCCTGAAATAAGTGTGGTTATAAAAAACGAACTGTCACTCGAGAAAGAAAATGAGCTTTGCATCGCACACCCAAGAATTTATGAAGAAATGCATTAACTTTAAAAAAATATTTTTTGATCTAGAGACAGAATTTCTGTGAGCCTTTTGTCCCTGTATAAAAACAATCCATACTTTTTAGAATTGTCTTCATGTTATTTATGCAGGCATGACTAGCCTGTAACCAACTTTCGTAAAGAAAAATGTGTACCTCATCAAATTATGTTCATAGCCTAACGTAGTAAGATCACTGCACAGTGGAACAGAAATGTTCAATATTTCTGGTATGTTGCGAAGTATGTTGCAAAACCTCCAGACTGAGTCAAATAAAAACTAAAGACTGAACTGAATCAAAATTACCTACTGGATTAAAACAACGCTACAGACTAGAGTAATGCAAAATCACCTACTGAAGCGAACCACCTGACTGAATTTACACACACAGATGTGGAAGACTATCCAGTGCACTAAACAAGGTTTTCGACTAGCAGCATACTCGACACTTTGATCATAAGCTTTTAAATATACAGAGGTACTCAGATGCCAATTTCCCTGAATATGCAGGGTCTCAAGTAGCTGCTGCGAACAAGATCTTTTGTTTTTTTCTTTTTTCAAAATCTGCCACATTATATTTGTTTTCTGACATACATGGTCAAATTTTCAGTTATGTGACTTCGTCATAAAGATACGCTGCCTATTACTGTCATGTAAGGTCTTACTTATACCATTTAAAAATAACGTTTTCGTTAAAATGTCGTAGATGCTATAAAATAGCACAAAATTTAATAATTATTTATTAAAATTATGATTAAATTATTATTGATTCAAATAAAAAGGGCGAAATATAATAAACATGAAGCACTTATTAACACAACGCAAGCACCATCATTAGCCTCGCTCAATTGGGAGAACCCGACCAGTACTTCTTTGTCCCGCGATCATCTGTGAACAGTTCCCTGTGCCCCAACCCGTGCTGTTAATTGCCCTACTTAGCCTCCAATTGTTCTGCCTCCTTCCCACCCCCCTTTATTTTGCTCACACTCACCCCCTGTTTTTTGCTCCCCTCCCACTCTGTATTTTGTTCACAACCGACCCTATCCCCCCTCCAACCCAAATATTTTGTTCACAACAGACCCTTTCCCCCTCCAACCCAAGTATTTTGTTCACAACCGACCCTTTCCCCCTCCAACCCCTGTATTTTGTTCACAATCACCCCCTTCCACCCTCCCCCACCTCTGTATTTTGCTAATGATCACATCCTTCCCCTACGCCCCCCTGTATTTTGCTCACAATTACCCCCTTCCCCTCCCGCCCCCACTGGGGGTCAACAGGCAATATTATGAAGTGCAGAACTGGAGAGCAGCGGCGATGTTTGTTCCGGCCGCGCTTTTGTGTGGAGCGAGAGGTGGTCTGGTCTGGCCGTGCCTTTCTTGGTTTATCGTCTGTTGCTGGTCGCATTTCTTGGTTTGTCGTCTGTTGCTGGTCCCATTTCTTGGTTTATCGTCTGTTGCTGGTCGCATTTCTTGGTTTATCGTCTGTTTCCGGTTGCATTTCTTGGTATATCGTCAGTTGCTGGTCGCATTTCTTGGTTTATCGTCTGTTGCTGGTCGCATTTCTTGGTTTATCGTCTGTTGCTGGTCGCATTTCTTGGTTTATCGTCTGTTGCTGGTCGCATTTCTTGGTTTATCGTCTGTTGCTGGTCGCATTTCTTGGTTTATTGTCTGTTGCTGGTCGCATTTCTTGGTTTATCGTCTGTTGCTGGTCCCATTTCTTGGTTTATCGTCTGTTGCTGGTCGCATTTCTTGGTTTATCGTCTGTTGCTGGTCGCATTTCTTGGTTTATCGTCTGTTGCTGGTAGCATTTCTTAGTATATCGTCTGTTGCTGGTCGCATTTCTTGGTTTAAAGTCTGTTGCTGGTCGCATTTGTTGGTATATCGTCTGTTGCTGGTCGCATTTCTTGGTATAACGTCTGTTGCTGGTCGCATTTCTTGGTTTATCGTCTGTTGCTGGTCCCATTTCTTGGTTTATCGTCTGTTGCTGGTCGCATTTCTTGGTTTATCGTCTGTTGCTGGTCGCATTTCTTGGTTTATCGTCTGTTGCTGGTAGCATTTCTTGGTATATCGTCTGTTGCTGGTCGCATTTCTTGGTTTATCGTCTGTTGCTGGTCGCATTTCTTGGTTTATCGTCTGTTGCTGGTCGCATTTCTTGGTTTATCGTCTGTTGCTGGTCGCATTTCTTGGTATATCGTCTGTTGCTGGTCGCATTTCTTGGTTTATCGTCTGTTGCTGGTCGCATTTCTTGGTTTATCGTCTGTTGCTGGTCGCATTTCTTGGTTTATCGTCTGTTGCTGGTCGCATTTCTTGGTTTATCGTCTGTTGCTGGTCGCATTTCTTGGTATAACGTCTGTTGCTGGTCGCATTTCTTGGTTTATCGTCTGTTGCTGGTCGCATTTCTTGGTTTATCGTCTGTTGCTGGTCGCATTTCTTGGTTTATCGTCTGTTGCTGGTCGCATTTCTTGGTATATCGTCTGTTGCTGGTCGCATTTCTTGGTTTATCGTCTGTTGCTGGTCGCATTTCTTGGTTTATCGTCTGTTGCTGGTCGCATTTCTTGGTATATCGTCTGTTGCTGGTCGCATTTCTTGGTTTATCGTCTGTTGCTGGTCGCATTTGTTGGTTTATCGTCTGTTGCTGGTCGCATTTCTTGGTTTATCGTCTGTTGCTGGTCCCATTTCTTGGTTTATCGTCTGTTGCTGGTCGCATTTCTTGGTTTATCGTCTGTTGCTGGTCGCATTTCTTGGTATATCGTCTGTTGCTGGTCGCATTTCTTAATTGGTTTATCGTCTGTTGCTGGTCGCATTTCTTGGTACATCGTCTGTTGTTAGTCCCATTTCTTGGTTTATCGTCTGTTGCTGGTCGCATTTATTGGTATATCGTCTGTTGCTGGTCGCATTTCTTAATTGGTTTATCGTCTGTTGCTGGTCGCATTTCTTAATTGGTTTATCGTCTGTTGCTGGTCGCATTTATTGGTACATCGTCTGTTGCTGGTCGCATTTCTTAATTGGTTTATCGTCTGTTGCTGGTCGCATTTATTGGTATATCGTCTGTTGCTGGTCGCATTTCTTAATTGGTTTATCGTCTGTTGCTGGTCGCATTTCTTAATTGGTTTATCGTCTGTTGCTGGTCGCATTTCTTGGTATATCGTCTGTTGCTGGTCGCATTTCTTAATTGGTTTATCGTCTGTCGCTGGTCGCATTTCTTGGTACATCGTCTGTTGTTAGTCCCATTTCTTGGTTTATCGTCTGTTGCTGGTCGCATTTATTGGTATATCGTCTGTTGCTGGTCGCATTTCTTAATTGGTTTATCGTCTGTTGCTGGTCGCATTTCTTGGTATATCGTCTGTTGTTAGTCCCATTTCTTGGTACATCGTCTGTTGTTAGTCCCATTTCTTGGTTTATCGTCTGTTGCTGGTCGCATTTCTTGGTTAATCGTCTGTTGCTGGTCGCATTTCTTAATTGGTTTATCGTCTGTTGCTGGTCGCATTTCTTGGTACATCGTCTGTTGTTAGTCCCATTTCTTGGTACATCGTCTGTTGTTAGTCCCATTTCTTGGTTTATCGTCTGTTGCTGGTCGCATTTCATCGTTTATCGTCTGTTGCTGGTCGCATTTCTTAATTGGTTTATCGTCTGTTGCTGGTCGCATTTCTTAATTGGCTTATCGTCTGTTGCTGGTCGCATTTCTTGGTACATCGTCTGTTGTTAGTCCCATTTCTTGGTTTATCGTCTGTTTCTGGTCGCATTTATTGGTATATCGTCTGTTGCTGGTCGCATTTCTTAATTGGTTTATCGTCTGTTGCTGGTCGCATTTATTGGTATATCGTCTGTTGCTGGTCGCATTTCTTAATTGGTTTATCGTCTGTTGCTGGTCGCATTTATTGGTATATCGTCTGTTGCTGGTCGCATTTCTTAATTGGTTTATCGTCTGTTGCTGGTCGCATTTCTTAATTGGTTTATCGTCTGTTGCTGGTCGCATTTCTTGGTATATCGTCTGTTGCTGGTCGCATTTCTTAATTGGTTTATCGTCTGTTGCTGGTCGCATTTCTTGGTACATCGTCTGTTGTTAGTCCCATTTCTTGGTTTATCGTCTGTTGCTGGTCGCATTTATTGGTATATCGTCTGTTGCTGGTCGCATTTCTTAATTGGTTTATCGTCTGTTGCTGGTCGCATTTCTTGGTATATCGTCTGTTGTTAGTCCCATTTCTTGGTACATCGTCTGTTGTTAGTCCCATTTCTTGGTTTATCGTCTGTTGCTGGTCGCATTTCTTGGTTAATCGTCTGTTGCTGGTCGCATTTCTTAATTGGTTTATCGTCTGTTGCTGGTCGCATTTCTTGGTACATCGTCTGTTGTTAGTCCCATTTCTTGGTACATCGTCTGTTGTTAGTCCCATTTCTTGGTTTATCGTCTGTTGCTGGTCGCATTTCATCGTTTATCGTCTGTTGCTGGTCGCATTTCTTAATTGGTTTATCGTCTGTTGCTGGTCGCATTTCTTGGTACATCGTCTGTTGTTAGTCCCATTTCTTGGTACATCGTCTGTTGTTAGTCCCATTTCTTGGTTTATCGTCTGTTGCTGGTCGCATTTCTTCGTTTATCGTCTGTTGCTGGTCGCATTTCTTAATTGGTTTATCGTCTGTTGCTGGTCGCATTTCTTAATTGGCTTATCGTCTGTTGCTGGTCGCATTTCTTGGTACATCGTGTGTTGTTAGTCCCATTTCTTGGTTTATCGTCTGTTGCTGGTCGCATTTATTGGTATATCGTCTGTTGCTGGTCCCATTTCTTGGTTTATCGTCTGTTGCTGGTCGCATTTCTTCGTTTATCGTCTGTTGCTGGTCGCTTTTCTTGGTTTATCGTCTGTTGCTGATCGCATTTCTTAATTGGTTTATCGTCTGTTGCTGGTCGCATTTCTAAATTGGTTTATCGTCTGTTGCTGGTCGCATTTCTTGGTTTATCGTCTAGCTGTTGCTGGTCCCATTTCTTGGTTTATCGTCCGTTGCTGGTCGCATTTCTTGGTATATCGTCTGTTGCTGGTCGCAATTCTTAATTGGTCTATCGTCTGTTGCTGGTCGCATTTCTAAATTGGTTTATCGTCTGTTGCTGGTCGCATTTCTTGGTATATCGTCTGTTGCTGATCGCATTTCTTAATTGGTTTATCGTCTGTTGCTGGTCGCATTTCTAAATTGGTTTATCGTCTGTTGCTGGTCGCATTTCTTGGTTTATCGTCTAGCTGTTGCTGGTCCCATTTCTTGGTTTATCGTCTGTTGCTGGTCGCATTTCTTGGTTTATCGTCTGTTGCTGGTCGCATTTCTTGGTTTATCGTCTTTTGCTGGTCGCATTTCTTAATTGGTTTATCGTCTGTTGCTGGTCGCATTTCTTGGTTTATCGTCTGTTGCTGGTCGCATTTCTTAATTGGTTAATCGTCTGTTGCTGGTCGCATTTCTTAATTGGTTTATCGTCTGTTGCTGGTCGCATTTCTTGGTATATCGTCTGTTGCTGGTCGCATTTCTTAATTGGTTTATCGTCTGTTGCTGGTCGCATTTCTTAATTGGTTTATCGTCTGTTGCTGGTCGCATTTCTTGGTTTATCGTCTGTTGCTGGTCGCATTTCTTGGTTTATCGTCTGTTGCTGGTCGCATTTCTTGGTTTATCGTCTGTTGCTGGTCGCATTTCTTGGTTTATCGTCTGTTGCTGGTCGCATTTCTTGGTTTATCGTCTGTTGCTGGTCGCATTTCTTGGTTTATCGTTTGTTGCCGTGGACAGTCGTACATTTCTTTGAAGTTTCAACCCTTCAGTTTTATTGTCGACTTGGGAATTTTCGATGATACAACGCTGCTATATCTAATCCAACACACCTCAATAACGGATCCAACACACCTCAATAACGGATCCAACACACCTCAATAACTAATACAACACACCTCAATGATTAATGTAATGCAATACTCCTCAATAACTAATACAGCACATTTCAATAACTGATACGGCACATTTCAATAACTGATACGGCACATTTCAATAACTGATACGGCACATTTCAATAACTGATACGGCACATTTCAATAACTGATACGGCACATTTCAATAACTGATAAGGCACATTTCAATAACTGATACGGCACATTTCAATAACTGATACGGCACATTTCAATTATCAATAAACAACGCAAGATAAAGAACATCAAGGCTACGTTAATTCAGTAACTACGTTAATTCACGGCGCGTAAACGATGCCGTCATTTTTAATGCATCAGTTTTCTTGGCGCTGACGATTATCGACGGTCGATGACAGTAGAAAACGTATCAAGTGAAATCTTATTGTAATATGAATAGTTATGCCCATAATGTAATCTGAAATTTTTTAAACGGGAATTAATCCTATCTTAAGCTTGTTTCTTCTTCTCAAAAATATCTATAAAGCATATACATTATTTCTACTTTCAGATATACGCATGTGAGCTTCTGCACAACATTAGTGCGAAATATTTCATTATGTAAGAAACTCAAGTAATTTCGTCGTAAAATTTTTTTTCATTTTATAAAGTTTTTTGAAATAAAAAAATCATTGTTTTGTTGGCGTGTAATATTGTATTGGAAGTGACGACCTTCATGTCACTACATACCAGTATTTGGTCTACAATATTAGCAATACGTCTTCACGTCACTATACATATCGATATTTTCTCTACAATATTAGCAATACGTCTTCACGTCACTATACATATCGATATTTTCTCTACAATATTAGCAATACGTCTTCACGTCACTATACATATCGATATTTTCTCTACAATATTAGCAATACGTCTTCACGTCACTATACATATCGATATTTACTCTACAATATTAGCAATACGTGTCCTAAATGAGCATAATTCTCACGTCAGACCTGATCATTACAATTTCATAAAATCACCATTTCTCCCCATCAACACATTTCACAAAGCTGGCCCACTCGCGCCGTCAAAAATGGCCCTATAAAATAGTACCTCACTAGTGAGCTTCCTAAATTTGAGCGTAAGAAACACGAACCATTAGTTGCACTTGGTAAATATGTTATGGCACTAACTAGTATGAGAAAATTTGTTAGATTAAGTAGCAATTGTTCAAGCTTATTCATAGTCAAGCTAATTAGCTTTCGATTAATTAGAACAGATTAATTAGTCATAGATTACTTGAACAACTGAAGCTATGTGGTGCTCGTATCGATGACGTGAAGTGCCTGAAATTTCTCCTTCTAAAATCCTTTCCTTTTTCTTTTTATAATCCTTCAGATTATATTACGAGAATAAATATTTACTAATATTGACTATCATTTATGCCATAGAATTTTGTTGTCATTACGTTACGTTCAGGTGTGCACTACACAACGTGAGGCGTTAACAAGCTGATCGGAAGTTGTGCATATATTCTATTTATTTACTTGGTTATTTTATTTATTGTTAATTATTTACTAATAGTAGTTGATTATTAGTTAATTTAATTTGTTAATTTAAAATTAGTTATTAGGTAATTATTTATTATGTTTATTTATTTACTTGGTTCCGTTAATTTCTGCGCTTGCAATATCTGAAGGTACATAGATGGAAATATTATGCAAACAAACAAACGAACAAACAAACAAACAACCAAGCAAACAAGCACGCAAGCAGACAAGCAAACAAACAAGTTAAGTGTATAAGACAGCTACCCACAAATATATTTAATTGACACTTTAACAGCGGCGGTTAAAACTGAAGTTTAAGATTCTAATCAAATTTAAAGTCAATTGTACAAAGCAATGTTGAAGACAGCGAACATGGACTTGATTGTGCCATTATTTAGGCTTTGATTAAGTGTTTATGAAAATTGAGTGTGTGACTCCTGGTTGGTCATCAAAATTATGAAAATTCTCTCCGTGTACCACCGGTGGCTCACATCGCAGTCAAAGTTTTGAAATGTTTCTCATCTTCGGGAATATTTCCCGTAGATTTTTCCTGACATAAGCTTATATTCCTTTCAATGGCGTCCTTGATATTATTTTATCTACAATACCCACGGCCGCTCTGTGTTCATGTGTGTTGATTTCGTTAGTAGCGTTTAAATAAATTTTTATTGTATCGATCAGCTGGATTTATCTGGCGATGGTATCTGTTGATACTGTTCTTTGAAACCGGTCCGGGTTTTAATATTTAATATTTTAATTTTGCAAAAATATTTTGATGGGGTCTTCATTTTACAAGTGGGTTGAGCCATGCATTTTACACCTGGATTGAAACATCCACTTTACAAGTGGATTGAGCCCCACATTTAGCACCTAGATTAACACATGCATTATGCAAGTGGACCAACACACGCATTTACAGGTGGATTGAGCCCCCATTTTACAAGTGGATTAACACACGCATTTTACAAGTGGATTGAGCCCCCCATTTTACAAGTGGACTAACACACGCATTTTACAAGTGGATTGAGCCCCACATTTTACAAGCGTCGCTACGACAAAATCAGAAACCAAAAACCAGCATCAAAAAGTCAGCCTCCTCGACCCTGTAAAGTTTTGGGACTAGATCGCGACGGCGGACACTCGTGAAATTTACGCCCGTCGTTCGCGCGTAGTAATTCTGACTCCGAAATTCCCGTATCCAGAATACGAGAGAAATACTCGCACCTAAAGTTGGCGCACAAATCTTGCGGCAGCACTCGAAGAAATCCCCTTTTTTGACACGGAAAATATTCTGGGCAGAAGAGGAGACCGTATTAAGGTCATGTTTATTGCCTATGGGGTTTGTTTATCGTGTTTATTCTGTTTATACACAATAAACATCTCGAGCATTTCTAAGAGTTTCGGCGCATCTAATAAATGTCCAGGCCAGGGAAGAATCTGGCAGTTTTAATCTGACGGTAAGGGCGAGGCCCTGTGCTATTCCTACGGGACTCTCGACCTTGTGACGCGGGCTGGACTGCGATGTTCGGACTCTTTTATGGGGCTCTGACTTCGGATTAAGTTGGAGTTCTTTCCGGGAAATTCAGTCGAGTTCTTCCGAGCCAAAATCGGACTTTCGAGGGGAAAAAATCCTGAAAACTGCATTTTCTGTCTCGTGTAGGACATTGGAAAGGAGTCAGGAACATCAAAAATTAGAGTGTTTTCTTGAGGGTTTTATTTGTGGTTATAGGGAATGTGAGTGGGAATGCCATTTCGGGGTGAATTGTTGTGATATAAATATATGTATGTATATGTATATGTATATATTTTTTTAAGATATATTTCCGAATAGGAAACGTATAATTTTGGGAAAGTCTTTATTATATCTAGCGTTTTACGTAAATAGAGTACAAATTACAAAGTTTTCTCATCGTATGTCTGTTGCTGCATTTGGGAATTGCGGTGTTGGAAATGATAGGAATTTTTTTAAAAGTAATTACAATATCTTCAACAAATTGGCCGCGGTGTGGAATTTTCGGGGAATATTCAAAATGCCGCGCAGGGAATTTTCATCATGCTGCTGACGGACCAGTGGTCACAAACTAATTTTTTATAAATACTTAATAAAAATGAAATGAAGGCACATTCATTAATACTTAATAAAAATGAAATGAAGGCACATTCCAGTAAACGTTTTCTCCACTCAAAATTGCTCATTACTGTTAGGATCTTTTAGCGATAATAATGAAGTATCAAAATTCCTTTGACACCTTAAGGTAAATTCCTTTGCTTATTTCGCTTTATAGTTTGTGGCCGAGAGAGTGTGACGCTCACTCCGTTTCTTCCTTTGTGACATCCATGCTGCTGGTCAGCATTTTCTTGTGTCATAACCTCATTACTTCGGTGCTGCATCCTCGATTTATGTCCATAGAATAATCAGTGTTCGACGTAATCGTTCCGTTGTTTATGTTCTATTTCTTTTGTTCTAGGTACCTTTAGCGGCCATAGACGATCAATTTTATTGTCAATATAATTGTTAATAATGAATATTGACAATTTAATTGAACGTCTGTTGGCTTCATTGACGACCGTCAAATAATTGACTTAGTGGGCAAAAAAAATTTCATCAATATATTGAGTCAAAGATATTGACAATTAAATTGATCGTCTATGGGCCACTTGACCCTCGCGCGACTCCTCCTTACCCTCACCTGTTACTCTGCGTCAAATGCTCCTAATTTAGTGTTAATTATTGTTCTCGTTAACTTGAAGTGCTTCTTGCGTTCGTTCCATAGGCCTAATTAACAAGTCTCAATTTGGCCGTGTTTTCTTTGGTACAATGGACTAAGTGCTCTTTAAGCTTGATTAGCCTTAATATTTAACACAGTTCCTGTGAAGGAACCCACCGGTGGTCACTGAGGTGATTTTCATAGTGCTGCTGACCCACCTGCAGTCACTAACTCATACGTTATAAATACTTAATGAAAGCTAAATGAAAGCCTGTTCCAGTTAATGTTTGCTATTTTTTTCAAAGTTGATTACCACAATTGACTTTAAATTTGAATTGAATATTGAACTGCGGTTTGACCCACCGCAGTTAACAAGCACGATTTCAGGCAGCGCGTATGTTCACACACATACACACGCACACAAGCACGAGAAATGGGACGCATTTTCATTTATACTTATATATGTGTGTGTGTTGTTTTTGGTATTTGAATATACGCGCACAATGCAATCAATTAGCAACAAATTAATGATTTTCCAAATAAACGCAAGCAAATTAATTTTATACTCACACACACACGCCCACACACAACAGCAACACACACACCACAAAACACAACAACAACACACACACACATACACGCACAACAGCAACACACACACAACATACACACAACACACACAACAACAACACACACAAACACAACACACCAACGCACACACACACTCGAATGCGTAAATAACCATAAACGGATCCAGTTATGGTCACACGGACACCCATAAAACTGGACCCCACGAAGAACCAGATATGGACAGCAGCAGCCATAAGCACGCCAGCACCCATAAAAGGCCCGAATTATGGCAGAATATGGACACTGCGGCAGGCGTTCACCATAAAGAGGTCCAGTTATGGACATATGGACAGCAGCAGCCATAAGCACGCCAGCACCCATAAAAGGCCCGAATTATGGCAGAATATGGACACTGCCGCAGGCGTTCACCATAAAGAGGTCCAGTTATGGACATATGGACAGCAGCAGCCATAAGCACGCCAGCACCCATAAAAGGCCCGAATTATGGCAGAATATGGACACTGCGGCAGGCGTTCACCATAAAGAGGTCCAGTTATGGACATATGGACAGCAGCAGCCATAAGCACGCCAGCACCCATAAAAGGCCCGAATTATGGCAGAATATGGACACTGCCGCAGGCGTTCACCATAAAGAGGTCCAGTTATGGACATATGGACAGCAGCAGCCATAAGCACGCCAGCACCCATAAAAGGCCCGAATTATGGCAGAATATGGACACTGCGGCAGGCGTTCACCATAAAGAGGTCCAGTTATGGACATATGGACAGCAGCAGCCATAAGCACGCCAGCACCCATAAAAGGCCCGAATTATGGCAGAATATGGACACTGCCGCAGGCGTTCACCATAAAGAGGTCCAGTTATGGACATATGGACAGCAGCAGCCATAAGCACGCCAGCACCCATAAAAGGCCCGAATTATGGCAGAATATGGACACTGCGGCAGGCGTTCACCATAAAGAGGTCCAGTTATGGACATATGGACAGCAGCAGCCATAAGCACGCCAGCACCCATAAAAGGCCCGAATTATGGCAGTATGGACACTGCGGTGCTGCAGACGTTCATCTTTAAGGAACGCGCGTTCTCTTTAAAGCAGTACACTGCGCTCCCATTGGTCCGCTTTGTCCGGCCTTGACCAATGGCAGCGCGCCTTACAGGCCGGCATAGGCCTACGCTGACCACCGCTGCCGCCTGACCATTGGTCACCGCGTTATTGATTTGTGACCAGTGGCGTTATTTATTGGGTTATTGGTTTGTGACCAGTGGCGTTATTTATTGGGTTATTGGTTTGTGACCAGTGGAGTTATTTATTGGGTTATTGGTTTGTGACCAGTGGAGTTATTTATTGGGATATTGGTTTGTGACCAGTGGAGTTATTTATTGGGTTATTTATTTGTGACCAGTGACGTTATTTATTGGGTTATTGATTTGTGACCAGTGGCGTTATTTATTGGGTTATTGATTTGAGACCAGTGGCGTTATTTATTGGGTTATTGATTTGAGACCAGTGGCGTTATTTAAAGGGTTATTGATTTGTGACCAGTGGCGTTATTTATTGGGTTATTGATTTGTGACCAGTGGCGTTATTTATTGGGTTATTGATTTGTGACCAGTGGCGTTATCTATTGGCTTATTGATTTGTGACCAGTGGCGTTATTTATTGGGTTATTGATTTGTGACCAGTGGCGTTATTTATTGGGTTATTGATTTGTGACCAGTGGCGTTATTTATTGGGTTATTGATTTGTGACCAGTGGCGTTATTTATTGGGTTATTGATTTGTGACCAGTGGCGTTATTTATTGGGTTTTTGATTTGTGACCAGTGGCGTTATTTATTGGGTTATTGATTTGAGACCAGTGGCGTTATTTATTGGGTTATTGATTTGTGACCAGTGGCGTTATTTATTGGGTTATTGATTTGAGACCAGTGGCGTTATATATTGGGTTATTGTTTTGTGACCAGCAGCGTTATTTATTGGGTTATTGGTTTGTGACCAGTGGCGTTATTTATTGGGTTATTGATTTGTGACCAGTGGCGTTATTTATTGGGTTATTGATTTGTGACCAGTGGCGTTATATATTGGGTTATTGTTTTGTGACCAGCAGCGTTATTTATTGGGTTATTGATTTGTGACCAATGGTATTATTTATTGGGTTATTGATTTGAGACCAGTGGCGTTATCTATTGGGTTATTGATTTGTAACCAGTGGCGTTATTTATTGGGTTATTGATTTGTGACCAGTGGCGTTATAGATTGGGTTATTGATTTGTGACCAACAGCGTTATTTATTGGGTTATTGATTTGTGACCAGTGGCGTTATAGATTGGGTTATTGATTTGTGACCAACAGCGTTATTTATTGGGTTATTGATTTGTGACCAGTGGCGTTATATATTGGGTTATTGATTTGTAACCAGTGGCGTTATATATTGGGGTATTGATTTGTGACCAGTGGCGTTATATATTGGGTTATTGTTTTGTGACCAACAGCGTTATTTATTGGGTAATTGATTTGTGACCAATGGTATTATTTATTGGGTTATTGATTTGTGACCAGTAGCGTTGTTTATTGGGTCACCGCGTTATTGATTATTGACAAAAATTTCGTTACGCGAGGTTTAACAAAAAATATATTTTGCATTTCCTGCCCAATTCCTCAAATTTAGTAAAGTCTCCCACCGACGCAACCTATCCAATCCCATCCTCACCCCATCCTCACCCCATCCTCACCCCATCCTCACCCCATCCTCGCACCATCCTCGTCCTATCCTCACCCCATCCTCACCCCATCTTCGCCCCATCTTTACCCCATCCTCACCCCATTCACGCCCCATCCTCGCCCCATCTTCACCCCATCCTCACCCCATCCTCGCCCCATCCTCACCCCATCCTCCCCCCATCCTCATCCCATCCTCACCCCATCCTCGCCCCGTCCTCGCCCCATCCTCGCCCCATCCTCACTCTATCCTCACCACATCCTCGCCCATCCTCACCCCATCCTCACCCAATCCTCGCCCCATCCCCACCCCATTCTCACGTCATCTTCGCCCCATCCTCGCCCCATCCTCACCCCATCCTCTCCCCATCCTCGCCCTATCCTCACCTCATCCTCATCCCATCCTCACCCCATCCTCGCCCCATCCTCACCCAATCCTCGCCCCATCCTCGCCCCATCCTCACACAATCCTCGCCCCATCCTCACCCAATCCTCGCCCCATCCTCGCCCCATCCTCACACAATCCTCGCCCCATCCTCACCCCATCCTCACCCCATCCTCGCCCCATCCTCACACAATCCTCACCCTATCCTCGCCCCATCATCACCTATTTTATCTATTTGCCCTAATTGACATCCGTTATATTCCTACTTTCCCTATTTTCTCTATTTGAGATAATTTTTTTCCTATTTTTAGATCTGTTATTTCGCCTATTTTCCCATTCGAAATTTACAATTTCTCCTATTTTTTCCTTTTTTTCGATTCAACATCTGTTATTTTCTCTTATATGAATTCTGTTATTTTCCCAATCAGAGATCTACGCCCGTTATTTTCTTGTGTCGAGTTGCATTGAGTTGAAAAATCGCAAGTTTTGACGCTGGCCAATCTTTTGGTTGCCTAATTACTCCCAATCACGGGATTGCCTGTGGTTCTCATGCCAATCACGGGATTGCCAGTGGTTCTCATGCCAATCACGGGATTGCCTGTGGTTCTCATGCCAATCACGGGATTGCCTGTGGTTCTCATGCCAATCACGATATTGACAGTGGTTCTCATGCCAATCACGGGATTGCCTGTGGTTCTCATGCCAATCACGGGATTGCCTGTGGTTCTCATGCCAATCACGGGATTGCCTGTGGTTCTCATGCCAATCACGATATTGACAGTGGTTCTCATGCCAATCACGGGATTGCCTGTGGTTCTCATGCCAATCACGGGATTGCCAGTGGTTCTCATGCCAATCACGGGATTGCCTGTGGTTCTCATGCCAATCACGGGATTGCCAGTGGTTCTCATGCCAATCACGGGATTGCCTGTGGTTCTCATGCCAATCGCGGGATTGCCTGTGGTTCTCATGCCAATCACGGGATTGCCAGTGGTTCTCATGCCAATCACGGGATTGCCAGTGGTTCTCATGCCAATCACGGGATTGCCTGTGGTTCTCATGCCAATCACGGGATTGCCTGTGGTTCTCATGCCAATCACGGGATTGCCTGTGGTTCTCATGCCAATCACGGGATTGCCTGTGGTTCTCATGCCAATCACGGGATTGCCTGTGGTTCTCATGCCAATCACGGGATTGCCAGTGGTTCTCATGCCAATCACGGGATTGCCTGTGGTTCTCATGCCAATCACGATATTGCCAGTGGTTCTCATGCCAATCACGGGATTGCCTGTGGTTCTCATGCCAATCACGGGATTGCCAGTGGTTCTCATGCCAATCACGGGATTGCCTGTGGTTCTCATGCCAATCACGATATTGCCAGTGGTTCTCATGCCAATCACGGGATTGCCTGTGGTTCTCATGCCAATCACGGGATTGCCAGTGGTTCTCATCCCAATCACGGGATTGCCTGTGGTTCTCATGCCAATCACGGGATTGCCTGTGGTTCTCATGCCAATCACGGGATTGCCAGTGGTTCTCATGCCAATCACGGGATTGCCAGTGGTTCTCATGCCAATCACGGGATTGCCTGTGGTTCTCATGCCAATCACGGGATTGCCTGTGGTTCTCATGCCAATCACGGGATTGCCTGTGGTTCTCATGCCAATCACGGGATTGCCTGTGGTTCTCATGCCAATCACGGGATTGCCAGTGGTTCTCATGCCAATCACGGGATTGCCTGTGGTTCTCATGCCAATCACGATATTGACAGTGGTTCTCATGCCAATCACGGGATTGCCTGTGGTTCTCATACCAATCACGGGATTGCCTGTGGTTCTCATGCCAATCACGGGATTGCCAGTGGTTCTCATGCCAATCACGGGATTGCCTGTGGTTCTCATGCCAATCACGATATTGCCAGTGGTTCTCATGCCAATCACGGGATTGCCTGTGGTTCTCATGCCAATCACGGGATTGCCAGTGGTTCTCATGCCAATCACGGGATTGCCTGTGGTTCTCATGCCAATCACGGGATTGCCAGTGGTTCTCATGTCAATCACGGGATTGCCTGTGGTTCTCATGCCAATCACGATATTGCCAGTGGTTCTCATGCCAATCACGGGATTGCCTGTGGTTCTCATGCCAATCACGGGATTGCCAGTGGTTCTCATGCCAATCACGGGATTGCCTGTGGTTCTCATGCCAATCACGGGATTGCCTGTGGTTCTCATGCCAATCACGGGATTGCCTGTGGTTCTCATGCCAATCACGATATTGACAGTGGTTCTCATGCCAATCACGGGATTGCCTGTGGTTCTCATGCCAATCACGGGATTGCCAGTGGTTCTCATGCCAATCACGGGATTGCCTGTGGTTCTCATGCCAATCACGGGATTGCCAGTGGTTCTCATGCCAATCACGGGATTGCCTGTGGTTCTCATGCCAATCGCGGGATTGCCTGTGGTTCTCATGCCAATCACGGGATTGCCAGTGGTTCTCATGCCAATCACGGGATTGCCAGTGGTTCTCATGCCAATCACGGGATTGCCTGTGGTTCTCATGCCAATCACGGGATTGCCTGTGGTTCTCATGCCAATCACGGGATTGCCTGTGGTTCTCATGCCAATCACGGGATTGCCTGTGGTTCTCATGCCAATCACGGGATTGCCTGTGGTTCTCATGCCAATCACGGGATTGCCAGTGGTTCTCATGCCAATCACGGGATTGCCTGTGGTTCTCATGCCAATCACGATATTGCCAGTGGTTCTCATGCCAATCACGGGATTGCCTGTGGTTCTCATGCCAATCACGGGATTGCCAGTGGTTCTCATGCCAATCACGGGATTGCCTGTGGTTCTCATGCCAATCACGATATTGCCAGTGGTTCTCATGCCAATCACGGGATTGCCTGTGGTTCTCATGCCAATCACGGGATTGCCAGTGGTTCTCATCCCAATCACGGGATTGCCTGTGGTTCTCATGCCAATCACGGGATTGCCTGTGGTTCTCATGCCAATCACGGGATTGCCAGTGGTTCTCATGCCAATCACGGGATTGCCAGTGGTTCTCATGCCAATCACGGGATTGCCTGTGGTTCTCATGCCAATCACGGGATTGCCTGTGGTTCTCATGCCAATCACGGGATTGCCTGTGGTTCTCATGCCAATCACGGGATTGCCTGTGGTTCTCATGCCAATCACGGGATTGCCAGTGGTTCTCATGCCAATCACGGGATTGCCTGTGGTTCTCATGCCAATCACGATATTGACAGTGGTTCTCATGCCAATCACGGGATTGCCTGTGGTTCTCATACCAATCACGGGATTGCCTGTGGTTCTCATGCCAATCACGGGATTGCCAGTGGTTCTCATGCCAATCACGGGATTGCCTGTGGTTCTCATGCCAATCACGATATTGCCAGTGGTTCTCATGCCAATCACGGGATTGCCTGTGGTTCTCATGCCAATCACGGGATTGCCAGTGGTTCTCATGCCAATCACGGGATTGCCTGTGGTTCTCATGCCAATCACGGGATTGCCAGTGGTTCTCATGTCAATCACGGGATTGCCTGTGGTTCTCATGCCAATCACGATATTGCCAGTGGTTCTCATGCCAATCACGGGATTGCCTGTGGTTCTCATGCCAATCACGGGATTGCCAGTGGTTCTCATGCCAATCACGGGATTGCCTGTGGTTCTCATGCCAATCACGGGATTGCCAGTGGTTCTCATGCCAATCACGGGATTGCCTGTGGTTCTCATGCCAATCACGATATTGCCAGTGGTTCTCATGCCAATCACGGGATTGCCAGGGGTTTTCATGCCAATCACGGGATTGCCAGGGGTTTTCATGCCAATCACGGGATTGCCAGTGGTTCTCATGCCAATCACGGGATTGCCTGTGGTTCTCATGCCAATCACGGGATTGCCAGTGGTTCTCATGCCAATCACGGGATCGCCTGTGGTTCTCGTGCCAATCACGGGATTGCCAGTGGTTCTCATGCCAATCACGGGATTGCCTGTGGTTCTCATGCCAATCACGATATTGCCAGTGGTTCTCATGCCAATCACGGGATTGCCAGTGGTTCTCATGCCAATCACGGGATTGCCTGTGGTTCTCATGCCAATCACGATATTGCCAGTGGTTCTCATGCCAATCACGATATTGCCAGGGGTTCTCATGCCAATCACGGGATTGCCAGGGGTTTTCATGCCAATCACGGGATTGCCTGTGGTTTTCATGCCAATCACGGGATTGCCTGTGGTTTTCATGCCAATCACGGAATTGCCAGGGGTTCTCATGCCAATCACGGGATTGCCTGTGGTTTTCATGCCAATCACGGGATTGCCAGGGGTTTTCACTGGTGTAATATGTGAGTTCAACTAATTCATGTGCTTCACTTCCCGTTAATTATACAAATTTTTCCATAGATGCACTCATGCGAGAATTTTACAAGTATTATTTTTAAATTTGAATGTAGTTTAAATGTAAATTCGTATGTATCACTTCCATAGTCATATTCCTGTGAACAATGGAAATATTTCATACAAGCTCCACTGAATATTTCCCATTTATTATGGCCAGTAAATAGGCCTTCAGTTCGTATCAAAAATAGGCCCTATTTAGGCTCGGGTTTGTCCAGCGTTCATTGATTGGCCGAGAACAGCCAATGGGAGACGCGCTTTCAAATGCTTACTTCAATAAACAAGCTGGACACTGGTCAGTGATTGGTCAATTGGGGTGTGGTCATCGACCAATAGCGGACGCGTATCTGGACCACGTGACCCGATGACAGATGTGACAGCCAACGGCGTAACGGCCACATAAAAAACACGTGGACGCGCTGACCAATGGCAGCCGCAGCTGGACACTGGCGACACGAATCGATACAGCGAGCACTGACCTGCCGCCCCCCGCCCCCCCTCTGTTGCCCTCGGGAGGTCCCTCTTTACTCTCACTTTATTCTCACTAGCCCCCCTCTTTACTCCCACTTTACCCTCATTTGCCCCCTCTTTACTCTCACTTTACCCTAACTTGCCCCCTCTTTACTCTCATCTTACCCTCATTTTTTCCCTATTTACTCTCACTATTACCCTCACTTGCTTCCCTCTTTACTCTCACCTTACCCTCACTTGCCCTCTCTTTACTCTCAACAGCTGTCTTCTTTACCCTCACCTGCCCCATTTCTTATATTTTATTTATTCCCATGAGCTCTCTTTTCAACCTTCTACATCCCCATTCACCATTTCACCATTATTTTTCATCAGCATTTTCCCTTCGCAAGCGCCATTTTTCTTCCACTCCAAACTCCTCTTCGCCCTCAATGCCTTTCTCCTCACGAAGTTTTTTTACATTGCACAAACCTTTTTCCACTTATAGTACTCTTTTTCATCTCATAGTACTCTATTTCCCCTCACTGTACTTTCTTTCCCCTCACAGTGCTCTTTTTTCCCTCTCAGTGTTCTATTTCCCCTCACAGTGCTCTCTTTCCCCGTCACAGTACTCTATTGCCCCTCACTGTGCTCTGTTTCCCCTCACTGTACTCTCTTTCCCCTCACTGTGCTCTCTTTCCCCTCGCAGTTCTCTCTTTCCCCTCACTGTACTCTCTTTCCCTCACTGTGTTCTCTTTCCTCTCACAGTACTCTATTGCCCCTCACTGTGCTCTCTTTCTCCTCACTAGACTCTCTTTCCCCTCACTGTACTCTCTTTCCCCTCACTGTGCTCTTTTTCCCCTCACAGTGCTCTCTTTCCCCTCACAGTGCTCTCTTTCCCTCACTGTTCTCTCTTTTCCCTAAAAATGCTCTCTTTCCCCTTATAGTACTCTATATCCCCTCACTGTAGTCTCTTTGGCCTCATTGTACTCTCTTTCCCCTCACAGTATTCTCTTTCTCCTCACAGTGCTCTCTTTCCCCTCATAGTACTCTATCCCCCCTCACTGTAGTTCCTTTGGCCTCGCTGTACTCTCTTTCCCCTCACTGTACTCTTTTTCCTCTCTCAATGCTCTCTTTTCCCTCACAGTGCTCTCTTCCATCACTGTACTTTCTTTCACTTTCTTTCCCCTAACAGTACTCTCTTTTCCTTTACGGTACTCCCTCCCTCCGCAGTATTTTCTCTCCAGTCCCAACAAGCTCATGCATTTCCGCATGTCTTTTCTTAAATTCACCCCCCTTACTAAAACTGTTTCTTCTATATATACTTCCGACATTTCTTCTCAATGCAGTTGATAATTATTTTTATAAAATTTAATTCACGACCTCTGTTTTCTCTTTTTCTCACAACTTTTTCTCTCTCTTCTTCCCCTCCTCTCTCTATTCCCACTCTCACTTTACTCTCGGAGGAGTGTTTTACTCTAACTTAACTCTCTCTCTCACCATTCGCACTCTCCCTCAACTCTCTCTTTGTCTCTTTCACTCTCTCGATTCCCACTCTCAGTCAACTCTCTCTCTTCTCACTCTCACTCTCTCTCTCAAGTCTCAACTCAACGTCCGCCTGCGCGCCTCTCTCCTCTCACCGACCCTCACGTCTTCTCCCTTTCCTCTCCCTCTCTTCCTTCTCACTCTCTCCTCCGTAGCGGAGAAACGTGGACGCGTCCTGGTTGCTTCGCTGAATTCTCTCACCCCGGCGCGCCGCTCCCTGCCCCCTTCAAATCCTTCAAATTTCCTCGCGTCTCATGCCCATCACACACCCATTCCCCACCCGTGCTTGGTGTTTTTCAATTCCCGATGCACATCTATCGCGAAAAATATGTTTTTAAGCGTGAATATGAGCATAAAGGGATGTGTGAATAGGCAGATATCTGTGTATGCCTAACTCCTTGTTTCCACTTGTTGGCACCTACCGATCCTCTATAGCTACCTATTTACACTTCTACTTACACCTACGTGCCTACTTATAGTCAATTACTTACCTACCATCTCATTTGCGTACACATGTGCTTGCCTAGCAACCTATTTACAAGTATTTTCCTTCCTATACATACGTATCTCTATATATACCGTGGTGATTCGACCTCATGCAATTTCACCCATGTTTTTCGTATAAATATTGCATTCTAATTTCCCACCGAGCGCAAGCCGATAAGCAGGTGCAAAGACTTTAACTTGAAACTTTCAGTGAAGCCCGCACTAGAACTTGAGAACGAGCTACTCGTACGAATACCGTGCACCAAGTCAGCACTTTGTGCCAGTCGATAACGTGCCTCCAAAGCAACCAGATTTCGCAGCCCCAATGTCCAAGCGAAACATATACAAGAATCATTTTCTGTGGAGCATTTTCCCTCTAATCTTTTTGCTCTCCACTCTTCATGCTGCATTTATTGCAGCGAACACAAAACTTAAAGACCTAGCTAGCTCTCTCCGCCGTTCTCACTTTATAATTCGATAATCTCGAGGTCGGACAAGCATTGCTCCAACTCCCAACTCCTAGGCGAGCGTTCTCTACCCTGCCACAGCTCTCTCGTGGCCCTAACTCAATATTTGAAAGCACGGGTCGAGCGAAAGCACACAACCTCATAGCTCTCTGACGGCGCGCATTGCTTGCCCCCGCCGAATGGAGCAGGGCAAGTTTCCTTTCCTTCACTAAGCTCTCCTTCGAGAATTGCCTCTTAACGGTACTGGCACAAGCTCTCTCACGAGCTCTCCTTTTAACCCTCAAAAGCATAAATTTACCCTCTCGTATTCCTCTTTATGAACACCAGCCCCATTTTACCCTCACTATATGTACCTCCGCTTCCGTATTGCGTTCTTTCGCAAGTGCTCCAAACGAGCACAACGGCAACCAAGCGCTTTTTATCAGCTCCTACTCACACATATATAGCACCTTCTTTGCTTTACACTATGACTGCAGCCGACACTACTACGCCACCATCTCTGGCAATCCTACAACCTGATATGCGTATAGCAGCTCACTATCGATTCCTATGTTGCAACCAACCGGGATCCTAAGTCGGCAACGAAACCGGTGTAGTCATCACTCGATGTTCACTCCACACAACTATATATAAAAGGTTCCAAACGAGTTCTCGCT
This sequence comes from Morinoia aosen, assembly GCA_030386875.1. Taxonomy (NCBI): domain Eukaryota; kingdom Metazoa; phylum Arthropoda; class Malacostraca; order Amphipoda; family Talitridae; genus Morinoia; species Morinoia aosen. The sequence goes on along the minus strand of CM059578.1, from coordinate 25,203,965 downwards.
ACACCAACGCGCCAGTACTGCACTTTGCAAGCGCTGGGAATAGTGCACGGTGTACGTCATTTCAAGGGCATCGTAGATCGAAAAACTCGTAAAAAGCATCATCGTTTAGGCTGACTGCAGTACAAACTGCAGTAAAGCTCGGAACAAAAATAAACCATCATAATAAATCATCCTCATATCATTTGTTCTCTGTCGGTTGAGTAACACTACATAGAAATCAGATGTTAATTGTCGCATCGGACAAACACCATACCCTATTAAAAATTAAGGGAGTAGCATGGTTGATTAAAGGAGACAGCGGAGAATTAAAGGAGTATTGAGCGAACCGAGGCCTCTTCCCTTCTGACACTTCCAGGGCGCGACTCATAAGCGCGATGCGAGCAAGTTCTCCCATGTTGCTACCAGAGGCCACTTGTGCAGATGGCCTCTTGGTGAAACACCTGCCATCTTTCTCGAGAGAAATGACGGTTGCCATCTTAATTTTCGCCTCAGTTTTGAAGTTGGTGTTGTGCGTGACAGATGTCTGGATCGTGTCTCTATTATTTAAAACGTTTCAAGTAGTGTTAGAGTGTATATCAGTGCGAGTGTGTATTACGTGAGGGTGTATAGTACGTGAGGGTGTCAGAAGAAACAAGAGATGGAAGAGACGTATAATGCTGGTCTGTAGAGGCATTATTTCAAGAGCATGAACGGAGCAAGGACCCCACTGCTAATTTCACCACCTCGGTCAATTGATATTTTAGACGATTCATCGTTGTGGTGAGGCTGGTAGTGAAGGCAAAACCTCAATGTGAGCAATGTAAAAACAACAAAATGTGGAAACCAAACCTGAATTTTCCCTCGTCAGTCTCCAGCAACCTTTGAATTGAAGGACGTTCTTGAAGGTGATCAACTATGTGTTCAGATACAAATTTGTGTGTGTAGGGGGGGGGGGAGTTTGTGTGTGGGTATAGGGGTAGGTGAGTGGGAGGGGGTTGTGGGGAGGGTTTGTGTGTGGGGATAGGTGGGGGAGTGTGTGTATATGAATAGCCGGTGTAATTAAGCTCGGGCAAGGTAAAGTCATTTCATTTTCCTTTCTAAGTTTAGGAATGAAAGATGAAAAATCTGCTGGACGATAATTGTTTTTGTTATATATATATAGCTACAAGTATATTCTTTCAACGACCCTAGGGTATTGTTGCTATATTATTTTCAAGGTACATTTATATTGTTCCCTGCAGGCTTTCGCCTCCAAGGCTGCGTACAGCTGATTTCCCATTATTGCACATTCAACCGTTGACGCTTCTCAACCAAATATAGCCAGTTGCCCATTAATTACCTTAGTTATTGCATTGCGAAAACTTCAAGCATAAGTTATACGTCACAAACATGTCCCATTAATGTCAGCTTAATAATGAACACGCACCCATGAAATTTTCTGCACATTAGTAAGAATGTATTTAATTTACATACTCTGGTACATTTTTATTGTGCTATAAACCGTGTTTGCTTATGGTGAATTGATTAATCGCGCAAGAATTAAGGTAATTCAAGGGCAAACTGGTTATAATCGGTTTGAGCAGTGTGACGGTTGGAAAGAGTGACTAATGGGAAATCAGCTGTGCGCAGCCGTTTTTTTAAAATCAAATTAAGAGGTGGCCATCCTGGGCCTCTCATGATTCTCCGATGGTAAATAGGAGAAACTGGTCGCGCCTTGGGAGCGCGACGGTAGTGCTCCATGCTGAGCCATGCGTGGCCACCGGTTGGGACAGAGGCGCAGGCGCGCCTATAAAGTGGACACTTCGAAGTTGCCTCATAGGAGACGCATGGATGAAACAACCATGCATATTTGGGAGCGCTCCCAAGAATCACCGATGCCACTTCTATAATTTTTAATAGGGTACTGCTTACCTACCCATCTTCCTGCCTTTTACCCTATATTCATTCCTTCCTTATGACCTACTTTCCTTTATACCTATATTCTGCATATCTTTGTCCCAACCTAACGTATAGGCCTGCCCTAACCGATGTACCTTCCTACTTACATATATGCCTATTACCTATTCCCCACCCAAATACCAACCGACTTACCTGCTTGCTTATATTCCTACTTCTTACTTTTACTTCTTCCTATACTTAAATATATGTATACATATTACCTATCCATCTATCCAATGATCAACCTACTTACCTGCTTATACATATATTTACCAACCAACCTTTATCACACTCCCACACGTCTAAATTTCCGCATGTCACGCCCATCAACAATTATCGACGTCAATATTCATCCCTATACCATCGCAGTGACACTAATCAGACACGTTAGGCCGAGTATATATTTAGGCCGAGTATTTATTTCCTTTCATTGTATTCACCATTCACCGCACATTAAATGCTCACAATTCACCACACAATAGGCCGAGTATTTTCCTTCATCATACTCACAGTTCACCGCACAATAAATATTCCTTCTACCTGCATGGTAGATTCTGGGATTTTTGCTGCTTTTACATGGCCGTAACGATGCTGCTCTCGTATTATGGAATAAATGTTCTGAAGGGTACAAAAAATAGCATCAATATCCGGAACATTAGGCAAAATGGAATAAAATATCGAAAAGCATGGGAAATACCACGAATATTCCGAATAGAGCACAAAATGGCGCAAATATTTTCTATAAGACACGAAAATTGAATAAAACCGCTCACTGTTCGCGCACGACACTGAACAAAATTATTCTCTATGGAGAGATTATATTTAGTTTTTGTTTGGGAGTAATTTTAGTATTCCTCCCATGCGCAATCAGGGAGTAATTGGTAGTAAATATCGGGAGTAATTCCCCGTTTATAACTAGGGTAATTCATCAAATATCGAACAGAAACCACGTGTGTCTAGAAACAACCTTCATAAATCGGTAACTTTTGCTCTGAATAACTGTTGCGGGCCTCAAGATTATTCTTGAACAGTTGCTTTCTAGTTCTGTGATGTCGCTTTAAAGACAACGTAGATTGTTGGAATTTATTTATTGTTCTAAAAATCGAATTCTTTAATAACATAATTTCATCAATATCGAACATGAATCGAACAAGAATTTTGATTCGAACAGGATGGTTTGTCAATTAGTTCTCCTCGTATGGAACATTTGTTAGACTATTAGCACGCCACGTATGGTTTGTCTATTAGTACGCCTCGTATATTTTGTCCATCAATATGCCTCGTATGGTCTATCTATTTGAATACCTCTGATAGTTTGTCTATTAGTACACCTCGTATAGTTTGTCAATTATTATGCCTCATATGGCTTTTCTATTTGTACACCTCTGATGGTTTGTCAATTAGTACTCCTCGTATGGAACTTTTGTTTTATTATAGGACGTCCTATATTAAGAAACTTTTTAAAACCCAATATGTTGACATGTATCTCATGTGGCCACTTGGAAAATGAACGTTTTTCTTTCATTCTTTTTTTCTTTGGTGCACTGGCTTTTCTTGGAAATGCTCGCGGTGGCACAGCGGTTAAGGGATCGGACTTGTATGTTGGAGTCGCGGGTTCGTATCCCGGCGCTGGCGCTGCGATTTTCCCCGTTGGGTATAAGGGAAAGCTCAAACACAACACCCCACTCGACCCAGGTGTCGGAAATGGGTACCGGCTTTACGGGGGAACCGTCATGGTGTCCTATATATAGTGTTAGTAATAAGACATTTGAAAAACCAATGCTTAAGATCATTTGTATTAGGCTTGATTGGAAATAAAGCATCCCAAAGATGCCGATGTTTGTTTTGTTTGTTTGTTTGAAATAACTGTCACATTACTTATTTTCAAGATGCATTTGAATGGAGAGTTATCAAAATTTGAATATGATGTCGATTTTTCATTTGCAGTGTTTGTTGAACCATCATTGTGATCATCAACCTGTGTGACCTTTTTTGGAGTAGCGTGTAAAGCACTCGTCAATGAATTATTATTGATGCTTGCATAAATTTTCTTGGCAAGGGATTGATCATCAGTAAATGTAGCCAGACGAATCATTGATGATCTTGAGGGCCTTGGAACACCAGCAGCTGATTGGTAGCCCTTCACCAGAATTCCCATCTTCAACTATTCAATGTTATTATCAAGCGTTAATACAATATTTTAATGAAACAAAACAGGCGTTCAATAGATCGATACAGTTATTTAAAAGAATTTAGAATCGAAAAGCCATGTTCGAGGCATAAATTCATGATTTTTAAGGAATTTTCATTCGAACACCTTTGTTCAGTATTTAATACTGACATGAAAAAGGAACTGAATGTCGAACATGGAATAATTATCAAGTTTTTGGCGGAAAAGAAAAAAATACAGCAACAGAACATCATATGACAACACTACTCTCTAGTTATGACGGGAGGTTGACGGTGACCCAACAACAATTGAACCGTCGCAATTTTCCCGAGGTGCGTAAGATTTTTCGAGTGAAAAAATTCGACCAATTTGTAAGGGTCGTACAGAAAATGCGTTCGCAACCGCTGGTAGCAGTTTGCAGCTCACCGAAATGAGTTTTTATCGCTAAAATAGGAGTTTTAGATGTAAGATCACTGGCACTGAGCAAGTTTGGATGCTTACTAAATTTATTACGCGCATATTTCCAAAGTTGTTCGATAATCAGTTCAGTTCGATATTTGATGAATTACCCTACAGGCAGTAAATTCAGTACATGAACATGAAGAATAATCTCCAGGATATATGGAATCTTAACGCGTTATTTTCAGCAGCGCAATTCCCAGTAATAACTGCTGAAATCATTCCCAAATGAATGGTAGAAATTTAGTCTCTATAATAATTAAAGGCCGCTAAAAATTACTGCTCAGTGAATGCGGAAAGTTAAAAATGTTAAAATTCGGAGACCAATAACTTAATGATGGAAACTACTCCCCAATTTAATTAAGAAATGTGTACAAGCTGATGGAAATTCAATTCATTAAATGTTAGAAATTACAATCCAATACATAAGTACTCGAAATTCCTCGCTAATAAACCCAAAAAAAAAGACAAATTTCGGACGATATCCGGCAGGGGTTACAGAGGCTCAGCGCCGCCCTTTGTTTGCTGAGGGCGGCGAATATCCGTATATATATATATAGTACTTCTGGAGCCTCCTATATATAGCACTTCTGGGGCCTCCTATATATCCCTATTAAAAATTAAGGGAGTAGCATGGTTGATTAAAGGAGACAGCGGTGAATTAATTGAGTATTAAGCAAACCGAGGCCTCTTCCCTTCTGAGACTTCCAGGGTGCGACTCTTAAGCGCGATGCGAGCACGTTCTCCCATGTTACTACCAGAGGCCACCTGGACAGATGGCCTCTAGGTGAGACGCCTGCCATCTTTCTCCAGAGAAATGCCAGTTGGTATCTTTCGCGCCGCCAGTTTTGAAGTTGGTGTTGTGCGTGACAGATGTCTGGATAGTGTCTCTATTATTTAAAACGTTTCAAGTATTGTTAGAGTGTATATCAGTGCGAGTGTATATTACGTGAGGGTGTATAGTACGTGAGGGTGTCAGAAGAAACATTAGAGATGGAAGAAACGTAGAATGCTGGTCTGTAGAGGCATTATTTCAAGAGCATGAACGGAGCTAGGGCCCAGCTGTTAGTTCCACCACCTCGGTCAATTGATATTTATGACGATTCATCGTTGTGGTGGGGCTGGTAGTGAAGGCAAAACCTCAATGTGAGCAATGTAAAAACAATAAAATGTGGAAACCAAACCTGAATTTCCCCTCGTCAGTCTTCAGCAACCTCTGAATTGAAGGACGTTCTTGAAGGTGATCAACGATGTGTTCAGATACATATTGGGTGTGTGTGTGTGTGTGTGTAGGGGGGGGGGGTTGTTTGTGGGTGTGGGGGTAGGTGTGTGTGAGGGGGGTGTGGGGAGGGTTTGAGTGTGGGGGTAGGTGGGGGAGTGTGTGTATATGAATAGCCGGTGTAATTAAGCGCGGGCAAGGTAAAGTCATTTTATTTTCCTTTCTAATTTTAGGATTGAAAGATGAAAAATCTGCTAGACGATTGTTTTTGTTATATATATAGCTACGAGTATATTCTTCTAACGACCCTAGGGTATTGTTGCTATATTCTTTTCAAGGTACATTAATATTGTTCCCTGCAGGCTTTCGCCTCCAAGGCTGCGTACAGTTGTTTTCCCGTTATTGCACATTCAACCGTTGACGCTTCTCAACCAAATATAGCCAGTTGCCCATTAATTACCTTAGTTATTGCGTTGCGAAAACTTCAACCATAAGTTATACGTCACAAATATGTCCCATTAATGTCAGCTTAATAATGAACACGCGCCGTCGAAATTTTCTGCACATTAGTAAGAATGTATTTAATTTACATACTCTGGTACATTATATATATTGTGCTATCAACCGTGTTTGCTCATGGTGAATTGATTAATCGCGCAAGAACTAAGGTAATTCAAGGGCAAACTAGTTATAATCGGTTTGAGCAGTGTGACGGTTGGAAAGAGTGACTAATGGGAAATCAGCTGTGCGCAGCCGTTTTTTTAAAATCAAATTAAGAGGTGGCCATCCTGGGCCTCTCATGATTCTCCGATGGTGGTGAATAGGAGAAACTGGTCGCGCCTTGGGAGCGCGACGGTAGTGCTCCATGCTGAGCCAGCGTGGCCACCGGTTGGGACAGAGGTGCAGGGGCGCCTATAAAGTGGACACTTCGAATCCGACTCAAAGGAGAAACATGGATGCAACAACCAAGTAGTAATGCGAGCGCTCCCAGGAATCACCGATGCCACTCCTATAATTTTTAATAGGGATAGTACTTCTGGAGCCTCCTATATATATAGCACTTCTGGGGCCTCCTATATATATATAGTACTTTTGGGGCCTCCTATATATATAGTACTTCTGGGGCCTCCTACATATATATTTATATAAAGCACTTTTGGGGCCTCCTCTATATATAGTCCTTCTGTGGCCTCCTATATATACAGTACAGTACTTCTGGGGCCTCCTGTATATATTGTACTTCTGGGGCCTCCTACACATATATATATAGCAATTCTGGGGCCTCCTATATATATAGTACTTCTGGGGCCTGCTATATATACATAGCACTTCTGGACCCTGCTATATATATATAGCAGGGCTCTATTATGCTGTACGCGCAGCGCGTCAGGACTCATAGCCTTTCTAAGAACAAACAACAAAGCAAACACGAATGGAAGGAAAACAATGAAGCAAACAAAAGAAGAAAGGACATTCAGATGAAAACAATCGATTTGGCCGACGGTTAATATATGGGGCTGGTGATATATATATGTGCATATTCATATTTATTTATGAATATGTAGATATGTGTGCGTGTGTTTGTAAAACGCTCCATGTGATAGATTATACATGAAAAATTGATTTATATATACCTAAATATTGTACTTATGAATTTATATAACTTATATTTGCGTCACAAAAATAAATACGGTAAATCCCATACATGCAGGGTGCCCCGTATAAAATGTTGTCACTCTTTGACTGCACAAAAATTTTTTTACTTGTTTTTATATGAGTTTAATAAATATAGATGAAAGTCTAGACTAAAACAATATATTTTTATTTGTTTTTATATGGGTTTTATGAATATATAAGAAAGTCTAGAAATGAACAATATATTAAAAAAATTCAATTTCATACCAGAAAATTTAGTTGCACCTGGAACCAATCCATAAATACACTAGTAAACGCCAATAAATACAATAACTACGTATTATATAAATGTATACACTTGTTTTAGAAACGAAAAATTAATAATACATGACAGACTTACCTTTTTACACAAAACATGAGTCTATTTTTAATTTTGCCAGCAATCAGAGACCGGAAATGTTTTTTTCATATATTTATAAGCTACACGTGCATTTAAAACACCAATTTCAGTTTAGTTTGATTGGATAAAATAGCAGGCGGTGCTACGCTCACTATTGGTCACTATTGAATCAGTCTGACCAGTCACTACTCTCTGGCCGATGGTCAGCTGACCAATCACAGCCTTGTTTACATGGTCAGCTGACCAATGGCCGGCCGATGCCAGCTGCCCGCTTGACCAATCAAAAGGGCCGTAAAAATCCAATATGGCTGACCATGTGACGACCAATGTTCGATTCCACGTGTTTTTTAGCGTCAATTCAATTGTCAATAAATGCTTTGTTTTGTGAATTAAAGTTTACTTGGATTTTTATATCATTACCTATTTAGAGGAAATCCGATATTCAATTAAATTATCAATAATTATTTAATAGCTATTTTACCATGAATGTTTTCCCGTCAAAAAAATTCGTTGGTAAATCATAACTACGAAATGTTTAAAATTTGATAAAAATTATGGTGTGGAAACCATGCTCCAAAAGGCGTATTCCGATAATTTATTCTTAAGTGGAATAATTTTACACTTGATTTCAAATGGTAAAAAATATGTCAACGTTAAAAAAAATTAAAGTTCTAGTTGATAGTTTTCTACGCCAATTTTTCATCAAAAATGTTCGTTTGTGATTTTCATCAAAATCACACAAACTGGTTTTATACGCACATTTTATATTGAAATAGTTTATCCAATTTAGAAAATCATAAATATTCATGAAAATTAATTCAATTTTTTCTCTGACGCGCAGTTTTTGCTGAAATATTAATAAATAGGAAAAATTTTTGCCGCAAAAGCTGGCGGGAGATTCCCGTAGACTTGGTGGACAGCGGCACAAAGTTTCGCTCATCTCGTACGAAACTTTCTGCTTCAGCCTGGACCCTCGAGCGATCTAATTGAGCGAAACAAACTGGAAGGCAAAAGTGATAAAAACGAAGATCAATTAAGTGGAAAGAAGTGAGAGGGAGGGGGGAAGAGGCGGACCCAAACCGAAATAAATATAGAGTATTTAATAAGAGTTCCGTGTAACTTACAAAGCAAAAAATGTGTTGCTTGTACGGTTGGAAATTAATTCGATGCCATAATTGGGGATGATGTTTAACCTGAAGAAAATGACCGTTTTTCCCGAAATGAAACAACACTCGGCGCTGCTCAAATGCAAGGTGTAAACGTTCCCACATTCCAAAAATGTAACTTAACCATGTACACTGGCACACCAAAATTTATTTTATTCCATATTGAGTTATCAATATATCCTTGCAATTAATAACAAATAACTGATTATTACTAATATTCCATCCTAATCATTTTACTCGAAATTAAATACTGAATTTTATAAACTACTATAAATGAATCCTGTTGGTGCCTGGTGTGAAAAATGGCTTTTTCTTCCGTAGATTAATTGAATTTCTCGTTTCTACTGTCCGTTAAATGATCACAAGTTCAGCAATCATTTCTTCGTCAGTAAATACAACTTTAAAAATTTGGGTGACAATTTCCGACAGAGAAAACGCTTGGGATGCAACATACGGATCGTTTGGAGCAGAATATTTTAGAAGTTACCACCATTAAATTAACTCTATAACAGTCGTACCTACCCAGTCTAACTTTTTCACCGGAGCATGCATGTTTTTCGCCACCCAAGCGATTTAATTACTTAAGCAGCGAAAAACATGCATGTTGGCGGTGAAAAAGTTAGACTGGGTATAGTCTTTTGTCTGTCACCCTAATTATTTGTAGTAATTATTAACTTGAATATTATTATTTTATTGGTGAGTAACTCTTATCTTAAGTATTGCTATCCTATAGTTATTATTATCTTTAGCACCGTTATTGTTCAGTAATTACTATTTAATATAATCATTTCCGTTATCATTCAGTAACTATCATCTTTAGTGTTACTATTATTATTTAGCAATCACTATATTTTTTTTATATTGTTAAGAAATACATTATCTATAGAAAAATTAGGACCTAGATACTAGTTAATTAAACTTCCAAAAACTATGCAGGATTGAGATGATATTTACCATAAAAACTGCGATGGCTGATAAGAAAATGGGTACGGACGCCCTAAAAACAATAAAAATTAATAAGACAGATAATACGTTAAAGATAATACAACTTTCCAGTAATATAGCTTTTGTTATATAAGTATTTACATATTTTACATACGCCATGAATATGAACTTTACATAGAATATATTTTTTTGCAATCTATTTGTCAGCACTCGATTGTTTGTACCCTTTATCCATGCATCCTATATCTATGCTCTCTATTTGAATGCAGACCATTTGAATGCACCCTACGTTCATGCCCCTTATTTCCTTTCACCCTATTTTATACACTCTATTTAAACGCAACATATTTTCATGCTCGCTATGTCCGGGAACCTATTTGCATGCACCTGATTTGGATGCACCTTACATGCATGCACCCTTTACAATACACCCTATTTCCAAGCACCTTATTTCCATGCTCCTTATTTTCATGAGAACTATTTACCTGCACCCTATTTCCTTGCACCCTATTTTCATGCGCCCTAACCCTATTTCAATGCACCCTGTTTCTATGCACTCTATTTCTGCGTACCCTATTTCAAAGCACCCAATGAAGAAATACCGCGCACCTCTGCATGCGTGAAAAACAAACTACCTCCTATTTACGTGCTGCGTGTACGATGTGGCTATTATATCTTTCCTAATACCACTCTAAATTAATTGAGTTCCGTATTTTTGCAAATAATATTGACATTAGGAGTAGACGCACGATAGTTTGAGAGTTACTTATCAAATCGATCTCATGCAGACCGCTTAGTTAAATTTTAAATTAAATTAAATCATTATGAAAAATTTGGGTGTTCCTCAAGGATCCATCCTTGGTCCACTATATTGTTTTCATTTTTAATAACTGTTTCCCTCCAATGCTTTCTAACACACAAATATCGATGTGCAGATGTTGTTCAAATTACAATTACAAGTTCTGTGGTGGAATTACCTCAGACAAAAAGGAAAAGCTGAAAGCCTAATATTATGTAACCTGATATGATGGTATGATCAAAAGTTCTCAAACTAAATGCGGTCAAAATACAATGCTTTATTTTTGGATCTATGGATACAATTAAAAAAATTATCTAAAGCCGACTTTTCATAACGGTAGTGAATGGTAAAATTAAATCATTAGAAAAAGTAAAGCTTATGGTTCGATCAAAATATGTCCTTCACGCAACTCACACGCTAAGAAAATTTACAGCAGAACTTACAGAGCTTGACAAATTTTTCATCGTATAAAACGCATACTAGACGAAAAATCTAAATTATTTGTCATTTAAGCGTTATCGCGTATTGACTATTGCGGCGTAAAGAATGGGGTAGACATACTTCAATGTGTTCAGAGGGTGATACAAAATTGCATGAATTTCGCAGCCAAGGTGGTAGGCGAATCTAAATTCAAGAAGAGTGATCATGCAACTCTTCTCCTAAATAAACTCGGCTGGACTCTTATTCAAGAAAGGTTTCTCTCTCAAGTCCACCACGCACTTTTCGCATCATATCTCCTTCAGATGCAATGCTGATATTGTACCATTCTTTCCCCACTCAAACTAACTAAAAGCTGAATGATGGAAATAGCGTCGTCGTCAACTACCTCTAATCTAACATTGGGCTGAAAGCTCTGTCAATATCAGGCGCTTTACTGTGGAACAAACTTTCTGTGAGGATCAAAATCCCCAAACAATGAAAGAATATACGACCAAAATATCACGGCATTTTACCTCATGATGACCATAATTGTACAGACTGAAAGTCCGAGTGAAAAGATAGTTCTGATTGTCGACCTCTTAGTCTTAGACGTAGTGCTATTTGAATTAACCCATTTTACTTTTAACAAGTTATTCCCTCATATCGCAAGTTCCTAAGCTCGTATATCAATATAAGTTAGCACTAACATGAGCGTTTTCAACGATGCTTCACTGGTATTGTACTGTTTTTATTACTTGCATTTACGTGCATTATCAAACTTAGATTAATGTAACAACGGAAATGCATTTTTCAAGCTTCTTGTCTCACTTATTCGTTTCGACTACTGACAAGGGTATTATAACACACATGTGTGTATTTGTCAACCTAGAATCTTTATGTTAAAATTAAAGAAGCAAAGATTCTTTTTGTATCATCTTATTCAGATACAAACTGCTTTTTCTTTTCTTTTTACCTTTTACTCATCAATTGTCAGCAACTTACACAGGCACGAACACAACACACGTCAAAATACGCACCAAACGCCACAACAGCGCGCAAAAGCGACCAACATTTACGCGTCTCGCTACAGAAATAAAAAGGCGCTCATCAATCGCTCATGTAGTGGACAAGAGGGGAAGCATATATATATGTTCTATATATCTTTTTCATTTTTATATATATGTCCCCTCGGCCAGCCTAAAGCGGCCTAATCGAATCTTGCAAAAAACATTAGCGATCCAGCGGGGAAATGGGGGCTGTGCTGTGCTGTGGTGAGGTGTGCTGTACTGTGGTGTATTGTACTGCGTTGTACTGTGCTGTACTGTACTGTACTATGCTGTACTGTACTGTACAGTACAGCACAGTCAAAGTCCCACACAGGACTTTGTGTAGACTATACTCAGGTGTGCTGTGGGTGTGTGTGTGTGTTCCCTACACACCCGCATTTGTTTCACACACCCACACACCCACACACCCACACACCCACACACCCACACACCTCTGCTCCTTATACTCACTCAAACATCCCCCACACACACACCACACTTAGACACACAACTCACACTCATCACACACGGACACACACAAATACACACCTGCTCTTTCACACACACACACACCTACAGTCTCTCCTTGATTCACGCTTTACACGCCATACACACTTACACGCCATACACACTTACACGTCCATCAGCTCTCCTGCACATTCGAACATTTTTTTTTTTCGTACACAATGCTTGGCATATGTCATTCCGTCCACAATATCTGGCTCTTTTATTTTTATGTTTGATAATGTTTGACATGTTTCCCATGCAAAGATTGGCACATAATATTTCTCGTAAAGAATTTGACGAAGATTGGGACATGATATTTCTCGTAAAGAATTTGACAAAGATTGGCACATAATATTTCTCGTAAAGAATTTGGGAAAGATTGGCACATAATATTTCTCGTAAAGAATTTGACAAAGATTGGCACATAATATTTCTCGTAAAGAATTTGACAAAGATTGGCGCATAATATTTCTCGTAAAGAATTTGACAAAAAATGGCACATAATATTTCTCGTAAAGAATTTGACAAAGATTGGCACATAATATTTCTCGTAAAGAATTTGACAAAGACTGACACATAATATTTCTCGTAAAGAATTTGACAAAGAATGGCACATAATTTTTCCCGCATAATATTCATATGTGGCTGGCAATATTATTACACGAACACACGAGCGTGGGCATTCAATGCACATACACATTCCAAATGGAATTCCGCTGCGCGTTGTTTTAACGCACCTATGTGCGTAATGTGTGCGTCTTTTATGCTTGCATTAAATACGCGCGAAATCAAACAAAAGGTGAACATTTACGCGTGACGGCACTCATTCCGACGCACTTTAGCGCGTTGCATCACGCGTATGAAGAATTGTGTGTTGTGTGGGGCGATACTTTAATGGCTGAGTTCAAACTGCTTTATAAGTTCACCTACTGATGAGTGGTTCTACTATACTGGTTGATTAGGCTATTGCCTAATTCGTTTTGAATAAGTAATAAAGATTGTCGTTTGCAAACAAAGTAGCTAAATATTCAAGTTATTATGTGAGAAGAACAGATGTCTGTGTTTGCAATTGGGCAGGAATGATTCTGAACGAATTCAATTTACGATCAAAAATACATAGTTTGTGCCAAATATTTTATGTCTTTGATATCACAAACCTACATGTACTTAATGTAGCCAGTACACAAATACGCATCCATAAAAATTTATTAATGAATACACAAACTAGGGAAGGTAATTAACAATATATATGCGCACCATAGAGCTGAGACTCCGGTGCTCAATATTGTATTAAAATGCAATGAATTTTACACATTTATTCACGAATAACTTTTCTGAAAAAATTATTGCGCTTGGCAACAACACTCTAATATCCGTTTAGATTGAGTATGATTGCTGTCTGAAAAATCAGCAATCGCTACCAATTTTTTGAGTCAAAATTCATGCCTTATATATACTTGTACTATATATCAGTACCGATAAATAGTTGTACTATTGCAGCACTAAAGTTAAAATAGTTGTACTTCAGCTTTCAGCTGTCCCTATACCACAACACGATTGTGTCTACCACAACACGGTTGTGTCTACCACAACACGGTTGTGTCTACCACAACACGGTTGTGTCTACCACAACACGGTTGTGTCTACCACAACACGGTTGTGTCTACCACAACACGGATGAGTCTACCACAACACGGTTGTGTGTACCACAACACGGTTGTGTCTACCACAACACGGTTGTGTCTACCACAACACGGTTGTGTCTACCACAACACGGTTGTGTCTACCACAACACGGTTGTGTCTACCACAACACGGTTGTGTCCACCACAACACGGTTGTGTCTACCACAACACGGTTGTGTCTACCACAACACGGTTGTGTCTACCACAACACGTTTGAGTGTACCCCAACACGGTTGTGTGTACCACAACACGGTTGTGTGTACCACAACACGGTTGTGTCTACCACAAGACGGTTGTGTCTACCACAACACGGTTGTGTCAACCACAACACTTTTGTGTGTACCACAACACGGTTGTGTGTACCACAACACGGTTGTGTGTACCACAACACGGTTGTGTCTACCACAACACGGTTGTGTCTACCACAACACGTTTGTGTGTACCACAACACGGTTGTGTGTACCACAACACGGTTGTGTGTACCACAACACGGTTGTGTCTACCACAACACGGTTGTGTCTACCACAACACGTTTTTGTGTACCACAACACGGTTGTGTGTACCACAACACGGTTGTGTGTACCACAACACGGTTGTGTCTACTGCAACACGGTTGTGTCTACCACAACACGGTTGTGTCTACCACAACACGGTTGTCCTAACTAAAAAATACGAATTGACCTACCAAAAAATATGAATTTTCCCAACAAAAATATGGACATTCTAATCATATAGAGATGGATTACCCGACCACAAACATGGTTTGCCGTATAAAAAATTAAATTTTTCTTACCTGATTAAGGATTCCCCTATACATGCAGCGATAATTTCCCAATATATGCAAACACATAATTTCTCTATATACTATATATGCAAGCACAAAATTTCTCTATACACTATATACGGTAGATAACAAGGTGCAGGTATTGCAATAATGCTTTGCATCGCCGCCTTTTACAAGAAAAACAGCAGTAAATACTACGGCTGTGACCGGACTAGAAATATACGGTCTAGCGATTCGTAAAAAGAAAGAATTTTCCCTGGGACGGAAAATATTACTGAGGTGACCTCAGTAAATATTTCGCAACCTTAGTAAATACTTCGCAACCTCAGTAAACACTTCGCAACCTCAGTAAATACTACAGAACCTCAGTAAATACTACAGAACCTCAGTAAATACTACAGAACCTCAGTAAATACTACAGAACCTCAGTAAATACTACAGAACCTCAGTAAATACTACAGAACCTCAGTAAATATGCAATAAATACCACGGAACCTCAACAAATATTCATTGAATACTACGGAAATATCCTAACAAGTGAAAAAAAGGAAGCATTTTTCCTTGCGACTGTTTTCCCTCATCGATCGATTACGGCCTCCTTTTGGGTCCGTTCTCATCTTTTCAGTCATTTATTCCGGCAGAGATTAGCTTTTTATCCCGCAGCCCCGCCCCCGCACACACCGTCTGCGTCCGTCTCTGGCCCTCGAGCTCGTGTCGTGAGGGTCAGGCCTAAATCGAGCGAATTAGCGGGCCTTCTTGTGCTGAAATTAGCGGGCTTTCTGCTGCTGAAATTAGCGGGCCTTCTGCTGTTGAAATTAGCGGGCCTTCTTCTGCTGAAATTAGCGGGCTTTCTGCTGCTGAAATTAGCGGGCCTTCTGCTGTTGAAATTAGCGGGCCTTCTTCTGCTGAAATTAGCGGGCTTTCTGCTGCTGAAATTAGCGGGCCTTCTGCTGCTGAAATTAGCGGGCCTTCTGCTGCTGAAATTAGCGGGCTTTCTGCTGCTGAAATTAGCGGGCCTTCTACTGCTGAAATTAGCTGGCCTTCTGCTGCTGAAATTAGCGGGCCTTCTTCTGCTGAAATTAGCGGGCTTTCTGCTGCTGAAATTAGCGGGCCTTCTGCTGCTGAAATTAGCGGGCCTTCTTCTGTTGAAATTAGTGGACCTTCTTCTGCTGAAATTAGCGGGCTTTCTGCTGCTGAAATTAGCGGGCCTTCTGCTGCTGAAATTAGCGGGCCTTCTGCTGCTGAAATTAGCGGGCTTTCTGCTGCTGAAATTAGCGGGCCTTCTACTGCTGAAATTAGCTGGCCTTCTGCTGCTGAAATTAGCGGGCCTTCTTCTGCTGAAATTAGCGGGCTTTCTGCTGCTGAAATTAGCGGGCCTTCTGCTGCTGAAATTAGCGGGCCTTCTTCTGTTGAAATTAGTGGGCCTTCTTCTGCTGAAATTAGCGGGCTTTCTGCTGCTGAAATTAGCGGGCCTTCTGCTGCTGAAATTAGCGGGCCTTCTTCTGTTGAAATTAGCGGGCCTTCTTCTGCTGAAATTAGCGGGCCTTCTGCTGCTGAAATTAGCGGGCCTTCTCCTGCTGAAAGTAGCGGCCTTCTTCCTTTTGCACTAAAATTAGCTCATGAAACATTGATATTAAAAATGCATTTCACAAACTAGTGAGGTTGAAATAAATATGCAGGCAATGGAAATTTCTGTACCACACTCATGTACGGATTCACTAATGCAGTAAACTTTGTTGTTATTACGAAGACCAAGTCTTCGATGCTGGACTAGTGTACACGACTCGTCAAAAATGAAGGGATTCAGTATTTTGATTAAATAAATCTTACAAATATGCATGACAAACAAATATATCCATCCCAATAGTACCCGCCATTAAATAAACCTTGCAGACGTGGATGCCAAACAAATACATCCAAGCCAACAGTACCCGCCATCAAAATATTCTTGTACTTGTGCACTGGTGAAACTCGTATCACAGATACGGTCATTGAGCGTCCTTGTGAGCGTCACAGACACACGGAAGCAGCGGACACCAAATGAATATATGAAGTAACTCACCAAACGAATTATTAGCTAAGAAGATATTTTTAGATCAGCCTTCGTAAGAAAAGAAGAAAAATTGTGCAGCTCAGAGGTTTTGTTAAGCTAGGAGCAGCACTATCTTTGGCTGGAATATTCTACGAGTACAACTGCTTTTAGTTCATTAAATTCAGTTGATTGAATTCATTTTCGATTCAATTCTGTTTTGTTTCATTCGTATTCTGTTTCGTTAGAGGTCGTTCTACCTCTATTGAAACTCTCATTTGATTATCAATAATACGAGGTAATACGTATTATTGATACGATACATACGATAAATATGGTATTTCGCTCAAAACATGTTTATATATTAAATTTTTACATTTTTTACATTTATGGCATTTGCATTTAATTTTTTTTTACTTGTTTACATACATGTTTTTTATCATTTTTTGAAAGATTGCATTTATTATGGTCACTCAAAATTATGATCAGCAAAACCATACGAACTGGATAGGCGTATCTGTCATATAAGTTTCACTGCCTCACAATTGTAAGTTATAAATAATATACCGCTTTCAAATCACGCGTTTTATTATTTGAGATAAATTTTTTTGTAAGCCATTTTTGGAAATATTAACACGTAAAAAATTTAGGATTTATTGAGGGATGAATCATAGACACACATAGCACACTTCCATGAGTTCAAGTAAATAGAGATTAATTAATTAATATCACTTTCAAGATAAAAAGGAAAACCAACGTAGCTAAGAATATCATGATAAAAAACAAACGTTTGGGACTATAAAAAATTTATCTTCAGTGTTCTGAAATGCAATAAATCGAAGTATTAAAGTATTGTAACTATAAATCTTCTGAATAAATCAAATGTAAGATAATGAAATTTAAAAGACATGATAAAACAAAACTATAGAAAATTTTTAACAAACTATAGAAAGTTTTACCGCCGTATCACACTCATTCATTGACGGACGGTTTTTTAAAAATGTATATCGATTCTAGAATGCGGAGATCGGATAAATTTGATGTTGAATCCAAAATTTTAAAATTTGTATTTTAAAAAAAATGGTCTTTCTCCAAACAGTGCTCTCTTATAGATGAGTTGGATGGTTTGGTGAGGTTACAGCCGATGCAAAAGGAGACTCCAAAGGAGATTCCATATCTCTATCGTATTTTATTTCTATAAAAGATTATAATATCCCTATTCATGCTATTTTATATAAATAATCTAATTTGGAATTTCCATGCTTTATAGATAATCATTGAATGCCGTCTTTTGTTAACAAGACACGTACGTACTTAGTAAACACCAATTAACACTATTTTTTTAGGTAACCGTCGATAAAGTCATTAATTAACGATATCAATCGTAACTCGACGTTATAATTTACATTATTTCTTACAACATCGGGTACGAGGGTACCCAGTCTAACTTTTTCCCTGGAGCATGCATGTTTTTCGCTGCCAAAGCAATTTAATTAATTGGGCAGCTAAAAACATGCATGCAGGCTGCTAAAAAGTTAGACTGGGCTTTTCTGACAGCCTAAATGTGCTATAGTGCCGATTCAAATGCAGTTTCGGTGTGAATTTATTGTTAGTTTCTTGTGCAAGGTGCATAAATATTTGCCCATGTGTAGTACTAGTACACAGCTGAGGCAGGAACATACTGAAATCAGGTATATTCACTATAATTTTCTTAATGAAGGGCCTTTTTGACTCTGAAAAAACAGGTTTGCGTATTTCGACCACTTCAATTAAGTAGGTTTACTCGGAAAATGCATGATGTTGTTACACATGTACTGCAACAAATACAATTGTAAGTTAGATGATCGCCGATTTTTTTATGAAGAAACTGCTGCTCTCGTGGTTCTTTGAAATTGTGTATCGAACTCAAATGGCCGCATGAAGAGGTTCTAATCAATAATACACATAATCCATAACAAGTCTTGCTGCTGTTGTTATATGTCATCTAAAAGTTTATTCTCAGCTGGTTTTGGAACACTTTCACGATAAAATAATGAGTCCCTTAAGGGAAAAAATAATTCATTTCGGTCAGCGAGGTGGCGTTGACCAATCATTACGACTGCCTTGTATATTTATGTAAAATGTGATTTTTATTCTCAACGTAACCTGAAAAATTAACCCCGTCACAGCTTGAAGTTCTTCATATGGGCGTATCTGCGATACGGGCTTCAGTTCTTCACGGAAATAAATATATTTAAATGATGAGTATTACAAAGCAAGTGCATTTGATTAGTGTTCGTTTAAGAGGTGAATGATTAGTGAAAGGAAATTCCGAGAGGTTGAATTGCTTGTGTCATTGGTTCGCTCATTGCATACAGTGCATACACATTGCAATAACAGCATCTAGCATTATCAGACAGAGACTTATATTTAAATATAAATAAATTTCGATAACAGTTGAAATTGGTGTATCATTTTTGTACCCGTGCTGTGGCGAAACTCGTATCACAGATACGCTCATCACGCTGCTCCAAAAATAAAAATGATCCGATGGGGACACAGGTACAAAAATAACTTTGCGATTATATAAATGCACTACCTCTATAATTATTTTATTGGAAACTTAAAAAACAGTAATGCATCATCTTAGTGTTGGCCAATACTAACCATGGGTACTACATAGGTTTGTGTATGGTATTTTTCAATAGGTAACTTAAACATGATATAAATACAAGGTATAAAACGCATGGTACATCGGTTTGTGTATGGTATTTTTCAATAGGTCAGCCAGACATAGTGAAAATACGTAGTATAAAACACATGGTACAAAATACATCCTATAAAATAGATGGTGCATCGGTTCGTGTACGAGATTTTTCTGTAGGCCAGCCAGACATGGTATAAATGCACGGTATAAAACGGGCCAATTTGCAGTGTGTGTTGTTTGCTCCCCTCCACACGGCCTGCAGTGTATCATGTAACCTTTTGTACGGAGGCCTATTTCTCCCACGCACTTTGTGCACGCGCTCGTATACAAAGTACGGGCGATTTTAACGATTTTCCATTGAATCTTTCCCGAGCGAACGCACCCACTCCGACCGCGCCTAGTCCCTAATAAAACTCCACTCCACCCACGCCTTAAAAAGGAACCCTCCTTTCTCTATAGCTATATTTCAAAGGCCTACCAAAAATAGGACACAAATTTCTGATGCAGGCCGTCGCTCTGCATTTCTAAAGCAGGGAATTTGCTTCTATAAAGCGGGCCTCTCGATGCGTATCTGTGATACCCTGCGGTATGTGTGGGCGGTTGGTGGGTACAGCCGCTCGCACCTGGCCCGTCCCCGCTATTAAAATCCATCTAAAATGATCAAAAATCACTTTTATACAGGCATTTTAATATCATTTTGAGGTTTGCAGTTGATGTTGATGATATAATTTGTTTTGGGTGAAGTTACGTGAGGTTTAATCCAGCGCAATTGATGTTTTTTTGGAGTTTGTTTGGTTTTTCGAAGGCGGTGTGGGAGTTGCGGCAGCAGTTCCAGGGTGCCCATGACAATGGTTCTTTTTTATAAAGGCCTGAAGAGGCTTCCTAAAAAGTCATGTAATGAGTGGTGTTGTGTGCTTGTCGCGGTGACGTCGCCGCCTTGACAACTTTGTACGACTTTTTATTGAAACTTTAGAGGCCTGCTTTGTCGGGCTCGTGCTCAGCGTGTGCGGGTAGAAAAAGAACAGATTTTACCTTAAAAAAGTATGAGGGAGGATTGTTATGAATGGAGGCTTGAGAGAACCTTTAGTGTGTTTTGTAAAAAGGAGCGTGGGTGGACGGACGCATGAGGTCTCGTGAAGCAGAAAATGCGATCTCGATGTCGAAGATTTTTTTGAAGCAGATTTGGTGTCCAAGAATTTGTTGATTGTTGAAATTCAAAGGAAGAAATTCTTGCGAAACTTAAGAAGAAGCTTTAACTTGAAAGCATTTTGTGCTTCAATGTTGAGGAAGAATTTTGATTCAACTGAATTTATGTGTATTAAAGGAATTTGTTTCATTTGAACAGTTTATTCCATTTTTGCTGAAATCATTTTTGTTTAGTAAATGAAGTAACTCATGAAGAAAATATTTACCATTAATAAAACCATCGACTTTGATGTCATCTAAATTAATTTATTGACTGCTCACACAACACTGATAAACTAAGTCCTATATTAATTGTACATATATATTGTACATGCACTACAATTTAGAATTAAATTCTCGTTAAGTGGTATTTGAATTGTTACATGATTATTTCGCAGAAAACAACGAAAGCGAAGCTAATTAAAAAAAATAAAATCTAGATACAACTAAGATTTTGAAGGAAAATTAAGATATATGTTATCCTAACATTAGGAAACAAACACAATTTGGAATAATACACGTATAGAGTAAATAAAGGCTCATTACCAGCCCTGCTATTCACTATCACTATAGTAAATGGCCTTTGGTTACAACATATTAGACTCTCAAAATTTTATTGACTGTGACACTTCGTGTTCTGCTGCTCTTTGGGCCAGGCAGGTACTTGTGTATGTTTTTAGGTACGTTATTAAGAATGTTTTTAGGTACGTTAATAGGTACGTTAGCAGGTACGTTAATAGGTACGTTATTAGGTACGTTTTTACGTATCTTTTTAGGTACGTTAATAGTATGATTTTAGATACATTAATAGTTACATTATTAGATACGTTATTAGGCACTTTAGTAGGTACGTTATTAGGTGCATTAGTAGGAACGTTGTTATGGAAGTAATTAGGTAATCTACTAAGTGATTTTTGGGTGAGTGCTTGGGAGCGTTGTTTGGTAATTTTAAAGTCACGATATTACGTTACGTTATTTAAAGACAGTTATTTGAAGACTGTTATTTAAAGACCTTTGTTTACTGACCGCTTTTTAATGACCATTTAGATGAAGGAGCCACAGTCCTAACTTAATAATTATGCCTCCAGTTTTCATGACATGGGTGCATCAGCTACACAATATCGTACGTCAGTACCAGAATATCGTACGTTAGTACCAGAATATCATACCCTCAGTTATGTTCAGTCAATTGTAAAAAAATAAGTACTTTAAGGACTCAAATCATCCAAAAGGAATCGTGTTCCTGGTAAGCTATATTCCTATGCAAAAATATACTCCATTCCCAGCCGTTGGGAATATCGCTGGAACGAAATTCCGGCGGGAATTTGCGTAGGAACAAAGTGCGTAGGTGGGAAATTCTCCCACGTTCGTGTGTGTGTGTTGTACATGTGTGTGTTGTGCATGTGTGTGTGTTGTACATGTGTGTGTGTGTTGTACATGTGTGTGTGTGTGTTGTACATGTGTGTGTGTGTGTTGTACATGTGTGTGTGTGCGTTGTACATGTGTGTGTGTTGTACATGTGTGTATGTGTGTTGTACATGTGTGTGTGTGTTGTACATGTGTGTGTGTGTGTTGTACATGTGTGTGTGTGTGTTGTACATGTGTGTGTGTGCGTTGTACATGTGTGTGTGTTGTACATGTGTGTATGTGTGTTGTACATGTGTGTGTGTGTTGTACATGTGTGTGTGTGTGTGTTGTACATGTGTGTATATGTGTTGTACATGTGTGTGTGTGTGTTGTACATGTGTGTGTGTGTGTTGTACATGTGTGTGTGTGCGTTGTACATGTGTGTGTGTGTGTTGTACATGTGTGTGTGAGTGTGTTGAATTTGGTTGATGCTCACACACGCAGTTAATTGAACATCTGATAATTTGATTCGGATCTCGCACAATTTGAAGGGAATTTTACTTATCGTGAGTTGAATTTCGCAGAATAGGACAAAAATATTTTACAATTCAATCAGAATTTTTAACAATTTGCCTGGAATCCCACGTAATTTGACTATAATAAAATTGCACGCAATTTAACCACAACCTCACGCGATGTGACTGGATTGGAATTAATACCATGTAACTGATTAGCCCATTTTTTCATTTACTTCTCAATAGCCACCGAGTCAAAAAAAGAATTTATAAAAGTTTCGTTAAATTGTACATCGAGCTCCTCAGTTTTTCAATAAATTCCGTTTGAAATATTTATTCATTGATTAGTTTCTCCTCCCTCTCTTCTTTTCGTTGAAGTAGAAACAGGCTTTTTGTTATGTTTCGGACCATCTTTTGATGTTCACAGCTATCCTGTTTTTCAATGCCTACCCCTTCTTTCTTCAAGTTTTATCTTGTTTCATGAACTTCTTTCTCAACTAACTGTTTCCATGGATCTTGTGCATAGATTCCACAGTCCCTTAACTCTATAGAAATGGTTGTTTCAATCTTCCTCACTTTGGAACGCCTTTGTTTCGGTTACAGAGGCTTAAACTAACATGTTTTCGAAACAAATTTGCAGGCCCTTGTGAACCTTATGTTGGCCTCAACAAAAATGGGACAAGCACCGCATTAGTATATTTACTGGAACTTCTTTTTGTATTTTACCTTATAACTCACTCCAATGTCATCTTAGGGTCGACTAACCAACTGTAGGGTAAAAAGTAGAATTTATTATCATTATTAGGTCCCCGAAGTTGTTTTTATTATATCGTGGGAAATTCTAGATGCAAAAAAAGTTTTCTGTTCTGTTATTAAACTTTCTTCAGTTGGCCGCTCGGGTTTGATGAGATGCTCATGAAAAACACCTATTTTTCTCTTTTACAATGTATATGGAAGTTAACCAATTTTGAAATGCGCATTGAAGTAGAATGTTTACACGACATCTTTCCAGTTTTTCTATCTACGTGAACTTCATATTTTCTCCCTCATTCAGGCAGAAAAAAACGACTACGGAATAATTCAACTCTGAAATGATTTAACTACGGAATAATTCAACTCTGAAATGATTTAACTACGGAATAATTCAACTCTGAAATGATTTAACTACGGAATAATTCAACTCTGAAATGATTTAACTACGGAATAATTCAACTCTGAAATGATTTAACTACGGAATAATTCAACTCTGAAATGATTTAACTACGGAATAATTCAACTCTGAAATGATTTAACTACGGAATAATTCAACCCTGAAATGATTTAACTACGGAATAATTCAACTCCAAAATGATTTAACTACGGAATAATTCAACTCTGAAATGATTTAACTACGGAATAATTCAACTCTGAAATGATTTAACTACGGAATAATTCAACTCTGAAATGATTTAACTACGGAATAATTCAACTCTGAAATGATTTAACTACGGAATAATTCAACTCTGAAATGATTTAACTACGGAATAATTCAACTCTGAAATGATTTAACTACGGAATAATTCAACTCTGAAATGATTCAACTACGGAATAATTCAACTCCGAAATGATTTAACTACGGAATAATTCAACTCTGAAATGATTTAACTACGGAATAATTCAACTCTGAAATGATTTAACTACGGAATAATTCAACTCCGAAATGATTTAACTACGGAATAATTCAACTCTGAAATGATTTAACTACGGAATAATTCAACTCTGAAATGATTCAACTACGGAATAATTCAACTCCAAAATGATTTAACTACGGAATAATTCAACTCCGAAATGATTTAACTACGGAATAATCCTATAAATTTCATGTTGACAATAGCAGTCAAATCACATTTCATGTATGAAATTCTCATTAATCTTATTCAGACACCTCATATAACTTTTTCCTCCAGTCAACACGGATATATCCACAAAAAATCGACGTCTCCACTGCACTTCCTGCAGAAAAAATCCCGCGGTCGACTGTACTTGTAAGGTGACCGTCGGAAGCGGACCTCAAATACGACAACCCCTGTAACAATCACCGCAAGCCAGGTGTAGTTACTCGTGTCCACGCCAGGACCTCTGGCCAGCTCCTTCCCTAAGTTCAGTGAGGTATAAAATTAAGGCCCTTAGAATATGTTAATAAGGCTGGGCGGTTACTAAGGCCTTTTTAAAGGGCATCTAATTAATTTATACGCTTCGAGGCACTAACTCCCAACGGCCGTTTTTTAAAGGCTTTCAAAAACACACAGGGGAGTATACCTTGGGTATCAAAAATAGGCTCCGTAAAATATATAATGTCGAACACCATTCAGGCTATGGAAAACATGCATGAAAGCATATGCATTAGATATGAAAATCATGTAAGGTATAAAAACATGCAAGAGAGCATACTAGATGTGAAAATTAAACGAGAAAATCATGCATCGTTAAAAAAATACAGGTTAGCTTGTGATAACTATAAGTAAAAATTATGAAAGAAAAATGAGATGTGTGTAAAAAACAAACAGAAAAACTTATTGGATGTGAAAGTCATACAGGTATCATGTAAAATTTGAAAAATATGCACGAATGCTTATTAGCTGAAAAAAATAACGTACAAGAAACCATCTAAGGTATAAAAAACATACAGCACATGCAGTACATGCAGTACATCAACATGCAGTACATTTAGTATAAATTCAAACGCTAAAATCAAGCAAGGCATATGAACATACTGGAGAGCATCTAGGGTATATCAAACACGGAGAAAATGTTTAAGGCATGATGAACATACTGGAGAGCGTCTAGGGTATATCAAACACGGAGAAAATGTTTAAGGCATGATGAACATACTGGAGAGCATCTAGGGTATATCAAACACGGAGAAAATGTTTAAGGCATGATGAACATACTGGAGAGCATCTAGGGTATATCAAACACGGAGAAAATGTTTAAGGCATGATGAACATACTGGAGAGCATCTAGGGTATATCAAACACGGAGAAAATGTTTAAGGCATATGAACATACTGGAGAGCGTCTAGGGTATATCAAACACGGAGAAAATGTTTAAGGCATATGAACATACTGGAGAGCATCTAGGGTATATCAAACACGGAGAAAATGTTTAAGGCATATGAACATACTGGAGAGCATCTAGGGTATATCAAACACGGAGAAAATGTTTAAGGCATGATGAACATACTGGAGAGCATCTAGGGTATATCAAACACGGAGAAAATGTTTAAGGCATATGAACATACTGGAGAGCATCTAGGGTATATCAAACACGGAGAAAATGTTTAAAGCATGATGAACATACTGGAGAGCATCTAGGGTATATCAAACACGGAGAAAATGTTTAAGGCATATGAACATACTGGAGAGCATCTAGGGTATATCAAACACGGAGAAAATGTTTAAGGCATGATGAACATACTGGAGAGCATCTAGGGTATATCAAACACGGAGAAAATGTTTAAGGCATATGAACATACTGGAGAGCATCTAGGGTATATCAAACACGGAGAAAATGTTTAAAGCATGATGAACATACTGGAGAGCATCTAGGGTATATCAAACACGGAGAAAATGTTTAAGGCATGATGAACATACTGGAGAGCATCTAGGGTATATCAAACACGGAGAAAATGTTTAAGGCATATGAACATACTGGAGAGCATCTAGGGTATATCAAACACGGAGAAAATGTTTAAGGCATATGAACATACTGGAGAGCATCTAGGGTATATCAAACACGGAGAAAATGTTTAAGGCATGATGAACATACTGGAGAGCATCTAGGGTATATCAAACACGGAGAAAATGTTTAAGGCATATGAACATACTGGAGAGCATCTAGGGTATATCAAACACGGAGAAAATGTTTAAAGCATGATGAACATACTGGAGAGCATCTAGGGTATATCAAACACGGAGAAAATGTTTAAGGCATGATGAACATACTGGAGAGCATCTAGGGTATATCAAACACGGAGAAAATGTTTAAGGCATATGAACATACTGGAGAGCATCTAGGGTATATCAAACACGGAGAAAATGTTTAAGGCATATGAACATACTGGAGAGCATCTAGGGTATATCAAACACGGAGAAAATGTTTAAGGCATGATGAACATACTGGAGAGCATCTAGGGTATATCAAACACGGAGAAAATGTTTAAGGCATATGAACATACTGGAGAGCATCTAGGGTATATCAAACACGGAGAAAATGTTTAAGGCATATGAACATACTGGAGAGCATCTAGGGTATATCAAACACGGAGAAAATGTTTAAGGCATATGAACATACTGGAGAGCATCTAGGGTATATCAAACACGGAGAAAATGTTTAAGGCATGATGAACATACTGGAGAGCATCTAGGGTATATCAAACACGGAGAAAATGTTTAAGGCATATGAACATACTGGAGAGCATCTAGGGTATATCAAACACGGAGAAAATGTTTAAGGCATGATGAACATACTGGAGAGCATCTAGGGTATATCAAACACGGAGAAAATGTTTAAGGCATGATGAACATACTGGAGAGCATCTAGGGTATATCAAACACGGAGAAAATGTTTAAGGCATATGAACATACTGGAGAGCATCTAGGGTATATCAAACACGGAGAAAATGTTTAAGGCATATGAACATACTGGAGAGCATCTAGGGTATATCAAACACGGAGAAAATGTTTAAAGCATGATGAACATACTGGAGAGCATCTAGGGTATATCAAACACGGAGAAAATGTTTAAGGCATATGAACATACTGGAGAGCATCTAGGGTATATCAAACACGGAGAAAATGTTTAAGGCATATGAACATACTGGAGAGCATCTAGGGTATATCAAACACGGAGAAAATGTTTAAGGCATGATGAACATACTGGAGAGCATCTAGGGTATATCAAACACGGAGAAAATGTTTAAGGCATGATGAACATACTGAAGAGCATCTAGGGTATATCAAACACGGAGAAAATGTTTAAGGCATATGAACATACTGGAGAGCATCTAGGGTATATCAAACACGGAGAAAATGTTTAAGGCATGATGAACATACTGGAGAGCATCTAGGGTATATCAAACACGGAGAAAATGTTTAAGGCATATGAACATACTGGAGAGCATCTAGGGTATATCAAACACGGAGAAAATGTTTAAGGCATGATGAACATACTGGAGAGCATCTAGGGTATATCAAACACGGAGAAAATGTTTAAGGCATATGAACATACTGGAGAGCATCTAGGGTATATCAAACACGGAGAAAATGTTTATAGCATAATTCTTACCTGGGAAATGTCTCCTCAATGACAAATGCTCAGGAAAGTGTCCTGCGAGTAAGAATACTCTGAAATGTTTAAGGCATAACAAACAATCGAAAAATACCTGAAGAATAACATATACACAAAAATTCAACTCTGTATTACAGAATCACACGCTAAAGGGTAGATTTTTTAGCAGAATGCGGGGCAGTATCGCTCAAAAATGAATATCCAAGTATTAAAGAACAATTAATTAATAATGTACTCATGAGTGTTTATAGGATGGAAATCATCATAAAAATGTTGAGGGAGCATAATTTACAAAATAGTATTGAGATGATGGGAATTATGAAAAGATTTTTGAGAAAATAATTAACAAAAAAGTATTGGGATAATGGGAATTACAAAAAAAGCATTTAAAAAATAGGAATTATAGTAAAAGTACTGAGAAAATGGGATCTACTATTGAAATATTTGAAGAATGATAATAACTATAAAAATACTGAGGATATGAATATTACAATACTAGTATTGAGAGAATAGGATTTATCATAGAAATATCCATAGAATGAGACATTTAATAAAAGTTTTTAGAGAATGAGGATTATAATGAAGTATTTATAGTCTTGGAATTATAATGAGAGTATTTAGAAAATAGGAACTACAATGGCTTACTATAAACGGCAGCGGGTAGTTCACGTGTGACCCCACCGTACGGTGAGTTATGGTGAGTTGTGAAATTATTGTGAAATTTAGGTTTTTTGGTGGTTCCTAAAGTAGTTCAAATACCATGGCAAATTTGAAATTAGTGTAAAAATTGTTTTGTTAATGTAAAAAATAGAAAATTATTTTCTACCAGAAGCCGTTAATCGATAATTAGGGTAAAAAAAATCTCAGGCAATACCAGTAACTTTTTTGAGTATAGGCTTCCAGAAAATAGACTATTAATATAAAAAAAAATTTATCATAAATTTTTGTTAGTGTAAAAAAATTAGAGGCTGTAAACACTCACTCAACACTAACACGTCCACTGAGAACGTTTAGGCAACAAGAAATTTTAAAGACAACACCAACACACTCCAATGCAACTACACCAACATCGACCCAAAATGTATAATATTTCTGCAAGAAGACATGATATTAGAGAAACATATTTGTACATAAATGCAAACGAAAAAGAGAATGAATGTGGGGATGATAGTTTCATCTGTTTTACATTTTGTTAATAACATTTGAATATTAGAAGACTTTTTTGTAGGATTTATTGCAAACAAACTTAGGAAAATTTGAAAATAGGTAGGCATATGCAAAGCCATTATAACTGAGATTGGAGGCGGGAAATCGCACTTAGAGAGGCTGGGATGAAAACTCATTCAAACAGCTTTCACTTCAAATGTATCAAAACCAAATAATATTCATCAAATTTATAAAATATATTCATCAAAAATACTGTATATTCATCATTTGCGGTATCAAGTCTAGAATTCATTCAACAAATTCATACAATATAATCATCAAAACTGCTTTATATTTATCACTGTATATTTATTTATCAAAACTACAATATATTCATCAAAGTTATATAACACATTCATCAAAACCACATTTATTCATCACTTTATATACATGTCTATCAAAACTACATCACACATCTACTCTTAAATATCAGCAGTTGAGCAGAGGTAGATGAATGCAATTGTTTGCTAGTTTGCCACCTTCAATAAAATATCACTGATTGAAAACATGTTATTCACTAATGTAACATATAATAAGTTCAAAAACATCATATGTTATTATTGACTGATTAGAAATACTTTTTCTTCCACTGCCTCAAACTGTCCTCACACTGCCCTCACACTGCCCTCACACTGCCCTCACACTGCGATCACACTGCCCTCACACTGCCCTCACACTGCCCTCACACTGCCCTCACACTGCCCTCACACTGCCCCCACACTGCACTCACACTGCCCTCACACTGCCCCCCCGCTGCCCCAACACTGCCCCCCCACTGCCCCCACACTGCCCCCACACTGCCCCCACACTGCCCCCACACTGCCCGCACACTGCCCTCACACTGCCCCCACACTGCCCCCACACTGCCCCACAATGCCCTCACACTGCCCCCACACTGCCCCCACACTGCCTCACACTGCCCCACACTGCCCCACACTGCCCCTACACTGCCCCCACACTA
The DNA here is from genome assembly GCA_030386875.1 of Morinoia aosen. NCBI lineage: Eukaryota > Metazoa > Arthropoda > Malacostraca > Amphipoda > Talitridae > Morinoia > Morinoia aosen. Next base: position 25,173,557 of record CM059578.1, on the reverse strand, counting down.
CCCCCACACTGCCCTCACACTGCCCCCACACTGCCCCCACACTGCCCTCACACTGCCCCACACTGCCCCACACTGTCCCCACACTGCCCCCACACTGCCCTCACACTGCCCCACACTGCCCCCACACTGCCCCCACACTGCCACCACACTGCCCTCACACTGCCCCCACACTGCCACCACACTGCCCCCACACTGCCCTCACACTGCCCCACACTGCCCCCACACTGCCCTCACACTGCCCCCACACTACCCCCACATTGCCCCTACACTGCCCTCACACTGCCCCCACACTGCCCTCACACTGCCCTCACACTGCCCTCACACTGCCCCCACACTGCCCCCACACTGCCCTCACACTGCCCCCACACTGCCCTCACACTGCCCCCACATTGCCCCCACACTGCCCCCCCACTGCCCCCACACTGCCCCCCCACTGCCCTCACACTGCCCTCACACTGACCCCACACTGCCCCCACACTGCCCTCACATTGCCCCCACACTGCCCTCACACTGCTCCCACACTGCCCCCACACTGCCCCCAAACTGCCCTCACACTGCCCTCACACTGCCCTCGCACTGCTCCCACACTGCTCCCACACTGCCCCTACACTGCCCTCACACTGCCCTCACACTTCCCTCACACTGCCCTCACACTGCCCTCACACAGATCTCACATCTCAAAATCTTCCTCGGAAGAACCCTCGCCTTTCCCTCACCTTCGTTCCCGATGTACCCCCCATTTGATCCCTACAACCTCCTCACCCCCCCCCCCCCCCCCCCCCCAGTTCCGGCCGCTTCACGCTGCCGGGTTTTTATCGCCCGGAAAACCCTCGACGGACGCATAAAAACCGGCGGCCGAGTGGGCCAGCGTGCCGGCCGGGTCTTGGCAGGGCAGCTGCGTCTGGTTTTGTGGTCTTGTCAGCTCTTTGATTGTCTTGTCAGCTCTGTGATTGTCTTGTCAGCTCTGTGATTGTCTTGTAAGCTCTGTAATGAAATTGTCTGGTCAGCTCGGTAATGTAATTGTCTTGTCAGCTCTGTAATGAAATTGTCTGGTCAGCTCGGTAATGTAATTGTCTTGTCAGCTCTGTAATGAAATTGTCTGGTCAGCTCGGTAATGTAATTGTCTTGTCAGCTCTGTAATGAAATTGTCTGGTCAGCTCGGTTATGAAATTGTCTTGTCAGCTCTGTAATGAAATTGTCTTGTCAGCTCTGTAATGAAATTGTCTTGTGGGCTCTGCAATGAAATTGTCTTGTGGGCTCTGTAATGAAATTGTCTTGTGGGCTCTGTAATGAAATTGTCTTGTGGGCTCTGTAAAGAAATTGTCTTGTCAGCTCTGTAATGAAATTGTCTTGTCAGCTCTGTAATGAAATTGTTTTGTCAGCTCTGTAATGAAATTGTTTTGTCGACTCTCTAATGAAATTGCCTTGTCAGTACTGCTGCCATTATGAAATTGCCTTGTTAGTATCGTTGCTGTAATGAAATTGCCTTTCATCTTAGCATTTCGTTGCAAATGCAGCGGAAGAATCGCTGCTTTTCCAGAGCCCAAAAATAACTCGCAAACCCAGTCTAACTTTTTCGCTCAAGCATGCATGTTTTTCGCCGCCCAAGCGATTTAATTACTAGGGTAGCGAAAAACATGCTTGCAGTCGGTGAAAAAGATAGACTGGGAAACGAGTTCACGAATGTGTCACGAGTGACGCACAGCTGTGAATCTCTCGTGACACGCTTGCGTGTGTCCAATGTGACACGCTTGCGTGTGTCCAATGTGACACGCTTGCGTGTGTCCAATGTGACACGCTTGCGTGTGTCCAATGTGACACGCTTGCGTGTGTCCAATGTGACACACTTATCGCGAGTAAACGTAATTTGGGTTAATATTGATTCCTCCAGTGGGGTATAACCCCATCAAGAGTTTTACACTCATCAGAAGATCTTACAACATACATGCTGGTATTGTATGATCTATGTATGTATCATAGCCGTGACTAATTTAAGGAAGCTTTAATTTATGAGGCCTTCCCCAACTTCGAGTGTTGGAATTACAGGCTCAAAAATCAACTTCACCACATCTTCTGACGCTCGGGTAATTTTTACTTTTTTTTGAACCAACGAAAGTTCAAGACTTTATTTGTGTAGTTCAACTTAATCGAGGCGGGATGAATGTGAATTCTGTCATTAAATTTCGTGAATGTGATACTTCAGTACCGGTGAATGTTTTTATTCATTAGAAATTCTGAATGTTGGGCTTAGTGAATGTGAACATGAAAAATGTCTTCATGTGTCGTAAAGCGTTCGCAAAGTATTGATACATATGTGTACCACTCGTTAAATTGCTAATTAATGTACCAGTAGCAATGACTACCATCTCACTGATTTCACTACCTTTATTTAAATCAGACTATGGCGTACAAGTTAAAATGTTATCGCGTAATTGTATTTTTTCTGCTTTTTAGAAAAAAATAAGAATATAATCAAGCAGTACAGATGGCTTTTCAATTCTGCTTCTTCCAACCGAACCAAACCAACCGTAGCGACCGCGGACACGTAGTGAATGTTTTAAATGATGCCAGGTGTGCTGCGTAAAAGTTATTTTCTGATAACAGTTAAGAGAATAGACACAAAATATATTGATACGTAGATATGTGGGTAGACTGGAGCGGAGCGTAGAGCGGTCTCTAAATTGTTCACTGGACTAAAGGGTAGAAAGTAGATTATTATCTTCATACTAATGCTGTTGAAGGTAGATTAACTACTTTCATACCATTACTATTGGAGGTAGAGAGAAAGTAGATTATTACGCTACACATAGTAGGTTTACCACTTTCAGCCGCGCGATATTTATAGACAATGAATATTGACAGTTATTTTACGACAGTTATAAATTACGACACGCCTTCCGTTACGGTCGTGTGACAGCTTCAAGTTGCTCAATGGCGTAATAATACGATTTACGACACAACCGTAACTTTAAAGTTGTTTCTCTACCTACACTCATCGGAAGTTCTTACACCTTAACAAGTTTGTTACACTAGTAGGCAGTTGTTACAACAAACATGTTATGATTGTATGATCTAAATAACTCACGACAGCCAGACGATCATTTCACAGACATTGTAATTTACGACAACCAAACGCGTACTCCCACCGTCGTAACTTACGACATAAAACAACAAATCCTCGCCTTACGACAAAATCATTAGCTCGTTAGCGCAGGTGTGTAGCTCATTAGCTCGTTAGTGCAGGTGTGTAGCTCATTAGCTCGTTAGCGCAGGTGTGTAGCTCATTAGCTCGTTAGCGCAGGTGTGTAGCTCATTAGCTCGTTAGCGCAGGTGTGTAGCTCATTAGCTCGTTAGTGCAAATGTGTAACTCATTAGCTCGTTAGTGCAGGTGTGTAGCTCATTAGCTCGTTAGCGCAGGTGTGTAGCTCATTAGCTCGTTAGTGCAAATGTGTAACTCATTAGCTCGTTAGTGCAGGTGTGTAGCTCATTAGCTCGTTAGCGCAGGTGTGTAGCTCATTAGCTCGTTAGCGCAGGTGTGTAGCTCATTAGCTCGTTAGCGCAGGTGTGTACCTCATTAGCTCGTTAGCGCAGGTGTGTAACTCATCATCTCGTTAGCGCAGGTGTGTACCTCATTACCTTTTTAGCGGAGGTGAGCAATACGTAAACACGCTAACGTGTACAACTCATTAACACGCTAATGTAAGCTTCCCATAAAAATGCAAATGCATACAACTCATTAAGACGCTAATGTGAGCATCACATTAAGACGCTAACGTGCACAACTCATTAAGACACTTATGTGAGCATCACACTAACTAGCCCCGCGAATTAGCACGCCGCACATCACCCGGGGCGGTCCGCACGCTTGACCTAATTAGCCCTCATTAGCCTCAGCTCATCGCTCGCTCGTTAAGTAGATGACGGAGCCGCGTGTGTTGGTGTGTGTGTGTGTGTGTGTGTGTGTGTGTGTGTGTGTAGGTGTGTGGGTGCGCACACACCTACACACACACAGGGAAAAAGGGGGCAACATAGAGAAGGGGTACCATAGGGAGGGGGGCACCATTGGGAGGGGGCACCATAAGGAGGGGGGCACCATTGGGAGGGGGCACCATAAGGAGGGGGGCACCATTTGGAGGGGGCACCATAAGGAGGGGGGCACCATTGGGAGGGGGCACCATAAGGAGGGGGGCACCATAGGGAGGGGGGCATCATAGGGAGGGGGGTACCATAGGGAGGGGGGCACCATAGGGAGAAGGGCACCATAGGGAGGGGGGCACCATAGCGAGGGGGCACCATAGGGAGGGGGGCACCAAAGGGAGGGGGGCACCATAGGGAGGGGGGCACCATAGGGAGGGGGCACCATAGGGAGGGTGGTACCATAGGGAGGGGGGCACCATAGGGGGGGGCATCATAGGGAGGGGGCACCATAGGGAGGGGGGCACCATAGGGAGGAGGGCACCATAGGGAGGGGGGGTACCATAGGGAGGGGGGCACCATAGGGAGGGCGCCAGAGGGAGGGCACCAGAGGGTGGGCACCATAGGGAGGGCACCATAGGGAGGGTGCCATAGGGAGGGTGCCATAGGGAGGGCGATAGAGGGAGGGCGCCAGTGGGAGGGCACCATAGGGAGGGCACCATAGGGAGGGCACCATAGGGAGGGGGGCGCCAGAAGGAGGGCACCATAGGGGGGTGTGTAACTCATCATCTGTGTAACTCATCACAACCAGAGGGAGGGCGCCAGAGGGAGGGCGCCAGAGGGAGGGCGCCAGAGGGAGGGCACCATAGGGAGGGCGCCAGAGGGAGGGCGCTAGATGGAGGGCGCCAGAGGAAGGGCACCATAGGGAGGGCACCATAGGGAGGGCACCATAGGGAGGGCACCATAGGGAGGGTACTAAACACGTCTCGCTACGAGACACCTCCCCATGTCTCGCCGCGAGAGGCCATAAAGTTCGCCATACTTCACCTGCCCATAATGCCCGCCATAAGTCTCACCTGTCCATAATTTGCCCTTAATTATGGCCCAAAAAAACGTGCCGACGCGTGCTGAGGAGAAGTGATAGTACTTCACGCACCGGATGTGGGGGCGTGTTGTGGGTGTGTGTGTGTGTGTGTGTGTAAGTTTGTATATACATGATCAGCATGTGTGTCTGTTTCATGCAAGTATATATGACCCACACGTGTGTGTGTTTCATGCATGTACATATGACCTACACGTGTGTGTTTGTTTGTGTGCGTGTTTCATGCGGGTAAACATGACATAAACGTGTGTGTGTGTGTGTTTCATGAACGTGTGCACACATGTGTGTGTGCGTTTTTGTGTGTGTGTGTGTGTTTGTGTATGTACCAGTGTGGGAGGACTATGTGCTGTGATGTGGTCTCTGGTCATTCTATATTGAAATTTTTCTTGAATAACCAAGCTTTTTAATATAAAGTTGTTGAATATGTTTATTGTATTTAGAATACTCTCAACAACGGCAATAACAATCATGTTTGTGGTGAACAATGATGCGAAAAAGAACGATGAAAAACGTAAAATATGAAGTATGTAAAATATGAAATACGTAAAATATGAAGTATGTAAAATATGAAATATGTAAAATATGAAATATGAAAAATATGAAATCTGTAAAATATGAAGTATGTAAAATATGAAATATGTGAAATATGAAATATGTAAAATATGATATATGCAAAATATGAAATATGAAATAAATAAAATACGTTAAAGGTGTGAAAATTTTAAAGTTCTTCGTGTCTGGTCAATTTCAGGAAATTCTTAAACTCAGACGAGCGCATATTTTCCGAGCAGAAGCAGAAGGTAACACTCAGCGGGGTGTCGTGTCAGATTTGCTGACTTACGCACGGTTGTGCGTGCGTTCAAAAATCTCTCGTAAGTTTAGAGATGCGAAAGATTTAGCGAGTCGTGTTTTGGATATCATCCTAATTTAGGCTTGCGAGGCAACCACAACATTGGCATATTTTCAACGTAATTATATCGATTGAATACGTTGAAATTGTATCGATCCAACAAATCATTTTTTTCTCAAGTTTTAAGAATTAATACGTGTCTCTTCGTTGACAATTTTTTCAAGAACGAGCCATAATTCGTCGGTGAAAATAATTTTAGATGTGTACTGTTCGGCAGTATGTTGGAAGTCATTCAAAACAACACGAATGAAATAAAATGTAAAAAAAAAACTTTCCCGTCACTGTGTAGTGTTCGGGTATCCAAGGCAAACAAGCACGCAGGCAAGCAAACATGTAAGTAAACAAACAAACAAAGAAGCAACTGAGCAAGCAAGCAAGCAATCATTCAAGCAAGCAAGCAGGCAAGCAAGCTAGCAAGCAAGCAATCATCCAAGCAGGCAGGCAAGCAAGCAAGCAGGCAAGCAAGCTAGCAAGCAAGCAATCATCCAAGCAGGCAGGCAAGCAAGCAAACATCCAAGCAAACAAGCAAACCAACGAGCAAAAAGGTAAGTAAGTAAGATATACGTTCGGTACGTAAGGGAATACGTTCATTTCCTAACCCACCCCTTCCCCTACCTCTCCTTACCTCTCCCCCTCCTCCTCCCCTCTACACCCCCGCGACACAACCCCCTCCTCAAACCCCCCCCCCTTATCAGGCAGATCATGTCTCCCGATCGACCGTCGGTGCCCCAACACCTCGGTACCTCATGGTAATGTTGTGTGTCCCGGTACAGGGCTGATACCGCCCTGTGCCACCCGGTACCGGCCTGGTACCGCCCTAGGCCAACCAGATAGCGCTTGGTACCGCATTGTACCGACCTGGTACCGCCTGGTACCGGCCTGGTACCAGTCATTAATTCTTTTTTACCATCTGGTGCCACCGAGAGGCCATCTGGTACTACCTTTCAGTACCAGCCTGTACCGGCCTGGTACCGCCCGGTACCAGCTGGTACCGGCCTGGTGCCCTGGGGAGTGAGCAGGTACGTACCATACAGCGATGGGAGGTCGTCATGAGGTACAATTGCAATTGTGGCGGTGAATTTTGTTGACATGAGTAAAAGTTTAACTTATGGTGGTGAGGAGACTGCCCTTATTTTATGGTAATAAGGGGACTGACCATATTTTATGGTAATAAGGGGACTGCCCATATTTTATAGGGAAAAATGAAATCTACCTTAAATTATAGTGATGAAGAATTTGGTTTTCATTTATGAGGATGAGGAAACTGGCCATATTTTTTGGTGGAAAAAAGACCGGCCATATTTTATGGAGAAAAGGAAATTGGCCTTTATTAATCGTAATAAATGAATTGGACTTAATTTACGAGGATGAGGAGACCGGCCATATTCTATGGAGAAAAAGAAATTGGCCTTTATTAATCGTAATAAATGAATTGGCCTTAATTTATGAGGGTTTAGGAGACTGAACATCTTTTATGGTGAAAAATAAACTAGCGATACAGAGGAAGGAAATCTACCTTAAGTTATTGTGAAAAGAAAATCGACTTCAATTTATGGTAATAAAAAGACTGACCGTATTTCATGATGACACTAGCCATAAATTAAGGTGACAAATAGGCTAGCTTTAATATAAGGCGATAAGAAGACTGGCATAATTTGAATATGGTAATACAAATTTACTGTACTACAGAAACTGGCGTTTTTTATGGGTTTCTAATTCTAATTTATGGTTATAACAAGAGTAGCCATAATATATGGGGGGGTAGGATCTAGACTTGTCTTACATTTTATCTGAAGTCCCCTTTAACTATCCCCACAATTACATTCTCCCTCCAACCCTCTGACAATCCCCAAAATCACACTCCCCTTTAATATTCATTACCAATCCCCACACCAATCCCCTCTCCCAACAGATTGCCCCACCTTCCCTCATCGCCCTCAGCCCGCCTTATCTCCCTTTATCAGTCCCATTTATTATCACACGTAATTATTTATTTACCATTATCTTTCTATTTCTTATCACACGTAATTATTTATCTACCATTATCTTTCCCATTTATTATCACAATTAATTATTTATCTACCCTTATACCTCACATTAATGATCACAAGTAATTACTACTCGCCCATTTATTGTCAGAGCTAATTGCACCGCGCCAATTAGTGAAGCCAGCAGGTATCGCAGGCATCAATTAGTGAAGCCAGCAGGTACCGCAGGCATCAATTAGTGAAGCCAGCAGGTATCGCAGGCACCAATTAGTGAAGCCAGCAGGTATCGCAGGCATCAATTAGTGAAGCCAGCAGGTATCGCAGGCATCAATTAGTGAAGCCAGCAGGTACCGCAGGCATCAATTAGTGAAGCCAGCAGGTATCGCAGGCATCAATTAGTGAAGCCAACAGGTATCGCAGGCACCAATTAGTGAAGCCAGCAGGTACCGCAGGCATCAATTAGTGAAGCCAGCAGGTACCGCAGGCATCAATTAGTGAAGCCAGCAGGTACCGCAGGCATCAATTAGTGGAGCCATCAGGTCTCGCAGGCGTCAATTAGTGAAGCCAGCAGGTATCGCAGGCATCAATTAGTGAAGCCATCAGGTATCGCAGGCATCAATTAGTGAAGCCAGCAGGTACCGCAGGCACCAATTAGTGAAGCCAGCTGGTATCGCAGGCATCAATTAGTGAAGCCAACAGGTACCGCAAGAATCAATTAGTGAAGCCAGCAGGTGTCGCAGGCATCAATTAGTGAAGCCAACAGGTACCGCAGGAATCAATTAGTGAAGCCAGCAGGTATCGCAGGCATCAATTAGTGAAGCCAACAGGTACCGCAAGAATCAATTAGTGAAGCCAGCAGGTACCGCAGGTACCAATTAGTGAAGCCAACAGGTACCGCAAGCATCAATTAGTGAAGCCAGCTGGTATCGCAGGCACCAATTAGTGAAGCCAACAGGTACCGCAAGAATCAATTAGTGAAGCAATCAGGTACCGCAAGAATCAATTAGTGAAGCCAACACGTATCGCAAGTACCAATTAGTGAAGCCAGCAGGTATCGCAGGCATCAATTATCACAGATGATCTCCCGCAATGCCCAATTAGACATGCCCATGTGCCCCACTGAGACTTATGCCCAACATGGGCTTGAACTTCAAGCCCTGTACATAGACATGAACTTCACGCCCTACATAGACATGAACTTCACGCCCTACCTAGACGTTTAGCCCCCATGCTCGGCTTAGTCATGTTAGTTGCGTATTGTCATTATGGCATGGACGCGATACCTGTTATGCACACGTGCAAAACACGCTGCTACATGTGTCGTACATGGGCGGTCATGTCTATCGTAATTCGTTATGTCTATTGTGAATTTCGTGTTAGAGTGGTCATGGTGTGGGAAATTGCGGCTAATAAGCGATGTAGAACTAGATTACATTGGGTATTAAAGCGAGGCCTATGAATGCATAACACATGAGCTCCAGACTTCATCGCAGGAACTTCAAGTGTGTGTGTGTGTGTACGGGTGTTTGTGTGTTACGGACGTTACACTGAGGAATATTTTGCACAAAACGGACACACTTTTGTGTGTCAAATTGTCACAAAACCGTCGCACAAAAGTGTGTCAAGAATATACATCATTAGTCTATGTATTGAGACACACTTATGTGTGTCATGGACTGATACGACACACATAAGTGTGCCAACCATGACAAACTTAGCGCTTATCAATATTATTTTACATATATGTTTCACTTTCTCAGACTGATCACTAATAACGATAATATATATAGACGATGTCTGAAAATTTGAAGAAAGAATAAGAAATATTCTAGTTTTTTGAGTGAGAATTATACTTCATTCGTAGATTTTAATTTTAAAGTAATTACGAAAACACAGTTGGGTTTTCTATAGAAATTTTTGAGCCGCTTATTTGTAATTTTTCTACAAAAACTTCTTCAACATGAGGTTAAAGGAAATACTCCTACATATGTAAAGAAATTTCAATATAACCTTTGACACACGTAGGTGTGTCAAAATTTCTCTCGTTGTTTATGAATAAATTCACATATTATGTACATGTTAGCAAATGCTTGTACTTATACCAAAAATGTATTTATTTCTAGGTGAGTCTCACTATTTCCAAATATGCTCTATAGATTACACACTATACTATATCCTCGTACACTTGTACTCTAACGTACACACTCGCTCATATGGCAAACCGTACATGTGCCTTTGAGCAAACTACAGTATACACATTTTGTGCACTGTTTAAACGTGCACACTCGCTCATATGGCAAACCGCACATGTAACCTTAAAGTAAACTATACACATTTTGCGTAGTCTATCTGTCTACACACGCGTGCATTGCCATGCGAAGTGATAATTTACCATGAGTAGTACAATTTACCATGAGTAGTACAATCATGGTTTCAACTATCATCACTCCGAAAACTAAGTGCGTTTTACTAACAACCGGCATGTTTGCAGATAAAAACATGAGAGAAGTCGTGTTAAAAAAACGTTTATTTTAGTTGTAAATAATATATAAATGTGAAACATATGCGAACATTGTAGTCTATGTGAAACAAGCACACGTTTCGTAAGCTATTTGAAAACACTCTGCTGTCTATGAAAAATTGGGAAAATTTCGAGAATCTTATTTTACTAATTGTCCTTTTTACAACACACAAAATTTAACAAAATTCTTTTCGACGCAACTTCACATATGAATTCTATACGCTGTGTACTGGACATAAATATACATGGCCAGTTTTCACAGGGCTGTACTGTACACTGGTACACTTGGCCAGTTTTCACAGGGCAATTCTCGTTCACTTAATCACTTTATTTTTTCAATATTGTAATTGAATTTTGACTCATTTCTTCTGCATTATTTAATTATACTGAAAAAATTGACGTTCTACTAATTCTTTGATTAGCAAATTTTCTTTATGCGCCTCTTTCTTTAATATTTAGGGAATTGTGCGCTGTACTCATAGAAGTTCAAAAATCATGCGTGTTTACTTGTTTACTTGGTTTGCTGGTACTTATTTTTTGCTTGTTTGCTTGCGTGTTTACTTGTTTGCTTGTTTTGCTTGCTTGCGTGTTTACTTGTTTTCTTTTGCTTGCTTACTCGCTTGTGCCATTGATCCTCCATTCTCAGTAAACATTTAAACGGGGCAAAATTCACCACTTTGAGTTCAGTGACACCGTAGGTCAAAATTGTTATAAGTTGAATAACAACTTACAGCAAAATTCAAAGTTCCCGCCCCGCAGTTTAGTCACAACCTAGGTCAAAATTGTTGAAGGTTAATAACTAGGTAGGGCAAATTCAAAATTCATGCCCTTTCAATGATAACCTTGAACAAAATCCCATTTCGCTAACCAGATATACCAAAAACTCGCACCCAGGAAGCCCCAACTACAGGCCGCGGTAAGTACAAATTACGGTCGCCGGCCCTACAAATACTTCGGATAAATCACACAAAAAAGTCCGACCTCTGTCCGACACTCAAGGGACCGATGATTGATACGGCGAGCGATTCCAAGATTCGTCCGATTCCTGGATTCCCCCGATTCCAAGATTCGACAATCGAGCGCAAAAATACGGCCCTCGATCGCCCTCGTCACGGTCGGTTAATCGGCCAAAAATCGTCCGAGCGACCGACCATTTGCCGTACATTGCGTACGTACGTCTGACGCTGTGGGGGGGTTTGTGTTTTTTGTTGTGCTGTTTTTTGGTTTATTTTTTTGTGTTGTGTGATGTTGTGGGATGTTGTGTTTTGTTGTTTATGAAGCTGCCTGATGGTTGGTACATGTCTGGCCTCAAAGTTGAAAATATACTCTAGTTATTTATATTCCACCGTACACGAGTCTTCAAAAAAGGCGGGGATTCTTTATTTTGCGTAAATAAATCCTGCAGATGTGGATGCCAAGCAAATATATCCATGCCAGCAGTACCCGCCATCAAAATATTCTTGTACTTGTGCACTGGTGAAACTCGTATCACAGATACGGTCATTGAGCGTCCTGGTGAGCGTCACAGACACACGCACCAACCAATGTAATGCGTTCAGTGAGGTTCCCATTGTAATAAACAGGAGAAATTTATCACAAATATATATAAATTTATTCATTTAATTATCAATTTATAAATTTAATTAGACACCTGGCACTTTTATAATATATTATTGATAAAATATATGTGTGCTATCTCATATATTTACATTTATATATACATATATGAGATAAATAATTCTTCGTGCAAATCGGGTCTGAAAGTTGCAATTGTTTTTTTATAATTTCACACATACATATGCACCTGCGTACGTATACATCTGTGAAGGCAAAATGTATTTGCAACATATTTTGAATCTAAAACTGTTAATTTATTGAGTTTTTCCTCATTATTGTCTTCAAAAGTACTCAAGTACTCAAAGCACCCAGCCAAACCCATTACCAGGTGTGCTAACTTCAATGTACATGAGTTTTCATTTTATAATGAAAGCATTTAAATTTTCAAAGTACTCAGAGTTATTTAATATTTTTTCCCTCTCCTAGCGTTATTTTGCCAAGCGTTATTTAGCCTAACAAATCATGCAGCCGACGATCCTCAAACTGGAGAAGTTCTGTGTTGTTCGAGTATTCAACTGAAGAAACCGTAAAGTTAATATCGGCAATGGAAAGTTCAACTCTGTTGCTTTACTTGGAGGTTCGTTTCATTTAACATAGTTCAAATTATTATTCTTTACATTTTTCATTTATTCATTAAATTTTACATTTTTCAACTATCCTTCACATTTTACAATTTTCATTTATTCTCTACATATTACATTTTTCAACTATTCTTTACATATTACATTTTTTATTTATTCGCTACATTTAACATTTTCCATCTATTCCCTACATTTAACATTTTTCATTTATTCCTTGTATTATACTTTTTCAACTATTCTCCACTCTTTTATATTTTTCATTCCTTCTTTACATTTTACACTTTTCATTTATTCTTTCCATTTATTGAGTCAGAAAGTTAGCAACAGCGGGAGAACTTCATGACCAAAATCCCGTCTAGTTATGTTACAATATCACTTTCATTTCACATAAACAATATTGTAATAAATAAAAATGCATTAAGTGAATAAGGTAGTGAAAGGTAAACTTGAAAAAAATATAGATTAATAATCTAGCGGAAGAGTTTGATTTAAATCATTTTGAAAGATTAGAATAAACATAATGAGAAAAAACGATCATGTACACGAACAAATCTAATAAGAAAAAGAACGATCATGTGCACCAACAAATATAATATAAAAAAACATTCATTTGCACGAACAAATATAATAAGAAAAAAAACATTCATGTGCACGAACAAATATAATAAGAAAAAAACATTCATGTGCACGAACAAATATAATAAGAAAAAAAACATTCATGTGCACTAACAAATATAATATAAAAAACATTCATTTGCACGAACAAATATAATAAGAAAAAAAACATTCATGTGCACGAACAAATATAATATAAAAAACATTCATTTGCACGAACAAATATAATAAGAAAAAAAACATTCATGCGCACTAACAAATAAATTACGAAAAAAAAATTCATGTGCACGAACAAATATAATAAGAAAAAAGAACATTCATGTGCAAGAACAAATATAATATAAAAAACATTCATTTGCACGAACAAATATAATAATAAAAAAAACATTCATGTGCACTAACAAATATAATATAAAAAACATTCATTTGCACGAACAAATATAATAAGAAAAAAAAACATTCATGTGCATTAACAAATAAAATAAGAAAAAAAATTCATGTGCACGAACAAATATCATAAAAAAAACATTCATGTGCACGAACAAATATAATAAGAAAAAAACATTCATGTGCACGAACAAATATAATAAGAAAAAAGACATTCATGTGCACGAACAAATATAATAAGAAAAAAAACATTCATGTGCACTAACAAATAAAACAAGAAAAAAAATTCATGTGCACGAACAAATATAATAAGAAAAAAACATTCATGTGCACGAACAAATATAATAAGAAAAAAACATTCATGTGCACGAACAAATATAATAAAAAAAAATTCATGTGCACTAACAAATAAAATAAGAAAAAAAATTCATGTGCACGAACAAATATAATAAGAAAAAAACATTCATGTGCACGAACAAATATAATAAGAAAAAAACATTCATGTGCACAAACAAATATAATAAGAAAAAAAACATTCATGTGCACGAACAAATATAATAAGAAAAAAAACATTCATGTGCACGAACAAATATAATAAGAAAAAAAAACATTCATGTGCACGAACAAATATAATAAGAAAAAAAAATTCATGTGCACTAACAAATAAAATAAGAAAAAAAAAATTCATGTGCACGAACAAATATAATAAGAAAAAAACATTCATGTGCACGAACAAATATAATAAGAAAAAAAACTTTCATGTGCACTAACAAATATAATAAGAAAAAAACATTCATTTGCACGAACAAATATAATAAGAAAAAAACATTCATGTGCACGAACAAATATAATAAGAAAAAAAACATTTATGTGCACGAACAAATATAATAAGAAAAAAAAACATTCATGTGCACGAACAAATATAATAAGAAAAAAAACATTCATGTGCACTAACAAATATAATTTGAAAAAATTATTCATTTGCACGAACAAATATAATAAGAAAAAACATTCATGTGCACGAACAAATATAATAAGAAAAAAACATTCATGTGCACGAACAAATATAATAAGAAAAAAAATTCATGTGCACGAACAAATATAATAAGAAAAAAACATTCATGTGCACGAACAAATATAATAAGAAAAAAAAAACATTCATGTGCACGAACATATAAAATAAGAAAAAAACATTCATGTGCACGAACAAATATAATAAGAAAAAAACATTCATGTGCACTAACAAATATAATAAGAAAAAATTATTCATTTGCACGAACAAATATAATAAGAAAAAACATTCATGTGCACGAACAAATATAATAAGAAAAAAACATTCATGTGCACGAACAAATATAATAAGAAAAAAAAAATTCATGTGCACGAACAAATATAATAAGAAAAAAACATTCATGTGCACGAACAAATATAATAAGAAAAAAAAAAACATTCATGTGCACGAACAAATAAAATAAGAAAAAAACATTCATGTGCACGAACAAATATAATAAGAAAAAAAAATTCATGTGCACGAACAAATATAATAAGAAAAAAACATTCATGTGCACGAACAAATATAATAAGAAAAAAAAAACATTCATGTGCACGAACAAATAAAATAAGAAAAAAACATTCATGTGCACGAACAAATATAATAAGAAAAAAAAAATTCATGTGCACGAACAAATATAATATGAGAAAAACGATCATGTGCACGAACAAACATAATAAGAAAAAAAACATTCATGTGCACGAACAAATATAATATGAAAAAAAACGATCATGTGCACGAACAAACATAATAAGAAAAAAAACATTCATGTGCACGAACAAATATAATAAGAAAAAATACAAAAACTCTGCACGTTCATTTGACGCGTGTTGAAATACTGCCTAATATAAATATAATATTATTTCTCTAAATATTAATACTTAGTAAAACGTGCTTTGATATTAACTGAGAATGCTAAAAGCTTAATAATTAGTGAACGAAAGCTAGAGGAAATATAAAAAAATAAATTGTGAGATGTGATAGATTTTGTTTTGAGTTGTAGGTTCGAATTCAAGTGCGGAATTCCTGGTTCTCAGTTGAATATCTCCGACTTCCATTGCTGAAATGATTATCTTCAGTTTATTCCATTCTACACATGAAGACAGAACTACATTCCATTTCATTCACAAAATACAGTAGACTGTTTTCAATTGATTATAATATATTTATTACTCGAAACTGATTATTTCTAGTTGCGCATTCCATTTCCCAAACACAATTAGTTGTTTTTTGTCACATTTTCTTCCACACAAAACGAACTGTTTTCTGTTGCATATTTTATTTCATATATAAAATTTATTGTTTTCAGTTGCCTATTCCATCTTACACACACACAAAATTGACAGTTACCAGTTGCCTATTCCATCTTACACACATAATTGACAGTTAACAGTTGCCTATTCCATCTTACACACATAATTGACAGTTAACAGTTGCCTATTCCATCTTACACACATAATTGACAGTTAACAGTTGCCTATTCCATCTTACACACATAATTGACAGTTAACAGTTGCCTATTCCATCTTACACACATAATTGACAGTTAACAGTTGCCTATTCCATCTTACACACATAATTGACAGTTAACAGTTGCCTATTCTATCTTACACACATAATTGACAGTTAACAGTTGCCTATTCCATCTTACACACATAATTGACAGTTAACAGTTGCCTATTCTATCTTACACACATAATTGACAGTTAACAGTTGCCTATTCTATCTTACACACATAATTGACAGTTAACAGTTGCCTATTCTATCTTACACACATAATTGACAGTTAACAGTTGCCTATTCCATCTTACACACATAATTGACAGTTAACAGTTGCCTATTCCATCTTACACACATAATTGACAGTTAACAGTTGCCTATTCTATCTTACACACATAATTGACAGTTAACAGTTGCCTATTCCATCTTACACACATAATTGACAGTTAACAGTTGCCTATTCTATCTTACACACATAATTGACAGTTAACAGTTGCCTATTCCATCTTACACACAAAATTGACAGTTAACAGTTGCCTATTCCATCTTACACACATAATTGACAGTTAACAGTTGCCTATTCCATCTTACACACATAATTGACAGTTAACAGTTGCCTATTCTATCTTACACACATAATTGACAGTTAACAGTTGCCTATTCCATCTTACACACATAATTGACAGTTAACAGTTGCCTATTCTATCTTACACACATAATTGACAGTTAACAGTTGCCTATTCCATCTTACACACAAAATTGACAGTTAACAGTTGCCTATTCTATCTTACACACAAATTTAAGAGTTTTCAATGCTGTATTTTTTTCCGAACACAAACCTTATTTTAAGTCTCGTGCATATCATTTTTCACACACTCACCACACGTCGACAAGAGAAGCATCACCACCAAAAACGGTCTGTCATCACCCCACGCTCAGGTGCCGGTGGTCATATAGAGACCTTCTTTTCATTACCATCGGACTAATTTTTTTAGGTCCGACAGCGGGGCATTTAGGAAGGGTTTTATTTAGAACAAAAGACGAGCCCGAGAGCAGCTCGATCTGTGAGAACAATTGTATTTCACGTCGATTTGAATGAATGGATGCGGCCGCTGTTGAGTTTACGCATGTGTTAATACACACATGAATCCATGAATGGGCGTCAATACATGAGTGTGAGAAAGAGGACCGGCCACCGATACGCGTGAGACTCGAAACCGCTCAAAAAAACGCGCAAACACAATGCATTTATTGCGAAAAAACGCTCTTGTGGACGTTGTTCTGAAGGTGCCTTTTGTCTTTGCGGGAACCGGTTTTGCGGAAGGAAGGAAACAAGGATATGTGATAGCTTTGACCCCATGTGTGTGTGTGTGGGGGGGGGGGGTAATATTGAACCATCAAAAGCCTTGTTCAGCTCTATGGAAATGAGCGTTCAAATGCGCGCGTCTATTCAGATCAGTTAATATTTCATTTAAGCCTCTACGGTGTAAAGATTTATTTATTTGTTTGCTTATGGTACCTACGTGTTAAAGATACATGAAGTTCCTCTATTTGCTCTAGGTGAAAATTATCTTTATCTTATTCTTTTAGTTTAGGCTTTTTTTCCATTTTTTCCGATGCTCATTTTTTATTGTTACTTTCTGATCAGTATTCTCCAGTCAACTTTTATTGTTACTTTAATCAATTCGTCAACTTTGCTTGTTACTTTCTGATCAGTATACTCCAGTCAACTCTTCTAGACGCTGCTGACGAGCAGAAGTTTTAGGCTGTTGTGAGATAAATCAAGAAGTAAAATTATTTTGCGTATAAAAAATCAATGTAAAAAACAAATTCGGCACTTAGGGTACTAGAGCTGGTACACAAATGGGTACTCCAGATGGTACACAAATGGGTACTCCAGCTGGTACACAAATGGGTACTCCAGGTGGTACACAAATGGGTACTCCAGCTAGTACACAAATGGGTACTCCAGCTGGTACACAAATGGGTACTCCAGCTGGTACACAAATGGGTACTCCAGGTGGTACACAAATGGGTACTCCAGCTGGTACACAAATGGGTACTCCAGCTGGTACACAAATGGGTACTCCAGGTGGTACACAAATGGGTACTCCAGCTGGTACACAAATGGGTACTCCAGGTGGTACACAAATGGGTACTCCAGCTGGTACAAAAATGGGTACTCCAGGTGGTACACAAATGGGTACTCCAGCTAGTACACAAATGGGTACTCCAGCTGGTACACAAATGGGTACTCCAGCTGGTACACAAATGGGTACTCCAGGTGGTACACAAATGGGTACTCCAGCTGGTACACAAATGGGTACTCCAGCTGGTACACAAATGGGTACTCCAGGTGGTACACAAATGGGTACTCCAGCTGGTACACAAATGGGTACTCCAGGTGGTACACAAATGGGTACTCCAGTTGGTACACAAATGGGTACTCCAGCTGGTACACAAATGGGTACTCCAGTTGGTACACAAATGGGTACTCCAGCTGGTACACAAATGGGTACTCCAGCTGGTACACAAATGGGTACTCCAGGTGGTACACAAATGGGTACTCCAGCTGGTACACAAATGGGTACTCCAGGTGGTACACAAATGGGTACTCCAGCTGGTACACAAATGGGTACTCCAGGTGGTACACAAATGGGTACTCCAGCTGGTACACAAATGGGTACTCCAGTTGGTACACAAATGGGTACTCCAGCTGGTACACAAATGGGTACTCCAGGTGGTACACAAATGGGTACTCCAGCTGGTACACAAATGGGTACTCCAGCTGGTACACAAATGGGTACTCCAGGTGGTACACAAATGGGTACTCCAGCTGGTACACAAATGGGTGCTCCAGTTGGTACACAAATGGGTACTCCATCTGGTACACAAATGGGTACTCCAGGTGGTACACAAATGGGTACTCCAGCTGGTACACAAATGGGTACTCCAGCTGGTACACAAATGGGTACTCCAGGTGGTACACAAATGGGTACTCCAGCTGGTACACAAATGGGTACTCCAGCTGGTACACAAATGGGTACTCCAGCTGGTACACAAATGGGTACTCCAGGTGGTACACAAATGGGTACTCCAGCTGGTACACAAATGGGTACTCCAGGTGGTACACAAATGGGTACTCCAGGTGGTACACAAATGGGTACTCCAGCTGGTACACAAATGGGTACTCCAGTTGGTACACAAATGGGTACTCCAGGTGGTACACAAATAGGTACTCCAGCTGGTACACAAATGGGTACTCCAGGTGGTACACAAATGGGTACTCCAGGTGGTACACAAATGGGTACTCCAGGTGGTACACAAATGGGTACTCCAGGTGGTACACAAATGGGTACTCCAGCTGGTACACAAATGGGTACTCCAGCTGGTACACAAATGGGTACTCCAGCTGGTACACAAATGGGTACTCCAGCTGGTACACAAATGGGTACTCCAGCTGGTACACAAATGGGTACTCCAGTTGGTACACAAATGGGTACTCCAGGTGGTACACAAATGGGTACTCCAGCTGGTACACAAATGGGTACTCCAGGTGGTACACAAATGGGTACTCCAGCTGGTACACAAATGGGTACTCCAGGTGGTACACAAATGGGTACTCCAGGTGGTACACAAATGGATACTCCAGCTGGTACACAAATGGGTACTCCAGCTGGTACACAAATGGGTACTCCAGCTGGTACACAAATGGGTACTCCAGCTGGTACACAAATGGGTACTCCAGGTGGTACACAAATGGGTACTCCAGGTGGTACACAAATGGGTACTCCAGCTGGTACACAAATGGGTACTCCAGCTGGTACACAAATGGGTACTCCAGCTGGTACACAAATGGGTACTCCAGGTGGTACACAAATGGGTACTCCAGGTGGTACACAAATGGGTACTCCAGGTGGTACACAAATGGGTACTCCAGGTGGTACACAAATGGGTACTCCAGGTGGTACACAAATGGGTACTCCAGGTGGTACACAAATGGGTACTCCAGGTGGTACACAAATGGGTACTCCAGCTGGTACACAAATGGGTACTCCAGGTGGTACACAAATGGGTACTCCAGCTGGTACACAAATGGGTACTCCAGGTGGTACACAAATGGGTACTCCAGGTGGTACACAAATGGGTACTCCAGCTGGTACACAAATGGGTACTCCAGGTGGTACACAAATGGGTACTCCAGCTGGTACACAAATGGGTACTCCAGCTGGTACACAAATGGGTACTCCAGTTGGTACACAAATGGGTACTCCAGGTGGTACACAAATATGTACTCCAGCTGGTACACAAATGGGTACTCCAGCTGGTACACAAATGGGTACTCCAGCTGGTACACAAATGGGTACTCCAGCTGGTACACAAATGGGTACTCCAGCTGGTACACAAATGGGTACTCCAGCTGGTACACAAATGGGTACTCCAGCTGGTACACAAATGGGTGCTCCAGCTGGTACACAAATGGGTACTCCAGCTGGTACACAAATGGGTACTCCAGCTGGTATACAAATGGGTACTCCAGCTGGTACACAAATGGGTACTCCAGCTGGTACACAAATGGGTACTCCAGCTGGTATACAAATGGGTACTCCAGCTGGTACACAAATGGGTACTCCAGCTGGTACACAAATGGGTACTCCAGCTGGTACACAAATGGGTACTCCAGCTGGTACACAAATGGGTACTCCAGCTGGTACACAAATGGGTACTCCAGCTGGTACACAAATGGGTACTCCAGCTGGTACACAAATGGGTACTCCAGCTGGTACACAAATGGGTGCTCCAGCTGGTACACAAATGGGTGCTCCAGCTGGTACACAAATGGGTACTCCAGCTGGTACACAAATGGGTACTCCAGCTGGTACACAAATGGGTACTCCAGCTGGTACACAAATGGGTACTCCAGCTGGTACACAAATGGGTACTCCAGCTGGTACACAAATGGGTACTCCAGCTGGTACACAAATGGGTACTCCAGCTGGTACACAAATGGGTACTCCAGCTGGTACACAAATGGGTGCTCCAGCTGGTATACAAATGGGTACTCCAGCTGGTACACAAATGGGTACTCCAGCTGGTACACAAATGGGTACTCCAGCTGGTACACAAATGGGTACTCCAGGTGGTACACAAATGGGTGCTCCAGCTGGTACACAAATGGGTACTCCAGCTGGTACACAAATGGGTACTCCAGCTGGTACACAAATGGGTACTCCAGCTGGTACACAAATGGGTACTCCAGCTGGTACACAAATGGGTACTCCAGCTGGTACACAAATGGGTGCTCCAGCTGGTACACAAATGGGTACTCCAGCTGGTACACAAATGGGTGCTCCAGCTGGTACACAAATGGGTACTCCAGTTGGTACACAAATGGGTACTCCAGCTGGTACACAAATGGGTGCTCCAGCTGGTACACAAATGGGTACTCCAGCTGGTACACAAATGGGTACTCCAGCTGGTACACAAATGGGTACTCCAGCTGGTACACAAATGGGTGCTCCAGCTGGTACACAAATGGGTACTCCAGCTGGTACACAAATGGGTACTCCAGCTGGTACACAAATGGGTGCTCCAGCTGGTACACAAATGGGTGCTCCAGCTGGTACACAAATGGGTACTCCAGCTGGTACACAAATGGGTACTCCAGCTGGTACACAAATGGGTGCTCCAGCTGGTACACAAATGGGTGCTCCAGCTGGTACACAAATGGGTACTCCAGCTGGTACACAAATGGGTACTCCAGCTGGTACACAAATGGGTACTCCAGCTGGTACACAAATGGGTGCTCCAGCTGGTACACAAATGGGTACTCCAGTTGGTACACAAATGGGTACTCCAGCTGGTACACAAATGGGTACTCCAGCTGGTACACAAATGGGTACTCCAGCTGGTACACAAATGGGTACTCCAGCTGGTACACAAATAGGTACTCCAGTTGGTATACAAATGGGTACTCCAGCTGGTACACAAATAGGTACTCCAGCTGGTATAAAAATGGGTACTCCAGCTGGTACACAAATAGGTACTCCAGTTGGTATACAAATGGGTACTCCAGTTGGTACACAAATAGGTACTCCAGTTGGTATACAAATGGGTACTCCAGTTGGTACACAAATAGGTACTCCAGTTGGTATACAAATGGGTACTCCAGTTGGTATACAAATGGGTACTCCAGGTACTAATAGGTACTTGCATATGAATTGCTGTGAAATGTATAATGATTCGTAAATTCACGCATGAATTTTACACAAGTTGTTCTGCTACATAAATATATATGTATAAATTAACTAAACAAATTCATACGATGGGAATAACTAATCAAATTATATAAGTGCTTGGCAGGCAATATATGTACCTACATAAAAAACCTGACCCTGAGTAGCGCTGTAATTCCAAAATACACCAAGGTATCAACTCATTTTAATGCAACCACTAAGTTTTAAAAACAATTACTGTGTCGTGCAAAGCGTTGGTATCTGAATTTTTGTTATTTATTTTTATTTTCCCGATCGTCTCAGGAATTCACGCTGCTAAAGAAGACAAAAGACGCCCGCCTCCCCCCCAGACAGAAGCTTCCTCAACAGATGGGGACATTCCCCACAACTCAAAACAAACGGCTGAAATTTCCCACAGCTACCCTTTTTCCCATGAGCACGTTTCCCCTTCTTGTTTTCCCTCGGACCAGAGTTGCCACATCGCTATTTTCACGCTAAAATTATCATACTTAGCTCGTTATGACATGAATTTTGCGGTTTAGGTTATTTAGCATCTGGCAACACAGCGTGGTTGCCAGATGCTGGGAGCTTCTAGGGGGAAATTTCATTATTAAAAAGGCATAACTTGGCACTATGGCTCAAAAATGCCGGTGTGGCAACTCTGTTAGTGAATCCCACACTTCAGAAGGGTTAAAAAAAGGGAAACTGAAGCATGGGGAGATCTGAGGGTATATTTAGAATAGGTATTTTTAGCTCAGCGAAGAGAGTCCTTTTTAACGGACGCGTAATGTGCGCAGTCCTACAGTGTAATGAAAAATGACTCCCCATATTGTACGGTGCAGTATTTTATCCGATCAAATATCATGCATTATATATTACACGATACAATATTATGCACTATATATTACACAATTCAGTATTATGCACTATATATAACACGATTCAATATTATGTGCTATATATTACGCGATACAATATTATGCACTATATATTACACGATTCAATATTATGCACTATTTATTACACGATACAATATTATGCACTATATATTACACGATTCAATACTATGCACTATATATTACACGATTCAATATTATGCACTATATATTACACGATTCAATACTATGCACTATATATTACACGATACAATATTATGCACTACATATTACACGATACAATATTATGCACTATATATTACACGATTCAATACTATGCACTATATATTACACGATACAATATTATGCACTATATATTACACAATGCAATATTATGCACTATATATTACACGATACAATATTATACATTATATATTACACGATACAATATTATGCACTATATATTACACGATAAAATATTATGCACTATATATTACACGATTCAATACTATGCACTATATATTACACGATACAATATTATGCACTATATATTACACAATACAATATTATGCACTATATATTCCACGATACAATATTATACACTATATATTACACGATACAATATTATACACTATATATTACACGATACAATATTATGCACTATATATTACACAATACAATATTATGCACTATATATTACACGATACAATATTATGCACTATATATTACACGATACAATATTATGCACTATATATTACACGATTCAATATTATGTATTAAATATTACCCGATTCAATATTATTCCTAATTATAAAGATTGAAGTTTAGCCTTTTGCATAATCTCAAAATAAATAAAAAAGCAATGACATTAACTATCAAATTAACCATTATGTTTAATCAAACAATAGAATTAACCTGTATTTTCTAGGATATTTAATACTTTAATTTAATTTAATTCTAAGACATTTAATCTAGGACGTTTGATTTTAATAATAAAGTTCCCCCATTAGACGATGGAACGAACCTGTATTTTCTGATCCATTAAAACACCTAAACGCAACACGTTCCCGTTAGATGATGCATAACTTTGGGCTGCAACATGTATTTTCTAATCTATTAAGTGCACATGCACTCGAAATGCTCACATTATGTAGATGATTTTAAGCTTAGGGAAGAAACATTTTCATTTTAATCTTAATGCACCTAAAGATGAAGAAATACTCCCCCACAGGAGGTCGATTCCCAACTTTGGGAAGATGCCTTTTTATTTCATTTTAAATGCACCTAAAGATGAAGAAATACTCCCCCACAGGGGGTCAATTTATAACTTTGGGAAGAAACCTTTTTATTTTATTTTAAATGCACCTAAAGATGAAGAAATACTCCCCCACAGGGGGTCAATTTACAACTTTGGGAAGATACCTTTTTATTTTATTTTAAATGCACCTAAACACAAAAAATACTCCCCCACAGGGGTCAACGGGGTCACCTACAATGGTGGGGGTCTTTGGAGAGTTGAATTCTAACTGCTGAACTCCAGAGTCGAGAAAATTTTAGCTCAAATTTCAATGTTCAGAAAAGAGTTATTGGTGTCAGGAGTTGTATTGTGACACTTATGGCTCGGCGTCTGTGTCAACTGCTGATTTGTAGAGTTGTCTGAGCTATACGCGTTCTCTTCTTTACTTGTATTTCTTGTGATTAAAGAAGAACCTATTTACTCGCTCACTGATTTATAGAGTTGTCTGAGTTCTACGCTCTCTTCTTTACTCACACTTTTTTTAGCCTACTGATATATGAAATTGTCGCAGTTTTAAGTTCTTTTTTAATCCCATTTCTTTGTGCTACGCGTTTCTGTTGAATTATTTTACGAGTGTGCAGTTGAAGCATTGATCCATCCCATGTGCCTGTTGTGAATTTTTTATTTTTCACTTCTGGTTCCATATTCAATTTTATTTAGATATTATGTTCAGTTTTTTTCCTATTTCTGACACATTATCCTCTGATTTATTGCAAAATTAATTTAAATTTATATTTCTAAGTACACAGTGGGGGCACACACTCGCCTCTCATTTTCATACTTTTGCCGTACGCGGAAAACATGAACAGCCACTTGATACTTAACACGTTAACCGTCATAGGTTAAATTAAAGCTTGATATTCAACTCTAATTTAAATGTAATTGTAGTATGTAATTTTGAAAATAGCAAATGTTAGCTTAGTCGTACCTTCATTTAGCTTTGATATAGTTTTTTTTGTTAAAATTGTGTTAGAGACTGCAGGTCGATCAACATCATTATGAAAGTCCCCACCGTGGCCACCGGTGGCTCACGTGGAGATTAGCATGCTAATCAGGGTCTCATTTTACGAACAAAAAATAAATAAAATACGTTCGATTTTAAGCGATTCCTTAAATTTATTTCCAGTTCATTGGTATATGATTACGTTTTAAAAACATACTTTTCTATTCAATAAATTTCGTTGCATTTTTTCGATATTTCATTGCGTTTTATCTAGCTTTTTTAACGCTTCATCAAAATTTCATAAGTTTTCATCAAAATTAGGCGAGGTATATCAAAATCTGACCGCAGGTGACCAAATCCGTCAGAATCTCGTAGATATGCGCCAACATTCAACACGATTACATAGATATTCACTTATTCACTGATTCACTTATTCCCCATAACCGTCATCAAATCCATTAACATTTTTAATCCATTACACATTAAAATTCATTAGAATCTCATACATATGCACCATCATTCAACACTATTGCATAGGTATTCGCTTATGTATTCACTTATCCACTGACTAACTTATTCACCATTTCAGTCATCAATTCACACCAACATACCGCACAAAACCTACGGCCACTCCAAAGCACATTTCCCACAACATCCCCATTCCAACTCCCCAACACACCAAAATTTCAACGAATAAAACAATGCTCGGGAATCTAACTCCCCAAAACTCCCCAACTCACCAAAATTTCAATAAAACAATGCTCGGGAATCTAACTCCCCAAAACTCCCCAACTCACCAAAATATCAATAAAACAATGCTCGTGAATCTAACTCCCCAAAACTCCCCAATAAACCAAAATTTCAATAAATAATATGATCTGGAATCCAACTCCCCAACTCACCAAAATTTTCATAAGTAAAAGAATGCTCGGGGAAAAGTGGGCGTCATGGCCCTCTAAGGTTG
Organism: Morinoia aosen; assembly: GCA_030386875.1. Lineage (NCBI taxonomy): Eukaryota > Metazoa > Arthropoda > Malacostraca > Amphipoda > Talitridae > Morinoia > Morinoia aosen. Next base: position 25,147,055 of record CM059578.1, on the reverse strand, counting down.
TTTATTTCCCCAGCTGCTCCCGGAAACTTCCCCCAAGTTTCCCCGGGTGTGGGGCCGCGTAAAAACAAACGGAAGTTCACACGGGGAATGTGGTGGGGAAGTTTTTAACGGCAGCCCCGGGAGGCGGGGAGAGCGGCGTGGGAACGGCATGTTATGCGTACCTTCGGGCTGTAGAAATATTCTGACGTTATTCATGTGGCGTTATTACTATAGTTATTATTATTATTATTATTATAACTGTCATAAGATCTTGTTATAATAACTATAGTAAGCACGTTATTATTATAGTTATTATTATAATAACTATAATAAGATCTTATTATAATAACTATAGTATGAACGTTATTACTATAGTTATTATTATTATAACTATAATAACTATAATAAAATGTTATTATAATAACTCTGGTAAGAACGTTATTATTATAGTTATTATTATAATAACAATAATAACTATAGTAAGATCTTATTATAATAACTATAGTGAGAAAGTTATTACTATAGTTTTTATTATTATCATTGATATAGCTTTATCAAAATAGCGTCACTGATACAGTGTTATTGATGTAACGTGTTTAAAACAGCGTTATTGAAATAGCGATATCGATTTAACGTTGTTAATATGATATTATTGATATATATGGGGAACATTTAGGTACTCAGGGTATTCAACTACGTTATTTTTATAGTATTACATATACTTATAGCGTCAATGAGATAGTATTATTGATATAGCGTCTTTGAGATGGTATTGTTGATATAGCATTATTGAAGTAGTATTAGTGAGGTAACGTTATTGATATGGTATTATTGTTACAAGGTTATTGAAATGACATTATTAATACTACGTCGTTGTTACAATGCCTTTGATATAACGCTATCGATGAAGTAAAGTGTTATTGATACGTAAAGTGTTATTGATGAATGGTTTTGAAATGCCGTTATAAGTGTAACGGAATTAATATAACGCTTATGATTTAACATTTGTATAATACAATAATAAGTTATTAGCATTATAGTTGCAAATTATAATAATAAGTATTTAAAACGACAATAATTAATAGAGTTGATGAGGCCGAGTTCACACGGCCCGTCAATAATGTACAATAATGTTTGACAAATCACATGACACACGTTCCCATTTCCTAAGAATTCACGTGATATTCATTCCTACTTGAATTTGATGGATCAATACACTGGAAATTGTGGAATTGATGAAGCTTGTATCACAGATACTGAAATTGTGGAGTTGATGAAGCTTGTATCACAGATACTGAAATTGCGGAGTCGATGAAGCTTGTATCATAGATACGAAATTGTGGAGTTGATGAAGCATGTATCACAGATACTGAAATTGCGGAGTTGATGAAGCTTGTATCACAGATACGAAATTGTGGAATTGATATAGCTTGTATCATAGATACGAAATTGTGGAATTGATGAAGCTTGTATCACAGATACGAAATTGTGGAGTTGATGAAGCTTGTATCACAGATACTGAAATTGTGGAGTTGATGAAGCTTGTATCACAGATACTGAAATTGTGGAGTTATGAAGCTTGTATCACCGATACGAAATTGTGGAGTTGATGAAGCTTGTATCACAGATACGAAATTGTGGAGTTGATGAAGCTTGTATCATAGATAAGAAATTGTGGAGTTGATGAAGCTTGTATCACAGATACGAAATTGTGGAATTGATGAAGCTTGTATCACAGATACGAAATTGTGGTGTTGATGAAGCTTGTATCACAGATACGAAATTGTGGAGTTGATGAAGCTTGTATCATAGATAAGAAATTGTGGATTTGATGAAGCTTGTATCACAGATACGAAATTGTGGAATTGATATAGCTTGTATCATAGATACGAAATTGTGGAATTGATGAAGCTTGTATCACAGATACGAAATTGTGGAGTTGATGAAGCTTGTATCACAGATACTGAAATTGTGGAGTTGATGAAGCTTGTATCACAGATACTGAAATTGTGGAGTTATGAAGCTTGTATCACAGATACGAAATTGTGGAGTTGATGAAGCTTGTATCACAGATACTGAAATTGTGGAGTTATGAAGCTTGTATCACAGATACGAAATTGTGGAGTTGATGAAGCTTGTATCACAGATACGAAATTGTGGAGTTGATGAAGCTTGTATCATAGATAAGAAATTGTGGAGTTGATGAAGCTTGTATCACAGATACGAAATTGTGGAATTGATGAAGCTTGTATCACAGATACGAAATTGTGGAGTTGATGAAGGTTGTATCATAGATAAGAAATTGTGGAGTTGATGAAGCTTGTATCATAGATAAGAAATTGTGGAGTTGATGAAGCTTGTATCACAGATACGAAATTGTGGAGTTGATGAAGCTTGTATCATAGATAAGAAATTGTGGAGTTGATGAAGCTTGTATCACAGATACGAAATTGTGGAATTGATGAAGCTTGTATCACAGATACGAAATTGTGGAATTGATGAAGCTTGTATCACAGATACTGAAATTGTGGAGTTGATGAAGCTTGTATCACAGATACTGAAATTGTGGAGTTGATGAAGCATGTATCACAGATACGAAATTGTGGAGTTGATGAAGCTTGTATCACAGATACTGATATTGTGGAGTTGATGAAGCATGTATCACAGATACGAAATTGTGGAGTTGATGAAGCTTGTATCACAGATACTGAAATTGTGGAGTTGATAAAGCATGTATCACAGATACTGAAATTGTGGAGTTATGAAGCTTGTACCACAGATACGGAAATTGTGGAGTTGATGAAGCATGTATCACAGATACGAAATTGTAGAGTTGATGAAGCTTGTATCACAGATACGCTCATCACACACTGCAGGCTGGCTTCGGACAGACGGACAGACAGACACCGTATTTATTATAGTATAGATTGTAACGTAACAAATATAACCACATATTGATGTTACACTTCATGTTATGTACCAGTCACACACGTGAATGCAGTTGTAATGTAGTATATGATGTGTAGTAACTTTACAATGACATAACGTTTGGTAAGCAAGAAAATAACATCGAGGAATAAGGCTTTGATACGTAAATGTTTATATTAAAAGCTTCACTGTTAAAAATGAACGTTTCGACTCCATGAGTCATTCTTAACAATTGCTCTGAAAAAAAGTTACCAAACTGAAAACACCGAAGGTGAATGTGAAAGTTAGTAGAATTATATAAGACTAAATTTGTTGAGTGTTTTCGATATAAATTAAGTACCCATGATACTAACGATATAAATTTAGTACCCACGAAACTAACGATATAAATTTAGTACCCATGAAACTAACGATATTCATTTAGTACCCATGAAACTAACGATATAAATTTAGTACCCATGAAACTAACGATATAAATTTAGTACCCATGAAACTAACGATATAAATTTAGTACCCATGAAACTAACGGTATAAATTAAGTACCCATGAAACTAACGATATAAATTTAGTACCCATGAAACTAACGATATAAATTTAGTACCCATGAAACTAACGATATAAATTTAGTACCCATGAAACTAACGATATAAATTAAGCACCCATGAAACTAACGATATAAATTTAGTACCCATGAAACTAACGATATAAATTTAGTACCCATGAAACTAACGATATAAATTTAGTACCCATGAAACTAACGATATAAATTTAGTACCCATGAAACTAACGATATAAATTTAGTACCCATGAAACTAACGATATAAATTTAGTACCCATGAAACTAAAGATATAAATTTAGTACCCATGAAACTAACGATATAAATTTAGTACCCTTGAAACTAACGATATAAATTTAGTACCCATGAAACTAACGATATAAATTTAGTACCCATGAAACTAACGACATAAATTTAGTACCCATGAAACAAACGATATAAATTTAGTACTCATGAAACTAACGATATAAACTTAGTACCCATGAAACTAGCGATATAAATTTAGTACCCATGAAACTAACGATATAAATTTAGTACCCATGAAACTAACGATATAAATTTAGTACCCATGAAACTAACGATATAAATTTAGTACCCATGAAACTAACGATATAAATTTAGTACCCATGAAACTAACGATTTAAATTGAGTACCCATGAAACTTACGGTATAAATTTAGTACCCATGAAACTAACGATATAAATTTATTACCCATGAAACTAACGATATAAATTTAGTACCCATGAAACAAACGATATAAATTTAGTAGCCATGAAACTAACGATATAAATTTAGTACCCATGAAACTAACGATATTAATTTAGTACCCATGAAACTAACGGTATAAATTAAGTACCCATGAAACTAACGATACAAATTTAGTACCCATGAAACTAACGATATAAATTTAGTACCCATGAAACTAACGATATAAATTTAGTACCCATGAAACTTACGATATAAATTAAGCACCCATGAAACTAACGATATAAATTTAGTACCCATGAAACTAACGATATGAATTTAGTACCCATGAAACTAACGATATAAATTTAGTACCTATGAAACTAACGATATAAATTTAGTACCCATGAAACTAACGATATAAATTTAGTACCCATGAAACTAACGATATAAATTTAGTACCCATGAAACTAACGATATAAATTTAGTACCCATGAAACTAACGATATAAATTTAGTACCCATGAAACTAACGATATAAATTTAGTACCCATGAAACTAACGATATAAATTTAGTACCCATGAAACTAACGATATAAATTTAGTACCCATGAAACTAACGATATAAATTTAGTACCCATGAAACAAACGATATAAATTTAGTACCCATGAAACTAACGATATAAATTTAGTACCCATGAAACTAACGATATAAATTTAGTACCCATGAAACTAACGATATAAATTTAGTACCCATGAAACTAACGATATATATTTAGTACCCTAGAAACTATAGGTTCAATATTAAAATAATTTCAGCTTACAGGCCATTTATTAGAGATGCCTTCAATTTTGGTGCAGGTCATTTTAACTTGAAAGTATAAGTATGCTTCGAATTTAGAGTATATCTTGAAAGATTATGCTAGGTGTGTGCCTGTTATAGTTTTGACTGTCAATAAGATAGTAAAAATAAATATTTTTCACTTCGAGCAGCTCAAGAAGTAGATTGTTAATTATTAAGTTGAAAAGACATTATTCCGGTGGGAGTGTTTATTTTTGGGGACCTCACATGTGCCTCACGCAGTAACCGTACAAAAATACCTCATAAATACCCACATTTGCTCCACTTTCTTGCACGTCTACACATACACATACACATACACACACACGCACACACACTCAAACACTCATACACTCACGCAAACACATACATACATCGAAAGTCACCCACACCCACAGAAGCACAGCCACACACACAATGCACACAAAACATCCACTCACACACACAATGCACACCACACTGCACACACACACGCACACGCACACCTACACGCACACACACAACAGCCAGCAAGACACAAACAACTCCCAATGGAAGTCAAGTCTCGTTACCTGCTGCAACACCGACCACACACACGCGAAATGAACGTGCAGGCAAAAAGCAATTAACGTGTACTCATTTCATCAGTAGTTGCTTTGTTTTGCCATCACCATGAGTTACAACAAGGATTAGATAGCATGATAAAAGCAGGCAACGCATTCGGATTTCATCAATAGTTACCTTAATTTAACTCTCACTCCAAGATTATAGGCAAGAACCAAACACATAGGCAAACGCAAATAGCGAGTGCGCATTTCTTCACTAGTTGCCTTATTTTAACTATCACTCAAGCAGTAGAACCCAAATCCGAAGAAATTAATAAAAGTAAACAACGAGTGCACATTACTTCAATAGTTACGGTGTTTTAGATATCTGAAAAGAGCTGGTCACCAGGGAGGTCTGTGGTCAGTGTAGTCCTGAGGGCTGGTCTTAATTGGGTCTGAAGACCGGCGAGTTAAATACTTAATGGGACTAATTAGGTGGGACACTCGGTGTGTGGGACACTGTGTGTGGGACGCAGGTATCGGGACACACTGTGTGGGACACAGGTATTGGGACACAGTATTGGGACACTGTGTGTGTGTGGAACACAGTATTGGGACACTCTGTGTGGAACACAGGTATTGGGACACACTGTGTGGGACGCAGTATTGGGACACACTGTGTGGGACACAGTATTGGGACACACTGTGTGGGATACAGTATTGGGACACACTGTGTGGGACACAGTATTGGGACACACTGTGTGGGACACAGTATTGGGACACTGTGTGTGGAACACAGTATTGGGACACTCTGTGTGGAACACAGGTATTGGGACACACTATGTGGGACACAGGTATTGGGACACACTGTGTGGGACACAGGTATTGGGACTACACTGTGTGGGACACAGTATTGGGACACACTGTGTGGGACACAGTATTGGGACACACTGTGTGGGACACAGTATTGGGACACACTGTGTGGGACACAGTATTGGGACACACTGTGTGGGACACAGTATTGGGACACACTGTGTGGGACACAGTATTGGGACACACTGTGTGGGACACAGTATTGGGACACACTGTGTGGGACACAGTATTGGGACACACTGTGTGGGACACAGTATTGGGACACACTGTGTGGGACACAGTATTGGGACACACTGTGTGGGACACAGTATTGGGACACACTGTGTGGGACACAGTATTGGGACACACTGTGTGGGACACAGTATTGGGACACACTGTGTGGGACACAGTATTGGGACGCACTGTGTGGGACAAAGTATTGGGACACACTGTATAAATATCATCAATATAAAATTTACATAAACCAGCTGATGACAAACATCGCTCTTTGAAAAGCAATTTTCCTGTCAACATGAAAAACACATTCTAGGACCTTTTCGACGTATGTACAAATAAAAGAGGTTTTTGCTTTATTTAGCTCGCACTGAATGTGGTTACTTCTTCGAAAGCAAATTTAAATTTTTTTTAATTAATTTTTTTAATTAATCTAATTTAATTTAAGTTCGCAAAATTGCGCATAACCTCGATATTTTCGACATAAGCAAACAGGTATGTTAAATTTTACTGAAAGATTTCATATTCTGTGGAATACATTCATATTCAACACAAGTAAACAATACAGCATTTTCAACACAAAAATTTCTACGACTGGTGGAATAGCAAGAGAACAATACACAAGTGCCGTATTCTTATCAAACAACAACATGAATAAATATATTGTTCTTCAACAATGTTGTTGTTTTTGTTCAGTTAAGAGCGCCCTTAACTTTATCGGACACCTAACGGTCGCTTTCATAATTAATAAAATAAATAAAGGCTTACATGAGAGGTTAACCTTCATGATTATTTGCGCGACAATTCGCATGGCATTGTAGGCGCTGGTGTTGTTATAGCGGCAGATTTTGGGTCTTTAGAACGCGGATTTCAAGTGTGAACTCGAGATCTGACTCACACTTGGAGGCATAACTTCAAACTTGACAGAAGGGGGTGGGAGGGAGTGTGAGGGGGAGAGGGAGGAGAAGGGGAAAAGAGGGAAGAAGAGTGTGAGAGATCAATTTTTTTCTTAAATAGACCTAAAAAATTCTCATGTACGTGATATTTTGGGAAACGAATGAAATTCTATTGCCAATTAATAAATGAGAGAGATTCTATGGTTAATAATTAGAGAAAAAGAATTTGTATTGATAATAAATAAAATATGTGAGATTCTATTGTTAATGAATGAAATAAGTGAGATTCTGTTTTTAAAATATATAATAAGGAAATTCTAATGTTATTAAACAAAATATGTGAGATTTTAATGTTAATTAATAAAATACGTAAGATTCTGTTGTTAAGAAATAAAGTTTGATCTTCTGAAGTATAAATGAACGCACGTGAGTTGTTGGTAAATGAATAAAATTGATTCTCTGACGTATGAATAATATAACCTAATTTCTAAATGTTAAGAATCTTTAGTGAGGTAAAATTGTGCTGAACAGCTGTTGTGTCGTGTGTGTGTGTAGCTGTTGTGTTGCAGCACACAATTGTGCTGATCCGTGTAGCAGTAGCACATGCTTTAAAATTTATTCCGATAACTTAGTACTCAACGTACATAGTAATTCATGTATGTATATACACGCTCATACGTACGTACGTTCAATCATCTGCACACTAATTTTAGCTTGTCAAATTTTCGATTTTTACGAAAACAAATATTCATTCCAGCCATTGTTATATACAATAAAATTCATTCCAGCCATTGTTATATACAATAAAATTCATTCCAGCTATTGTTATATACAATAAAATTCATTCCAGCCATTGTTATATACAATAAAATTCATTCCAGCCATTGTTATATACAATAAAATTCATTCCAGCCATTGTTATATACAATAAAATTCATTCCAGCCATTGTTATATACAATAAAATTCATTCCAGCCATTGTTATATACAATAAAATTCATTCCAGCCATTGTTATATACAATAAAATTCATTCCAGCCATTGTTATGTACAATAAAATTCATTCCAGCCATTGTTATGTACAATAAAATTCATTCCAACCATTGTTTTATACAATAAAATTCATTCCAACCATTGTTTTATACAATAAAATTCATTCCAACCATTGTTATGTACAATAAAATTCATTCCAGCCATTGTTATATACAATAAAATTCATTCCAACCATTGTTATATACAATAAAATTCATTCCAGCCATTGTTATATACGATAAAATTCATTCCAACCATTGTTATATACAATAAAATTCATTCCAACCATTGTTATATACAATAAAAATCATTTCAACCATTGTTTTATACAATAAAATTCATTCCAACCATTGTTATATACAATAAAATTTATTCCAACCATTGTTATGTACAATAAAATTCATTCCAACCATTGTTATATACGATAAAATTCATTCCAACCATTGTTATATACAATAAAATTAATTCAAACCATTGTTTTATACAATAAAATTCATTCCAACCATTGTTATATACAATAAAATTCATTCCAACCATTGTTTTATACAATAAAATTCATTCCAACCATTGTTATATACAATAAAATTCATTCCAACCTTTGTTTTATACAATAAAATTCATTCCAACCATTGTTATATACAATAAAATTCATTCCAACCATTGTTATATACAATAAAATTCATTCCAACCATTTTTATATACAATAAAATTCATTCCAACCATTGTTATGTACAATAAAATTCATTCCAGCCATTGTTATATACAATAAAATTATTCCAACCATTGTTTTATACGATAAAATTCATTCCAACCATTGTTTTATACAATAAAATTCATTCCAACCATTGTTATGTACAATAAAGTTCATTCCAGCCATTGTTATATACAATAAAATTATTCCAACCATTGTTTTATACGATAAAATTCATTCCAACCATTGTTATATACAATGAAATTCATTCCAACCATTGTTTTATACAATAAAATTCATTCCAACCATTGTTATATACAATAAAATTCATTCCAACCATTGTTTTATACAATAAAATTCATTCCAACCATTGTTATGTACAATAAAATTCATTCCAACCATTGTTATATACAATAAAATTTGTTCCAACCATTGTTATGTACGATAAAATTCATTCCAACCATTGTTATATACAATAAAATTCAATCCAACCATTGTTTTCTACAATAAAATTCATTCCAACCATTGTTATATACAATAAAATTCAATCCAACCATTGTTATGTACAAAAAATTCAATCCAACCATTGTTTTATACAATAAAATTCATTCCAACCATTGTTATATAAAATAAAATTCAATCCAACCATTGTTTTATACAATAAAATTCAATCCAACCATTGTTTTATACAATAAAATTCATTCCAACCATTGTTTTATACAATAAAATTCAATCCAACCATTGTTATGTACAATAAAATTCATTCCAACCATTGTTTTATACAATAAAATTCATTCCAACCATTGTTTTATACAATAAAATTCATTCCAACCATTGTTATATACAATAAAATTCATTCCAACCATTGTTATATACGATAAAATTCATTCCAACCATTGTTATATACAATAAAATTCATTCCAACCATTGTTTTATACAATAAAATTCATTCCAACCATTGTTATATGCAATAAAATTCATTCCAACCATTGTTATATACAATAAATTTCCTTCCAGCCATTGTTTTATACAATAAAATTCATTCCACCATTGTTTTATACAATAAAATTCATTCCAACCATTGTTATGTACAATAAAATTCATTTCGACCATTGATATATACGATAAAATTCATTCCAACCATTGTTTTATACAATAAAATTCACTTCGACCATTGTTTTATACAATAAAATTCATTCCAGCCATTGTTATATACAATAAATTTCCTTCCAGCCATTGTTATATACAATAAAATTCATTCCAGTCATTGTTATATACAATAAAATTCATTCCAGCCATTGTTATATACAATAAATTTCCTTCCAGCCATTGTTATATACAATAAAATTCATTCCACCATTGTTTTATACAATAAAATTCATTCCAACCATTGTTATGTACAATAAAATTCATTCCTACCATTGTTATGTACAATAAAATTCATTTCGACCATTGTTATATACGATAAAATTCATTCCAACCATTGTTATGTACAATAAAATTCATTCCAACCATTGTTATATACGATAAAATTCATTCCAACCATTGTTATGTACAATAAAATTCATTTCGACCATTGTTATATACGATAAAATTCATTCCAACCATTGTTATGTACAATAAAATTCATTCCAACCATTGTTATGTACAATAAAATTCATTCCAACCATTGTTTTATACAATAAAATTCATTCCAACCATGGTTATGTACAATAAAATTCATTCCAACCATTGTTATATACGATAAAATTCATTCCAACCATTGTTATGTACAATAAAATTCATTTCGACCATTGTTATATACGATAAAATTCATTCCAACCATTGTTATATACAATAAAATTCATTCCAGCCATTGTTATATACAATAAAATTCATTCCAACCATTGTTATATACAATAAAATTCATTCCGACCATTGTTTTATACAATAAAATTCATTCCAACCATTGTTATATACAATAAAATTCATTCCAACCATTGTTTTATACAATAAAATTCATTCCAACCATTGTTATATACAATAAAATTCATTCCAACCATTGTTTTATACAATGAAATTCATTCCAACCATTGTTATGTACAATAAAATTCATTCCGACCATTGTTATATACGATAAAATTCATTCCAACCATTGTTATATACAATAAAATTCATTCCAACCATTGTTATATACGATAAAATTTATTCCAACCATTGTTATATACAATAAAATTCATTCCAACCATTGTTTTATACAATAAAAATCATTCCAACCATTGTTATGTACAATAAAATTCATTCCAACCATTGTTATATACGATAAAATTCATTCAAACCATTGTTATATACAATAAAATTCATTCCAACCATTGTTTTATACAATAAAATTCATTCCAACCACTGTTATATACAATAAAATTCATTATAACTATTGTTATACACAATAAAATTTATTCCAACCATTGTTATATAAAATAAAATTCATTCCAACCATTGTTATATACAATAAAATTTCCTCCCAGCCATTGTTATATACAATAAAATTCATCCCAGCCATTGTTATATACAATAAAATTCATTCCAGCCATTTTTTGTCAACTACGCTAATGAGACACAATACACCGAGTATTGTATTATCAGTACCGGTATAGTATTATATCTACCGCCGGTTTTGATACCTATAAACCTCTTTATCCTATACATGTATTTTTGTTCGGAATTTCTTTTTCAATAATAATTGTAAAGTATCTACGAAACGATGTTGTATATAGTGCGAAACATTGAAAGTTTTTCTTCTTGTATTCACAATTCCTTTTCCAAAAACACTTTTATTTCCAGCTAGAGCTGAATTCTTGTTGATATCAAGTCGATAATAACTGAAGTTGGGAAAATGAGTTTAATTTTATCCAGGTCGACTGGTTTAGGTTAGGATATGTTAGGATAAGTTAGGGTCGGTTACGGACGGTTAGGATGGGTAGTAATGGGTTAGGATGTGCGAGGCAAGGTTATGTTGAATGAAATCAGGCTGAGAAATTTACGGTTGGTTGGGATAGGTTATAATAAGGTAAGACAATAGGGTAAGAAAATAGGGTAAGATAATAAGGTAATATAAGACGGTAAGAGAATAGGGTATATAAAGTAATAGGGCAAGATAAGTATGGTACTGAATATTAAATGAGCGGTGATACGTGTATCTAGGATACAAGCTCATTGAGGTAAATACTTGTACGACTGATCAGCTTCAGGGCACAACTGGCGGTATTTTGAGTATCTAGGATACAAGCTCATTGAGGTAAATACTTGTACGACTGATCAGCTTCAGGGCACAGCTGGTGGTATTTTGAGTATCTAGGATACAAGCTCATTGAGGTAAATACTTGTACGACTGATCAGCTTCAGGGCACAACTGGCGGTATTTTGAGTATCTAGGATACAAGCTCATTGAGGTAAATACTTGTACGACTGATCAGCTTCAGGGCACAACTGGCGGTATTTTGAGTATCTAGGATACAAGCTCATTGAGGTAAATACTTGTACGACTGATCAGCTTCAGGGCACAACTGGCGGTATTTTGAGTATCTAGGATACAAGCTCATTGAGGTAAATACTTGTACGATGATCAGCTTCAGGGCACAACTGGCGGTATTTTGAGTATCTAGGATACAAGCTCATTGAGGTAAATACTTGTACGACTGATCAGCTTCAGGGCACAACTGGCGGTATTTTGAGTATCTAGGATACAAGCTCATTGAGGTAAATACTTGTACGACTGATCAGCTTCAGGGCACAGCTGGCGGTATTTTGAGTATCTAGGTTACAAGCTCATTGAGGTAAATACTTGTACGACTGATAAGCTTCAGGGCACAACTGGCGGTATTTTGAGTATCTAGGATACAAGCTCATTGAGGTAAATACTTGTACGACTGATCAGCTTCAGGGCACAACTGGCGGTATTTTGAGTATCTAGGTTACAAGCTCATTGAGGTAAATACTTGTACGACTGATCAGCTTCAGGGCACAGCTGGCGATATTTTGAGTATCTAGGATACAAGCTCATTGAGGTAAATACTCGTACGACTGATAAGCTTCAGGGCACAACTGGCGGTATTTTGAGTATCTAGGATACAAGCTCATTGAGGTAAATACTTGTACGACTGATCAGCTTCAGGGCACCGCTGGCGGTATTTTGAGTATCTAGGATACAAGCTCATTGAGGTAAATACTTGTACGACTGATAAGCTTCAGGGCACAACTGGCGGTATTTTGAGTATCTAGGATACAAGCTCATTGAGGAAATACTTGTACGACTGATAAGCTTCAGGGCACAACTGGCGGTATTTTGAGTATCTAGGATACAAGCTCATTGAGGAAATACTTGTACGACTGATAAGCTTCAGGGCACCGCTGGCGGTATTTTGAGTATCTAGGATACAAGCTCATTGAGGTAAATACTTGTACGACTGATAAGCTTCAGGGCACAACTGGCGGTATTTTGAGTATCTAGGATACAAGCTCATTGAGGAAATACTTGTACGACTGATAAGCTTCAGGGCACAACTGGCGGTATTTTGAGTATCTAGGATACAAGCTCATTGAGGAAATACTTGTACGACTGATCAGCTTCAGGGCACAACTGGCGGTATTTTGAGTATCTAGGATACAAGCTCATTGAGGAAATACTTGTACGACTGATAAGCTTCAGGGCACAACTGGCGGTATTTTGAGTATCTAGGATACAAGCTCATTGAGGAAATACTTGTACGACTGATAAGCTTCAGGGCACAACTGGCGGTATTTTGAGTATCTAGGATACAAGCTCATTGAGGAAATACTTGTACGACTGATCAGCTTCAGGGCACAACTGGCGGTATTTTGAGTATCTAGGATACAAGCTCATTGAGGTAAATACTTGTACGACTGATCAGCTTCAGGGCACAGCTGGCGGTATTTTGAGTATCTAGGATACAAGCTCATTGAGGTAAATACTTGTACGACTGATAAGCTTCAGGGCACAGCTGGCGGTATTTTGAGTATCTAGGATACAAGCTCATTGAGGAAATACTTGTACGACTGATAAGCTTCAGGGCACAACTGGCGGTATTTTGAGTATCTAGGATACAAGCTCATTGAGGTAAATACTTGTACGACTGATCAGCTTCAGGGCACTGCTGGCGGTATTTTGAGTATCTAGGATACAAGCTCATTGAGGAAATACTTGTACGACTGATAAGCTTCAGGGCACAACTGGCGGTATTTTGAGTATCTAGGATACAAGCTCATTGAGGAAATACTTGTACGACTGATCAGCTTCAGGGCACAACTGGCGGTATTTTGAGTATCTAGGATACAAGCTCATTGAGGAAATACTTGTACGACTGATCAGCTTCAGGGCACAACTGGCGGTATTTTGAGTATCTAGGATACAAGCTCATTGAGGTAAATACTTGTACGACTGATAAGCTTCAGGGCACAACTGGCGGTATTTTGAGTATCTAGGATACAAGCTCATTGAGGTAAATACTTGTACGACTGATCAGCTTCAGGGCACAACTGGCGGTATTTTGAGTATCTAGGATACAAGCTCATTGAGGTAAATACTTGTACGACTGATAAGCTTCAGGGCACAACTGGCGGTATTTTGAGTATCTAGGATACAAGCTCATTGAGGTAAATACTTGTACGACTGATAAGCTTCAGGGCACAACTGGCGGTATTTTGAGTATCTAGGATACAAGCTCATTGAGGTAAATACTTGTACGACTGATCAGCTTCAGGGCACAATTGGCGGTATTTTGAGTATCTAGGATACAAGCTCATTGAGGTAAATACTTGTACGACTGATCAGCTTCAGGGCACAACTGGCGGTATTTTGAGTATCTAGGATACAAGCTCATTGAGGTAAATACTTGTACGACTGATCAGCTTCAGGGCACAACTGGCGGTATTTTGAGTATCTAGGATACAAGCTCATTGAGGTAAATACTTGTACGACTGATCAGCTTCAGGGCACAGCTGGCGGTATTTTGAGTATCTAGGATACAAGCTCATTGAGGTAAATACTTGTACGACTGATCAGCTTCAGGGCACAACTGGCGGTATTTTGAGTATCTAGGATACAAGCTCATTGAGGTAAATACTTGTACGACTGATCAGCTTCAGGGCACAACTGGCGGTATTTTGAGTATCTAGGATACAAGCTCATTGAGGTAAATACTTGTACGACTGATCAGCTTCAGGGCACAGCTGGCGGTATTTTGAGTATCTAGGATACAAGCTCATTGAGGTAAATACTTGTACGACTGATCAGCTTCAGGGCACAGCTGGCGGTATTCCTGTTCTGAACCTTTAGTGCCGGCCACACCGGCGACAATGAAGCCCTTGGATCCCTTGTCCTCTATTGTACAGTGGGAATTTATTGAGGCTTCTTATTGTCCATTTTACTGTTCGATTTTTAAAATAATAGCATTGTAGAGCGTACAGGTGTGCGTTGTGCAGCCTAAACAAAACGCGATTTTCCAACTCCTGCGTTGGGTAATACAATGGTGTTTATACCGACAATAACAGCATAAATAATTTACCTACAATAATTGCAATTGTAAGTATAACGACAATAACTACAGTATTAATTATAGCGACAACAACTACAATTATAGTCGTACTGACAATAACTACAACAATAATGTACCCCTTATAACTGAAATTTTAATTATAATGACAATAACTACAACTTTAACTATAGAAATTATTTTTTCTCAATTTACTTCTCTGAAATAACATCTATCATTGTCTTTTGCCTCAATAACATGATGATCATCGCAATTATTGTCTAAAGTAATAACTAAGTTAAAAACCGCTTATGGTATTTTTCATCAATGCAAATTCATTTATTAAAATGCGGCAATATCCTCTTACGTAGGGATGAGAGAAAAAATTTAAATTTAAAATACTGAAGAAAATACAGATTAACATGCAGAAGATGAGCAAATTTGGACTGGTATTTTCAAAACAAACGAGGCAATGTGGACAAAAATTGTGCGTGCAATTACCAGCAGGATGCAAAAAAATACGTAGACAAATATTAAACTATGCGGATTTTTTTTCTGATACGTCACATGAGCGTTGAGGTGAAATTAACGAGCGGTGAATTTCGTGCGTCAAATATAACTTCCTGACGGTTTTGACGGTTTACGGTTTTGCTGAAACCACTAAACCGTAAAGGTGAATAATGGCAAATTATTTTTAATTACTAATGATGTATGTGGAAAATTCTTGTGTTCTTCAATGCGTGATAATGTATATCGGAACAGATCCATTTGGTTGTGTGAATTTATCCAGCAATTCTCCCCACCACACCTCCCCACCACACCTCCCCACCACACCTCCCCACCACACCTCCCCACCACACCTCCCCACCACACCTCCCCTCCACACCTCCCCACCACACCTCCCCACCACACCTCCCCACCACACCTCCCCTCCACACCTCCCCACCACACCTCCCCACCACACCTCCCCACCACACCTCCCCACCACACCTCCCCACCACACCTCCCCTCCACACCTCCCCACCACACCTCCCCACCACACCTCCCCACCACACCTCCCCTCCACACCTCCCCTCCACACCTCCCCACCACACCACCCCACCACACCTCCCCACAACACCTCCCCACCACACCTCCCCACCACACCTCCCCACCACACCACCACACCTCCCCACCACACCTCCCCACCACACCTCCCCACCACACCTCCCCACCCCACCTCCTCACCCCACCTCCCCACCACACCTCCCCACCACACCTACCCACCGAACCTCCCCACCACACCTCCCCACCACACCTCCCCACCACACCTCCCCACCACACCTCCCCACCACACCTCCCCACCACACCTCCCCACCACACCTCCCCACCACACCTCCCCACCACACCTACCCTCCGAACCTCCCCACCACACCTCCCCACCACATCTCCCCACCACACCACCCCACCACACCTACCCACCGAACCTCCCCACCACACCTCCCCACCACACTTCCCCACCCCACCTCCCCACCACACCTCCCCACCACACCTCCCCACCACACCTCCCCACCACACCTACCCACCGAACCTCCCCACTACACCTCCCCACCACACCTCCCCACCACACCTCCCCACCACACCTACCCACCACACCTACCCACCACACCTCCCCACCACACCTCCCCACCACACCTTTCCACCAAACCTACCCACCGAACCTTCCCACCACACCTCCCCACCACACCTCCCCATCACACCTACCCACCGAACCTCCCCACCACACCTCCCCACCACACCTCCCGACCACACCTCCCCACCACACCTCCCCACCACACCTACCCACCGAACCTCCCCACCACACCTCCCCACCACACCTCCCCACCCCACCTCCCCACCACACCTACCCACCGAACCTCCCCACCACACCTCCCCACCACACCTTCCCACCCCACCTCCCCACCACACCTACCCACCGAACCTCCCAACCACACCTCCCCACTACACCTCCCCACCCCACCTCCCCACTACACCTCCCCACCACCCCAC